>JAYESD010000002.1:242690824-243383324 GCA_036927565.1 Tuctoria greenei | reverse complement strand
ATGGATCAAATGGCCCACTTATAGGAGTATCCGAAGAGATCCAATGGCGTAGCGCCCAGAAATAGTCATAAGACCAACCAGTAAGACACCCAAGGAAAGCACAACACGTTTCGAGGGTTTACCAGGTCGGGTGAATTAGTTCGGCTAAACTGGTAGCTCCTCCAAATCCGGTCAGCTTCCATGTGTTGTCTCCTCCAGCTTCCTAGTGTCATTGATGACTGATTCGCACACTTTTGGTGGCGAGAACCGACCTCAACACTAGAATAAATAGGACCCCTCACCCCTCACTTCAACACACACCACTTGAGAATCATTATATTGTAAATACTAGTTCTCTTAGTTCCTTAGTGGAGGTTAGGATGTAGAGAGGAGCCTCTAGTCCCAAGTCCAAATTGGGAAAGGTATGACTCATGTATCTTTTCTTGTATTTGTGACTTTATGCATAAAAAAGATATTATCTGTAGTCTTCTTTTATTCATATACTTGGATGAAGCGTTTCCTGTTTCATTGTGGATTCCATGTATGTGGTAGGAGTAGTCTTTATGATTATGCCATATCACTATTAATCTATCATCATAAATAGTACCAACACCCCACTATAGTCTAATTAGTTATGATATAATCATGTTAATTTGAATAACTTATGCTATGTCTCAACATTGGTTCAAAGATGATTAGGTTAGTCATTGCCTTAGAGAGGTACTTGTACTCGAGCCTCTAAGGTATTTACTTAGTATGCTAGCATGGTGCTAGGATAGTAAGTAGTGTTGGATGTCTTGTAGACACACGGATTGAAGAGGTAGGCAGTAGGTGGTGATAGCCCTATATGTCCTTTGTAAACCTCCACGTTTGCCTATGCCACAGGCTTTTGGTAGGAGTCGCCCTAGTATTGCAAGGGGTAACCCCGTGCCCTATGTGTTGAACAACTTAGCATAGGATTTACCATTGACATGCTCATTAGTACCTAACCTAGGCCATGTATATGTATACTAGAAGCATTGCAGCAGCAACTCCCCAACTCTTAGTCTAATCTCCATTAGGACCCATCTACCCTCTAGAATAGATTGCTTAGGTGTGTGTCACTCTATCCACATTATCAACTTACCCCTGTCTTGATAATTGATTATTATCACATAGCTTGATCATAAGGGTTGTGTTTGCTTTACTCCATTGCCTACCTTTCGGATAAATACGGTACCCTTGGGAATACTCATGGGTGAAATGCTACAACGTATCTTCTGTGCGATTGCGGACCTCATCTCTTTAGAGAGATGATATGTGGTGTTAAGAACCGTGAACAACTTGTACAAAGAGTTCCCGCGCCTCACGAAGTAATAAGCTGTGATGAGGCCTGAACCATTTCCAATTGGCCGGGGGGTGAAGAATGTCTTGAAGAGCGGCACATAGGGCCTCACGCACGCCCACATCTCACAGAGGTGGACGAATATCGCCACCAATAGGATATAATGAGGGCTAAGGTGTTGAAGTTTCTGCCCATATACAAACAGCTGCATCAGGAGGAGGGAAGAAACAGGTGGGACTAATCCAACCATGGCATAATCCATGAAGAAGACAATGTTCTCGAAGCTTTTCTTGGTGAAAGGAAGGCTCCCACGGTGCATCGCGTTGTAAAAGGAAGGACTTTTCCATCTCACCAGTTTCCAAACTATCACAATATTCCTCTTGTTCACGAGCTTGGAGGGGAGAAGACCGGTATCCATGGCAGCGAGTGGAGCAAATTGGAAAGCGCAATGCAGAAAAGGAAGTAGAGAGTTCTATGCGTAAGGAAACAAATCGGATTGCAAGAGTTCCTTCACTGTACAAAAACTTCTCCTTTTATTATCCTCGTCAACGCTTGGATGGCAACTACACGCGGAGCTTGGTTATGCATTGCATAGTCACCTTCGCCGATGATAAGGAGGCTCGGGTCCACTTAGCAAAGAAGATGCACGAGGTGAACGGTTGTCATGATCAGGAGTTGAGAGGAACCCAAGGAAGGCGGCCTTACAGTACTACAGAGAATGCACTGGGAAACGATATGAAAATCGTATTGAGAACTGACGTTCTTCAGTGCGTGGGATCTGTACGCCACGCATCACAGCTGCCGAATCAAGAAGGGCCACATATCAGTGGTACGAGAACATGCTGTTGTTTCAACTGCTCAAGTGAAAAGTTGAAGCAACAACATAGGAAGGTTTGATGATTGCCCCACCTACGGGATCGAAACCTCCCTCGAGTTTGGCCCGGGGGCCACTGTCTGTACCCTGCGGTCCAGGTACCCTCGCTTACCAGACTAATAAGCGTTGAGTCCCATCATCTAGGAGAGAAGACCTTTGGAGGCCACCACATGTCCCGCAGCTCCAAACCTACCTCCATGCTAAGGGTGGCTTTGGTGCTGCCACATATCCTGGAGCTCCGATCCTACCTCCCTGCTAAGGGTGGCTCCGGTGCTGCCACGTGTCCTGCAGCTCCGGACCTGCCTCCTTGCTAACTGTGGCTCTAGTGCTGCCACGTGTCCTGTAGCTCCAGACCTGCCTCCCTGCCAAGGGTGGCTCCGATGCTGCCATGTGTCTTGTAGCGTCAGACTTGCCTGCCTGCTAAGGGTGGCTTCAATACTTCTATGTGTCCTGCAGCTCCGGACATGCCTCCCTGCTGAGTGTGGCTCTCGTGCTACCACGAGTCCCGAGCTCCGGACCTGCCTCCCTGCTAAGGGTGGCTCCAGTGCCGCCACGTGTCCCGAAGCTCCAGACCCACCTCCATGCTAAGGGTCACTTCAGTGCTGCCACGTGGGCCTGGACAATACCTCTCCAACGGGAAGGGCTCCGGGATTTCCATCTCTCCAGAAATGGCGTGGACATTCAAGACCACAAATCAGCGGTTTGAAGACCTTGATAACGCGTCATTAACTCTGCAATAATGACACACCATCAGTGGGGTCTTCAATCCTAGTAACGTCTACATTAGAGCATGTTAAAACATAATTAAATTACTATTAAGTGCCTTAGATCATGTACAGGGTGCTTAATAGCCCGGGGCCACCTGTCTGGCCTCGCCCTCACCGTAACAGCCAGACCTTGGCATATAAAAGGTTTGTGCTACATGGTTGAATTGAGACAAGGCTTAAGGATACTCAAGCTAGCACAAATGCCCTCATACACAAATACTAAATACAACACACCCCCAGGGTATTACACTCAGACGGCCCGAATCAGGCAAAAATCCTCGTGTTCACCTTGTTCTGAATTCCTCTAGTTTACGCCCCTCCAATAAAGAACCTTTGCGGACTACTTCTTAGTAGTACCGGGGGAAGTATCATTGGCACACTTCGAAAAATTACACTACTAATTAAATGATTAATCAACTTTAATATATTTAATCAACTAATTAAATGAATAAAAATTTAATCAACTAATCACACAATTAATCAACTAATTAATCAATTAAAAATTATTAAAATAACTAATAATTAAACAACTAATTAATCACATAATTAACAAAGAAATTAATCCACTATATTACTAATTAAACTAATTAACCAACTAAACTACTAATTAAACAAATTAACCACATAATTAACAAAGTAATTAGGGTTTGGGGGTCGGGTGGGGGTCGTTGTGAAGGGGAGGGAGCGCATGGGTTGGAGGTGTTGGGAGTGATGACGGCGGGCAGGAGCGGCGGCAGCAGCGATGGCGCATGAGAGAGGCAGCAGGCGGCGACGCGTGAGGGAGGGAGGTGCATGGGGCGATGGAGGAGGTGGCGGTGGAGTTACCTAGCGATCGCGACGGGCTCCGGCAGCGGTGTTGCAAAGCATTGTGTGAGAGAGAAAGCAGCGTGCGGGGCTTGTGGCCCAGGTATATGGACCTAATTTATGATGCCCCCACTAATTACGGTGGTTGCAGAGAGGGGCCATCGTAAATAATCTCCAGTTTATGATGACCTTGGTTACATGTCATAAATAAGCTACTATTTACGACGGCCAATACTAACATTCGTAGATAAGTTTATTTACGAAGGTTTTCACACCGGCCATCACAAATTATGTTGGCCGTTGTAATTTGTTATTTTTCTTTGCTCAGGTAAAATAGCATGAAACAGTATAGGAATTATTCATTCTCTAACCACTGTTAGGGTTCAAGAAGACGAAGCACAATGCATCGTGCACACTTGTTTATGCCGCCTTATGGAAGATTGGTTTGTTTCCATCACATTTAGTTTGTCCCATTGTCATTACGACAAGAAAGGAGACCATGCAATGTCATCCTAGTTTTCCATATGTGGAAATGTTATGGTCAAACATGATCTGGCACACCATAAAGAGTAGTTGGAAGAATATGAATATGCTGCTATGAATAATCTTTTGTATTGTAATGATGGCTGAATTAAAGATAACATAATTAAAGTTATCATTCCCGAACTTTTAACTTGAATGATGCTTATGCAGCTATTAGCAAGTATCATCGTGGATAAGCATTTCTTGTTTGATTGTGAGGTTCACCATGATGCATGCCTACTAATCTCACATTTGCTACTCTAAAATTGACAACTAAGGATTTACATTTGGCGTGTTCATTTCTGCGAATTTCAACTTTCCAGTCTTCAAAGTTTTCAGCATGTAGAGTTCCATGCCTTAGGTGAGACGGTTCAGTCTCGCTAAGCTTCGAGCTCACGGTTACTTAATTGTGGCTTTTGCAGGTTCTATTATTGCTTATGTTGTTGTTGTCAGTGAGACCTCAAACTCTTTGAGATGTATCTCTTATTGCAGACTTCACCGCCGCAGTATCATCTTTGTGCTGCTAGTGAGAAGCGTCGGCGGACATTGACAGCTTCTCTTTTGCATTCATAGTTGAGTGTATGAGTATGTACATTCTGTTGCGTTGTACTTTGTCTTGTAAAACAAAATTATCTTGTTAAATAAATATTTGTGTTTGTTATTTTGATATGCTTTCATGTGTGTTGTTGGGTGTCACATCGCACGGGACAACCCAATGTGATTCCTGGAATGACGGGACCTGGACCTCACAGTTTGGTATCAGAGCTGCATTGGGATAAGCATGCGTAAGAAGAGCCTATTTTTGAAAACTTCAAAGTAGTCGAGTGAGGATTAGTCACTATGCCCACATAAGATCTATTATAGTATTAGTTACCTAAGGTGGCAAAGCTAACATATGTGTTATTATATTATGTAACGACATTTCAACGTCAGTTAAGAGGTAAGGTACGCTCTGCAAGCGAATCAATTGTGCTAAGCTCGCCATACGAGAACTGGTATGTGATTGTCCCTCGTGGCTTGGCACTGCAGTTAATATGAGTCTCTGAACCTCTTCATGGTTCTGAAAACATATGCAAACACTAGTCCCCCAGCGTGCTTCAAGCAAAAATGTGGAGACCGCATCGTGTGGTTAGAAACGCGATAGTATGCAACTCTTGAATGGTCAGTGTTCAAAAGGCCATACACAGCGCTCGCCATCTCCGTGCCTCAGCTTTTGTGGGGCGGTAGGTGGTATCCGTTAGGTTGATAAAATTCTCAACTGTGACGACCCGTTCGCGCTCCACTCGGGTCCCCCGTCGTGTGGTGTTGAAATGCGACCATGTTTCTCAAGACGTGTGCTCCTCGAGGACGACCTGTATGGAAACATACATGGCGCTAGTGTTGGAATATATACTATTTTCACTGTCTGAAATAATCGCCGGTGAGGGCCGTGCCGTACAGCACCATAATGAGTATTCTGTAAATTGTGTGTCTTCTGCAGCTACACTAACCGCGTGATCCGTAGCTCGAGTAGAAAAGGTTTGATAGTGAACATCATTAGTGCCACCATTGAGACGTGTGCCGAAATACTGGCTTAGAATTTTATTTGGTGTGGACGTAGTACCGGCATTGCATTCGAGTTTCATTGGACACGTCGACGACGATATCTGTGCTGGAGATGTGACTCGTAAAACAAGTAAAATGAACCGAGATGATGTAAGAAAGAAAGTACTAGCTATTGAGCTCTGATTTTGAACAAAGTCAAATTGGAGTAAGTTTTAAACTCAAGTGTTTCAAAAACCAATGAGTCTGTCTTCCTGCCATAATTTGACCTTACATTGAAAAGCCATAACTCCCAGTATATTAATCCAATGGAGGTGTACTTTTCGCGGATGGAAATTTTGGGAAGTCATCTAAAACTGTTCAGTTGACCTCAAACACAGAATCCCTCTCTATACTATTCAAAAATTTCAATCCCGGAACAGATTCATAAGTTAAACTGATGAAATAGTCTGAAGAACAAAAACTGCTACAGAGACAGAAATCTGGGATAAGTTTCTACATCTTGCTGTCATTTAATTATAACTCTCAGCACAAAAATCAATAATGGTCATGCGATAAACCGTTGGAAATCTTGTTATGTGCTATCCAACTTTTTAGTTTTGGGCATGAGAAAATTATGTCCAGAAACATTTGGAAAAGTGAATAAAAGTTGGTACATACTATGGAGATGCTGCAGAAATGGTCCAGAATGTCTGTTAGCTTTGAAACTCCATATCTTTCAAACTAGAATTGACCTGAGGGCAAGTGAGTACTCGTCGGAAAGATAGTGAAGTTAAATTTAACTTAGGTATTCAACTCAAGTTCTGAAAGTGTCGTTTTCATGATAAAAATTTGGAGTTAGTACAGACTGGTCGATTCCATACAGCAAATCGATCGGGTAAGATTAAATGTAGTAGAAATAAACTACCGACGATGTCATACCTCCTTTTGGAAATAGAGATTGAAAACGTGGTTAAGACGCTAGTTGGTTTGATATGAAATGATTTTGAAAGATGCTACATTAAAACCTAAGAGGGAAGGAGTACCCCGAGTAAACCTAGGTGTTCCTTCACTAATCACATGCATCGGAGTTCGTCATACCAACATGATGGATTGGAATTTCATCTGAATGAGAAGCAAACTTTGGCTACAAGACCCTCTCATCATTATGAAGAGAGTGGTGAATTCATTAGAGTGATCTGAAACTTCACAAATGATAAGATTCTTAGTGTGTATTTCCACCACTCCTTATCAATCTTCGAGGTATGAATCCAGCGACCTTTGTCATTATATGAAAGAAGCATTACTCGTTTATAAACTTTCATGACCAAGTATTTCATGCACTGTGCATCCTCAGATATTTCTTATCGTGTTTGAATTGTACTACCTGTTCTTGCTCAAACCATACAAGAAAGTGCATCATACCTTATGCATTGCACACACACACACATCATCCAGCTTGGCATGCATCATGAAGCACTGATCAACAATGGAATAATCAAAGAAGAAAAATGATTAATAATTAAATATGAGCAAGAATGGGTATCTCATTCAAATCCTTAAGTTGTCTCTAGTCACCTTGATCTTTTAACCATCCTTGTGCTATAATGAACTTTGCTTCATTCTTTCTCTGTGAGCAATACAAGGGATGACGATTATTCAACTCCCTTGTGATCAAGCCAAAGTTGAGTCTTTATTGCTAACTTGTTTAGACTCAACTATTACTAGTGTTTGGAACTCAACTATTTTCTATTCGGGAGAATTACCGGTCAATTGTTTACTCTTGTGAAACCTCTTGAATTCTCCATACATGAGATTATGGCGAGTACCTTATTTTGTGAAAATCATCAGGTCCATGACTTAATCTAATCCTTGAGTTATATATGATGACTTTGACCTTTACAAAAACCTTGTAGTTATTATATGTAGTGCATCTTTGCTAGTTGTCAACACAAGTGGAATTGATCATTTGCTGCCCTTATGCCCATGCAAAGTGTTCCGATTGTTTTCTAAATTGTTGATACATCAACTCGGGGCGAGATTACTGATTCATTGAGTAATCTCACAAAACAATTTGATTCATGGTTGAGAAACATTATACTCTATCTTTCAGAATCGGTAATCAAAGCAAGGGTTGACTATTCACATTAAGATTAAGGTAGTAAAGAGTTAAGAGAGAAACTTCACAGTTGACTGGAGCTAAAAAACTACAGAATTCTATGAGCTTCAAGGCACCTACTGCATTCCACATGAAGGATATAGAAGAGTTGCCACCAAATCTCACCTGCGATGAACATCCTGTACAATTCTAGTCACTCAGAACCAGATGTTGTGGTTCACATAAGATAATCTGGACTAACCACACCATCAAAGAAACCACATGAGAAGGTGAGAAGTTTCATCGATCCATTTACTTGGAGTGGTTAGCATCCTATCATCGCTAACCTACTTTACCCTCTCTCTCTCTTTTTCAACGGAATCTCCGGACGAGATTCTTTTAATGGGGAAGGGATGGAGAAGCCCAGAAATCCGATGTGTTCACTTTAGCTAAGTGAATTAAAATGGGGAAGAGAAATAGAATTTAGTCAAGTGATGACTTAAATAATTCAAATGCATGGACCTAAAAACATTTAAACTGAATTAAACTTCAAATTTAATTATGAAAATGCAAGAATTGAAACAATTTAGTTAATATAATTTGGTTAGCGTCTTTGCTAATAGTTAGAAAATATGCAAGAAAAATAAAGCAAGTGCAAAAAGAGTAAATTCCAATTTCAAAATTTAAATTTCCCAATCAGTTTGTCAAAACCAGATTTTAGGGTATTACCATCTTCAAAATCTTCTACTTAGTGCCGTGTGAAATTTAAACTCAATGTTGAGCTGTTTTAGCTTAGATATTGGAGTAGGAAAGAGTGGTTAGGGAGAAGAATTTAGTGGTTCCCACTTGTCATCCTCAAGCAACCAACATAGCAAACGTATTTTTCTCTGCAACCCCATGGCGCCACCAGACCTATTGCATGTGCCACCAAGACCCATCCACAGTCTGGCCACAGAGTGCAACAATCTTGCACTTATCATCATCAAAACAAATTGCTTGTTTCTCTTTTCCCACTTTGCTCAACTCGAGTGCTTGCACGCTTTGCTTCTGTTGGCCGCCGTCGAACACCCCATGAAATCACGTCGCCCGGTGCCTCTGTTGGTTGTTCACTGCACCACGTGGCTAACCTGCTGTGCCGAGGTCGCCTCTCCTTCCTCCATCAATGTCGGTGCCACCTTCGGCCTCACCAACTCGGGCACAACAAGTTTTTCTTCCCCAAGTCATGCCATGCCTCCTCGCACCCAACTTGGCACATCCCCAGGTGTGCCCTACCTCATTTGTCGTGCCCCAGCAGTTGCTCGCTCTCTCGTAGCTTCGGTTAGCCGGGTTCGCATGTCTTGCATCGCCTAATGTCATAAAGAAAAACTATTGACCAAAGCAATTCCATTTCCGCGATCAATTAAACTTCAATTCAATGAGAGAACATATACCTCACGTCCCTTCGAACCTGTCGGATCAAACGCCATGAAATTTCATCCACTGAGTGCGCCAAATACTAAGTTTTCCCATATGCCAAAGTCTCTGACCTAGGTCATGGACAAACTTGTGATTTGCATCCTTCCCATCCACATTTTATCTCGGTTTAGGATTTTCCAGGTCTCTCTTGTCATTTTGGAGAAAACTCCGTGTTGATTAGGCCACTGCCATGGAGAGGAGCGCTCACCGTTGAAGGGTCGTCCGCCGCCATCAGCGTTAGCCACTCACCAGTCCTCCACGGGCGTCGACGGTAACCCCACGCGGTTACCCACCCTTTGTTACCCTCTGGCAGTAAGATCCTAGTCCTACAGATCAGTGGAGCTCATCGACCGCGAGGGCGCCGCTGCACTCCTGTGGCAAAGCGCTGCCCGCGTGCCCTGACCTAAGGTGGGAGACGACCACCCTTGGGCCCACATGTCGACCAGTTAAAACCACCTCGGATCGATTGGCGGCCTAGGATCCTTGGTGACTGCAGTGGCTAAACCGGGGCCTCCCCTGTTGCCTCAATCCCATTAGCCAATGTAATTTTTATCGAATATAGAGCAAGGAAATAAATCAAGAATATACTCAAGCTTATAAAAATCATACCTCCTTGTATACATCTCAAAAAATAGCAGAACAAATTTTGTTACTCTCCTATGAATAAGAACTTCACCATGGACCAGTTTAAGTGATATGAAAATGTTCATAAATGTTTGTAGAATTATTTGATTATTAAACCTTTATAAAATAATTATAGAATATCCAATCAATGAAAAATTCTCAAACTTGGCTAAATTATTCCTTATATTGTCATTGTGTGAGACCTATGTGTGCTGAATACAATGACTTTGACTTTACAAGTTTTGAATACTACCAAAACACCTTTTTAACAAAGTCTAACTCTAGGTCCGAGCTCCAGTACGGTTTGACGATAGGTATGCCTTGTTTTGGGTAGCTCCGGCAAGGTTCAACATAAGGACCGACTTGCTTTTTCTAGGTCCGACATGTTTTTGGGTAGCTCCGATGAGTTTTGTCTTTATCTCTGACATATCTTTGTTAGCTCTGGCATGTCTTTGTTGAGCTCTGACTTGCTTTTTCTAGCTCTGGCTTTTGGGTTGACTAGTTCCGACTAGTTTTGGTAAGCTCCGGCAGATGCTAGTTCTCCTAAATTTGGGAAGCTCCTATTGGTTGTATATCAACTGACTTCGTTTTAACTCCCGTTAGCTTTTGCAAGTTTCGAAACATAATTTTATTGTTCCTCTAAATTGTTCCGAATTTGTTTTACATTCTAAAATGTTGCTTAGTAATCATTTACTAATTTTTTGTTGTGTTTTGGCTGTTATAAAAATGTCCACTTTTATTGTGGTTTGCAACATGCTTATGTGAGGTGCTCACGTAAGGTGTTATGGTTTCAGAACTAATGAGAGTCAAGTCATGGACTTCTGCTGGGAAGTATCGGTTGTTTGTTCATGTGTAGGTGTTGCTTGAGTTAAAGACACAACTGGTGACAGGATCCATTGGACTAGTCTCAGGGAGGAGATGAGGTTCCAACAATCAAGTATGGGAGGAACTGTGGTTGAGCTGATTAGGGGGTCATGCGGCGTGATTGAATCAAAGTCAGATGAGAGTGCATCTAGGCATCCTTTGTGGGTTTTGGTTTATTAATGACAAACCAATGATATCCTAATAAAATTGTTGAGATGAGCGCAAGTTTTAAAGAAATGAGAAAGAAAGCACAAAAAGGAAAGAAAATGAGGATCTAAAGGGAAAAGAGCTCAAAAGGTGAAAAGATTAAATTATTTTGTATCGAGTGTGTTGGAGAAACACACCCCAAGAGCTCAAGTAAAAGAAATTACACTCACTGCACAAAAATCAGCATGTCCGGACTAGTCCGATATTCACCGGATTAGTCTGATATCTCTCTGACTAAGATCGTACTAGTCCCCCCTAGTGCAGACTAGTCCGCAGCACTTCACACTTGCACAACACCGGACATGTCCAATATCCATCGGACTAGTCCGATAATCCTCTAACTAAAATCGGACAAGTCCTCCAAGTCCGGACTTGTCCTTAGCCCTACAATTTTTCACTACACCGGATAAGTCTGATATTGACCGAACTAGTCCGTAAACTCTCTGACTAAAATCAGAAAAGTCTCTCCAAGTGCGGAATTGTCCTTGGTCCCACACGGTGTTCATCACACTGGACTAGTCCGATATCCACTGGACTAGTCTGAAAAGTTTGTAACTAAAATCGGACTAGCCCGGTATATCTCAACACTTAGGGTTTTCCACATGCCGCACACCGGACTAGTCTGGAGTCCACCACAGAATAGTACAGACATCGGAAACCCTAACGGTAACTTTTGGAAACCCTAGTATAAATAGAGATGTACGACCATACATCAAAATCTCTCGACCTCCTGCGCTGTCACACCTCCCAAGAGCCCAAAATATACATCTCTCCACACATTCTAACCCTAAAAGGATCAAATCTTTAAAGATTAGCAATTGATCAGAGGAGAGACTTGTTCTACACATGTTGAGATCTTAGGTTTGATCTCTCGCACACTCTTAATGTTTCATTGTACATCTTTTCAGTGTGTTTGGTGGTGTTCATTCATTGTAATTCTTGTGGAGCCCTCAACTTGTAAGAAGGCCCCTTGAACGAGTTATTTGCCCCTTTGTGATTAGTGGAATAGAATCGGCCTCTGTGGCGATTCGACGAGGGTATGGTTGGTGAAGACCCCGTCCTCCGTGGACTCTTGAATGTGGATGTAGATTTCCTTTGTGGAATTGAATCACGTGATAAAATCTTGTCTCACACACATTTGTTTCATCGTTCTTCATATTCTAGGGTTTACATAATCTTGTATATTTCACATTGAAATATTGAAACTAAAGTTGATCTTTGCCATACATTTTTTCATTGTGGTAATACATCTAAGTCGCTAATTAACTTCTGCTGCATAGGGTACTAGAAGTGAAACTATCGATCAATCTTGATCACTCTAGTCCACGCATACCGTACTAGTCTGATCTCTTTGTATTTGATCAATTTGTTAAGTGATTCAGGGATCAACAAAGTTTCAAAAAGCCTATTCACCCCCTCTAGGCTACATTTAATTTGTATCAGAGCCAAACTCTTCAGAAGAGACTCCCTGTTCTAGGAGACGATGTCGGACATCAAGGATGTACATAAGAACTTCAACAACGAGAAGGGTGATGATGAAAAGGCCCAAAAGCTTGAGAAGCTCCTCGATGCATTCAAGACTGTGAGGATGATAACGAGGATATGCTTCAACTCAAGGCTCTTCTATGGAAGAAGGCACTCTCCCCAAAAGGGAAGAAGAAGATCGACGATGAAAATAAGAAGGGGGTAGTCACAAAAACTACTCCCGATATCCTTTTGGCTATGAACATTTAAATTCTAACAATAGTCATTACTTAGCAATTTATTTAGGCAAAGCACCTTACTTTGATGGCAATGACTATTCAATGTGGAAACAAAACACGAAAATGCACCTTATATCGATTAACCCAAGTCTTTAGCATATAGTGTGTATAGGGATAAATATTATGGATGATGATGAAGAGCTAACTCCAACACAAGAACAAGCCATTTATCAAAATTCTCAAAGAGGAATGCTCTAGTTGCAGCTATGATCCTTCATCACTGAGCCGAGATGAGTTCACCAAGGTGGATGGACTCGAGATTGCCAAAGAGATATAGGACACTCTACAAACTGCACATGAAGGTGATCGTCATGTATGTGAAGAAAAGATAGAGATGATTGAAGGTGAATTAGGAAGATTCACTATAGGAGAAGATGAACCAACACAAGATATGTACAATCAATTGAAGAATCTTATCAACAAAGTTAGAGCATATGGCAGAAAAAAAGTGGAATGATCATGAGGTTGTGAAGTTGATTCTTAGAGCACTCATGCCTCACAACGTAACTCTTTGCTCCGTGATTAGAGAAAGCCCCGGGTATCGGAAAATGACCCTGAACGAACATCTTGGCATGATTGTCAACTTTGAAATGATGGATAAGCAAGCAAATCATGTTAAGGAAATTGCCGATCTTATCTCGGCAAAGAAGAAAGGAGTTGCCTTGAAGTCAACTTGTAAACCCGTATCAAAAGAAGCTCGAGAATCTCATGGAGAAGATGACAGCGATGATAAAAGGAGTGATGTCGATGGAGAAGGCATGATCTTGTTCATGAAGAAGTTCAAGAATATGCTTATAAGAAGAAAGGGTGGTAGCTCAAATGAAGGAAGACATAGGGACAATCTAAGACAAAAAATGAGGCGTGCATGCTATAACTGTGGAGAGTATGACCATTTTATAGTTGATTGTCCACGTGAAGAGAATAAGAGGAAGACTAAGGACAACAAGCCTCAACCAATGAAAATGTTCAAGAAGAAGAAGAAATATGGCCAAGCGCATCTATGGAAGGAGTGGGACTCCAATGATGAATCCTCATCCGAAGAAGAAGAGGGGATGGCCACCATAGCCATCAAGAACACTACCAAGAAATCCACTCCCTTCCTAACGATGTGCGCATGGAAGGACACCGACAACACATGTCTAATGGCCAAAGAAGGTAAAAGAAAGGCTTATTCATCCAGTGGAGCAAAATGGGTGCTAGATAGTGGATGCACCAATCACATGACCGGAGAAAGAAGAATGTTTGTGGAATATGAAGAAAATGAAGATCCAAGCAAAGGCATTTACTTTTGTGATAATAGTTAAGGAAGGGTGGTTGGTACCAGTAAAATTGCAATTTCATCACAACATACTCTTTCTCATGTTTTACACGTTGACATCTTGGATTATAACCTTTTGTCCATATCTCAATTATGTGACAAGGGTTATAATTATTTATTCACTAATGAGGGTGTGACCTTCTCTAGAAGGAGTGATAACTAGGTTGCATTCAAGGGTGTGTTAAAGGGAAAACTTTATCTGGTTGACTTCAACAAAGATAAAGCCGAACTTAACACATGCTTGATTGCAAAGACCAACATGGGATGGTTGTGGCATAGACTGCTAGCACATGCTGGCATGAGGAATCTTCAAAAACTCCTTAAAGGCAATCACATCCAAGGTTTAAAGGATGTTGTTTGAGAAAGACAGGCCTTGTAGAGCGTGCCAAGTCGGGAAGCAAGTAGGAGCACGACATCCCGCGAAGAATGTCATGATTACAACAAGACCGCTCGAGCTCCTCCACATGGATCTGTTCAGTCCAATTGCTTACATAAGCATCGGTGGTAATAAATACAGCTTAGTCATTGTTGTTGATTTTTCATGCTTCATGTGGGTTTTCTTTTTGCATGATAAGACAAAAACTCAAGGAACCCTCAAGAAGTTCATCATGCATGCTCAAAATGAATTCTCATTGAAGATCAAGACCATACGAAGTGACAATGGGACAAAATTCAAGAATACCCAAGTTGAGGAATATCTAGACGAAGAAGGGATAAAGCATGAATTTTCAGCACCATATTCTCCTCAACAAAACGGAGTAGCCAGAAGGAAGAACTGAACGCTCATCGAGATGGTGAGAATAATGCTCGATGAATACAAGATTCCAGACTGGTTTTGGGCTCAAGCGGTTAACATCGCTTGTCACGCCATATACTGGCTATATCTCCATCGGTTGCTCAAGAAAACTTCATATGAAATACTCATGAGTAACAAGGCGAATATTTCATATTTTCTTGTTTTGGTTCAAAATGTTATATTTCAAACAAGAAGCGCAGGGCTTCGAAGTTTGCTTCAATGTCTGATGAAGGATTCTTACATGGCTATGATTCGAACTCCTACGCCTACTGTGTCTTCAACAAGGCCTCCGTACTTGTTGAAGTGGCACGTGACGTAGTGTTCGATGAAACTAACAGCTCTCAAGAAGAGCAAGTTGATCAATGTGTGTTAGATCAATAAGAAGCTCCATGTAAAGCATTGAGAAGAATGGCGTTAGGTGATGTTCAACCACAAGTGCCACCTCCAAATGCGAATGAAGAAGATGAACCACAAGTGGAGGAATATGATCATGGGGGAGCTTCCACACAAGATCAACATCAAGGAGATCAAGATAATAAAAACAGCAATGAGGGCAACCGTCCATGGTGACATGAAGAAGAAGATGATAATCATGAAGATTCGAGACCACAAGTGCCACATCCAAGAGTACACCAAAGCATCCAAAGAGATCACCCCGTCGACAACATAATTGGTGACATCCAAAAGGAAGTAATAACTATATCTCGCATAGCTAATTTTTGTGAACACTATTCTTTTGTATCCTCTTTGGAACCATAAAGGGTTGAGGATTCATTAAAAGATCTGGATTGGGTGATGGTGATGCAAGAAGAATTGAACAACTTTAAAAGGAACAATGTGTGGGAGCTTGTTGAAAGCCCCAAATCCAACGTCGTGGGCACTAAATGGGTCTTCCACAACAAGCAATACAAACATGGAGTGGTAACAAGGAACAAATCACGACTTGTGGCAAAAGGGTATTCACAAGACGAAGGTTTGGATTTCGACGAGACTTTTGCTCTCGTAGCTAGGCTTGAATCGATTCGTATATTACAAGCATATGCTACTCACCATGATTTCAAGCTTTATCAAATGGACGTGAAAAGCGCCTTCCTCACCGGACCAATCAAGGAGGAGGTGTACGTGGAGCAACCACCAGGTTTTGAAGACCAAGAGTACCCCGACTATGTGTACAAGCTACATATGGCTCTTTATGACCTCAAACAAGCTCCTAGAGCTTGGTATGAGTGCCTTAGATTTTTTATAATTGAAAATGGCTTTAGGATTGGTAAAGCTACTTACACTTTGTTTACTAAACACTTTGATGATGATCTCTTCGTTTGCCAAATCTATGTTGATGATATTATATTTGGTTCAACTAACAAATTTTTTTGTCGAGAATTTAGTCAAATTATGACAGATAGATTCGAGATGTCCATGACAGGGGAGTTGAGATAATTTTTGGGATTCCATGTAAAGAAAAAAAAAGGAAGGGACGTTCATAAGCCAAACAAAGTACACTCAAGACATTCTTAAGAAGTTTGGAATGGACAAAGCAAAGCCCATAAAGACTCCTGTGGCGACAAATAGAAACTGAGATATCAATGAAGATGGACCAAATGTGGATCAAAAGGTATATTGCTCCATGACTGGATCCTTATTTTTTTATGTGCATGTAGGCCTGATATCATGTTGAGTGTATGTTTGTGTGCAAGATTTCAATCCAATCCTAAGGAATTTCATTTGACGGCCGTAAAAAGGATCTTGCGATATTTTGTTCATACAACCAACCTAGTCATTTGGTATCCCAAAGGTTCAAAATTCAATTTCATTGGATACTCCAATGCAGATTATGCCGGATGCAAGGTAGATAGATAAAGTACCTCCAGTACTTGCCAATTCCTAGGTAGATTTCCTAGTTTTTTGGTCCTCCAAGAAACAAAATTCCATTGTTGTAACACCCTCATTTTCATGCATCATGCATTGAATAAGGTTATATACATGTTTAGAATTAATCCACATAAAAAGGAATGAGTTTAAAATAAATTTAAAGCAAAACCGCATTCAAAAGTTCTCAAAAGTGCGGACTTGTCCGTTTTTTGTGCGGACTAGTCTGATTTCTCTCTGACATTTTTTGGACTTGTCCGATCCATTGCAGACTAGTCTGGTATTCCAATTCCTTAAAATTTCGCCAAGTCTCTAGACTTGTCTAGACTTGTCCGACATCTAGTGGACTTGTCCGTTTTCCCCTCTGAATAATATCGGACTTGTCTAGTTTTGGCCAGACTTGTCGGTTATTCCTCGGACTAAGTTCGGACTTGTCCGATGTCCAGTGCGGACTTGTCCGATATCTTTCTGACTAACTTTGGACTAGTTCGGCCTTTTGCGGACCAATCTGGAGATCGCGATTCCGAATTGATCTTTTGTTTCACGACATGTTTTTGGGATTTACCTTAAGTGGGCCTAAGGACATCATGTCTAACTCTTTTTGGAGCCCATGTGGGACCCCACACAAGCCTCCACCCACCCCAAAGTCGAAATCCGTCAAACCCTAGCCCTCCACCTCTATATAAACAACCCCAACCATTGACTTTACATCCTTTTGCCTCCATTGAAAGACCACAAACCCTAGTTCGCGGAAAGCCTCCATCAAGGAGGGAGAAGGAGATCACGAGTAAGAAGAGGAGGAGGAAACGAAAGAGGATCAAGTGATCAAGATCTCTATCAAGTTTTTATTCTTCATCAACAATTCACCTTCAAGTTCTTCATTAACCCTAGATCTTCAAGATACAGGTGTTGCCTCCAAAACCCTTAATTCATTGGAGTTCTAGACACCTGATATACCTTCTACTTCCTCTTTATCATGTGAATTCAACCCCGTTCCTCCAAATTCAAGTCAATCTAGAAAACCCTAAGCCGTTGTTTCTGCGAAAGACAGATTAGTCCGACCCTATAGCGGATTAGTCTGATTTTGCTGACTATTTTATGCTGAATTAAATCTAATTAGTTCGAGTCAAATCCAAACCTACATAAACTTGTTATTAACCATTGTAAATGATTTAGTGAACATTAATAGCAACTCATTAACTAGTTTTGTTTTGCATTTGCATTAACCATGCATGTCATGTCATATTGAGTATTATATGAGCATTATTTGATTGAATTGTGTGTTTTGCATGTTTTTTGCTCAGAATAGAAGGTTTCGCGCTAAAGTGTGTTGCAGAGGACTTCCAACACTAGGTGTTCGAAGTCTTTGATCCTAATCAAACCCAAGAGCAAGGCAAGTGTCCCTGAACATATTGATCCTGTTTCGGCAATAAATGTTTTGTTTTCAAAACTGCATGCTTGTGTCAATTTAATGGAAATCCTATGATAGGAAGTTTACTAGTTTTGTTTAACCACCCTTGTCAACTAGAATACATGGTAGAGAGTCAGGAAGGGTTTTTTACCTTTGCTTCGTTAATTAATTAGGATAGGAAAACAACTATATCATTTAATTATGCATTAATGAGCTTATGGTTAATATGAAGTGGTCAATATGATATGGTAATGGGTGATCTAAGCAAGCATTATATGTGGATGGGTTGGACGTTATGGTGGTTGCTTGCTTTAGATCTAAGGACCGGTTCGTGCGAGAATAAGTCAGGACAACAGTGCCACCACAAGGCCAAGTCTGGGTGTGGCATAGATGATTAATTAGGGTATTGCTAGTGTCGCATGGATTATTTGGCGCACCAGGAAAGGGGAGTCGATTTGGGTTTGGATTTGAGGCAGGACTCCCTGAGATCCGAATGGCACAAGAGGGGGCCCTTGGTTGAAGATGTGCTCAGTTGGAGACAGCGCCACCGGTGAAACCTCAGTAGTCCCTTTGTAAAGGTTATTTTGTGATCTCTTGGCCACACACAAACGGAAGTGTGAGACGACAAGATAGAGGTTCTAGTCACCGAAAGGTGATTAAATCACAAACACGTGGATAAAGTGGTACAAACTCTGCAGAGTAATGAGACTACCATTATAGTCGTGCTCCCAGTTAAGAGCACCTGGAGGACCTAAATGATTAGAGGGGTTTGGTATTGGGATGGTTTGGTATTTGTTATGGGATGGTATTATGGTTTATGCCAACGGATTGGTTGATGGTAAAGAGAAATCTGGTATAATGATGATGGATATGGAATATGGACTTGTACTATGTTAATCGTTGTGGTATATGATGGGTTTACTTCACATACATACAATATATTGTTTTTCAAATGTTTTAACGTACTTTTTAGCACTTAGCCTGTATTATATTCGTCATTTGAAATAGCTACATGTCATACTTCCCACACTTGCTGAGTACGACATGTACTCACCATTGCAATTCCCCCACCAACAGTTGCAGGTCATATTTGGGAGTATAACGAGGATCATGCGGAGTTCTAGGTTGTGTCGGCCGTCAGCTTGCCTGTGGTGTTGATTGGAGTTGCGCTAACCTTATGCTTATTTTGCATAGTTACTTTAATTAGTTTATTTCAACTGCATTAGTTCAAACTTGTCATTAATATTAATTAGAGCTTGTACTTGAGGATTATTCTAAATTTTGTAATAAAAGTTCTTAATTAATCTTGTTCTGTGGAAATTTTCTGTATATCCTTTTGTGATTGCGCTCGTGTATGTGTGTTTAACGTCCTGGGCACACATATGCGTTCACTTGGTTCATTTTTTGAATCGGGTGTCACATATTGGTTTCAGAGCCACAGGTTGACCGTAAGACGCAACCTAGATAGAATGGACACATATGAGCACTCAGGAATCGATGTGTTTTTGCTTGGTGTGTTGTTTGCTATATAAGTTTGTTGTGTGCTTAGTAGAGGATTTTGGGATGCTTTAGCATTGCCATGTCCACATAGGCTAGTATAGGTAGTTGCTTAGTTTCATATCCCTTGATGCATATAGTTGGCGACGTTTTCTAAATTGTTATATCTTTCTTTTCTTTAGATGGTGAGGACTCGCAACCAGAGGGATGGCAATGATGAGGAGGAGAACAATGGGGCACCTCAGAACAACAATGGACAAGGACCTACCCAAGGAGCTATCAATCTTGAGCAACTATTGGCTATGCAAAACCAACTCATGCAGACCATGATATGGACTATGGGATAGCTGCAGGCTGGCAACAACAACAATCAGCCCCACATGCCTCCACCGCCACCCCCACCTCATAACCAATTGGGGGAGTTCATGAGAACCAGACCATCGACCTTCGCTCAAGCTGCTGACCCTATGGATCCTAACGATTGGCTCAAGTCCGTGGAGAGGAAGCTAGTTGTTGTCCAATGCAGTGACCGGGAGAAGGTGCTATTCGCATCTCATCAACTTGTTGGAGCAGCCGCCGATTCTTTGTGCAACGCCCATGAGAATCAGGAGAGGATCACTTGGGCTAAATTCAATGAGAGCTTTAATTCTCATTATGTGCCGGAAGGTATTATGATATTGAAGAGGCAAGTGTTTGAAAACTTGAGGCAAGGAAGATCGAGTGTGGGTGAATACCTCAAGAAATTCACTCAACTCTCAAGGTATCACCTGAGGATGTGATACGGGACAACAGGAAATAGGACTTATTCATGAGGGACTTGAACACTGAGATCCAAGTGCAATTGATCAACTGTGATTATGCAAACTTTTAGAAGCTTGTGGACAAAGCAATTGTAGTTGAGAACAAGGTCCGTGAGATGGAGCAATACAACAAGATGAAGGCGCCATATCAAGAACAACAACAAGGAAGTAATGTGCGCCCTCGCTTTGCACCACTCAATGCACCTTATTACAGCTCTTCTGCTCTTGTACAACGCCCTGATTATGCACCTCGCCCAGCTCAGTTTGTGCAGCAATGCCCTTTCATGCAAGAACCTAGGCCTCCAACGCCTTATGCATGTCGTGCCAACCTTCCTGGTGCAAATGTTCAGAATCAAGTTCGTCCCAAAAATCCTGGTGCAGTTAGGAAGTGCTATACATGTGGAGAAGTAGGACACTTTGCAATTCCATGCCCTAAGTCCGGCCTTCGTCAAGGAAGCAATGCTCAAAGACAAAACCCAATACCCAATGGAGGACAACCGCAAGGAACCCATGGACAACAAATTTTGCTCGTGGCAACGTGAACCATGTCTCTACAGAGGAAGCTCAACAAGCGGATGATGTGGTTATTGGTATGTTTCTCGCAAACTCCAACCCGGCGACTATGTTGTTTGATTGTGGAGCATCACATTCATTCGCCGCATCAAAATATGTTGCTAAGTATAGTTTGCCTATCTCTCATATGAAGTATACTCTATTGGTTAAGTCTCCTAGAGGGGAGATGAGAACAAATATAGTATGTCCAAAAGTAATCCTTAGAATAAGGGGGGTAGACTTCTTTACCAACCCCATTGTCTTGGATTCTCAAAGATGGACATTATACTTGGTGTGGACTGGTTGAGGAAGGACAATGGATTCATTGAATGTGCCACAAAGATGGTGAATTTGACCAATGAGGAGGGGATGACCATAGAATTTGAAGCATCTCAACATGCACCGAAGCAATTGCAGTTGAATCACATGGATGGTGCTGCAATTGAGGAGATTCTAGTGGTGTGTGAATCTTGGATGTGTTTCCGGATGATTTGCCAGGTATGCCACCTAAGCGAGATGTAGAATTTGTTATTGACTTAATACCTGGAACTGCACCTATATCTAAGAGGCCATATAGGATGCCTCCTAAGGAGTTAGCGAAGCTCAAGAAGCAGATTCAAGAGCAACTAGAGAAGGGTTTTATTCGCCCAAGCTCTTTACGTTAGGGAGCGCCTATTATTTTCGTGGATAAAAAGGATGTATCACAAAGGATGTGTGTGGATTACCGAGCTCTCAATGAGGTGACCATCAAGAACAAGTACACCTTGCCAAGCATACAAGACTTGTTTGATCAAATGAAGGGTGCTTGTGTTTTATCCAAGATTTATTTGAGGTCGGGATACATTCAAATGAAGATTAGACCATCGGACATACCCATGACAGCTTTTTGATCACGATATGGATCTTATGAGACACAGTTATGTCCTTTGGATTGACCAACGCACCTGCCTATTTTATGTACCTCATGAATAAGGTCTTCATGGAGTACTTGGATAGGTTTATAATGGTGTTCATTGATGATATTATGATCTACTCGAAAAGAGAAGAGGAGCATGAAGAACACTTGAGGCTCACATTGCGGAAATTGAGGCAACATCAATTGTATGCAAAGTTCAGCAAGTGCCAGTTTTGGTTGAAAAAGCTGTCGTGTTTGGGACATATCATCTCGGGAGGAGGAGTATCAGTTGACCCCGGAAAGGTGAGGGGCGTGTTGAAGTGGGAGGCACCACAAAACATAAAGGAGATCCGGAGTTTTCGTGGAATGGTTGGGTATTACCTTTGATTCATCAAGGACTTTTCCAAAATAGCCAAGCCAATGACAGAATTTCTAATGAAGGGGAAAGCTTTCCAATGGACTCAAGATTGTCAATAAAGTTTTGAGGAGATAAAGAAGAGGTTATCCACCGCACCTGTGTTAGTTTTGCCGAATGTAAGCAAGAGCTTCGATATTTATTGTGATGCATCAAGACAAGGACTTGGAAGTGTATTGATGCAAGAAGGTCAAGTGGTTGTGTATGCATCGAGACAATTGAAGAAGCATGAGCAGAATTATCCAACGCATGATCTCGAACTTGCAGCGGTAGTGCATGCCTTGAAGATTCGGAGACCCTATATCCTTGGACATAGGTGTGAAATTTATGCGGATCATTAGAGTCTTAAGTATATTTTCACACAAACAGATCAGAATTTAAGGCAATGAAGATGGTTGGAGCTCATCAAGCATTATGATGTGGGGATCAACTATCATCCGGGGAAGCCTAATGTAGTGGTCGATGCCTTGAGTCGAAAAGGAGTAAATCATCAGCTCACGGTTCGAGAATTGCCATCCGAGTTATATAAGGAGTTTGAACAGTTCAATCTCAGATTTTTGAATGAGATGGGGATAACGGAGTTAAATCCGACCTTGGAGCAGGAGATTCGAGAGGGTCAAACAAAGGATGAGGAAATCCAAGAGATCAAGGAAACAACCCAAGAGGGAAGAGAATTCAGGTTTGACGAGGATGACCATAGTACCTTATGGCTTGGAAGAAGGATTGTCGTTCCTAATGTGAAGCATATTCGAGAGACAATAATAAAAGAGGCACATGACTCACCTTACTCAATTCATATCGGTTGTACATAGATGTACAAGGACTTGAAGACGTGTTATTGGTGGGCTAACATTAAAAAGGACATAGTTGACTATTTAGCATTGTGTGATGTGTACCAACGAGTCAAGGCGGAACATCAAAGACCAGCTGGATTATTGCAGCCATTAAAGATTCCTGAATTGAAGTGGGAAGAAATTGGTATGGGCTTCATAGTTGGTTTAGCGCGTACCCAATCCGGGTATGATTCAATATGGGTAATTGTGGATCAGTTGACCAAATCAGCTCATTTCATTCCTATCAAGACCACATATACCACCGCGAAGCAGACAGAGCTATATATGGAGCACATTGTGTGTCGACATGGAGTACAAAGAAGATAGTGTTAGATAAAGGTTCTCAATTTACCTTCTGGTTTTGGCAGAAATCGCAGGAAGCACTGGGAACAAAGTTGAATTTCAGCTCAGCATATCACCCTCAAACGGGTGGACAAACGGAGAGGACCAATCAGATTTTGGAGGACATGTTAAGAGATTGGGATTTTAAGCATGGAAGGAGTTGGGACAAGAGCTTGACATATGCGGAGTTCTCATATAACAATAGTTACCAAGCAAGCTTGAAAATGTCACCCTATGAAGTATTATATGGGAGGAAGTGTAGGACACCTTTGTTCTGGAATGGGACTAGAGAAAACCAGATATTTGGACCTGACATGCACCAAGAAGTTGAGAAACAAGTCCAGATTATTTGTGAAAACTTGAGGGCTGCTCAATCAAGGCAAAAAGGCTATGCCAATAATAGGAGAAGAAAACTAGCATTTGAAGTGGAAGATTTTGTTTACCTCAAGGTGTCACCAATGAGAGGTCATAAGATATTAACATAAGAGGCAAGCTAACACCTCGATATATTAGACCGTTCAATATTTTGGACAAAAGAGGAGAAGTAGCATATAAGTTGGGGATGCCAACACCTCTATCGGATGTTCATGATGTGTTTCATGTTTCACAGCTTAAGAAATGCTTGAGGGTACCAGAAGAACAAGTGCCAATGGAAGAATTGGAACTAGAGACAGATTTGACGTATGCCGAGCAACCAGTCAAAATCTTGGAAACCAAGGATGGGGTCACAAGAAACAAGGTTATTAGATAGTGTAAAGTGCAATGGAAGCATCACACATAATTAGAGGCAACTTGGGAGCTGGAAGATGATCTAATGAAGGATTTTCCCTATCTCTTCTCTTCCACGTCGACTCTCAAGGGCGAGATTCATTTTAAGGGGGGTAGGTTTGTAACACCCTAATTTTCATGCATCATGCATTGCATAAGTTTATATACATGTTTAACATTAATCAACATAAAAAGGAATGAGTTCGAAATGAATTTAAAGCAAAACCACACTCAAAAGTTCATAGAAGTGCGGACTTGTCTGTTTTTGTTGCGGACTAGTCCGATTTCTCTCTGACATTTTTTGGACTTGTCCGGTCCATTGTGGACTACTCCGGTATTCCAATTCCATGAAATTTTGCCACTTCGGACTTGTCCGGCATCTAGCGGACTTGTCTAATGTCCCCTCTGACTAAAATCGGACTTGTCCGGTTTTGGCCAGACTTGTCTATTTTTCCTCTGACTAAGTTTGCACTTGTCTGATGTCTAGTCCGGACTTGTCCGATATCTCTCTGACTAGCCTTTTGCGGACTTTTACGGTGATCATGATTCTGAATTGATCTCTTGTTTCACGACGTGTTTTTGGGATTTACCTTAAGTGGGCCTAAGGACGTCATGTCTAACTCTTTTTGGAGCCCATGTGGGACCCCACATCGGCCTCCACCCACCCCAAACTGGAATTCCATCAAACCCTAGCCCTCCACCTCTATATAAACAACCCCACCCCTTGACTTTACATCCTTTTGCCACAACTGGAAGACCACAAACCCTAGTTCATGTAGAGCCGCCATCAAGGAGGGAGAAGGAGATCCCGAACAAGAAGGAGTAAGAGGAGCAAGAGGAGGAAATGAAAGAGGATCAAGTGATAATTATCTCCATCAAGTTTTTGTTCTTCATCAACAATTCACCTTCAAGTTCTTCATCAACCCTAGATCATCAAGATCCAAGTGTTGCCTCCAAAACCCTTGATTCATTAGAGTTTTAAACACTTGGTATACCTTCTACTTCCTCTTTCTCACGTGAATTCAACCCCGTTTCTCCAAATTCACGTCGATGTAGAAAACCCTAATCCGTTGTTTCTGCGAAGGGCGGACTAGTCCGGCCTACAGCGGATTAGTCTGATTTTGCTGACTGTTTTCTGCTGAATTAAATCTAATTTGGTTCGAATCAATTCCAAACCTGCATAAACTTGTTATTAACCATTGTAAATGATTAGTGAACATTAATAGCAAACCATTAACTAGTTTTGTTTTGCAT
Organism: Tuctoria greenei; assembly: GCA_036927565.1. Classification (NCBI taxonomy): domain Eukaryota; kingdom Viridiplantae; phylum Streptophyta; class Magnoliopsida; order Poales; family Poaceae; genus Tuctoria; species Tuctoria greenei. The sequence continues at coordinate 243,357,775 of JAYESD010000002.1, read as the reverse complement.
TTGCATTAACCATGCATGTCATGTCATATTGAGTACTATATGAGCATTATTTTATTGAATTGTGTGTTTTGCAAGTTTGTCACTCAGAATAGAAGGTTTTGCGCTAGAGAGTGCTGCAGAGGACTTCCAACACCAGGAGTTTGAAGTCTTTGACCCTAATCAAGGGCAAGAGCAAGTCAAGTGTCCTTGAACATATTGATCGTATTTCGTCAATAAATGTTTTGTTTTCAAAACTGCATGCTTGTGAAAATTTAATGGAAATCCTATGATAGGAAGTTTACTATCTTTATTTAACCACCCCTGTCACCTAGAATACATGGTAGAGAGTCGGAAAGGGTTTTTTACCTTTGCTGCTTAATAAATTGGGATGGGAAAACAGCTATATCATTTAATTATGCATTAATGAGATTATGGTTAATATGAAGTGGTCAATATGATATGGTAATGGGTGATCTAAGAAAGCATGGTATGTGGATGGGTTGGACGTTATGGTGGTTGCTTGCTTTAGATCTAAGGACCGATTCATGTGAGAATAAGCCAAGACAATAGTGCCACCACGAGGCCAAGTATGGGTGCGGCGTAGTTGATTAATTAGGGTATTGCTAGTATCGCGTGGATCATTTGGCGCACCGGGGAAGGGGAGTCGGTTTGGGTTTAGATTTGAGGCGGGACTCCCTGGGATCCGAATGGCACAAGAGGGGACCCTTGGTTGAAGATGTGCTCTGTTGGAGACATCGACACCGGTGAAATATCAGGGGGTCCGTACATGCTAGTAGTGCCTTTGTAAAGGCTATTTTGTGATCTCTTGGCCACACACCGACGGTAGTGTGAGATGGCAAGATAGAGGTTCTAGTCACCGAAATGTGATGAAATCACAAACACATGGGTAAAAAGGTACAAACTATTCAGAGTAATAAAACTATAATGATAGCCATGCTCTGGGTTAAGAGCACCTTGATGACCTACATGATTAGAGGGGTTTGGTATTGGGATGGTTTGGTTTTGGTTTTGGGATGGTATTATGGTTTATGGCAATGGATATGATTAATGGTAATGAGAAATCTGATATAATGTCGATGGATATGGAATATGGACTTGTACTATGTTAATCATTGTGGTATATGATGGGTTTACTTCACATACATACAATATATTGATTTTCAAATGTTTTAATGTACTTTTCAGCACAACCCTTATTATATTCGTCATTTGAATCAGCTACATGTCATACTTTCCTCACTTGCTGAGGAGGACATGTACTCACTCTTTCCATTCCTCCACCAATAGTTGCACATCAGATTTGAGAGTATAATGATGATAATGCGGAGTTTTAGGCCATGTCTGCCGTCAGCTTGCTTGTGGTGTTGATTGGAGTTGCGCTGTGGGGACCGGAGCCCCGACATCCAAGGATCTCATGGTGGTGTCGTGCGATGCGACACCCAACAATATACAAGAGAAGAATGAGAATAAAATACAATACCAAGTCTTTATTTATAAACACAGCGGAAGTTTTACAATATTAATCAAAAAGGAAAGTGACATGTACATCATAGCTATCGGCACTAGCTATGCAAAAGCAAAGTCATCCATGCCCTCGATGCTTTGCACTAGCAACCTTCACTCACCAAACTTACGGCAGCGTGCAGGGCTTCCACTCGGCTGTAAACCCTGGAGGGGTGCAGCCTTGTCGTCAAACCCGTCATCAGTTGTGTAATCTGCAAAAACTTGTTAACTACAATCGTGAGCTTAAGGCTCAGCAAGACTAACCCGTCTCACTAGACATATGCAGGGTGTATACTAAGCATAGGTAAGGTAAAGCAGTAAACGACTCGCCTACAAGTGGATCCTTATAGTCATGTTTTATGTAGCAATTGACATTCCCCAGGCACGGCACATCATAGACTACACAATCAAACAAGAAACGCTTTGTCGATGATATGTCATGCCCAAAGCACATAATGCTATTACATGTTAAGTATTTGGAAACTGTAAACTTTTAATTGTGCTATCTCTAAGCCACGCAAGGTTGCAAAACAATTATAATTCAATACATCATATTCTTTTGGCTTCTTCAGTATTTACTACGTCACGACACAGTGAACAAGTGGTACTCTATTACCGCGAGGGACGATGATTGCAATCAGGACACATCTGGACAACATGACACATGCGCACTTTCGGAAGCGCCAGCAAGTACTTACAGCAGTACCTACATAACACTTTAGTACTAGTGGTATATGGCCACCTTTCACCCAACACTCGAATGTCGAACTGGTTGATCTGTCACGAGCAGGAGGTCCCTGCGTGGGGCATACTCTGACGCGCCCACCAGCTGGTTTACACCTTGCTGCCCTCAACCCACACCTATAAAACAGAACGGTGTGCCTCGACAAACCAGTATCAAGCTACGTCAGTTTGCTGGAGCCCGTTTCTCCAGTATATCGCTGGTACAATTCAAGCTTGTCCAGCAGGGCCGCATACGGCACAGGCCTTCATCGACACAGTCAGAGCTATGCAACCAAGACCACCTCTTGTCACTTCCTACGCATCTTTGACCGATCTCCAGTTCATATTAACAGCCATTCATTATACTTACCCGACCCAGTGTAGATGAGTGTCATCTTTCTATCTCGCGAGTAGATTCCAACTACTCGACTTCTACCGGTTTCCTGAAAATATTAGCATGGCAGTTGCTACACGAGTCTGTGAACTATTATAACCACTCCCTAGGTTATTTGGTCATGCAAGTGGATGTCAAACACCTTAAACGTAATGCACAAACATCTGAAGACGTAAGGTGAATGAAAACTGCAAAGACACTGTAAGGAACTTAAATGCAAACTGGGGCTTGCCTGAATGCGAGTCTGGATTTACATTAATATCTGGTAGTATGACTTCTAAGGCCTCTGGCTCCTCCTCGACTTTAGTTACTACACAATATGCATATACTATATATGAATGACTTTGAAAATAAATAATATGTTTAAGGTCGAAAGCTAATATCTTGTGAATCAAATAATATCATGATCTTAATTGGCTTTGGAACTTTTATGGTAGATACTAGGGACTATAATGGAGACTCTTGCAAAGAATAGTGGCTCATAAAGGAAGTTTGTTGTCTCTAAAATTATGGCAAGCAATAACCTTCTCAGAATTTTAGAGGAGAAACTGTAGATTTAACATAGCCACCAGTTTATGATCAAGATAGAGGAGGTTGTCCTGGTTCTAGAAAAATTAATTTCTTAATTTTCTAATCTTCCTACAGGGAGAAATTGATTTTACAAGTTTGGGAGAAATTCTGAAATGGTTTCTGTATTTTATGCAATTTTACAATTACATAGAGATTTAGAACATTGATCAACCCAGTAAATGAAGTCCAATGAACTTGAAATTTTTACTGGAGATCAAAAGTATTTTTAAGAGTGTTCGGAGCAAAATTGGGAATTTTCCAATTAACAGAACAGGTGTAATTAATTTCCCAAGCAGTTAGATCAAAGGAATTAATTATGAAAATTCTGGGAGTTTCATGGCCAACAAATTGTACCACTGCAAATTTAATATTTAGGCGAGTCTACCAGAATTTATTTTGAAATTTTGGAGCAAATATACTAGGAGTAATGGATTTTTGAGGTTTGATGGAATTCTAGTATTATTTTCCAATTGGAAATTTTTAAATAAAGCGGCCGGTCCCATTTCATTTGAATGGACCAATCAGCGCAGTGCCGCACCGAGGGCCACGGGCTTAACCCGCGCAGCAGCACCCGATCCAGTACTGCAGCCGATCCGCGCGCTCGCACGCGTCGCTGACAGGCGGGGCCCGCGGGTCATCTTCTACCTCCCGACGCGCGATGTGGCAATGGCGGCGCTGCGCTGCCGAGCTCGCTCGTTCCCTTTCCCCAGTCTTCTCTCTTCTCACCACTTACCACCTAACAATTTTCCAGGGTGCTGAGCACGACGGAGGGGTTGCCGAACGCAGACGATGCCCGGAACACAGTGTGCGATGGCGGCGGTGGAGCTAGGGTTTCGGCGATGGCCAGAATTGCTCGGGAATGGTGCGAGAAGCTCGAGGACAGGCGAGAAACGTTCCTGGAAGCATGAGGATGACAATTTGGACGTGCAAACGGGGCAGAATAGTCGGCAACGACGAGTTCGATAAAGGATTAACCTTGGAACAGTTTTTACCGAGAGCAAGGTGGTGTCCTGGTGCTCCGTTTATCTGTTGATGTCGAAGCGTGAAATGGCCTCGGCTGCTAGCACCACGACGGATGGAGAGCGACATCCTCGGCGGCCCAACGATCACAACGGCGGAACATCAAAATAAGGGCCAAACAAGGAACAACACGATGAGCCAAAGGGTGTGGATGGTAGAGCATAGCCTTGGCGTCATGTTTGATGTTTGCATCAAAGAGAAATAAGGCAAGGATGAGGCGCTCACCGGTGAGGAAAGGCGGCGGCAGTGCTCTGCTTCGTAGGAGGGATGAAAAAGTGGCGGCGCTACTGTCCTCGTCGATGCCGCGAAGAAGGGACCAGGGGGGACAAAGAGGACGCCAGGGTGCTATCAAGCTGGCAAGCAGCTCGCTGGCGATGCATGCCATGCGGTGTCGAGCGGAGCAGCGACGGGAATTTCGCGTGCAGAGCACTCACGGTAATGGGTCACTGGCCAGTGGGTCCCACCTCCCCTTCCAAGTCTATCGTCTCTGGAACTTCAATTCCCCTACCAAACTTGATCCAAAAATCCTAGATTTTTGTGGAGAGGCACATTTAAATATGGAGATTCAGACTCTAAAATTTGATTTCAAATTTGGACAGGTTTCATGTGAAATTCTAATTTGAATTTGAATTTTACTTGAATTTGCTAAGCATCTCGAATAAAATAGCAAATGGAATTCAAAAATCATGAAACTTGGCAGGAATGCTACTTGGAATATTATGAGACCATGAAAAAATGTATAGCCTCAGATTTTAATATTGTTGACATGGTCTAAATGTACAGTAACTATATTCAAGTTTTGAAATAATTTGAATATATTTAGTATTGCATATTGTTTTTCCCTAGAAAATTTCCATTCCATAAATTCAAAAATTTGCAGAAAGGTCACTTGAATTATCCTAGGGTCATTGGTGAAGTCCATCCCCTATGTTAATAAAACTGAAGTATGAGTGAAAGAAAGATTTTTGATGAGATCAAGTACATGTGCACAACCATAATTGATCTCCACTAGGTTTGATAACAAACTGGTAGCTGAACTTCATATTAAGGACAAATTGGGATTTTACATGTGCTACCCTTATGCTTATTTTGCATAGTTGCTTTAATTAGTTTATTTCTGCTGCATTAGTTCAAGCTTGTCATTAATATTCATTAGAGCTTGTATTTGAGGAATATTTTGAATTCTGTAATAAAAGTGTTTAATTAATCTTTTTTTGGTAATTTTCTGTATATCCTTTTGTTATTGCACTCATTTATGTTTGTTGAACGTCTTAGGCCCACACATGCATTCACTTCGTTCATTTTTGAAACTGGGTGTCACAATTGCCTTATCCACAGTCGAAGCGGAGTATGTTGCAGCCGGGAGTTGTTGTGCACAACTCCTTTTGATGCGACAAACTCCAAGGTACTATGGTTACAATATGAGTCGTATTCCACTCCTTTGTGATAATGAGAGTGCCATTAAAATTTCCCATAACCCTATTAAGCAATCTAGAACCAAACACATAGACATCTGGCATCACTTTTTGAGAGATCACTCAAAGAAAGGAGCATAGCTCTTTTCCATGTCAACACTGAAAAACAACTAGCCGATATCATTACCAAGCCATTTGATGAAAAACGCATTTGTGAGCTCCGAAATGAACTAAATATCCTTGATGCTCGGAACGTGGCTTGAAAACTTGCATACCTGTATGCCATCTTCAAAATCATGTTGATTGTTTATAAAAATCACCTCTCTCTATTTTTCTTTGAAAAACTATGTTAATTTCTTGATCTTGGTAAATTATGGTCATAGCTTGATTGTTGTATGTTTACTGATGATATTCATCAAGATTATTTGTGTGTTTTTGCCCTCTGTTTTCCTTTTAAGCACCTTTGAATATATACGAAAGGTCTAGGTTAATTTCTATCCTGATGACCACGGACTAGTCCGTGGTTACCCCGGGCTAGTCCGCACATTGCAGACTAGTTCGCAAAGTGTCCGCTAGTGCGGACTAGTCCATTCATACCACAGACTAGTCCAATTATTCGACTCCATAACCCTAGGGCCGGCGCAAAACTAATCTTCTTTCTTCTCACAACTCCTCTTGTGTTCTCTCTATTCACTCAAGTGTTCCCAAGGAGATTTTCCGAGTTCTCCATCAAATACACTAAAATCTCTGTGGGAATCGATCTAAACTGCAAGGGGATTGAAGACCACGGACTAGTCCGCATCAAGAACTCCTTCAACGCCTCGAATCAAAGGATTTGGTAAATTTCTCTCCAAACCCTAGAAACTTCAATTTTCCTTGTTTTTGCTCAAAAAGCTTAGTAGTTCGTGTCAATACATACTCTATTGATGTATTTCATTTATCCTAGATAACATTTGCATTGAGTAACCTCTAATTTTGCTAAGTTTGGGTTTGAGCAGCCCCATAACCGACTAGTCCGTTCTCTGGGCGGACAAGTTCGGTGCTCCAGACTAGTCTGTCCCTGAACAACGGACAAGTCCGGTATGCTCTGATCAATACCCTAGCTTACATCAATTCAATGCAATTTCTTGTCATCGTTGCATATCCATATCCCTTATATATTCCTTGTCGGAATCATGTCAAACTCAAACGAGGATATCTCCGACTTTGATGATGAGATGGATCAAGATGTGTTGCCTCGTGTTTCAGAGTCTCGCTCTAACACAAGACAAGAGCGTGCTGCCGAGCCTTCACCCACCCCACCTAGGGTGCGTCGAAAGGTTCCAGCAAAGAAACAAGCTTCAAGAGCAAAAGATATGGTTGGTCCTAGCTCGGCGGCTCCACACCAAACAAAGGGCAAAGGAAAGGGACTTTCTTTACGCCCTATTGGTCCCCTCAAGATGACAGCTCAAAGACATAGAAATAGGGACCCCTCGGAGGAGAAGTTCAATGGCAAAGGAAGTGATGTAGCATGGAATCTAAGGAAGATTGATGCCTACAGGAGTGGCAAAAAGGCAGCTGACCCGAGATTTTGGAGTAACATCCACTCGAACTACTACAGCACCGTGTACCACCCAATGAAGACTCCAGTGGTCCGCAGCCAATGGATTGACTAGAGCCACTTTGAAAGAAAGAGTTGTGGTGCTTTTAATGAGGTGGTAGAGACTGTAGAGAGGCATGGTTTAAAGGCCTTGTTTCTTTCAGATACAACTGGAACGATGAAGTCATTGCTCAGTTCTATGCAACTTGTTATTTTGCCAGCGAGGAAGAAGAGAGAGTGACTTGGATGACACATGGATCCAAGTACACAGTTACTAATGTTGAGTTTGCCAGGCTACTCCACCTTGAGGACACCAGAAACAATGAGATTGTCATTCACAATCTTGGTGTTTTGGAGAAGGACGAGATGGACTCTCTCTATGATACTCGCCTCAGATACAATCCTCCCTCAACCAAGAACATGAAGCCCTTCTTCATGGTTCTTAATACAGTGCTCCGAAAGACAATTGCTCCAAAGGATGGAGATGCCGGGAGGATCCAAGGTTACTTGAGAAGCTTGATGAAAGTGATTAGCAAGAAGAGGAAGTTTGATATCTTCGACTACATCTGGAATGACATGGTGGACATCTCCTCCACACCAAACCGCTCCTGTGGCTATGCACCATACTTGATGTTCATGATTGAAAAAGTCACATGAATTGAGTTTGTGAAGGATGTGGAGCATACTCCTCTAAGGCCTTAGAAGCCTCCTCAAGCCTCACCCCGAGCTGCTCTCTCAGCTGCCTCGAGTGAGAAACACCCTAAGAATGCTCAAGAAGATACATGGCCTTCCTCTGACACTAGGTCCCCTCCATCTAGCAAAGGGTCCGCTAGTGGAATCATGAAATACTTGGATGCTATCTTTGGCTCTTGCCGCAAAGCAAAAGTGAAGATACACAAGCTGAACAAAGCAAGAAAGGAGGAAATGCGATACATGAAGGACAATGTCAAAGCCATTTGTCAAAAACTGGAGATTGATCCTATTGGGTCTCTAGTCATCTTAAAGGACTCTGCATCTGACTTCTCGGAGCTTCCACCTCTCTCACCTTCCAGGCTCACTTACTTTGGCCTTCGGGGCACGACGAGTGGTTCCTCTCCTCCTCCTCCTCAAGTTGTGAAGAAGATGACGATAGGACCGACCACGCCGAGTGAGCCGGCGATGACAAGTAGATCCCTCCTCTCTTCCTTTTTGGTGCCTTGATGCCAAAGGGGGAGATATTGAGGGGGAGTCGTAGGTTGTAGGTTTAGTTTGAGAGAGAGAAAGATAGAGAGAGATCTATTTGTGTTTTTGTTGCGACTCTGCCATGCTTTTGATATTGTAAAACTTTAATTATGCTCTCATCATGCTTTTTGACATGCGTTCTGAAATGACGATTGTGTTATGCTTACGATCAATGGTTTATGTTTAAAACTTCTATGTATGCTCGAGATTCTTGATGTTATTATGATTATGCCTATTATGATATTCACATAAAAATTATTGCTCACACACATAGTTTTGCATCCCACCATAAATAGTGCACATATGTCTTATGTCTACATTGCCTATTTTGCTCAAGGCTCATATGTGCACACTTTATGAAAATCTGAATTTTCTATCATATTTTTGTAATCTAAATTGGTTCATAAATCAACAAAAATAGGAGATTGAAAGTGCATCTAGGCATCCCTTGTGGGTTTTGGTTGATTAATGACAAACCAATGAGATCCTAACAAAATTGTTGACATGAGCGCAGGTTTTAAAGAAATGAGAAAGAAAGGACAAAAAGGAAAGAGAATGAAGATCTAAAGGGAGAAGAGCTCAAGAGCTGAAAAGATTAGATTATTTTGTATGGAGTGTGTTGGAGAAACACACCCAAGAGCACAAGTAAAAGAAATTACACTCACTACGCAAAAATCAGCATGTTCGGACTAGTCCGATATTCACTGGACTAGTCCGATATCTATCTTACTAAGATCGGACTAGTCCCCCTAGTGCGAGCTAGTCCTCAGCACTTCACACTTGCACAACACCAGACAAGTCCGATATCCATCGGACTAGTCCGATAATCCTCTGACTAAAATCGGACAAGTCCTCCAAGTACGGACTTGCCCATAGCACTACAATTTTTCACTACACCGGATAAGTCCGATATTGACCAGACTAGTCCAAAAACTTTCTGACTAAAATCGGACAAGTCCCTCAAAGTGCGGACTTGTCCTTGGTCCCACATGGTGTTCATCACACCGGACTAGTCCGATATCCACCAGACTAGTTTGAAAAGTTTCTGACTAAAATCGGACTAGTTCGCACCGATAACGGACTAGTCCGGTATATCTCAACACTTAGGGTTTTTCACACTTTGTAAACCGGACTAGTCCGGAGTCCACCAAGGACTAGTCTGGACATCGCAAACCCTAACGGTAACTTTTGGAAACCCTAGTATAAATAGAGGTGTACGGCCATACATCAAAATATCTCGACCTCCTGTGCCATCACACCTCCCAAGAGAACAAAATACACATTTGTCCACACATTCTAACCCTAAAAGGATCAAATCTTTGAGGATTAGCAATTGATCAAAGGAGAGTCTTGTTCTACACATCTTGAGCTCTTGGGTTTGATCTCTCGCACACTCTTATTGTTTCATTGTACATCTTTTGAGTGTGTTTAGTGGTGTTCATTCATTATAATTCTTGGAGAGCCCTCAACATGTGAGAAGGCCCCTTGAACGAGTTATTTGCCCCTTTGTGATTAGTGGAAGAGAATCGGCCTCCGCGGTGATTCAAAGAGGGTAGGGTTGGTGAAGACCCCGTCCTCCATGGACTCCACAACTTGGATGTATATTTCCTCCGTGGAATCGAACCATTGGATAAAATTTTGTCTCGCACACTTTTGATTCATCATTCTTCATATTTAGGGTTTACATAATCTTGTATAACTCACGTTGAAACATTGAAACTAAAGTTGATCATTGCCATACATTGTTTCATTGTGGTAATACATCTAAATTGCCAATTAATTTCCGCTGCATAGGGTACTAGAAGTGAAATTATCGATCAATCTTGATCTTTCTAGTCCACGCATACCGAACTAGTCGGCACAGTACCGGACTAGTCCAATCTCTCTGTATTTGATCAATCTGTTAGGTGTTTTAGGGATCAACAAAGTTTCAAAAAGCCTATTCACCCCCCCCCCCCCTAGCTACATTCAGAAGTACATATGAAGGAAATTGGATGTCGAAAGAAGGTGTTCGCACGTATGCATGCGATGTATGATGTGGCAACATGGTTCTGAAGACAGGATAATGGAAGGAAAGATCTGGTGGGAAGGATCGGATCATATCGGATGATGACTTCAGCTGCGGTGGAGTCGGTTATGGATGAGATATGGAAAGTATCGAGTTGGTTATGATAGTTTTCATGTGGGACACGAAGTTAGGTTGTTTTTGGAATGTGGAATAAGTTCCAGAGTTTGTTAGGAAGTCTTGAGATTGTTTCTATATGCGAATAGGAAGATCTTGAGCAGATATGGTTAGTTGCGATTCGTGATCGAGTAGGATTAAAGTCCTAGTTAGATTTGAGTTGGCCTTCGGGCTGGTTATAAAAGTAAGGCAAGCCAGAGCTTGTGATATATGACTTTGGGGCTGTTCCTCTTGTGTGTTGACAATAAAATTAATAGTTGAAGGAACTTTTGTGCCTTGTTCGTCTGACTTGTTCTCGTTGAGTTTCTGCACAGCACTACCTTTCTTTGGTGGTTTTATCATAACTCGAGTTTTACAGATCCAGTTGATGTGATTCTTTCTGGGTTGTCTTCAGAACTTGATTTTCTATCATCTGTAAAAAATTTCACAGTCATTTGATTTGTGGTTTTGGATCTAAACGAGTTTCTTTGCAGTACTGCAGAACTGTTTTTTACTCGATAGAACAGACTGACCTTTGTTTGATCTTTTGATCGAAACTTGAGTTTTTTTTTGACGAATTCTGTGACTCTTGTTGTCATGTCTTTGTGACTTGATTATCTACAATGTCTACTAGTTTTTTCGTTGTTGAACACATTTAGATTAGTCTCACACGCGATTTATTTAACATGTCATTTTTTTGCCAAGGGGTTTTCGTTGCTTCCGCTGAATAAGTTTAAATCTACCATTCATCCCCCTTTGGTAGACTTTTACGTGCTCTTTGATCCTACAATTGGTATCAAAGCCACGGTGTTCTAATCTCTTTGATATGCACGTGTTTTGAATCATGGAGAAATACTCCGCCAAATCTTGTGTGTTTAGTGGTATTGATTTTCAGGTTTGGAAGGAACGCATGGAGGCTTTCATCTAGGCGCAAGGCTTTGCGATATGGGAAAAGGTATAAAAACCTTATGAAGTGCCACCAGACGATCAAGTTATGGCTACGAATCTACGGGACGTTGACAACAACAATAAAGCCCGCAACTTGATCTTCCAAGGACACACTCAAAGCAACATTGATCGTGTCGCGCACCTCCGATCGTTATACGATGTTTGGAGAGATCTTTGTTATTATCGAGAAGGCTCCAACACAATCAAGGAGGTAAAACAAGATATGTTCAAAAAGTAATACATGTGCATCGAGATGCAACCTGGTGAGTCCATTGATCAACTTTTTGCCCGATTTAATAAAATTCTCAGTAATCTATGTAGTGTCAACGTAAACTTTCCAGATGCTGAGAATGCTAGGCAACTCCTTAGTGCATTAGACATGACAATATGGGAGATGAAAGTATCCTACATTCGTGAATCAACTTTCATGAGTACTCTTACTTTAGACGTGCTTTACTCTATACTAGAAACTCATGAAATTGACATTTTATCACGAAAGAATCCAAATAAGTCTTTTGCATTCATTTCACAACGTGATATACCTAGCTCTGGCCAATCATCATCTTGCAATACTCTTGCATTGCTGTATTCACTAACCATGGAACAAATTGAAGAATTTCCAGAAGAGGAGCTAGCACTCATCTCTACTTGGTTCTCAAAAGCAATGCAGAATGTGAGAACTAGAAGTAGAGGAAGCTCCGAACCTCAACGATACTTTGAATGTGCTAATATAGGACACTTTGAAACAGAATGCCCTAACCTTTCAGGTCCTACTACCCGTGAAGAGAATCAGAACAAGGTCAAGACCATCTCTGGAAACTCCAACAAGAAAAAGAGGGGTTCTATAGGACGCAAGATGATAAAAAGCTTCATCACCGCACTTCAAGAGCTTAGTTCAAGTGATGTAGACATTGGAAGCGATGAAAATGATGATGATCTGACCAACTTATGCTTCATGGCGGGCAAAACAAGATCAAGATCAGGTCAGGAGGATGCAAAACACAACAGTGACGATGATGAGGTATGTTCTACCTGTAACGAAATGTGTGATGCAATTTCTCGTACAACTATTATTGTCAAGAAAAAGGACAAAAAGCTTAAGGATAATGCTCCTAAAATTGAATCACTAGAATCTGAAATTAACTGTTTAAAAACATTGATTCATAGTGATGATGCATGTCCCTCATGTTACTTAATCTATGAACAATTGTCCAAATTAAGAAGTGCACACTCCTCCACTCTAGATAGACTTGATGAAGAAATTGAAAAGAACAAAAAGCTGTCCAATTTTAATGTTAAAGCTTAAAAGATGCTTCTTGTTCTACAAATGATCTGCATTGTTCTACATGTGACAATCTTGATAAGAAACTAAAAGATGCAATGAATGAAATTTCCATTCTGAACAATTCTTTGCGTTCTCATGAAGTTAAATATTGTTCCAATTGCAAACTAAATGGAAAACCTTCATGTCAAAACTGCCTAGTTTTATCTAAATAACTTAACAATAAAATAAGATACCAGAGCAATTTTACAATGGGAACAAGAATCTAAACCTGCTGTTAAATTATTCTAAACCTTGCAATGATAACACTGGTTTAAGATTTGATTCTCATGCTTAGTCTAAAACACATCCACCTCACGTTGTAAAATCATTTGGAAGAGGTTTAATCAAAGCTGTCCCTAAACAAAAGGATGTGATTTTTAAATCTCCGGGAGTGTTTTTCTAACTCTGTTTCTAATACTAGATGTTCATCTAGACATGATTACAACATGAAATTTCATTGTACTTATTGTGATAAAGATGGTCATGTCGTAGATTTATGTTATAGACTAGCTAAACAAATTAAAAAAGATAAAGTGTCTGCTACATCTCATAACTTCCATGCTATATCTGCTATGCGTGCTAAACCTAAAATTAGAAACTTCCATCCTGCTTTAATGAGTTAGAAATTTGAAAAAGTAGCTTCCGGACCTTCTGGTAAGAAATCTGCAAATGCAACTCCGATATTTTCGATAGCTTCGAGAGCTCCTAGACCTTCTGTTGTTCCCTTTGGAACTTCAGTCTTTGCATCCAGAGCTTCAGCTTTATCCTTTGAAACTACCGCTCTTAACTCTAGATCTACTGGTTTTCCTGCTAAACGAGTAACAACTTTTAAATCCGTAGTTAAGAACAGAAAGCCTTAACCCTTGACTCATAAATCTTTTGCTTTGTCACCACCTTCGCGTGTTGTTCGTACTAGACGTCGCATGGCTCAGTACTGGATTCCCAAATGCTTGTTGACTAACACAAGTAATGAGTCAACGATGTATTGTCCTTCTGTGTAGGCTTCACTCTTGAGGAAGGAGAACATATGGATTGTGGATTCAGGATGCTCACGCCACATGACTGGTAACAGGGAATGGTTCTCCTCCATCTCTTTTGTGTCACGTGTAGAAAATGTTACTTTCGCTGATAATTCTTTGACTCCTATTATTGCTAAAGGATCGGTTAGAGTAAATGACCACTACACTTTCAAAGATGTGGCACTTGTTAAAAATTTGAAATACAACTTGCTCTCGTTTTCTCAATTGCTTGATGAAATTTTTGAAATAATTTTCACTAAAAATTGCTGCAAAGTTGTAGATTCAAATAGTGAGGTTTTGTTTAACATGTCCCGTTTCGGAAGAGTTTTTAAAGACGATTTTTATATGTCAACTTCAGAGCATAGGTGTCTAGTTGCCAATGATTGAAAAGATCTATTTTTCTGCCATCGTAGACTTGGTCATGCAGGCTTTGATCACCTCACTCGTGTTAGTACTCTTGATCATATACATGGTTTTCCTAAACTCAAAGAAGAGATATTGTATGCTTTTCGTGTAGACATGCTAAGATGGTTGCACGTTCACATGCTTCTCTCACGATGACTATGACAACTAAACCTGGTCACCTTTTGCACATCGACATTGTTGGTCCGACACGTGTCAATTTTGTAATTGTTGATGACTATTCCAGATACTCTTGGGTTTATTTTATGGCATCTATGAATTAAGCTGTTACTCATTTTAGGAATTTATTTCTTAGACTATTAATTGATCACCCAAGATCGTTAAAAGCAACTAGAAGTGATAATGGAACTGATTTTAAAAATCAATCATTCGATCATTTTTGTACTGAACATGGAATAGAACATCAATTTTTAATGTAGCCTAGAGGGGGGTGAATAGGCTTTTTGAAATTTTGTCGATCCTTGAAACACTTAATAGATTGATCAAATACAGGGAAGGGCGGACTAGTCCGGTAAGGTGCAGACTAGTTCGGTGTACGTGGATTAGAAAGATCAAGATTGATCGTTAATTTCACCTCTAGTACTCTATACAGTGGAAAGTAACTGACAACTTGGATGTATTACAGTAATGATACATTGTGTTGCAAAGATCAACATTAATTAAGATATTTCGATGTCAGTTACCTAAGTTTAAGCAAACCCTAGAATATGATGAACGATAAAACAAAGGTACGCGAGACAAGATTTTATCCTGGGGTTCAATTCCGCGGAGGAAATCTACATCCCCGTTGAGGAGTCCACAAAGGACCTGGTCTTCACTAACCCTTCCCTCGTTGAATCGCCACGGAGGCCGATTCTCAACCACTAATCACAAGGGTAAATTACTTGTTCAAGGGGTATTCTCACAAGTTGAGGGATCCCCAAGAATTACAACAATGAACACCACCGAACACACTCAAAAGCTGTACAACAAAACAATTAGAGTGTGCAAAAGATCAAACCCAAGAGCTCAAGATGTGTAGATCAAGTCTCTCCTTTGTTCAATTGCTAATCCTCAAAGATTTGATCTTTTTAGGCTTATGATTTGTGGAGAGATGTGAATTTTGGGCTCTTGGAAGGTGTGACGGCGCAATGAGTTGAGAGAGTTTGATGTATGGCTGTACACCTCTATTTATACTAGGGTTTCCAAAAGTTTCCGTTAGGATTTCTGATGTCCAGACTAGTCCGTGGTGAACACCGAACTAGTCCGTTGTGCGTATGTGCAAGAAACCCTATGTGTTGATGGATATCGGACCAGTCCGTTATGGTGCAGACTAGTCCGATCTGGGTGCGGAAACTTTTCGGACTAGTCCGGTAGATATCAGACTAGTCTGGTGTAGTGAACATTGTGTAGGACTAAGGACAAGTCCGCACTTGGAGAGACTTGTCCGATTTTAGTCAGAGAGTTTCTAGACTAGTATGGTGGATATAGGACTTGTCTGGTGTAGTGAAAAACCGTAGGGCTAAGGACAAGTCCGGACTTGGAGGACTTGTCCGATTTTAGTTAGAGGATTGTCGGACTGGTCTGGTTTATATCAGACTTGTCCGGTGTTGTGCAAATGTGAAGGGTTGCAGACAATTCTGCACTGGGGGAGGACTTGTCCGTTTTTAGTCAGAGAGATATCGAATTAGTCCAGTGGATATCGGACTAGTCCGCACATGCTAATTTTTGTGCAACGAGTGTAATCTCTTTGACTTAGGCTCTTGGGGTGTGTTTCTCCAACATACTCCAAACAAAATAATCTAATCTTTTCATCTCTTGAGCTCCTTTCCCTTTAGATCCTCATTGTCCTTCCTTTTTGTACTTTCTTTCTCTTTTCTTTAAAATCTGCGCTCGTCTCAATAATTTTGTTAGGATCTCATTGATTTGTCATTAATCAACCAAAACCCACATGGGATGCCTAGATGCACTTTAAATCTCCCCCTTTTTCGTGATTAATGACAGCAAATCAAGAGTACAAAAATATGATAAAAAATCAGATTTTCATAAGTGTGCACATATGAATTTTGAGCAAAAATAACAAACTTAAAAGTAATACATATGTGCACTATTTATGGTGGGGTGCAAAACTATGTGTGTGGGCAATAATATTGATGTGAATATCATAAGAGTCATACTCATAATAACATCAGGAATATCAATCATACATAGCAACTTTAAACATAAACCATCGATCATAAGCATAACATAGTCATCATTTTACAACACATGTCCAAAAGCATGATGAGAGCATAATTAAGGTTTTACAAGATTTAAAGCATGACAGAGTAACAACAAAGACACAAAAGAAGAATAGAACTGTCTCTCTCTCTCTCTCTAAAACTAATGTTACGAACTAAGACTCACACTCATTATCTCCCCCTTTGGCATCAAAGCACCAAAAAGGAAGAGATGGAGGTGTCTACTCGTCTTTACCGCCTTCATACGCGCAATTGGTCCTTTCTTCATCATCTTCATCAGGCTGAGGAGGAGGATGAGAAGAACCACTTGTCATGCCCCGAAGGCCAAAGTAGGCAAGCTCGAAAGGAGAGAGAGGTGGATGCTCCGAGGAGAAGACAGAAGCGGAGTCCTCTGAGACAACTGGAGACCCAATAGGCTCAATCTCCAGTTTTTGACAAATGACTTTGACATTGTCTTTCATGTATCGCATCTCCTCCTTTCTTTCTCTGTTCAACTAGTGTATCTTCACCTCTGCTTTGCGGCAAGAGCCAAAAATAGCATCCAAATACTTCATGATCCCACTAGCAGACCCTTTACGAGATGGAGGGGCCCTAGTGCCAGAGGAAGGCCTTGTATCTTCTTGAGATCTCTCCTTGTGTTCCTCACTTGAGGCAGGTGAGGGAGCAGGTGAGAGAGAGGCTTGAGGAGGCTTCTAAGGCCTTAGAGCAGTATGCTTCACATCCTTCACAAACTCAATTCATGTGACTTTTTCAATCATGAACATCAAGTATGGTGCATAGCCATAGGAGTGGTTTGGTGTACAGGAGATGTTCACTATGTCATTCCAGATGTATTTGAATACATCAAATCTTCTCTTCTTGCTAATCACCTCCACCAAGGTTCTCAGGTAACCTTGGACACTGTCAACATCCCCATCCTTAGGAGCAATTGTCTCCCGAATCACTCTATTGAGGGCAATGAAGAATGGCTTCATGTTCTTGGTTGATGAGGGATTGTAGCGGTGGCAAGTGTCATAGAGAAAGTCCATCTTGTATTTATCCAAAGGACTGTCATTGTGGATGACTATCTCATTGTCCCTGCTATCCTCAAGGTATAGCAGCCTCGCAAAGTCAGTGTAGGTGATGGAGTAAATAGAGCCATGAGTCATCCAAGTTACTCTTTCTTCACCTTTATTGGCAACGTAGCATGTAGAGTAAAATCAGGCTATCACTTCATCATTCCAGTTGTATCTAAACAAAAACAAGTCCTTTAGACCACGCCTCTCTGCAGCCTCTACCACCTCATCAGAAGCACCACATCTCTTTATTTCCAAATGGCTTCAGTCAATCCATTGGTTGTGGACAACTGGAGTCTTCATTTGGAGGTACACAAAGTTGTAGTAGTTCGATTGGAAATGACTCCAAAATCTCGGATCAGCTGCCTTTTTCCCACTGCTATAGGAATCAATCTTCCTGAGCTTTCATGCTACATCACTTCCCTTGCCATTGAACTTTTCCTCCGAGGAGTTTCTACTCCCTTGTCTCAGAGAGGTCATCTTCAAGGGACCAATCGGGCCAAAGGAAAGCCCCTTTCCTTTGCCCTTAGCTTGGCACGGAGCTACCGAGCTAGGACCAACCATATCTTTCGCTTTTGAAGTTTGTTTCTTGGCTGGAACCTTTCACCGCACCCTAGGTGGAGTGGGCGAAGATTCGGCGGCACGGTCTTGCCGTTTCTTTGTTTGGCCTATCGAAGCATGATGCAATGCCTCCTTATCCAGTTCGGCTTCGAAGTCGTAGAGGTGCTCATTTGAGTTCGACATTTTCTTGACAATGAGATGATATATGACATGGATAAGAATTGGTGGCAAGGGAAAGCATCAAGTTTAAGTATGTTAGGGTTTAATTCAGCAAACACCGGACTTGTCCATTGCTCAGGTGCGAACTAGTCTGGACTACCGGACTTGTCCGCACTGATAACAAAATAGTCATTTATGCGGCTGCTCAAACCCTATGCAACGAAGTAATGGGATTTCTCAATGAAAAAGTGGAGTATTGTAGTTGTAATACAAATAGTAAGGCATGTACTAAACAGAGGAGCTAAGCTATTTGAGCAATATCATAGAACATTCAAGAATTAGGTTGTGGTGACAAAAATTACCAAATCCTTCAATTCATGAGGCTTGAGAAGTTGTTGGAGTTGATTAGTCTGGGACCTTCGATCTCCTTGGAATGTAGATTGATTCCCGCAGAGATTTGAAGGTATTTGATGGAGGACTCGAAAAATCGCCTTGGGAGCACTTGAGTGAGGAGGAGAATGTAAGGGGAGTTTTGAGGAGGAAGAAGAGGGGTTTGCACGGCCTAAGAGGATAAGGACTCGATATACCGGACTAGTCACTGGTCAGATCGGACTAGTCCGGACTAGCGGACACAGTGCGGACTAGTCTGCAATGCGCGGGCTAGTCTGGGGTGATCACAGACTAGTCCGTGGTCCCTAGTACAGAAAAGTAAAAAACTCTTCGTATATATATCTGAAGGTTCCTACTAAAGGAATAGGGGACAAAGGCAGACAAATATTATTGATGAATATGACCAGCAAACATACAATAATCAAGCTATGACCATAATTCACCAATATCAAGGAATTACTGTAGTTTTTTGGAGAAAAATAGAGAGAGAGAGAGAGAGATGATTTTTCAACACAATCAACATGATTTTGATGATGTCATACATGTATGCAAGTTTTCAAGCCACATTCCGAGCATCATGGATATTTAGTTCACTTCGGAGCTCACAAAAGTGTTTTTCATTAAGTGGCTTGGTAAAGATATCGGCTAGTTCTTTTTCAGTGTTGACATGGGAAATGGTTATGTCTCCTTTCATTGAGTGATCTCTCAAAAATTGATGTCGGATGTCTATGTGTTTTGTTCTAGAGTGCTCAACAAGGTTATTGGCAATTTTAATTGCACTCTAATTATCTCAAAGGAGTGGAATATGGCTCATATTGCAACCGTAATCCCTTAGAGTTTGTCGCATCCAAAGGAGTTGTGCACAACAACTCCAAGCTGCAACATACTCTGTTTCGGCCGTGGATACGACAATTGAATTTTGTTTCCTGGAGGACCAAGAAACTAGGGATCTACCTAGGAATTGGCAAGTATCGGAGGTACATTTTCTATCTACTTTGCATCTGGCATAATCTGCACCGGAGTATCCAATGAGATTGAATTTTGAACCTTTGGGATCCCAAAGACCTAGGTTGGGTGTATGGACTAAATATCTCAAGATCCTTTTAACGTCTGTTAAATGACATTTCTTAGGGTTGGCTTGAATTCTTGCACACAAACATACACTCCACATAATATCTGGCCTAGATTCACATAAATATAGTAAAGAGCCAATCATGGAACGATATACCTTTTGATCCACGTTTGGTCCGTCTTCATTGAGATCCAAGTGTCCATTTGTCGCCATGGGAGTCTTTATGGGCTTCGCTTTGTCCATTCCAAACTTCTTGAGAATGTCTTGAGTGTACTTTGTTTGGCTTATGAACGTCCCTTCCTTTTTTGGCTTCACTTGGAATCCCAAAAAGTATCTTAATGCTCCCATCATGGGCATCTCAAATCTTTCTATTATAATCTTACTAAATTCTTGACAACAAAATTTGTTAGTTGAACCAAATATGATATCATCAACATAGATTTGGCAAACGAAGAGATCAACCTCAAAGTGTTTAGTAAACAAAGTGTAATCAGCTTTACCAATTTTGAAGCCATTTTCAACCAAAAAAACTCTAAGGCACTCATACCAAGCTCTAGGAGCTTGTTTGATGCCATAGAGAGCTTTACACAATTTGTACACATGGTCGGGGTACTCTTGATCTTCAAAACCGGGTGGTTGCTCCACATACACCTCCTCCTTGATCGGTTCGTTGAGGAAGGCGCTTTTCACGTCCATTTCTTAAAGCTTCAAAACATGGTGAGTAGCATATTCAAGTAATATACGAATCGATTCAAGCCTAGCTACGGGAGCAAAAGTCTGGTCGAAATCCAAACCTTTGACTTGTGAGTACCCTTTGGCCCCATGTTGTTCCTTGTTCCTTTTTACCACTCCATGTTCGTCTTGCTTGTTGCGGAAGACCCATTTAGTGCCGACAACGTTGGTTTGATCTTTCAACAAGCTCTCACACTTCATTCCTTTTGAAGTTGTTCAACTCTTCTTGCATCACCATCACCCAATCTGGATCTTTTAATGCACCATCGACCCTGTATGGTTCCAAAGAGGATACGAAATAATAGTGTTCAAAAAAATTAGCTATGCGAGATCGAGTTATTACTCCGTTTTGGATGTCACCAATTATGTTGTCGACGAGGTGATCTCTTTGGATGCTTTGGTGTACTCTTGGATGTGGCACTTGTGGTCTTGAATCTTTATGATTATAATCTTCTTCTCCCCCTGGATAGTTGCCCTCAATGATGTTTTGATCACCTTGAACTTCTTGAGGTTGATCATGTGTGGAAGCGCCCCCTTGATCATGTTCCTGCACTTGTGGTTCATCTTATTCAATCCCATTTGGAGGTGGCACTTGTGGTCGAACATCGCCCAATGTCATTCTTCTCAGTGCTTGACATGGAGCTTCTTCTTGTCCTAGCACACATTGATCAACTTGCTCTTCTTGAGAGCTATTAGTTTTATCGAACACTACATCACGAGCCACTTCACCAAGTCTGGAGGCCTTGTTGAAGACACGATAGGCATAGGAGTTCAAATCATAACGAAGTAAGAAACCTTCATCGGACTTCGAAGTGAACTTTGAAGCCATAGGCTTCTTGTTTAAAATATAACATTTTGATCCAAAGACTCGAAAATATGAATTGTTTGGTTTGTTACCGGTCAGTAGTTCATATGAGGTTTTCTTGAGTAGACTATGAAGATAGAGTCGGTTTGTGGCGTGACAGGAGGTGTTAATCGCTTCAGCCCAAAACCGGTCTGAAGTCTTGTATTCATCGAGCATTGTCCTCGCCATCTCATTTAGTGTTCGGTTCCTCCTTTCGGCTACTCCGTTTTGTTGAGGAGAATATGGTGCTAAAAATTTTTGCTTTATTCCTTCTTCATCTCGGTACTCCTCAACTTGAGTATTCTTTAACTCCGTTCCATTATCACTTCGTATGGTCTTGACCTTCAGTGAGAATTTGTTTTGGGCACGAGTGATGAACTTCTTGAGGGTTCCCTATGTTTTTGTCTTATCATGCAAGAAGAGTACCCACGTGAAGCATGAAAAATCATCAACAATGACTAAACCATATTTATTACTGCCGATGCTTATCTAAGCAATTGGACCGAATAGATCCATGTGGAGGAGCTCAAGCAGTCTTGTTGTAGTCATGACATTCTTTGCAGGATGGAGTGCTCCTACTTGCTTCCCGGCTTGGCGCGCTCTACAAGGCTCGTCTTTCTCAAAAACAACATCCTTTAAACCTTGGATGTGATCTCCTTTAAGGAGTTTTTGAAGATTCCTCATACCAACATGTGCTAGCCGTCAATGCCACAGCCAACCCATGTTGGTCTTTGCAATCAAGCTTGTGTCAAGTTCGGCTTTATCTTTGTTGAAGTCAACTAGATAAAGTTTTCCCTTTAACACACCCTTGAATGCAACCGAGTTATCACTCCTTCTAGAGACGGTCACACCCTCATTAGTGAATAAATAATTATAACCTTTGTCACATAAATGAGATATGGACAAAAGGTTATAATCCAAGGAGTTAACATGTAAAACATGAGAAAGAGTATGTTGTGATGAAATTGCAATTTTACCGGTACCAAGCACCCTTCCTTGACTATTATTACCAAAATAAATGTCTTCGCTTGGGTCTTCATTTTCTTCATATTCCACAAACATTCTTCTTTCTCCGGTCATGTGGTTGGTGCATCCACTATCTAGCACCCATTTTGCTCCACCGGATGAATAGGCCTACAAAAAACAGGCTATGTCTGAATCTTAGGTACCCAAGCTTGCTTGGGTCCTTTAAGATTAGTCACATGTGCTTTGGGCACCCACACACTAGACTTGGTGTTCTCATGGCGTGGTCCAACATATTTCGCATGAACTTTTCCATAAGCATTTTTTGTAAGTACATATGAAGCATCAAAGGTTCTAAATAAAACTTGCTATTCATATGAGTTTACAATGTTCATTTTATCAAAGTTACTATATTTTACAACTTGAGAAGAAGTTCCTTTGATAAAAAGCAATGCGATCCTTATTATTCTTGTGGTTTCTAGCATTCTGCTTTTCACCATAAAAATACCCAATGCCATATTTAACATTTGGAGGTCTTGTGACCAAGTATGCACTACGTGCATACTTTACTTTCTCCTTGTCAAATATGCCACTTTGGGAGGGATGCTTTTCTTTTGTCAATTTGGAATTTTCTTCCATGTCGATATCATTTTTAGCACAAGTTCAAGTAAAAAACAGTTTTGGACATGATGTGTTGAGAAGGTGTGCTTGAAAAGGATGAAGACCCACTTTGCTTGAGTGACTCAACCTTTGTTTCAAGGATCTTGTTAACTTGGTTAAGTTAGCAAGTTCTTCCTTGATGGACACATTTGAGTCTTTTAACTTCAAACAAGATTCCTTGCTTGAAGCTAACTCAAGTTCTAGTGATTCACTTCGCTCCTTTTCAAGTTCAAGGAGCTCTTCAATCTTAAGATATTTCTCCTTTTGGAGAATGATCATATCTTCTTGGTGATTGACTAGCTCCTCCTAATCAACAATCTTATCCATTAAAAGTTTCATTTTTGCGGCTGTTTTTCCATCTAGACCACTAAGCATGTTTTCTTCATCACTATAATTATCAATATCACTATCAGAATAAAACGAGGAGGAAGGTTTAGTTGTGGCCTTTATTTTTCCTTCATTGGCCATTGGACATGTGTGGTTGGTGTCCTTCCTTGCGCCCATGGATGGGAAGAGAGTGGATTTCTTGGTGGGCTTCTTGATGGATATGATGGCCATCTCCTCTTCTTCTTCGTATGAGGATTCATCATTGGAGTCCCACTCCTTCCCTAGGTGCGCTTGGCCATATTGCTTCTTCTGGTTGAACATTTTCTTTGGTTGAGGCTTGTTGTCTTTAGTCTTCCTCTTATTTTCTTCATGTGGACAATCTACTATGAAATGTTCATATTCTCCGCAATTGTAGCACGCCCGTCTCATCTTGAGTCTTTGTTTGTCCCTTTGTCTTCCTTCGTTTGAGTTATTACCATTTCTTCTTCTCATCATCTTGTTGAACTATTTCATGAATTAGATCATGTCTTCATCATTGATGTCACTACTATTATCATCACTATCATCTTCTTCAATAGCTTCCTGAGCTTCTTTTGATGCGGGTTTACAAGTTGACTCCAAAGGAACTCCTTTCTTCTTTGCTGAGGTAAGGTTGGAAAGTTCCTTGACATGCTTAGCTTGCTTCTCCATCATTTCAAAGTTTATAATCTTGCCAAGAAGTTCATCTGGGGTCATTTTCCGATACCCAGGGCTTTCTCTAATCATAGAGCAAAGTGTCACGTTGCGGAGCATTAATGCTCCAAGAATCAAGTTCACAACCTCATGATAATTCCACTTCTTGCTGCCATAAGCTCGGACTTTGTTGACAAGATTCTTGAGTCTATTGTACATGTCTTGAGGAGATTCACCACCTTCTATAGCGGATCTTCCCAATTCAGCTTCGATCATCTCTATCTTTACTTCACGTACATGACATTCACCTTCATGTGCGGTTTGTAGAGTGTCCCATATCTCTTTGGCAATTTCAACTCCATCCACATCGGTGAACTGTTTCGGCTCAACGAAGAAATGATCACAGCTGCAGCTTGAGCGTTCCGATGAATTGCTTGTTCTTGACTTGGTGTCAACTCTTCATCATTGTCCGGAATATCTATTCCTGTACAAACTATATGCCACAAACTCAGGTTAAGAGATATGAGATGCAGTTTCATATTTTGTCTCCATATTGAATAGTCATTTCCATCAAAGTAAGGTGCTTTGCTCAAAGGAATATATAGGTAATGACTATTGTTAGAGTTTAATCATTCATAGTCAAAAGGATATCGGGACTAATCAGTGTGACTACTCCCCTTCTTCTTCTCATCTTGAGTATTCTTCTTTCCTTTTGGGGATAGTGCCTTTTTCCAGAGAAGAGCCTTGAGTTGAAGCATCTCCTCATCATCGTCCTCACGGTCTTGGATGGCATCGAGGAGCTTCTCCAGCTTTTGGGTCTTTTCATCATCACCCTTCTCGTTGTTGAAATTCTTGTGTACATCCTTGATGTCCGACATCGTCTCTTCGAGCGGTGAGTCTCTTTTGAAGAGTTTGGCTCTGGTACCAATTGAATGTAGCCTAGAGCGGGGTGAATAGGCTTTTTAAAATTTGTTGATCCCTGAAACACTTAAAAGATTGATCAAATACAGGGAAGGCCGGACTAGTTCGGTACGATGCGGACTAGTCCAGTGTACGTGGTATAGAAAGATTAATATTGATCGTTAATTTCACCTCTAGTACACTATGCAGCGGAAAGCAATTGACAACTTGGATGTATTACAGTAATGAAACAATGTATTGCAGAGATAACCTTTAATTACGATATTTCAACTTGAGTTACACAAGTTTAAGCAAAACCTAGAATATGATGAACTATAAAACAAAGGCGTGTGAGACAAGATTATATCCCGAAGTTAGATTCCACGGAGGAAATCTACATCACCTTTGAGGAGTCCACAGAGGACCGGGTCTTCACTAAACCTTCCCTCGTTGAATTGCCACGGGGGCCGATTCTCAACCACTAATCACAGGGGTAAATAACTTGTTCAAGGGGCCTTCTCACAAGTAGAGGGCTCCCCAAGAATTACAACGATGAACACCACCAAACAAACTCAAAAGATATACAATAAGACAAATAGAGTGAGCGAGAGATCAAACCCAAGTGCTCAAGATGTGTAGATCAAGTATCTCCTTTGTTCAATTGCTAATCCTCAAAGATTTGATCTTTTTAGGCTTAGGATGTGTGGAGAGATGTAAATTTTGGGCTCTTGGAAGGTGTGACAGCACAGGGAGTCAACAGAGTTTTATCTATGGCCGTACACCTCTATTTATACTAAGGTTTCCAAAAGTTACCATTGGGGTTTGCGATGTCCATACTAGTTTGTGGTGGACACTGGACTAGTCCGATGTGCGTATGTGCAAGAAACTCTAAGTGTTGATGGATACCAGACTAGTACGTCATGGTGCGGACTAGTCCGATCTAGGTACAAAAACTTTTCAGTCTAGTTCGGTAGATATCGGACTAGTCCGGTGTAGTGAACACCGTGTAGGACTAAGTACAAGTCCACACTTGGAGGGACTTGTCCGATTTTAGTCAGAGAGTTTTCGGTCTAGTCCGATGGATATCGGACTTGTCCGGTGTAGTGAAAAACCTTACGGCTAAGGACAAGTAGGGACATGGAGGACTTGTCCGAGTTTAGTCAGAGGATTATTGGACTAGTCCAGTTTATATCGGACTTGTCCAGTGTTGTGCAAATCTGAAGGGCTGCGGACAAGTCTACACTGGGGGAGAACTTGTTTGTTTTTAGTCACAGAGAT
Source organism: Tuctoria greenei (assembly GCA_036927565.1). Classification (NCBI taxonomy): domain Eukaryota; kingdom Viridiplantae; phylum Streptophyta; class Magnoliopsida; order Poales; family Poaceae; genus Tuctoria; species Tuctoria greenei. The sequence continues at coordinate 243,331,643 of JAYESD010000002.1, read as the reverse complement.
ATCGGACTAGTCCAGTGGATATTATACTAGTCCGCACATATCTCTTTCACTTGAGATCTTTGGGCGTGTTTCTCCAACACACTCCAAACAAAATAATTTAATCTTTTCAGCTCTTGAGACCTTTTTCCCTTTAGATCCTTATTCTCCTTCCTTTTTGTACTTTCTTCCTCATTTCTTTAAAACCTGCGCTCATCTCAACAATTTTGTTAGGATCTCATTGGTTTGTCATTAATCAACCAAAGCCCACAAGGGATCCATTGATGCACTTTAAAATTTTCTTCACCATATGTTCCTCAACAAAACGGTGTTGTAGAAAGGAAAAACAGAACCTTAGTCGAGATGGCTAGGACCATGCTTGATGAATAACAAACTCCTAGAAAATTTTGGACAGATGCATTTGCAATAGCTTGTTATGTTTCAAACCGTATTTTCTTGCGTACTAAACTAGGTAAAACACCTTATGAACTTCGGTTTGGACATAGGCCGTGTGTTTCACACTTTAGGGTTTGTGGTTGCAAATGCTTTGTTAAGAAACATGGAAATCTTGATAAATTTGAATCTAGATCCGAAGATGGCATGTTTCTTGGTTATCAAACTCACACTAGAGGTTACCATGTCCTTTTATTGAAAACTAACAAAATTATAGAGACCTGTGAAGTTTTTTTATGAAGCTAGCCCAGGTACTAGCACCGGTACTGCAGGATCAGATACATATCCTCTGGGGGAGGGTATTTTCAAAGAAGAAGAAGAGTCGGTGATATTGCCTAATAGTTCCGAAGTTGACACGTGTCCAGCTCCGAACTTTGAACAAGCTCCCATCACCACCTCTACTGGTCCTGATCGTCCACAATCCACAAGCTTATCAATCTATGATGAACCTAATGAGGAAGAAGCTTGGGTGACATCTATCCCCTTACAATTTTACAAGAATCATCCCCTGCAACAGATAATTGGAAGCTTGTGTGAATGAGTTACAAGATCCAGGTTTTTCGACCCCAATTCTCATGCTCATTCTGCTTTTGTTGCTGCTTTCGAACCCAAGGATATATCACACGCGCTCACTAAAGAATCTTGGATTATTTCCATGCAAGAAGAGTTATAAAACTTTGAAAGAAATAATGTTTGGAGACTTGTACCTCCACCTCATAACCACACCTTAATTGGAACTAAATGGCTGTTTAAAAACAAACAAAGTGAGGATGGTGTAGTAGTTAGGAATAAAGCTAGAATGATTGCTCAAGGTTTCACACAAATTGAAAGCTTAGATTTCGAAGAAGCTTTTGCTCCTGTTGCTATATTAGAAGCCATAAGAGTTTTATTAGCCTTTGTCGCATCAAAAGGTTTCAAGTTATGTCAAATGGATGTAAAAAGTGCTTTTCTTTATGGCTACATAGATAAGGAGGTTTATGTTAAGCAACCACCTGGTTTTGAAAATCCTAAATTTCCTAATCATGTTTCCAAACTAACTAAAGCCCTGTATGGTCTAAAACAAGCTCCTAGAGCATGGTACGATAGGTTAAAAATGTTCTTAATTGAAACAGGTTTCACCATGGGCAAGGTAGATAAAACTCTTTTTGTACTTAGGCATGGCAATGACTCTCTATTCGTTCAAGTGTATGTGGATGATATTATCTTTGGTTGTGCTTCTCATGATCTTGTGTCCAAGTTTTCAATGATGATGATTTCAGAAATTGAAATGAGTATGATGGGTGAACTCAATTACTTTTTGTGGCTGCAAATAAAGTAAACCAAGGAAGGTACCTTTGTGCATCAAACGAAGTATACAAGAGACCTTCTTAAGCACTTTAACATGGACAAAAGCAAGTCTCTTCATACATCAATGGGTACAGCAAAGACACTTGAACTTGATGAAGATGGTGAACACGTGGATCAAAAAGAATATAGAAGCATGATCAGATCACTTTTGTACCTCACAGCATCAAGATCGGACATACTATTCAGCCTATGTCTTTGTGCACGGTTTCAAGCTTCTACATGTGCTTCATCTATTTCATTGAGAGTTTTTTCCAATGCTGATTTTGGAGGTTGTAGGATTCATAGGAAAAGTACTTTGGGTGCTTGTCATTTTATGCGTAATTTACTTGTTGCTTGGTCCTCTAGAAAACAAAGTTCATTTGCACAATCCATAGCATAATTTGAATATGTAGCAGCTTCTAGTGCTTGTTCACAAATTCTTTGGATTGTTCAAACACTTACGGACCATGGGATTGATCTAGATAGTGTTCCACTGTTTTGTGATAACACTAGTGCCATTTGCATTGCTATAAATCCCGTGCAACATTCGAGAACAAAGCACATTGATATTAGGTATCACTTTGTCCATGATAATGTTGAAAAATGAAACATTGTGCTTCACCATGTAGATACTGAACAACTGTTGGCTGACATTTTTACAAAACCTTTGTATTTCACTCATTTTTGTTTCATTCATAGTGAAATAGGGGTTTTGCATCCCCATGGCATAAATTGAGGGGCAGTTTTGAAACTTGGGAAGTATATGTGTGGATCCAAAATTAAAATAATATGAGCATAATATTTCATACATATATGACTTTGTGATTCCTTTTTCATGGTGAAAGTTATTACTACACTACTCTTGTTATACATTTTGTAGTTTTTGTGATGACTAGTAATTGGAATAATTACTTACACTAAATCTGGTCATGATCAAACTTTCTTATTGTTTTGAACTTGTTGCATGCTCACAAGTGCTTTTAATCATAAAGAATTAATCAAGTAAGCAACTCACATGTTGAGTTTTTATGTTCAAATTAAAAAATGAGAAAAGATCAAGTGAATATGCATTCATCGCACTTCTTTTGAGATGGCTTATCATTGCACTGAGATATGAACTTGGAAGAAGTTGTGTATGACAAAAACCTTTTCCTTAAGTTTCATACTGCCAAATGACATAGGCTTGGATTGGTTGGTTAGAATAAGGTAGATGCGCATATAATCTCTTGCAAATTTCATATGATCAAAATTTGTGCTTAAAAAAATTTGCAGTAACAAGTGTCATGCTTTTAGGTCTTCAAATAGTTAAGTTTGTGAGATCATGACTTGCTTAAATCGAGAATTACTTTTGATCTCTAGCATGGCTTACACTACTTCATGTATCTCATTGATGTGATAGTGGAAGTTATTGATGGTATGACTTGGATCAAGCTTTGTTTTATATGTATATGTTATACATATGTTTTATATGTATATGTTATAATATGCTCATAACAGTTAAGCTTTTGTATATGTTATAATATGTACATGTGTATGTTATAATATGCGTCTCTACACCACACCGCCGAAATTAAGTTCTCCGCAGACCTCGTGTCGTGCGTGTCTCTTTCGACAATGGAAGACACACTTTAGATTAACGCTCGTCTCTCTTTGTTATAGCGCGTCTCACATTTATCTCCCTCGTCTCTTCGTCTCTTCGACAATAGAAGACACTCTTTAACTTAACGCTCATCTCGCATTTATCTTCCTTGTCTCTTCTTCGCTCCGGTGCTCCTTTATTACTAATCGACAAACGGTCCTTTACTAATCGACCAACTCTAGTGTGACCGCCTCCTCTGTTATCTATCGTCGTTGTCGTCGTCTCCGTCCTCATCGTCCTCATCGTCGCCATCCTCGTAGTCGTTGTCATCGCCATCCTCCTCGTTGTCGTCACTCTTCATGGCTAGTATCGGCTTGGCGCGTAGTCGACTAAAGGAGGAGCGCTTGGCGTGGCGCAAGAACCATCCCCATGTATGTACATATGGCACACCGGTCGCATAGTTGTATATATGTGGATCTACAATGTACTGATGAACTTAACTTTAGTTTTGTTTTTCCGTCTGCGTAGAGTTTCTCTGCGAAGCCTGAATCCGGAGACTTATTGAAGTGGCAGTGCATCGTCCCCGGTAAAGATGGGATAAGTCATGAAGAACAAGCACAATATGAGTTTAACCATCGTCCTCCTATTAATGATTTTCCTTTGTAGACTGACTGATAAGGTGGTTACTACCCCCTGACAATATCCTTCTCAAAAGACTATCCATTGGTGCCTCCAAGATGCGCCTTTCCTAGTGGTTTCTTCCACCCAAATGCCCATCGCTCAGGAGCACTCTGCATTAGGATTCTTGATCAAGAGACTGTAAGATAAACCTATTTTGCTCATGTAATAAGTAATTGTTGCCGAACTTATTTGAACTAGATTCTTATGTTGTTTAAATTGATGTTTCGTAGGCGTGGTGCACTGGTTTTACAATCAAAACTATACTACTTTAATTTAGCATTTGCTGCATCAGCCAAATGCGCCTGGTGATGAAAACGATTGCTATAATCTACTTATCAAGCTTAGAAACTTTGTGTTAGTGACCAACGTAGGTTATTCATTCCTCCTTCGACATTTGTTAATTTAAAGAATGTCAATATTTTTAGGATCCAGGGCAATATAAGAGACGTGTTCAGGAGCAAGCTTGACGATACAGTTTAGATTGATTGATGGGAGCTTTAGGAATAAGTTTAGATTCGGAATTGGTTTAGAGGGCATGCAATGTATGAACTATGAAATTCATTGAGTTGCAAATTATCTCTAAATTGCAATGTCATTGCGTTTGTTTATCCCTGAATTCAAATTAATCCGTGAAATGTATGTCATTGTGTTTGTTTATCTCTGCAACGAACGTTCACAATGTCGTGCGAGTGGCAATAGGGTGAATAGTTCATGAGAGACGAACTTTAGAAAGGTGCTTCTCAAATACCTGGGATCCGACAAAAGGGAGACAAGCCTTACTCAGGCTCGTCTCCAATTTGTTCCAAAGATCTTTTGTCCCACCTCGTAAAGCTGAGCATGTTGCAACAATTGTATAAGGCATTGCGAACAATTGTCAGTTGGAAATATTGGAATGTCCTGGATGTTTTTCTTGCTTCAGCACACCGTGGCGCATCTAGGGCAGTCCAACATTTCCGGGGCCACAAAATAATGCAAGACAAGATTTCAATGGCGCGTCTTCGATTTACGCCAAAGATCTTTTGTCCCACCTCAGAAAGAAGAGCGCAATACAACAATCATATAAGGCATTGCGCACAGACGCTAGTTGGACACGCCGTAATTTCCTGGATGTTGTTCCTGCCTTCAGCACACCATGGCAAATCTAGGACACTATGGTGTGTCCAGGGCCACAAAATAATGAGAGACACGCTTTACATTGGTTCCTCTCCGATTTACACCGAAGATATTTTGTGCCACCTCGGAAAGCTGAGCGCAATGCAACGATCATATAAGGCATTACGCACGGTTGCTAGTGGTACATCCCCGCATGTGAAAGATGTTCCCGTCTTTAGCACATTGTGGCTCATCTATTGCGTGTGGGAAAATGCCCTGATGTGAAAGATGATAATGCGAGGCGTGTGTTATATATGTGCGTCTTCGGGTTTTATTTTAAAATCATCGAGCACTCTATGGCAAAAATTTGGTGCTCTGTCGACCAAAGAACACTAAAATGTGAGAGACATGTGCTGTTTTTATCAATCACACGCTCTCTCCCAACATTTGGCGAAAATTTTAGCTCTCACGCGCTCTCTCGACCTAGAAACTGCAGTTTCTGAGCACGACGCCGCCGTTGGCCCCGACCTTCGCGTCATTGGAGACTAGAGCATGTTGGAGCACGTTGGCTCATCCCCTGTCCCCAGAGCACGCCGCCACCATGCCTCTTTCTCAACTCCCTCTTCGTCATTGTCGCGCTGCCGCTGTCGACCCCTACCCCGCCATCAACCCCAACCTTCATCATCAGAGAGTTGATCACGTTGGAGCACGCCACTGACTCGATGCCGACCTCGGTAACCGGTATGAGCGCGCCGCCACCTTCACTTAAGTGGAAATGTTCTCTCTGTCCCCATAGCACACCGGCCTGCTGTCATCAGAGAGTTGAGGAACCACCACTCCAGCGCCTCTGCCAGCTTGTCCTAGAGCACGCCGCCGCGTCCCTTGTGATTTTATTGAATTTGAAGATGTCCCATGAAGGCTCATCGTTAATGAAGTCATTGATCCAAAGGGAGAATTTTTATTACGGTATACGTTCATCCTCCTTGTTTATGTCCAATGCAGAAGTAATGTATTTGTTTTGACTATTAATGTATATAATGAATTATGATTCGCAAACCCTTGAACTACAAGAATTGTGGTTGGCACTAGCATTTGCCATCCCAGTGAGTTTGATTTTCACCTGGAATCAAGGTATCTATGCTGGAACCAGGCTATAAATGCATCAGTGGATAGTAAATTGTTTGTTTTTTTAGGGGACAAGCACACCAGCTCACTACCATGTCCTTTACCATGACAACAATTTCTCTGCTGATGCTTTGCAGATGCTCACCAACTGCACGTGCTACAAGTAAGCTCGGTTCTCCATTCACTAACAGATATTTGCTACCTTATGTGACTGGTTAAGCGAATGTGACTACAAATATATAATGTTTTTATGATTTTAGTGATTTAATTGAATTTGAGGATGTCTCAGTCGGATCATCAGAGGCTATGGTGGCTCATCATTATTAAGTCATTGATCAGGAGAATTTTCATTACGGTAAAAAGGATTAGATGATAACAGTTATGATGTGTGTAATGAGTTAAATTATAATTAGGATGAACAGTCATTGTTGTGTAATTAGTATACTTGATGACCACGATTGACACTTTGTTAATATTTGATTGGTCAATATAATTTAACGTGTGATCTTATTTGCTATACATATGTTCATGAATATTATGAATAGTATGTTGCTGACACTGGTAATACGGGTGCAAAATCCTGGCTAGCTCCAAGATGCAGTCCGCAATCAGGATAAGCAGGGGTGGGGGGACACCTAATAGGAGACCCTGCCTGTAAACAATCTGCGACGAGCTATAGCAGAGAGCGTTTTGGATAACCTACATAAAGAAGAAAAGCTTCCATAAAACCCGTCTCAGATAAGTTAATAAATCTGTGACGTGCTACAATATAGAACATCTCGGATTCCAATATATATGTGGCGCACTTCATAAGGGTCTATCACGCATATATGTTGATGGACGACGCACGCCACAGGCATCTCCACTGACCCTGTAATGTTCATCTGTTATGACACAAAGAAAAGAGACATGCTTCTTTTAAGCATGTCTCACACCTAATCTGATCGGCGACGAGCCTTGCTGCCCGTCTCTAATGACAACATAATGTGAGACACGACGATGGAGACGCACAGTTTGTTCGTATCCCTTCTATTTTTGGGCTCGTCTCGTATGAGCCTTTCTTACGCAGTGGGTTAGTTGCGATTCGTGATCAGAGTAGGATTAGAGTCCTAGTTAGAGTTGAGTTGGCCTTCGGGCTGGTTATAAAAGCAAGGGAACCCAGAGCTTGTGATATATGACTTTGGGGTTGTTCCTCTTGTGTTTTGATCAATAAACTTCATAGTTGAAGGAACTTTTGTGACTTGTTTGTCCAACTTGTTCTCGTCGAGTTTCTGCACAGCACTACCTTTCTTTGGTGGTTTTATCATAACTCAAGTTTTACAGATCCAATTGACGTGATTTTTTTGGATTGTCTTCAAAACTTGATTTTCTATCATCTATAAAAGTTCACATTGATTGGATTTATGGTTTTGGATCTACACGAGTTTCTTTGCAGTACTGCAGAACTGTTTTTTACTCGGTAGAACAGATTGACCTTAGTTTGATCTTTCGATCGTAACTTGAGTTTTTCTCGACGGATTTCCGTGGTTCTAGTTGTCGTGTCTTCGTGACTTGATTATCTAAAATATCTACTACTTTTTCATGTTTTAAAACATTTAGATTAGTCTCACACGTGATTTCTTTAACAGGTTGTTTTTCTGCCGAGGCGTTTTCGTTGCTTCCGCTGAAAAGGTTTAAATCTACCATTGACTCTCCCTCTGGTAGCTTTTTACGTTCTCTTCGAGCCTACACATTGACTTCCAGTAAATATTCCGCACTCACTGTACATTTCTACGTAAGTCAAATTGCGTTATTTTGCTCTGTTTTAGGAAAATACCAAAATACAACAGAAACTATTTCAGAAAATACAAGAAACTTGTAAAATTCATAACTAACTTTGGGAAGCTTAGAAAAATGTCAAACAAATTTCATTGGACTCATTATGAACAAAACTATCATGATAACACAGTCTCACTCATGACATAGCTCCACTTTATCGAGAAAAAAATTAGAGAAACCTAAAGGCATTGAGATTTTTGTTGACTACAATATTTCATTGCTTGAGCTCAAACATTTCTGAGCAGTCCTCCTTGACGACAAAATTCCACTGAAAAACCTACAGCGCCAGTGGACATTCTTGTCTCAGGTTTTGGATGATGATTTCCCTAAGTCCAAAACTTTTTCTATTTCATTTCATATCCAAAACCACCTAAGTCACACTTTAGTAAACCTCTGTTCCTGTACTCAATAGCTGTAGAAATTTTACACTCCTATCTGTTTTATTCATTGTTGAGTTTATGCAACTTCATTTCTTGATTTGCTAAGATGCACGCTTCTCTTGTGCACATGTCACTTCAGCACAAATACTACTAAGTTTAAAATTGATTCTCTCTGTTCTTGTGCACCACAGCAGCAGGACCTTCACTACTATCTAGTTATTCCTACTCGAGTTATACACATATTCAGTGCTCATCTTTACTAAGTTGCAATCTTCTCATTGCATATTTTACTTCATTCCTTGACCTTTCTATGCACCACTTTGATCTATCTTAGTTATCCGTACACAATCAAGTCCAACACTTCCACGCCATTCAGATTTCACTATTGTTGAGTTTGCATAACTTCCACGTTATTTTCTAAAGTTGAAATATTGACATATGCATTTTCATATCGTTAGTGATCATGACGGATGCATTCGATGGGTAGAGATGGACGAGTGTTGACGGATGTTATATACCAATTTCACACGTCAACATAACTCAATTACGTGAAGGAAATATCATTTCTTACACACATCACCTTTCTGAATAACCTAGTTCCACTTGTATTCGGAGAAAATAGTGCATGCAGGTATTTATACAGAATTGAAGTGAAACAAGGGGATGGATCCTATAAAATATCATCCCAGTCAATCAAGCGCCTACAAGTTGCACCACAAGGATCAAATGGCCCACAAACAGAAGTATCCGAGGCCATCCAATGGTGTAGCACCCATATCAAGGGATGGGACCCACCTGGCAGTGACCTGGAGAAAGCACACGCAAAATGGTGCCAAGACCAGGTCGGCCGACCCCCCTAGTCGGCCGACCTGGTCCTGGCGCCAAACTCGGTCAGCTTCCACGTGTTGGCTCCTCCCTGCTTGAAGAAGTCAGTGGTGACTGATATGCGCACTTTTGGTGGCGGGAACCGACCCTTCTCCACCTATAAATAGGACCCCTTACCCCTCACTTCACAACACACCACTTGAGCATCATTCTATTGTATACACTAGTTCTTGTAGTCCTTAGTGGAGTTAGGCTATAGAGAGGAGAGCCTCTAGTCCTAAGTCCATGTTGGAAAAGGTACGGCTCTTGTATCTTTGCTTATATTTGTGACTTTATGCATAATAAAGATATTATCTTTAGTCTTATTTTATTCATATACTTGAATGAAGCGTTTCTTGATTGATTGCGGATTCCATGTATGTGGTAGGAGTAGTCTTTATGATTACGTATCACTCCTAATCTATCATCATAAACACTACAAACCCCCACTATGGTCTAATTATTTATGATATGATCATGTTAATATGAATAACTTATGCTATGTCTCCACATTGGTTCAACGATGTTTAGGTTAGTCATTACCTTAGAGAGGTACTTGTACTCGAGCATCTAAGGTATTTACTTAGTATGCTAGCATGGAGCTAGGACAGTATGTAGAGTTGGATGTCTCATAGACCCAATGATTGAAGAAGTTGGCAGTAGGTGGTGACAGCCCTATCTATCCTTTGTAATCCTCCACGTTTGGTTATTCACAGGCTCTTGGTGGGGGTCGTCCTAGCATTGCTAAGGGTAAACCCGTGCCCTATGTTGAACAACTTAGCGTAAGGATTCACCATTGACATGCTCATTAGTATCTAACCAAGGATATGTATATGTATATTAGAAACATTGTAGGAGCAACTCCCCAACTCTTAGTCTAACCTCCATTAGGACTCATCTAGCCTTTAGAATAGATTGCTTAGGTGTGCGTCACACTAACCATATATTATCAACTTACCCCTGTCTTGATAATTGATTAGTATCCCATAGCTTGATCATAAGAGTAGTGTTTAGTTTACTCCATTGCCTTCCTTTGGGATAAATACAATACCCTTGGGAAAAATCTTGATTGAAATGCTACACTGCAGTTTCGATGCGCTTGCGGACCTCATCTACGTCGAGAGATGATCTGTGACGTAAGAAATGTCAAGAAGCATTTCTCGCGCTATTGCCTGGGAAGGCAAAGGAAGTGAAGGATAGATATCACTTGTGACTAAGCTCTAGGTACTAATAATTATTAGAAAGGATTACCCTTTTTTGTTTTTTCTCCTTTTGTGTGAAAAATGGTAGTGTTGGCTAACCCATTTCATGGGATGGCCAATGAGGACGCAAGTGCTTAACTACAAGATGACTCATGGCGTACCTCAACAAATATCCGCTAGGCAACACCATTGCCTGTCGTGGAAGAATTTTAGCTTCCAGTAGGAGCCAAAGTCATCCATCCGCAAGCTTCGGGGAGGCTCAAAGTATTCTTTTTGGTTTGCCTCCCTCATGGGATAGATAGTTGGCTCTTCATCCAACACTCATGTCATGGGGTGGCTATACCAATCCATGACATCATTCATGCTAAAGCTGAAGGAGTCCTATTCTCATTATTTATGGATGAGAATATGGTCTCTACTCAAGGGGTGGACTGAAGAGTGCTCTAGTTCCTTTAGCTTGGCATGCACACCACTTAACAAGGTGGACATGCTAGATAAGGAAATACACCTCCCATTGAAGTATATTGAAGATCAAGCCAATGGAGAAGTGTTTGGATGATCCAAGCCATGGATATTACATGATTTGTGAAAATCCATGTCAACATGGGCCACTTAAAAAATCATTTCCCTAAGAACCATGGGGATTCTTCCTTCCAAACACGACTGCAATTGCTATCAGCGACAAGGAGGTCAAGGGTGGAATCAACATCACCCTTGCAATCATGGAGGCTATGCCGATTTCAAGGGATTTATGTTCAAGTAGCCTACCTTGAAGTATCTTGTCCATGGCCAATCAAGAAATCAAGACAACATTTACATGAAGCTCCTGGCCAAAGACAAGAAACTTAAAGGGTATTCAAGATCTAAGATATCCCACAATCACTTGTTGGGATCCCTACCCTTCGACCAACCTCATGCAACCTAGGGAAAGTGACATTGTGGATGAAGCGTTTCTTGTTTGATTGTGGATTCCACATGTCATCATTAACAAGGAAGCTTTTGATCCATGATCATTGTATGGGTTGACCTTAAAGAATATCAAGAAGGTCGAAGTGACACTCCTAAAGAAGGACTAGCCTCACCATGCGCGTGAGAGAATATCTTCAAGAGATAAAATTGTAAGACCTATGTGTGCTAAATACATTGGCTTGTAGAGAATACACTTGCTTTGACGATAAAAGTTTTATTATCACCAAAACACCTTTTTATTAAGATCCGACTAGTTTAGGTTAGCTCCGGTGAGTTTTCTCTTTAGCTCTGGTGTGTTTTTGCTAAGCTCCGAGTTAATTTTTCTAGCTCCGGCTTTTGGGTTTACTAGTTCTGACTAGTTCTGGTAAATTCCGGCTCTAGGTTCTACTAGCTTATGTTAGCTCCGGGTCAAGGTTCGAGATGCTCTGGCAAGGTCCGGAACTTAACCGAAATGCTTCTGTTTTTCATTTGCAATGTTTCGTACTTGCTTTACATCTCTGGAAAGATTGCTTAGTGTTCATTTGCTAAGTCTTTGGTGAGTTTTTGGTTGACATGGATGATATCGTGTTATTGTGGTTTTGCAACATGCTTATGTGAGGTTCTCACGTAAGGTGTTGTGTTCGGAACTAACTTGAGTCAAGTCGAGGACTTGGGCTTGTATGGATTGGTTGTTTATTCATGTGCAAGTGTTGCTTGAGTTAAAGACATGGCTGGTGATGGGATCCATTGGACTAGTCTCAGGGAGGAGATGAGGTTCCAACAACCAAATTCAGGAGGAATTGTGGTTGAGCTGATCAGGAGGTTGCGCAGCATGATTGAATCAAGAATAATGCATGTGAAGGTATCGTGGACATCATTGGAAGATGTTTTCACGTGTGCAAGGAGTGCATGGACTCAGGTTGCGGCTGAGTCGGGTTTGACTCAAATATGGAAAGATTTGAGTTGGTTATGATAGGATTTCACGTGGGTCATGAATTTTAGTTGTTTAGGAATGAGGGATACGTTCCTAAGGTGTTTGGAAGTCTTAAGATTGCTTCTATCTGTGTATAGAAGAATCCTAAGCAGTTATGGAAAGTTACAATTCGTGAACAGAGTAGGATTAGGTTCCTGATCTGAGTTGAGTTGGCTTTTGAGCTGGTTATATAAGCAAGGGAGACCAGAGATCGTGGTGCAGGACTTTGGGGCTGTTCCTCTTGTGTTCTATTGAATAAAATTCGTTGATTGAAGGAACTTTTGTGCCTTGTTCGTCCGACTTATTTCAGACAAGTTTTACTCGTCGAGTTTCTGGACAGCACTACCTTTTGTTGGTGGTTCTATCATAACTCGAGTTTTACAGATCCAATTGACGTGATTCCTTTTGGGTTGTCTTCACAACTTGATTATCTAACATCTGTCAAAATTTCACAGTCATTGGATTTGTGGTCTATGATCTACACCAGTTTCTTTGCAGTGTTCTAGAACTATTTTTTTTCTCGGGTAGGGCAGATTGACCTTTGTTTGATCTTTCGATCATAACTCAAGTTTTTCTTGACGGATTAGAGTGATTCTTGTTGTTTTGTCTTCGTGACTTGATTCTCTCTGATATCTATCACTTTTGTCACGGTGAAACACGTTTAGATTATTCTCACACACGATTTCTTTAACAGATCATTTTTCTGCAGAAGGGGTTGGGGTTTAATTGTTTCCGCTATGTAAGACTTTTAAATCTATCATTCCCCCCCTCTGGTAGCTTATCACGTGCTCTTCGATCCTACAATTGGTATCAGAGCCACGGTGCTCTAATCTTTGTGATTTTCGCATGTTTTTGACTAATCATCATGGAGAAGTACTCTGCCAAACCTTGTGTGTTCGCTGGTATTGATTTTCAGGTTTGGAAGGCACTCATGGAGGCTTTCATCCAGGCACAAGGCTTTGCAATATGGGAGAAGGTATACAAGCCTTACGAAGTGCCATCAAACGATCAAGTTACAGCTACAAATTTGAGAGATGTCGACAACAACAACAAGGCTCGGAACTTGATCATACAAGGATTAACACAAAGTGACTTCGACCGTGTTGCACACCTCCGATCTGCATACGATGTGTGGAAAGCACTTTGTGACTATCACGAAGGATCCAACACGATCAAAGAGGTAAGGCAAGACATGTTCAAGAAAGAATACATGTGCTTCGAGATGCAACCCGGTGAGTCTATTGATGACCTTTTTGCTCGCTTTAATAGGATTCTCAGCAACTTGCATAGTGTCAATGTAAATTTTTCAGATGCTGAAAATGCTAGGCAATTGCTAAGTGCATTAGATATGTCAATTTGAGAGAAGAAAGTCACATCTATTCGTGAATCTACTGTCATGAGTTCACTTACTTTAGATGTGCTATATTCCAAGTTAAAAACTTATGAAATTGACATAATCTCACGTAAGAACCCCAACAAGTCTATTGCTTTTGTTTCTCAACGTGACATGCCTAGTTCCGGTCAAACATCATCTTGTGGTACACTTGCTTTGCTGTCCTCTCTAACCCTTGAACAGATTGAGGAGTTTCCAGAAAAGAAGCTAGCGCTCATCTCTACCCGGTTCTCAAAAGCATTGCAAAATGTGAGAACTAGAAGGAGAGGAAGCTCCAGACCTCAACGATGCTTTGAATGTGGTAAGACAGGACATTTTTGTTCAGATTGCCCTAACATTTCAGGTCCTACTTCTCCGGATGAAAAAAAACAAGAACGAATCACTCCTTTGCAAAAGATACGAAGAAAAAGAAGGGTTTTACATGATGTCAATTGGTGAGTTGTTTTATCTCAGCACTCCAGAAACTTGGCACAAGCGACGTGGACATTGGGAGTGATGAGGATGAAGATGATTTGGCAAACTTGTGCTTCATGGCGGGCAAGTCAAGATCAAGTATGGAGGAGGCAGAACACAACAGTGACAATGAAGAGGTATTTCCTACTTGGGAAGAAATGTGTGATGCTATTTCTCGTGCCACTGTTATTGTTAAGAAAAAGGACAAAAAGCTTAGGGACAATGCTGTTAAAATTGAGTTACTAGAATCTGAAATTAATCATTTGAAATCCTTGATTCCTAGTGATGATTCTTGTTCCTCATGTGACTTAATATATGAACAATTGTCCTCCCTAAGAAGTGCACGTACCTCACACTTGACAAACTTGAACTTGAAATTGAAAAGAACAAAAAGCTTGCTGCACTTAATATTGGAAACATAAAAGATGCTTCTTGTTCTACAATTGATTTGCATTGTTCTAGTTGTGATGATCTTGATAAGAAATTGCAAGATGCTATGAATGAAATCTCTATATTGAACAATGCTTTACATTGTCATGAAGTTAAATATTGTTCCAATTGCAAATTAAAAGGAAAAACTTCATGTGAAAATTGCCTTGATCGATCCAATAAACTTGATAACATGCATAAGACATTTGATCGGTTTTGTAATGGGAATAAGAACCTAAACTTGCTGCTGAATTCATCCAAGTCTTGCAATGATAAAACTGGTTTAGGTTTTGATTCTCATGCTCATGCTAAGGCACATCCACCTAAAAGTGTAAAGTCATTAGGAAGTGGTTTGATTCAAACAGTTCCTAAACAAAAAGAAGTGGTTTTCAAATCTGCAGGGGTATTGTCCCATTTAGTTACAAATAAAAATGTTGTTTGCTCATCTAGACATGAACACAAAGTTAAATTTCATTGTACCTACTATGGTAAAGATGGTCATGTCATAGATTTTTGTTATAGACTAGCTAAACAACAGAAAAGGGAAAGAATGGTTGCTAGATCTCATAATTTTCATGCAAAATTTGCTGCACATATTGAACCGACTGTACAACCTGCTGTTTTGAGTCAAAAACATTCAAAGTTTACCTCTGGACCTTCTGTTTTTGCCTCCGGAGCTACTGATTTTTGTGCTACACAAGTGACACCTTATAGGTCAGTAGTTAAGAATAAAAAATCTCAAACTTTGACTCATAAACCTGCTGTTTTTTCTCAGCTTTCGCGTGTTTTTCCTGCTGCACATCGCGTGACTCAGTACTGGATTCCTAAATGCCTTTTGACTAACCCCAATATTGAGTCATCGACGTATTGTGCTTCTATGTAGGTTACACATTCGAGGAAGGAGAATATTTGGATTGTGGATTCAGGTTGCTCACGCCACATGACCGGTAACAAATATTGGTTCTCCTCCCTCTCTTTTGTGTCATGTGTAGAGAATGTTACTTTTGCCGATAATTCTTCAACTCATATAATTGCTAAGGGTTCGGTTAGAGTAAATGATCACTACACTTTGAAGGATGTGGCACTTGTCAAAAATTTGAAATACAACTTGCTTTCTATTTCACAATTGCTAGATGAAAATCTAGAAATTATTTTCAATAAAAACTGCTGCAAAGTTGTAAGTTCAAATAGTGAGCTTATTTTTAACATGTCTCGGTTTGGAAGAGTTTTTAAAGCTGATTTTGATATGGCTTCCTCTAAGCATAGGTGTCTAGTTGCTAATGATTCAAAGGACCTATATTTTTGGCATCGTAGACTTGGTCACGTAGGATTTGATCACCTAACGCGTGTTAGTGCTCTTAATCGCATACGTGGGCTGCCTATGCTTAAAGGGGACAAAGAAATTGTGTGCTCTTCTTGTAGACATGCTATGACGGTTGCAGGTTCACATACTCCTCTCACAATGATCATGAAAACTGAACCGGGTCAACTTTTGCACCATGACACCATAGGACCTTCACGTGTTCAATCCTTCGGAGGTAAATGGAATGTTCTTGTTATTGTCGATGATTATTCTATATACTCCTGGGTTTACTTTATGACGTCTAAGAATGAAGCTTTTAGTCACTTTAGCACTTTATTTCTTAGATTATCAATTGATCACCCAGGATCTTTAAAGGCAATTAGAAGTGATAACGGAACTGAATTTAAAAATCAATCTTTTGATCACTTTTGTGCTGAAAATGGAATAGATCATCAATTTTCTTCACCATATGTACCTCAACAAAACGGTGTTGTAGAAAGAAAGAACAGAATCTTACTTGAGATGGCTAGGACTATGTTTGATGAATATCAAACTCCTAGGAAATTTTGGGCCGATGCATTAGCAACCGCTTGTTATGTCTCAAATCGTGTTTTCTTGCGTGCTAAGCTAGTTAAAACACCATATGATCTCCGGTTTGGACATAGGCCTAGCGTTACACACTTTCGGGTCTTTGGTTGCAAATGCTTTGTTAAGAAACATGGTAATCTTGATAAATTTGAACCTAGATCCATTGATGGCATGTTTCTTGGTTATCCATCTCATACTAGAGGCTACTGTGTGCTTTTACTTGACACTAACAAAATTGGGGAGACTTGTGAAGTGTCTTTTGATGAATCTAGCTCAGGTACTAGCTCAAACATTGCAGGTCCAGATCCATATCCGCAGGGGGGGAGCATTTCCATTGAAGATGAGGAAGAATTGGAGCTGCTGCCCGAAAATTCAGCAGCTAAAGACTTTGGTTCAGCTCCGGATGTTAATTCTCAACCAGCACCGACAACCATCAATGATGATTCAAATCATCCTCAAGTCACAAGCTCATCGATTTGTGATGAACATGAAGAAGAAGAAGCTTGTGAGACATCTGTTCCCCTATAGTTTTACAAAGATCACCCCCCACAACAGATGATTGGAAGCTTGCACGAACGAGTCACACGGTCAAGGTTTTGCGATCCAAACTCTTATGCTCATTCTGCTTTTGTTGCTTCTTTTGAACCCAAAGATATATCACACGCACTCACTAATGAATCTTGGGTTATTTCCATGCAAGAAGAGTTAGAAAATTTTGAAAGAAATAATGTTTGGAACTTGTACCTCCAGCTCAAGGTCACACTTTAATTTGAACTAAATGGGCTGATCTAGATAGTGTTCCACTGTTCTGTGATAACATTAGTGCCATTTGCATTGCTAAAAACCCCGTGCAACATTCTAGAACTAAGCACATTGACATCAGGTATCACTTTCTGTGAGATAATGTTGAAAAAGGAAACATTGTACTTCACCATGTAGATACCGAACAACAATTGGCTGACATTTTTACAAAACCTTTGGATTTCACTCATTTTTGTTACATTCGTAGTGAAATAGGGGTTATGCATCCTCATGGCTTAAATTGAGGGGGAGTTTTGAAACTTTGGAAGTCTATGTGTGAATCTGAAATTAAAATAATATGAGCATAGTATTTCATACATATATGACTTTGTGATTCCTTTTACATGCTGAAAGTTCTTACTACATTACTCATGTTATACATTTTGTAGTTTTTGCCATGTCTAGTAATTGAGAATAATTACTTACACTTAAACTGGTCATGGTCGAACTTTCTTGTTGTTTTGAACTTGTTACATGTTCACAAGTGCTTTTAATCATTAAGAATTAATCAAGTAATCAACTCACATGTTGAGTTTTTATGAACAAATATAAATTGAGAAAAGATCAAGAGAATATGCATGCATCGCACTTCTTCTTTTGAGATGGCTTATCATTGCACTTAGATATGAACTTGGAAGAAGTTGTGTATGACTAAAACCATGTCCTTAAGCTTCTGATTGTCAAATGACATAGGCTTGGCTTTGTTGGTTAGAATAAGGCAGATGCGCATATAATCTCTTGCAAATATCATATGATCTAAATTTATGCTTTGAAAAATAATAAAATGCAGCAACTAGTGTCATGATTTCAGGTTTTGAAATAGTTAAGTTTGTGAGATCATGACTTACTTAAATTGAAAATTACATTTGATCTCTAGCATGGCTTACACTACTTTATGTATTTCATTGATGTGATAATGTAAGGTACCTGATAGTATGACTTGGATGAGCTTTGTTTATATGTATATGTTATAATATGCTCATACAACTAAAGGGGGAGAGATAATTTGTTTATATGCTCATGACTTGCTGAATACATTGTCAAAGGGGGAGAGATAAGCATGAAGATAAAGAGTATATGTGCATAAGGAGAGATAATAAAGGGAGAGAGATAATATGGGATAATTTTTGGATTTTCTTCTCATTTTACTTTTGATTTACAAAGGGGGAGAAATTGCCTTCAAAACTTTTATGTGAATAAGCCAATGTTCGGATTTTAAATGGTGTTGCCAATGCATTCGTCAAGGGGGAGATTGTAAGACCTATGTGTGCTGAATACATTGGCTTGTAGAGAATACACTTGCTTTGACGATAAAAGTTTTGATTATCACCAAAACACCTTTTTATTAAGATCCGACTAGTTTTGGTTAGCTCCGGTAAGTTTTGTCTTGAGCTTCGGCATGTTTTTGCTAAGCTCCGAGTTGATTTTTCTAGCTCCGACTTTTCGGTTTACTAGTTCCGACTAGTTCTGGTAAATCCTGGCGCTAGGTTCTACTAGCTTTTGTTAGCTCCGGCTCAAGGTCCGGGTTGCTCTGGCAAGGTCCAGAACTTGACCGCAATGCTTCTATTTTTCATTTGCAATGTTTTGTATTTGCTTTACATCTCTGGAAAGATTTCTTAGTATTCATTTGCATAGTCTTTGGTGAGTTTTTGGTTGCCATGGATGATATCGTGTTACTGTGGTTTTGCAACATGCTTATGTGAGGTTCTCACGTAAGGTGTTGTGTTCGGAACTAACTTGTGTCAAGTCGAGGACTTGGGCTCGTATGGATTGGTTGTTTATTCATGTGAAGGTGTTGTTTTAGTTAAATACATGGCTGGTGATGGGATCCATTGGACTAGTCTCAGGGAGGAGATGAGGTTCCAACAACCAAATTCAGGTGGAATTGTGGTTGAGCTGATTAGGAGGTTGCGCAACATGATTGAATCAAGAACAATGCATGTGAAGGTATCGTGGACGTCATTGGAAGATGTTTGCACGTGTGGAAGGGGTGCATGGATGTGGCTACATGGTTCCTCGAGACGTGATGAAGAGACGTGGATGTAAAGAGTTGGTCGGAAAGGTCCAACCGACTAGGTTATGGACTCAGGTTGCGGCTGAGTCGGGTTTGACTCAAATATGGAAAGATTTGAGTTGGTTATGATAGGATTTCGTGTGGGTCACGAATTTTAGTTGTTTAGGAATGAGGGATAAGTTCCTAATGTGTTTGGAAGTCTTAAGATTGCTTCTATCTGCGTATAGAGGAATCCTAAGAAGTTATGGAAAGTTACGATTCGTGAACGGAGTAGGATTAGGTTCCTGATCTGAGTTGAGTTGGCTTTCGAGCTTGTTATGTAAGCAAGGGAGCTAAGATCTCGTGGTGCACGACTTTGGGGCTGTTCCTCTTGTGTTCTATTGATTAAAATTCGTAGTTTGAAGGAACTTTTGTGCCTTGTTCGTCCGACTTGTTCCAGACAAGTTTTACTCATCGAGTTTCTGGACAGCACTACCTTTCGTCGGTGGTTTTATCATAACTCGAGTTTTACAGATCCAATTGACGTGATTATTTTTGGTTGTCTTCAAAACTTGATTATGTATCATCTATCAAAATTTCACGGTCATTGGATTTGTGGTCTATGATCTACACCAGTTTCTTTGCACGTTCCAGAACTGTTTTTTTTTCTCGGGTAGGGCAGATTGACCTTTGTTTGATCTGTCGATCATAACTTGAGTTTTTCTTGACGGATTAGAGTGATTCTTGTTGTTTTGTCTTCGTGACTTGATTATCTATGATATATATCACTTCTGTCATGGTGAAACACGTTTAGATTAGTCTCACACACGATTTCTTTAACAGATCGTTTTTCTGCCGAAGGGGTTGGGGTTTAATTGTTTCCGCTGCGTAAGATTTTTAAATCTACCATTCACCCCCCCCTCTGGTAGCTTTTCACGTGCTCTTCGATCCTACAAAAATCCATCACTACATCAACAAGTCTTCATCAAGACGACAGAGAGGCTAGGGCCATCATGTGCTCCACATGTCCAACTGACATGCCAAAGGAGATTTGGCATGTCAATCAAGAGAAGTTGTCCACATTTTCAACTCCGGGATTGGAAAAAAAATCATTGCACTAAATAGCATGGAGGTAAGTCCCACTCATCGGACTTCAAAAATTCGGTGAGTCCTTGCCAATAGGTTAATTGGTAGTTATCTCATATTTGATTTCCCAATTGCATATTTGAAATTCCCATCAATCTTTGCATTTGCATTTAGCATGTTTGAATTTTCACACTTGCATGTTGGAAAGTAAAATTTCCAACCATCATAAAACTAAATTTTGAATTAGGAAAAAATTTATTTGGATGTGAACCTTTGGCGTAACCACTTGAATTCATCTTCCTAATTCAAACCAAAAATTTTTCCCTTAATAATTCAATGCATTTGCATGTTGTTTCAAGTTGAGAAAACCAATTTGACAAAGGTTACAACATGCTTTTTAGCTAACGTAACCCGTTTTTTAGTTGTTTTGTTAGTACTTGATTATTAGTGCAGCCAGGACAAAGTTTGTGAAGAGGTTGGAATGCCCCATCAAGCGCATATCCTCCATCGATCTTATTCTGAGTTCATGATGTAGGAATGCTCAAGATGGTGGTCCAATGGAGTAACAAGATGAAGCTCCTTCAACTCAAACCTAAACTTGGCAGAAGACATTGAACATGAAGGCTACAACAAAATCCATGGTCGTGAGATTCTCACATAACGACCTTCAACCAAGACTACTCTTCAATTGAGGTACAATTTCAAATTTCCCATCGTTTGAATTGCATTAGGATTGAATGATTTTTGCTTACATTGGTGAGTAAGGTTTACACCTTCTCATCATTCAATTCTTATGCGTCCTCATGAGAGTAAGCGTTGGCATTGCTCTTTTTGGTTATTCAAAAAGAATCTCACCTTACATGGGAATAAATTAAATGAGTACCTAAAATTTCATGAGGATTGCTGAAATTGACTTAGATATTTTTTGCCTAGGTAATGCTTATGAAATAACTTAATGGCTGAATTGGTATGTAGCAACCTAGAAATAGTGAGATCCATAATTTTGATTTGAAACTCATTCATGCATAGATCACTAAATTTCTAATTCCTAGGCAAGAAAATAAAAAATGTTCAAGAGGATAATATTGAGAATCTTGTTTGTCATGAACTAAATGGAAAACATTTGCTCTTGTGTAAAAAGCTATCTTGGTTAGAAAATTTACAAGATGAAGGGATCCATATATCACTTGCACTGCTATGATTAGGAGCTTTAAAAAAATGTGCAAATTGATTTATCCATATAGCCCCACTCCTATTAATGATTCATACATTGTTCATGAGTACACTTGAAATTGGACCCACTGCATCTTTGATTTTTTCTTCCCCATGTGTACAAATGAAGATTTGGTTATCTAACCTGGAAATTCATTTGTACAAGTATCAGGATTTAACCATTCCTCTCTATATTAGAGAGGAAGTTTGCAGGAGTAAGATAACTATGCATGCATTCAAAGATCCGATTGTTGGAAACTCCAAGAGGATTCCATTTCAGTATCTCCTTGCCACGGAGTAAATTAGGATGGTTGCTACCTATCAATAAGTAAGCCCGAAGGTCAACCATAGCTATACGAGGCCGGAGATTTGACATGGAAACCCTCTGTGAGCAACCAATGGGCTGCTACGAATATGTGAGAGCATTATGGTCTCAACTATTCTAAGCACTCATTCAAGCTCAAGGGAATTACCACCATCATTGGGTGTAAGTTATTCCTTTTTGGCTAAAAGGTATGATGCATCTTAACCAAGGAATGACAAGATCACATCCAATGTATATTGAGTGCAAGTTGTTCCTATGTGGCTAGAAGGTATTTTATACCTTAGCCAAGGAACAATGGATCACACTCAACCCATCTTGAGTGCACGTCATCCCTTTGTGGTTATTCGTATGTTGTACCTTACCAAGGAATAACAGGATCATACTCAACACAAGTTTGGTACATGTCACTCCTTTGTGGCTAAAGGGTTATCATTAACCTAAGCCAAGGAGTGACGGATCATAGCCAATGCATGAGAGGTACAAGTTATTTCTTTATGGCAAGAAGGTATGATACACCTCAGCCAAAGAATGACAGAACACACTCAACCATGTTAAGTGCACGTCATTCCTTTGTAGCTAAGGGTTATCATTACCTTAGCCATAGAATAAGAAAGTACATCCAACCTATGGGAACCTTGAGGTGTGGATGAGAGACCTCGACAACACTCTCCTCGATCACACTTGTGGAACCCATTGAAGGCAACCCAACATCGACACAACCCTCCAATGTCAAAGCCATACTGCAACAAGGTTAGGCCAACCTCGTGGCCTACAAACGTCGTTAGGGTTTTAGCCCCTAGCGTGGACCTTGAACAAGAACAAGCTTGGGGGAGGACCCCCACTTGAGGTAACTTGTATCACACCCTTGCATATTTATTTTCCATTCACCCATCATCCACCTTGCATATAAATAAAACTTAAAAATAAGTAGAGTAGATTTGCTTTCAAAATAAAATAAAATATGTGTGGTAAGAATGATTTGGAATTCACATAGATGAAATGATGAATAGTTGCTCTTTTTTAGTTTTTCTAAGTCCCTAGTTTACAACTTACCAATCTCCAAAATATTGCTTTCATTGGCTAGAATTACTTTTGTCTTGATTTAGAAATTGTGGGTAGCAAAATCTTAATCCAATTCTAAGTTGTTGTGAGTTATGATATAGTGATAGGGCTGCTATTCCTAGTTTAAAGTGAAACTTAGATTCCAGAGAAATTCTAAAAAGATTTAATTTATCCCCATTTGATTTGAAATACCTACTAAAGCCATATGATATATTACATCGATAGACCTTATGCACATGCTATTTGTATTCACACTGAGCTTTGTCAAACTAGTATAGACCTATGTGAGATTTCATTCATTATTTTCTTGAATTCAAGACTTCACTTGCACATGTTATACTTCTACACTAGAAGTAAGCAAAATTCCATCATACCATCATTCCACAATAAAAAGAGAAACTCCATACCATTCATGCTTAGTACTCTCTCCATGTTTATTACATAAACAGGGAGTAGAAGACAAGGCTACATGAAACAACAACAACAACAACAACAACAACAACAACAACAACCAAGCCTTTGTCTCAAAAAAGTTGGGGTCGGCTAGAAATGAAACCCAACAATTTTTGAAGAAAAGTAATAGAAAATAAGATGATAGTAAAAAATAAAAAAAAATATACAAACAAAATAAGATTCTACATTTTAGTTATTTTAGAAATGGATTAATAAGAAAGAAGATAATAGTAACAAAATACGAATAAACTAAGATTCTGGCACCTGATTTGCTAATTTCCATGCAACCCTATCATGAGCCAAATGTCTAGGTATGTCCCACTCCATTAAGTCTTGTTTCACTGCCTCCTGCCATGTCAACCTTGGTCGACTTATACCCCTCCTAAAATCTTCTCTACTCTTTATAATCCAACTGTTAACAGGTGCTTCTGGAGATCTCCGCTGGATATGCCCAAACCAATGTAGGCGATGTTGGACTAGCTTCTCCTCAATCGGTGCCACCCCTACCCTATCACGTATTACCTTGTTTCTAATTTTGTCTCTTCTTGTATGACCGCACATCCACCGTAGCATGCGCATCTCAACAACACACATTTGTTTGACATATTTCCTTTTAGTTGGCCAACATTCCACTCCATACAGCATCGCCGGTCTGATCATCGTCCTATAGAATTTTCCTTTCAGTTTTTGTGGAACTTTCTTATCACATAATATTCCAGATGCTTTCCGCCACTTCATCCACCCGATCTTGATCCTGTGGCAAACATCTTCATCAATATCACCATTACATTGTAATATCGATCCTAAATTTCGAAATGTTTCCCTCCTAGGTACTACTTGCCCTTGTAATCTAACATTTCCATCCTCGCACCTGACATCACTAAAGTCACATCTCATATACTCGGTCTTGGTTCTACTATGTCTAAACCCCTTAGACTCTATGGTCTGCCTGCGTAGCTCCAATTTTCTACTAACACCATCCCTAGTTTCATCGACCAACACTACATCATCAGCAAAGAGCATACACCAAGGGATATCGCCTTGTATATCCTTTGACACCTCATCCATCACTAAGGAAAAGATGTATGGACTTAAGGCTGATCCTTGGTGTAGTCCTATTGTGATAGGAAAAGTATCGGTCTCACAATCTCTTACATGCACAATTGTCACCACATTATTGTACACATCCTTGATAAGGTTAATGTACTTTGTTGGGACTTTGTGTTTCTCTAGCGCCCACCACATGACCAACCTTGGTACCTTATCGTATGCCTTCTACAGGTCAATGAACACCATATTTAGATCCTTCTTTTGATCCCTATACATCTCCATAAGCTGACGGAGTAAGAAAATCGTCTCCATAGTGGACCTCCTAGGCATAAAATCAAATTGGTTTTTAGTGACATTGGTCACTTTCCTCAAGTGGTGTTCCGTCACTCTCTCTTAGAGCTTCATAGTATGACTCATAAGCTTAGTTCCTTGGTAATTAGTACAACTTCGAACATCTCCTATATTTTTGAAGAAGGGTACTAAAATACTTTTCTGCCACTCTTCAGGCATTTTGTTTGACTAAAAAATGCGATCGAATAGTTTAGTAAGCCATACTATTGCTCCACCCCCAGAAATCTTCACACTTCAATGTGGACATCATCGGGGCTGATGGCTTTTCCTCCTTTCATCCTTTTTAAGGCCTCTCTAACCTTAGACTCTTGTATCCTCCGCATGAATCGTCTGTTGGTGTCATCAAATGAGTCATCCAACTTGAACCTATTGTTCTCATTCCCGTCATTGAATAGTCCATTGAAGTAGCCCCGCCATCTGTTCTTAATCTCTTCATCCTTCAATAGAATTTCATCTGCCTCGTCCTTAATGCATTTGATTTGGTTGAGATCCCTCACCTTCCTCTTGTGAAGTTTTGCCATCTTGTATATGTCCTTTTCGCCTTCTTTGTCTCTAATCTCTCATATAGCGCATCATAGACTTGTCCCCTTGCTTTACATACAACACGCCTTGCATTTTTCTTAGCCTCTTTATACTTTGCCATGTTACTTGCGCTTCTCTCATGATGCCAGCACTTATAAGACTCCTTCTCCTTAATAGCTTTTTGTACGTCCTCATTCCACCACCATGTGTCTTTATCTACAAGTTTCTTACCTGTTGTCCACCCAAGCACCTCCCTAGCTACCTTCCTAATGTAAGTCGCCATCTTCACCCACATACTATACGCATCTTCCTCTTCGCTCCAATGTACTCCGCGATCATCCTCCTTTTGAATGATTGATGCGCTTCATCCTTCAACTTCCACCACTTTGTTCTTGCGGTTAACACCTTTGTCTCGTGACACACGCACGTTGAAACGAAAGTCGACTACCACAAATTTATGTTTTGGAAGAACACATTCCCCATGGATAATCCTACAATCTAAACATGCCCCCCTCTCCCTTCTTCTAGTGAGGATATAGTCGATTTGACTAGAATGTTGGGCACTAGTAAAGGTCAATAAGAGAGATAGCCTCTTCCTAAAGACGGTGTTAGCTACAAATAGGTCATAGGCTACGGCAAAGTCTAAGATATCCTTACCATCCTTGTTTCTATCACCACACCCAAAACCTCTGTGTAACCCCTCAAAACCTACGTTAGTTGTACCTACATGGCCGTTGAGATCTCCTCCTATGAAGAGCTTCACGGCTATCGGTACACTACTTACCATATCCTCCAAGTCCTCTAAAAATTGTCGCTTAGTGCTCATGTCGAGCCCAACTTGTGGGGCATAAGCACTAATGGTATTCAAGATAAGGTCCCCCACAACTACCTTGACTAGGATGATCCTATCACCTCGTCTACAGACATCCACTACTCCATCCTTGAGGCTCTTATCTATTAGGATGCCTATGCCATTCCTAGTCCCAGTCGAGCTAGAATACCAAATGTGGGACCAGGGTCCACACTTTCCAAGAATCGCATTGGGTGGTGTCGTGCGATGCGGCACCCAACAACACACATGTAAAGGAATACATATTACATAAATCATTTGCTGAAATTTACAAAGATGTTCAGTTTACAAATAGTTTATATAAAAAAACTACAGTGGAAGATAAGATTACAACTCTCATAATCAAGTGTAATAAGCAAAATAGAAGCCGTCCAACCCACGAACGCCCCTCACTAGCTATGAAGATCAAACAGCAGTGGCATGGTTCCCACACGAGTATATCACTCGGAGAGTCCCGAGTCTCATTGGACAACCATGAGCATAAGCACAGAGGTTAATACCTGCAAAACAACTTATATATCAACCGTGAGCTCGAAGGCTCAGCAAGACTTAACCGTCTCACCTAAACATGAGACTCTACATGAGGATAAAGACATAAACATAGGATGGAAGACTTGCATAACCGAATCACCTAAATGTGGGTACTTATTTTCAGATTTATAGCAGAAGCTTAAACCTTGTGCTGGACAACATCGTAACTCCACAGTCAAACAAGAAATGCTTCATCACGATGCTGCATGCCCATGGTGGAAAATAAATTTAGTGAGCACTATACTAATACATACAACATAGCAATACAATGATAATATAAAGTTCATAACAGCAGCAATTAATTCTCATCTCAAGTGCAAGGATTTCTACGTCACAACTCAGTGAACATGTGGTACTCATATCTTTGAGGGACAGTGATTCGAATCAATGATACCCGGAATACAAGACACGTACGCCCGTACTGGAAGTCATATCGGTGCACTCCACGACCGTCGTATGCAGCCACCTTTCTCAAGTTCCTCCCAAGTTGAATCGATTCAATCGTCTAGGAAAGTATTCCCACTCACGGTGCACCCTTCCGCCGTGAAGATGTCATGAGCGAGTTTCTGTCTACTGTACTGTGGCCGAAAGCCTGGGACGATCAAAAAGTCTCAACAAAAGCTTCCCAAGGTACATCAGTTTCCTAGACCCCATATATCCAGTATGACTCCAGTATATTCAAACTTGCTCAGCAGGGCAGCATATGGATCGATCCTTAACCGACACAGGCAGGGCTATGCACCCAAGACCACGTCTTGCTGCATCCTACGCCCCTTCCCGGTCTCATTTTCAGATTACTACTCCATTCTCTTTGAACCAATCCCGTGTGAAAAAGTCCTAGCCATGCGCCAACTACTCCGAATTCTACACAACATTTAGCATAGCATAGTCTACACGATGACTTTACAATTATCCAAATACTCCATAGGGTGATCTGGTCATGCAAGTGGATTTTCAATCACCTTAGCCCTAATGCACATATCTCACCCTAGACATAAGTGATACAAATCAAAATTTTGTAATAGCGCTTAAATGCAAAACGGGGCTTGCCTGGTTGCGAGACGGTATCAAAGTTAATCTCCAAATGTATGACTTCAAGTAGCTCCGGGGTCCTCTTGAGCTCGGCAACTAATCGATATGCAAAGAATTATGCAAGTTAATCAATGTCGGTATTATGTTATAGCTTAATAGAAAGACAGTTAAGTATATTAATTTAAGCCCAATGGTTCTGTAATTTTTACAGGGGGCATTAGGTACTATGGTTGAGCTTCTGGTCAAAATTGGGATCAGTTCATAGAAGTTACAGTTGTATAAAATTCAATGAACCTAAACAATACCCAGAATTTTGAGGAATAATTTGTATCTTTGACATGGCCAAACGTTGGTGTATTATTTCTAGTAGGTCAACAGTGACTCAACAAAATTGGTTTCATAATTTTCTAAGCATCCTACTGTGAGATATTGAATTTACAAGTTTGGATAATTTACTGAAATGTTTCTGTTGTTTTTGGGGCATTCTATGACCAGTTAAGAAATCTTCCGATTGAACTAGGTTAATAAAGTTTAATGAATCTGAAATTTCTACAGGAATTCAGAAACTCACTAAAGGACATTTTGGCAAAATTTCAGATTTTTCTATGAAGTGAATCATCAGATAAAAATCAAACATGATTTTTCTTTAAAGGGCTCTACAGGAAAATCTAGGAATTGTCATGAGAATTGGGTTGTAGTTCTGTTTAGTGTGGATAAAGAGCAAATCAACAAGTTGGTTTGAAAAATTTTGAAGCTTTATACTTAGATATATTCAAGTTAGAAGTTTGCACAAGTTTCTGTACAAATTCTAAATGAATTTGGCTATTTTTATGTCCATAGGGGATACACAGGTGATCAGACTATGTAAATGAAGTCTAATGACACTGAAATTTTCACTGGCGTTCAAGGATATTAAAATTAAGGTTGTGGAAAATTTTGGTAATTATCCAAAGAGCAGAACTATAGGAATTAATTCTATAGGAATTTTATTTATTTGAATTATGGAGAAATTCCAATGGACATTCGTACAAATCCAGGTGCACCACTGGAAATTATTCTTCAAGCTGGTTCTAACAAAATTTATTTGGGAACTTTTGAACGATTTTACTAGGAGATATGGATTTTCAAAGTTGGAGAAATTTCTGGAATTATATTCCAATGGGAAACATTTGAATAAAGGGCTGGGCCCACAGGTTTAAAATGGGCCAATTGTGTTGAAGCAACACGGGGGGCCACGGTTTTATTCAGCGTAGCCGCAAGCAATACTCGGCCGCAGCTGATCCGGGCGACGCTTTTCTCTCCCTGACAAACGGGCCCCACAGGCTCTTCATCTACTTCGGCCCAGCGGCGCCCGAGCGCTGCGCGCGGCGGCGTCCGACGGCACCCACTCGCTGGCGGCCGTTCCAGGGAATGCCGGCCCTCCGAACTCACCACCCCCACCTAGAATCTGACGTAGAACACGACGGTAAGGCTCCTGACAGCGATTGGCGACCGGAGATGGCGGTGCGACGGCGGCGGGCGGAGCTAGGGTTCCGGCCATGTCGGTCGGGCCCTCTGGTGCCCTATTTAGGATGGGATTTCATCCAAAAGTTTCCTTGGAACGTAGGAAAGGTTATAGAGGGGACAAAGGACGGTGAAATTCCTCAGAAATGTGAAGTCAACGGCAAAGTGGGGGTTCGACCGTGGCGGGTAGGAAAAATCCGATTCCGATGTGTTCAATCGATGAAAAATGATGGGGTTTCCTAGAGGGTGTGCGCCAGATAGTCTAGAACCACACTTCTCGCAGTCACGAGCTATGATTGAGTGTGGAAAACGAATTTCGGCCGTGACCTACTCAGTTCATACACGAAGCTCATCGGGAAAAGTACTAATACTCGAGCTACAAGCTATGACAAGAGCTGAAAATTTGCGAGCAGGAACTAGACATGATTGCAAACCATTTTAATTCAAGGACCAAGGTAAGATGATGCTTTCATCGCCGGGGCATTGAAGGACAGAGGGCGGCGAGAACAGGTGAGTTCGCTGGCGGCCTTGGTTTCGAAGTTAGCAGCTTCGGGGATGGCCTAGCTGCGCAAGAAATGGATCACAAGGCTGCGCAAGAGGTTGAGGAGTGACCCAGTGCGAAGAAATTGGAGCCATACCAATGATCTTTGCTGGATTTCGAGGGGGGTGGGGAAGAACTCACTGGGAAACGAAACTGTTGCGCCAGGGATGAGCCAACGACGAAGCAATCGACTTGGG
Source organism: Tuctoria greenei (assembly GCA_036927565.1). Classification (NCBI taxonomy): domain Eukaryota; kingdom Viridiplantae; phylum Streptophyta; class Magnoliopsida; order Poales; family Poaceae; genus Tuctoria; species Tuctoria greenei. The sequence goes on along the minus strand of JAYESD010000002.1, from coordinate 243,301,551 downwards.
GACTGGGAAGATGATAAGGAGGAGCCTTTGGGTGAGCTGTATGCAGCTGGACTCGAAGTAGGGAGGCAAGCACCTCTGTGGAGTTTCATGCTGGGAGGTGGCGCCATGGGAAGAATAGGGGCGAAAATGACCCACTGACCAGTGGGTCCCACCCCTCTATTCAAGCCTAACTTCTCTGGACACTAAAATATCCCACCTAGTTGTGTCCAAAAATTCTAGAAATTTTATGGTAGACTAAATTGAAGATATAGAAATTGATTCTGAAATCATATTATTGATTTGACAAAGTTTCATTTGAATTTGAATTTGAGTTGAATTCAATGAAGCTATTGAATTAAATAGCAAACTTGCTTCAAAAATTATGAAACTTTGTAGGGATTCTATTTGGAATATTTGGAATCCATTGGCCAACTCAAATATTCATGTTAACTTCACTTGAACATTAGAAAAGTTTATTTTTTTGAATTCCCTCATTTGGAGTTTGAATTAATTGGTTTTTCTCATTTCCTTTTTAATTATTTTATCATTCAAAATTTTTTTGTCCTAACTGAACTTTGAATTATGGAAATTTGGGATTTTACATTCCACCCCTTAAAAGAATCTCGTCCCGAGATTATAATGAAGAGACGAAAGTAGGAGAGAAATTACCGGATATAAGATGACAAGAAATCTGGATAGTTGGAGTGGAGATATTCTTCGGATTCCCGAGTCGCTTCTTCAACAGTATGGTTGCTCCATAACACTTTATAAAACCACAGCACGCGGTTCCGCATGGTTCGGGTCATCTCGTCGAGTATCTGAACCGGATGTTCGGAGTACGTCAAATCCGGTTGCAATTCGCCAATTTTGTCGGTGTGGATTGCAGCTGTGAAGTTGAGACATTTTCGGAGCTGAGATACGTGGAAAAAGTCACGTAAGCCAGTGAGAGATGCTGGTAATTCCAATCGATAAGCCACAGGTCCGCACTTCTCCGTGATAGCAAATGGGCCAATAAATGGGGGAGCGAGCTTTACTATTACTTCGAATCGGTGAATTCCTTTCATCGGTGACACACGGAGGTATACGTGATCTCCGATATAAAAGTGCAGCAGGCAACGCTGCTTGTCCGCATAATTCTTCTGTCGAGATTGAGCCGCTCTTAGATTTGCTTGAATGATCCGAACTTGTTCCTCGGCTTCGTTGACAAAATCAATCCCGAACGTCACCCTCTCGCCGGACTCACACCAATTCAGCGGTGTGCGGCATTTCCGGCCGTAGAGAGCTTCGTATGGTGCCATCTCGATACTCGCTGGATAACCGTTGTTGTACGAGAGTTCCCCCAACGGTAAATGATCATCCCGATTTTTATTGTGGTGGATGGCACACGCAAGCAACATGTCTTCAAGGACTTGGTTCACCCTCTCGGTTTGTCCATCGGTCTGTGGGTGATATGCGGAGCATCTGATCATCTTAGTACCCAACGAGGCGTGCAGTTCTCCTAGAAACAAGCAACGAACAGCAAGCCTCGATCTGAAATAATTGTGCGAGAAATGCCGTGTAGGCACACGATTCTTGATATGTACAACTCCGCATAATTCTTGGCATTGAACCTGACATTTACCGGAATGAAGTGTGCTGATTTGGTTAGTCGGTCGACTATCACCCAAATCAAATCATGCTTTCGGAATGTGAGTGGCAATCCGACTATGAAGTCCATACTCACATCCTCCCATTTCCATGCCGGAATATTCAGCGGTTGCAGCTGTCCCGCTTTCTTCATATAGTCGGCCTTCACTCGCCAACACGTATCACACTCGGATACGTACTTCGCTATTTCCCGCTTCATCCGTGTCCACCAAAACTTGTTTTTTCAAATCTTGATACATTTTATTGCTGCCCGGATGAATAGAAAATTTTGACATGTGAGCTTCATCTAATATTTTCTTCCGGAGCTTAACATCTCGGGATACAACTATCCGGTCCATGAACCATAATGTACCGTGATCATCTTTCCAGAAACATTTTACCTCCCCGCTATCCACTCTTTCTCGTATGTGTGACATGCCCTTGTCCTTCTTTTGGGCTTCAATAATTTCCTCTCGCATGGTGGGAATGAGAGCAAGATTATTGAGAGCCCCATATGGAATCACATACAGACTTGGTTCCTCATCTTCCATTTCAGCCATGGTGATATTGTGGACATGAGCTTTCCTACTAAGCGTGTCGGCAACCATGTTCACTTTACCAGGGTGGTAGTGAATTTCAATTTCGTAATCTTTGATCAGCTCTAACCACCTTTGTTGTCTCATATTCAGATCCTTCTGCGTGAAAATATATTTCAAACTCTTGTTGTCGGTGTAGAGGTGTACGAGATTTCCAAGCAAGTAAAGCCTCCACTTTTTTAATGCGAATACCACGGCAGCGAGCTCAAGGTCATGGGTCAGATAGTGCTGCTCATGGTTTCGTAGTTGGCGAGATCCATACGCGACCACACGTCCTCCTTCCATCAGAACGCAGCCAAGTCTATGCCGGATGCATCGCAATAAACGTCAACTGGTTTTGTCGTGTCCGGCTGAGCAAGAACCGGGGCTGTTGTAAGGTGATGTACTAATGTCGTGAACACTTCTTCACAAGCTGAACTCCAAATATATTTGGTGCCCTTTTTCAGCAGCTCCATCATCGGTTTAGCGATTTTTGAGAAGCTCGGGATGAACCTCCGATTATATCCCGCTAAACCTAGGAAACTCCGGACTTCATGTACGGACTTAGGAGATCGCCATTTAAGCACTTGAACAATTTTACTTGAATCCACCGCGATGTCCTCAGTTGAAATAATATGTCCCAAGAACGGCACTTGGCGGATCAAAAATTCACACTTGCTGAATTTTGCATAGAGCTTATGGTCTCTCAATCGTTCCAGCACAATATGCAGATGTTCAGCATGCTCTTCCTCTGACTTAGAATAAACCAATATGTCGTTGATGAAGACCATGAGAAACTTGTCCAACTCCGGCATGAATACCGAATTCATGAGATACATAAAGTGAGCCGGAGCGTTGGTGAGAGCAAAACACATGACAAGATACTCGTATAATCCGTATCTCGTCGAGAATGCCGTCTTCGGTATATCCTCCGGTCAGTTTTTGATTTGATGATATCCGGACCAAAGATCCATCTTTGAGAACACCCTCGCACCAACAAGTCGATCGAATAAAATGTCGATGCGGGGATGAGGGTACATGTTCTTTATAGTCACGGCGTTGAGTGGTCGATAATCCATGCATAACCGTAATGTTTCATCCTTCTTCTTGACAAAGAGCGCCGAGCAACCCCAAGGTGATGAGCTTGGGCGAATAAAACCCTTGTCCAAAAGGTCTTTCAAATGCTCCTTTAATTCAGCTAGCTCATTAGGCGCCATTCGATATGGTTTTCGAGAGATCGGTGTGGTTCCCGGTAGAAGTTCAATCTTGATCTCAACATCATGTCCGGGCGGCATGCCTGGTAAGTCATTGGGAAACACATCGGGATACTCACGGACCACCGGAATATCTTCAAGTTTAGTTGCTTCCGTGTTATATGCAGCTGCACTGTCCTGCTCCAAGCTGTCCAAAAACAGTGTTTGCTGCCCGTGTATCGGAGAGTCAATTTGGACAGTCCGGGCACCAATATTAAGAACAGCACCGTGATGGTTCAACCATGACATCCCCAATATTACTTATCTTTTGTTCATCCAATACAATCAGCGACGTTGGATATATCTTGCCTCCCAAACATAGAGCTGCTCGGGGTGTTAGGAAATCGGCGGTACGCTACTCTAGTAACTCTACCGCATCACCCAGGAAACATGCGAGTACAGAGGTCATGAATCGTTACCACTAGACGCGCAGCGCAGTAGAACGTAGACGCGTCGGTGTAGGGGAAGTACACGATCTCGTTCGTCTCCTCCTCGCCCTTTTCTGAGGAGCAGTAGACGAACACGTTTGTCGTAGCCGATCAGCGCAGCAGCAGCGCCTCCACGGAGTCCACAGGTACAGAGAGGAACGCCGTGCACCGATGTGCTAGCACCGCGCGCGCGGCAAGGGTCTCGGCGTGAGGCCTTCGAGGGGTGGTGGCTAGGGCTGTCACGTGGTGGGGTGATTAGCCCCTAACCCTACCCCTTATATTTATAGGCGTACTAATGGGCTTTTTGGTCGCAGACCCATTAGTACCCTAATTGCTTATGGATCAAATATTGAATGCCTTAACCCGAATTGTTATGGTGTCCTCTTGGGCACATCACCAACGATCTCCCACTTGCACTAGAGACAAACATCTAGCCAAGATTTTCGATATTCCAACTCCTTAAGTGTGTGACCCGTTAGGTTCATGTGCAGTCAGTTGTGAATGGAAACTGTTTCCAACCACAAGTTAGTAGAGGTACCTAGTAGAACATACTGAATCCTGAATGCACATAAAGATCATATCGTCCGAACCTAGATACATTCAAAATGCTCATCCCTTTGCCTCACGATACCAGTCAAGCTCAAGGCGAGATGCGTGCCATCCTTGTGATAGCTCGATGATTCACTCGATCAAATAGTGGATTCATTCCGTGACTAACTATTAGTCACTATGATTAACCTTTAATCACCTTGGCATGGACATACACTTTTAAATCCAACTATCTCGAGGGGCCTAGAGATATCTCTCCTGTTATTAAGGAGGGGCAAATCCCATCTTGATCCGCGCACATCCCATTCTATTTTTCATTATATACTCGAAGACTACTTTTATTACTACCCAGATATGGAGTAGCGTTTGGTAGTCTCAAAGTACACAACTATGCATAGAGAGAAACAATAGCAATCTCAGGTCTAAGGATCTAGCAGGTGTATCACTCAAGACCAACTGATGGCACATATGGAAATAACAATCCCAGCAGTTTCTCAGAGTGGGTCAATCCAACACCATGTTCACTAACATGTGTTCACATTATTAATTCGATATCTCCATATCTATGATCCGTGAAACGTGATCATCAATTAATACATGTGCTAGTCTGTATGCAATTATTATCTCATATAATGATATAGACTAGGGATCATCTGGAGTAACATTACGATTAACAAAGAGTTTCACGAACAAGTAACATACTTGATGATCAATGTAAACAATGATTACTCATATAACAATTTATTTAATAGTACATAAACATAGCTGTGACACAAGTCTCCTACAACACACTATGATCACTAATGTAAGTATCTAATACCTATAGATCTCATGTGCGCCTCACGCTTTGATTGTTGAAGAGGCTTTGTCAATGGATCTGCAACATTCAAATCCGTGTGTACCTTGCATATCTTCACATCACCCCGGTCGATGATCCCTCGAATGAGGTGATAGCGTCGTAGTATGTGTTTGGATCGTTTGTGTGATCTAGGCTCCTTTGCCTGTGCGATGGCTCCACTATTGTCACAGTAGAGATCCACAGGACTGGACATGCTAGGAACAACACCCAACTTAGAAACAAATTTTCTGATCCAAACAGCTTCCTTTGTAGCTTCAGAAGCTGCAATATACTCCGCCTTTGTAGTTGAATCTGCTACTGTATCTTGCTTGGAACTTTTTCAGCTCACTGCCCCTCCATTGAGGGAGAATACAAATTCGGATTGCGATCTAGAATCATCCTTATCAGTTTGGAAGCTGGCATCGATGTAACATTTTACAACAAGCTCTTCTTCACCTCCAAACACTAAGAACGCATCCTTAGTTCTTGTCAAGTACTTAAGGATGTTTTTGACAATGGTCCAATTAACTTCACCATAATCTGATTGATACCTGCTCATGATACTCGGAGCATAAGATACATCTGGGCATGTACATAGCATGGCATACATGATGGATCCAATAGCCGAAGTATAAGGAATCGCTCTCAGCCTCTTTTGCTCATCGGGTGTCGAAGGACACTGACTCTTGCTTAGAGTAATGCTATGTGAAATTGACAAGAAACCTTTCTTGGAATCTTGCATATTGAACCGATTCAATATCTTGTCAATATATGTATTTTGGCTTAATCCAATTAGCCTTTTAGATATGTCTCTATAGATCATTATGCCCAAAATATACACTTCCTCTCCTAAATCCTTCATTGAGAAACTTTTTATTAATGAGGATTCAACATCATGCAATGGAATGTCATTTCCGATCAATAATATGTCATCTACATATAGGACCAGAAATACATGTGCGCTCCCACTAAACTTCTTGTAAAAACAAGGTTCTTCTACATTATTGATGAAACCAAACCCTTTGATTACTTCATCAAAACGTAGATTCCAACTTCGAGATGCTTGCTTCAGTCCATAAATGGACTTTTGAAGCTTGCATATTTTATTAGCATTTTTAGGATCGACAAAACCCTCAGGTTGTGTCATGTACACATCCTCAGTCAGACTTCCATTAAGAAAGGTTGTTTTGACATCCATCTGCCATATTTCATAATCAAAATAAGCAGCAATTGCTAGAAGAATCCGAACAGACTTAAGCATTGCAACGGGTGAGAAAGTTTCATCATAATCAACACCTTGAATTTGTTTGAAACCTTTCGCCACCAATTGCGCTTTATAGATGTGAACATTTCCATCCATATGAGTCTTTTTCTTGAAAATCCATTTACAATCGATAGGTCTCACACCTTCGATTGGATCAACCAAGGTCCAAACTTAATTTTCATGTAGGGATTCAACTTCGGATTCCATGGCTCCAAGCCTCTTCTCAGAGTCGGGTCCCATCATTGCTTCAGTATAGGCATGGGCTCATTATGATCCAACAATACCATATCATGCTGCTCCGTGGTTAGAAGCATTAACTTTTCAGTCGCACGACATACCCTCGTAGATCTTCGTGGGGCTGGTGTTTCATTGACTGGTTGCACAACATCTTGTACATGGATGCTAAAACATTTTCAGGTATTTCTTGAATTTCTTCAAGATGCACCTTGCTCCCACTAACTCCTTTTGAGAGAAACTCTTTTTCCAAGAAGACACCATTGCAAGCGGTAAACACTTTACCCTCTGTTTTATTATAAAAATAATATCCTTTGGTTTCCCTAGGATATCCCACAAAGAAGCATTTGACTAATTTTGGAGTGAGTTTGTCTTACGTCAAACGTTTGAAATAAACATCACATCCCCAAACTTTGAGGAAAGACAATCCGGGACGTTTCCCGATCCACATCTCATATGGTGTCTTCTCAACAGACTTAGTTGGGACTCTGTTTAGTGTAAACACAATAGTTTCAAGAGCATAACCCCAAAAGGATAGTGGAAGATCTGGTTGACTGATCATCGACCTAACCATGTTCAACAAGGTTCGGTTCTTCTGCCCGGACACCCCGTTCCATTGAGGCATTCCAAGTGGAGTCAATTGTGGAACAATTACATATTGTTTTAAATGATCATAAAATTCATGGCTCAAATATTCACCCCCACGATCAGATCGTAGAAGTTTAATTGTCTTGCCTAATTGATTCTGTACTTCATTCTGAAATTCTTTGAACATTTCAAAGGATTAAGACTTGTGCCTCATTAGGTAGACATAACCATATCTACTAAAGTCATCGGTAAATGTGACGAAGTACTGAAAACCACCTCTGGCAGTTGAACTCATTGGTCCACATACATCTGTATGTATAAGTCCCAACGAGTCAGTCGCCCTCTCACTTTCACCGGTGAAGGGTGCTTTGGTCATCTTCCCAAACAAACAAGATTTGCATGTGTCAAGTGATTCAAAATCAAATGAGCTTAGTCTTTATGGAGTTTTTCAATGCATCTCTCTTTTATATGACCAAAGCGACAATGTCAAATAAAAGTGGGATTTAGATCATTTCGTCGAGCCCTTTTGGTATTAATGTTACAGACAATTTTATCCTGAAGATCAAGAACATATAATTCATTCACCATTGGACAATGAGCATAGAAAATATTTTTGTAATAAATAGAACAACATTTGTTCTTTATTACAATCTCATAACCATCAACTTCTTCTAGACACGAAGAAGAGATAATGTTCTTGCTTAAAGTAGGAATGTTGTAACAATTATTCAATTCCAAAACTAATCCTGAGGGTAATGACAAGTGGTAAGTTCCGATATCTATGACCGCAACCTTTGCTCTATTACTAACACGAACATCCAACTCGCCTTTTGCAAATCTTCTAATCTCACTTAGACCCTGCAACGATTTGCAAGTGTGAATCATCGATCCGGTATCAAATACCCATGATTCACTAGAAGATAATGCAATGTTAATTTCTATAACATTTATACCTGAAGAGGAAGTCACTTCCCTTCTTCTTCTTATCCTCCATGTACTTCTTGCAGTTTCTAGACCAGTGCCCCTTACCATGACAGTGAAAGCATTCATCATCATGAAAAGGGCCAGATTTGCCAATTGGTTTAGACTTTGAGCTTGAAGGCTCATCGAGAACCTTTCCCTTGCCTTTACCTTGAGGATGCGTCACACACTTCCTCCTTTTATTCTCCTTTTGCACCATAATAACATGAGTGGCGTTTTTCTTAATGCTTTCTTCTGCTGTTTTAAGCATCCCATGCAATTCAGCCAAAGTTTTCTCCATGCAATTTATTTGAAAATTAAATATGAATGGCTTGGGAGTGACTGGAGAACAATGTCAATAGCCAGATCATCCTTGATTTCAGAACCAAGTTTGCCCAATGTTTCAATGTAACCAATCATCTTGATTACATGAGGGCTGACCGGGCTACCCTCCGCCAGCTTGCATGAGAACAAGGACTTTGAGATGTTGTATCTCTCTGCCCTTGCTTGATTCTCAAACATTCCACACAGTCCCTCAATCATAGAATAAGCATCTATATGCTCATACTATTTTTGCAGATCGGGGAACATAGTGGCGAGCATGAGGCAGCTTACATTAAGTGCATCATCGCAGTGCTTTGTATAAGCTCTACATGCTGCATTAGTTGCATCAGCTAGGAGGTCATCAGGGTAAGGCTACAGAAAAATGTACTCGGTTTTCTCTTGCCTAAGAATGGTTCTCATGTTGCGGTATCAATCGATAAAGTTAGCTCCATTGAGCTTTTCCTTTTCAAACACAGATCGCAAATTCAAACCGGGATTGTTACTAACATACATTATCTACAATAGAAAATAAATATTCAAGGTTTAGCACTATGTTATATACCAATCTTCTATTAACAGTTGAATAAAAGATATCACCACTATATGATCTTCGTCTTCCCTCTAACGACATATAGTGAGTCAAGATCTATATTCACTAATTCCTAGTGAGCTTTGGCTTCACTACTAGGAACTTAGTGACATAGGTAAACAACCATTTTTAATCATATCCCTATATGACTCTTGTTTGTTGGGTGACATCCAATGCCCCGGCTCCGAACTCTATGCCATAAAGCCCAAAACTGTTTTGATAGCTTTGTTGACTATACCAACACTATGCATGTGAATGTCCAACATTCACCCTATGAATTATGATAGATGAGCTTTTGCAAACCTACCACACAATGATTAAAATATCATAGGTGCAGCTATTTGTAAATGGCATCAAATGATCAATTTTCGTGAGGGAAGCTATTCTATCATGACAAAACATCCACCGTATGAAAAGCATGAAAAAAATTGTAATAAGCATCACAGGCATATGATCATATCACATTGTTAATAGTATGGTCTTTAGAATCATAATGGTCTCCATCGCCATGGTTCCATCAAGATTTGAGCTGCCATGCCTCCCTTCTTGTGGTGATCTCCATCTCCACCATGCTTGAAGACATCTCCATGATAATAAAAAGAAGCTAATACAACTAATAGCTACCAAATAAATTACACGAGAGATCAAGCATCACATGTCGACACGTAGGTCGTTATATAATTATGTGACAACCTCAACCCGGTTGTGTTAAAATTTGCAACACACAGGCTGCACGAATTTACACACAGATCATCACATCACATAACATTAAGGCCATACAATTCACATCATCCCCTGCAAAAACGAGTTAAGCGTAGAACGATTGCTAGCGCGAAACTATATTATGTAATCGCTATAGCAGACATCAATATGGTGGTCCTGCTAGCCAGTTAACACCAAACGGAATTACATACATCGCATCTAAGAAATCACTATGAAAATCTAATCGGATTGATCAAATCAACCCAAATCAGAGCCATTCAGAATGACTCAATTGTCAATGTGACTCGTTATTCATGAGTAGATTGCGACTCATGACAGTGGTATGTTGGCTCAATCTGTTAGCTATGTACACGATTAGTCTCGATGGTGATTCTAGCCGGTAGGGACAGGTTGCACACAAAGCAGAGAAGGAGCACGAACTGACCCTTTAGTCATATATGATCGCAATCTACTCTAACCAATTCCAATCCCCATCTACTAAAAAATTCATCGTATGAACATGTCTGCAGTAGATCCCATCTACTAAGAAGATCCAAACCAAAAAATACGCAAGTCGGCTTTGATAGCACTGTTAGGAAATCAGCGGTACGCTACTCTAGCAACTCTACCGCATCACCTTGGAAACATGCGAGTACAGAGGTCATGAATCATTACCAGTAGACACGCAGCACAGTGGAATGTAGACGCACGTCGGTGTAGGGGAAGTAGACGATCTCGTTTGTCTCCTCCTCGCCCTCTTCTCAGGAGCAGTAGACAAACACGTTCGTCGTAGCCGATCAGCGCAGCAACAGCGCCTCCACGGAGTCCACACGTACGGAGAGGAACGCCGTGCGCCGGTGAGCAAGCACCGCGCGCGTGGCAAGGGTCTCGGCGTGAGGCCTTCTAGGGGTGGTGGCTACGGCTGTCACGTGGTGGGGTGATTAGCCCCTAACCCTATGCCTCATATTTATAGGCATACTAATGGGCTTTTAGGTCGCAGGCCCATTAGTACCCTAATTGCTTATGGATCAAATATCCAATAGGCCTTAACCCAAATTGTTATGATTGCCTCTTGGGCACATCACAAACACGGGGAACAATCTGACTAGCAGAGATACTCCCACCCGGTGAACTTATAAGATAACTATTGTTGGGAGTCTTGGTGGATAATTGGTGCTGATCCACACATGCTTTACTGATAAAATTGTGGGTAGCACCGGAATCAAAGAGTATGAGGACGGGTATGTCTTTGATAGTAAACATGCCCGCTAAAACTGGTGCTCCATCCGGAACACTCTCGATCGCTATGTGTTGAACACTTCCAGTTTGCAGTGCTGTCCTCTCTGGTTGAATACAGGGCTGAATACACCGTGTACTGGTACTTTCCCGTTGCTCAATATCTTCTCTGGGCAATCCTTGGTATAGTGCCCAACACGATGACAAGTGAAACACTTATACTGATTCAATGGCCTGCTGACTTAAGGCCTTAATTGTCCTGCATCTCGCTGTGAGATAAATGCCCCTGGAACATTTTCGGACTGTTCTTGCTGCTGATGGAATGCTGGTTGGAAATCTGATAATTCAAACAGCCAACTCCGGTACAAAGTCGGTTGTGCAGCCGGTTGCCGTATCTGACCGGACGGTGATCGGTACACCACACGGTATTTTTGAGGAACATTATGTGTATTGTCCTGCATATCAAATCTCTTCTTTGACTCCTCAGTGATCCGCTCACGTGTGGCATCCTCTTGCATAATAGCGGTATTAGGCATAGCGCTGAACGAACCGTGATTGAACAATGCAAGCTTGTCTTTCAACATGGGCTTAGACCCCGATAGAAGTACTCTCGCTTCTGATCCTCCGTACTCATATACTCCGACGCATATTGCGCTAGATTTTTCAAAGACTTTGGAGTATTCTTGATCACTCATTTCTCCTCGCTTGAAACCAAGAAATTCCTGAAGCTTCCTTCTCGTAATGGCAGGAGTAACATGATAGGCATGGAATGCCTTCCGGATCTCTGTCCATGTGACTTGTTGTCCGGCGGCCAAGGAGGCGATGTGGTTCACCCACCAAGCACTGGCGATGCCATGTAATTGTTGTGCTGCATATAAAACCTTCATATGATCACTGCACTGTAGCCGTCCGAACTTAGCTTCAATGGTGCGGAGCCAATGAACCGCATCTAGAGGTTCACCATCACCACTGAACACGGGGGGTGCAGTCGCTGAGAATTCCGGGTATGTTGCTTGCTGAGGTTGACGATTGCCTTCGGCATGATGTCCCCCCTGATTGGATGTAATCTGCACGAGGGTTCGCAGCATTTCGGTCCGCTCATCGCGCGAATCCATCATGGCTGCGATATCATCCACCAATGTAAGCGGAGACGGAGGTGGCGGTTGCGCCGGTTGTTCCGGCTCTCGGGGGTCATCCCCTCCCTGACATGAACCACAGACCTCGTATGTTGCACGAGTGCGCACCATTCTGCAGTTACAGTCATTAATCCAACATGAGACGTGATATTGCACGATCACACTAGGATGAAAACAACAGTGTGTGTACTGATAACCAAATTTGCATAACGGTCATATATTGATAAAGTATAAACTTTATAGACAATACATCATCCCTGGACCAATGTTAAAATAGCAATTTCCAAAATAACGAACTCCATGGATCAAAGTTCATTTCGACTATCGTTGGTCGCGACGGGACGTTATGCGCGTTACCGTGCGAATACACACTTTTATTTTTAATATGACACAAGCATGGTCATAAAAGAAAAGAGGTTTGAGTGGGTCAAACCCTCAATTCCACTGGTAAATGGTTGAGTATCGACACCTGGTCTGTTACGACACTTCTCGAAGTAAAATCGAGGACCAGAACCATAACAAGACCAAATTATGCCAAACCGATGAAGTTTCTGTTGAAACCTGACCAGTTTGTACTCAAACACAAATTTAACCCAGTAAAAGGCAGAATCAGATCTTGAGGTGAACTACAAAGTTGAAGTACATTTCAAGAACTTACCAAAAAGTATTGGTTTGCCATCAGATCTTTTCTGGTTGAGAAGATATGGCATTGTAAACCTGACAGTTTTTCTGGAAATTTTGACAGCACCTCCTTTGTTTATGCTGATTTTGGGCAACAATTTCCAGATATAAAACAGCAGAATTTACAAAAGACACAATTTACAAATTTGTTATAAATATTACAAGGATTCCATAAATGTGTTTCATGACCCGTTTCGAATTTTCTAGAGCGAGATATGGTGAAAACAATCAGGAGTCCAGAAACGGTTCCAGTTTCTGTCCAGTTTTGCAGGTTTTGGAACATTGAAATTTTGAAAAGGTTATAGGAGAATTCAGTTATGGAGTTGAACATAAAAGTTTTAAATGACTTCCTAAAATGTCCATCCATGTATGATACACTTTCATAGGAGTTTTATACTGGGAGATATGGTTTCTCAAAGTCAGGTCTTGTTTTGGCAGAAAAACAGAGCACTCTGTTTTTAATTTGGTGACTTCGAAGCCTACTCCAAATTTGAAAACTTAGTTCAAACTCAGAGCTCGATGTCTAATATAAATAGTTTGACATCTTCTCAGTTCCATTTTACAGCAAAGTGGTTAATGCATCAATGGGGTATATGTCGGTACTACGTGCCTCACCAAGAAAAAATTATAAGCCGGTATTCCGGCATACTCCCTCCGTCCCGAAAAGCTTGTCGCTTTGTAGTTCAAAAATGAACTACAAAGCGACAAGCTTTTCGGGATGGAGGGAGTACATCTCAACGGTGGCCTTAATGACGTTAACTCGCAAACGATTTCTAAGTGCAATACGATCACGTGGTCAGTGTAACTGTCACTACACACAAACTACAGATCAATCATTTGGTGTCGTACGACACAGCCCGCACGGGCAAACAGTTCACAATAATATATATGAAAGTAAAAACATTCGTCCCATATCGTTCAATACGGGCCGCCCCGAGTTAAGCCACGTCTCGTGGCACATGACCGGGTTTTCTACCACCTGACGGGGTCCCACAACTTTGCATAGTGCTGCACCAGTAGAATACATATTACATAAATCATTTGCTGAAATTTTCAAAGATGTTCATTTTACAAAAAGTTTATATAAAAATAAACTACAGCAGAAAATAAGATTACAACTCTCGTAAACAAGTCTAATAAGCAAAAGAGAAGCCGTCCATCCCACGGACGCCCCTCACTAGCCACGAAGATCAAACAGCAGTGGCATAGTTCCCACACGAGTATATCACACGGAGAGTCCCGAGTCTCATCGGACAACCATAAGCATAAGTACAGAGGTTAATACCTGCAAAACAAATTATATAGCAACCGTGAGCACGAAGGCTCAGCAAGACTGAACCGTCTCACCTAAACATGAGACTCTACATGAGAGTAAAGACATAAACATAGGATGGCAGACTTGCATAACAGACTCGCCTAAATGTGGGTCCTTATTTTCAGATTTATAGCAGCAGCTTAAACCTTGTGCGGGACAACATCATAACTCCACAATCAAACAAGAAAGGCTTCATCACGATGTTGCATGCCCAAGGTGGAAAATACATTTAGTGAGCACTATACTAATACATACAACATAGCAATACCATGATAATATAATGTTCATAACCGCAGCAATTAATTCTCATCTCAAGTACAAGTATTTATATGTCACAACTCAGTGAACAAGTGGTACTCATATTCGCGAGGGACGGTGATTCAAATCAATGATATCCGAAATACACGACACGTACACCCGTACTGGAAGTCACATCGGTGCACTCCACGGACATTGTACGCAGCCGCCTTTCTCAAGTTTCGCCCAAGTTGAATCGGTTCAATCGTCTAGGACAGTATTCCCACTCACGGTGCACCCTTCCGCTGTGAATGCGTCGTGAGCGAGCTTCCGTCTACTGTGCTGCGGCCGAAAGCCTGAGGCGATCGAAAAAGTCTCAACAAAAGCTTCCCAAGGTACATCTGTTTCCTGGACCCCAAATATCCAGTATGACTCCGATACAGTTCAAACTTGCTCGGTCCTTAACTGACACAGGCAGGGCTACGCACCCAAGACCATGTCTAGCTGCATCCTACGCCCCTGTCCGGTCTCATTTTCAGATTACTACTCCATTCTCTTTGAACCAATCCCGTGTGAAAAAGTCCTAGCCATGCGAGTAGATTCCAACTACTCGACTTCTACCGAATTCTATACAACATTTAGCATAGCACAGTCTACACGATGACTTGACAATTATCCAAATACTCCATAGGGTTATCTGGTCATGCAAGTGGATTTTCAATCACCTTAGCCCAAATGCACATATCTCACCCTAGACATAGGTGATACAAATCATAAATTTGTAATAGCACTTAAGTACAAACTGGGGCTTGCCTGGTTGCGAGACGGTATCAAAGTTAATCTCCAAAGAGATGACTTCAAGTAGCTCCAGGGTCCTCTTGAGCTCAGCAACTAATCGATATGCAAAGAATTATGCAAGTTAATCAATGCCGGTATTATGATATAGCTTAATGGAAAGACAATTAAGTATATTACTTTAATCCCAATGGTTCTGGAATTTTTACAGGGGACATAGGTACTATGGGTGAGGTTCTGGCCAAAATTGGGATCAATTCATAGAAGTTATAGTTGTATAAAATTCAATGAACCTAAACAACTCCCAGAATTTTTAGGAACAATTTGTAGCTTTTAAATGGCGAAAAGTTGGTGTTCTATTTAGAGGAGGTCAATAGTGACTCAACAAAATTGGTTTCATAATTTTCTAAGCATCCTACTGTGAGATATTGAATTTACAAGTTTGGATAATTTACTGAAATGTTTCTGTTGTTTTTGGGGCATTCTATGACGAGTTAGGAAAATCTTCAGATTGAACTAGGTTAATAAAGTCCAATGAAGCTGAAATTTTTACAATATTATACAAACTTAATAACAAACATTTTGGCAAAGTTTCATATTTTTCTATGAAGTGGATGATAGACAAAAATCAAACATGATTTTGCATTAAAGGGCTCTACAGGAACATCTAGGGGTTTTCATGAGGATTGGGTTGTAGTTTTGGTTAGTGTGGATAAAGAGCAAACCAACAAAGTTGGTTTGAAAAATTTTGAAGCTTGATACTGAGAGATATTCAAGTTAGAAGTTTGCACGCCGTGATGGCCAACTACTTCCCCGTGGCTCTAACCGGGGCAGCAAGGTCCTGGTTCATTAGTCTCCCTCCTGACTCCATCTACAGTTGGGGGGGGGGGGGACTTTGTCGCCAGTTCACTACCAACTATGGGAGCTCCTACACCCGACCTGGTACAGAGCTGTATTTGTTTGCCGTGCAAAAGAAATCGGGAGAATCACCGCGATAATTCATCCAGCAGTTTTCTCAGGTACAGAATACATCACCTTCTATATCAAATTCTTCTGTCGTTGTCGCATTACAATAGGGAGTACGGGGTAAGAAGATGATGGAGAAGCTGGCAACTAAAGATGTCAGCAGCGTCACAGAGCTCTTCAGCCTAGCTGACAAATGTGCTAGGGTTGCGGAGGGCCGAGAGATGCATTCCAAACCAGCTACGGAGGCTGGAAAATCCTCCTCTAAGGCTGAAGCTACTACCTCAGGCAGTGGAAAGAAGAAAAATAAGTCCAACGACGAGAAGAAGTTGTTGGCCGGCACACCTACTACTGTTGCTACGGCTGCAGCTCCTGGTGGCTGGGGGCCACGCCCTGAAAAACAACCCCGACCATCAACTGAGGATGGTTACATTGAGAAGATGTGGTGTCCGATTCATAAATCGAACACCCATAACCTTGAAGACTGTCAGGTGGTCCAGCAGCTTGTTGAATGCAACAACAAGCGCCAAGAAGAAGCCCCTTTCCTTCAACGGGAAGGAAAGCAGAAAGTTGGCAAAGCTCCATCTGATTAGGAGGTAGGCTTCTAGGATGCCAAGAAGTCCCTGAAAGCCATCTACAACACCATCGACAATGATTCTAATTTCTCCGACAGCGAGCGTTGATAGACTCTCCATACGATATATGGAGGGTCCTGGGATATTACCTCCTGGCGTATCCTCAAGACAATGTGTCGGGAGATGGCAGCCGCAGCTCCCACCGCCAAGGCAGAACCTCATCAAAAGTGGATGGATATTGCCATCACCTTTGATGCTTCGGATTGCCCGAAGAACATGACCAGAGCTGGTCAGTTGCCTTTGATGGTTTCTCCTACCATCAACAACATCCAACTCTATCATGTCTTGTTGGACGAAGGTGCGGCGCTCAACATCCGTAGCTTCGCAGCTTTTGCGAACCTCCAGCTCAGCCTATCAGATCTTAGGCCCTCACGTCCTTTCTCTGGAGTAGGTCCGGGAGCCATCACTCCTCTTGGATCAATTACACTCGCTGTGACTTCGGGACTAGGGACAACTATAGGTCCGAGAAGCTGGTCTTTGATGTGGCACACATCAGCCTTCCCTTCAAAGCCATCCTAGGCAGTCCTGCCCTGTATAGGTTCACAGTTGTAGTACGTTATGGCTATTTGGTGTTGAAAATGCCGACTCCTTCAGGTGTCCTTTGGATCCGAGGGGATTTCACTGTCTGGGTCACTGCGCTGAAAGAACTTCATGCGCTCGCAATGGCGCAAGAAGAAGAATCTGGCAAGGAGCGACGAGCTCAACAACCTTCGAGCTTACATCAGCGTGGCACAACCTTGACACCTTGTGTGCAACCAAGCGACGACACCGACATCCCCGTCAAAGTCGTCAAAATTGGTTCCGATGCTGCCCAGACCACTCGCATATTGGGAGGTCTGGACGAAAAATAGGAACACACGCTCGTTACTTTCCTCCAGGCAAATGTCGACATGTTTGCATGGAAATCGTCATAGATGCCTAGGATACCTAGGGAGGTGATCGAGCAAAGCCTAAAGATATATCGCGATGCACGGCCAGTAGATCAGAAGCCCCAGAAGCAATCTGTTGAGTGGCAAAACTTCATCAGACAAGAAATTAAGAAGCTGCTCGACGTTGGTCTCATCCGAGAGGTTCACCATCCTTGGTGGTTGGCAAACACAGTCATTGTACCAAAGGCCGGCGGGAAGCTTCGGATGTGCATCAACTATACCACCTTGAATAAGGCATGCCCAAAAGAACCATTCCCACTTCCTAGAATAGATCAAATAGTGGATTCTACCTTTGGGTGTGAGTTACTGTGTTTCCTAGGCGCGTGTTCTGGATATCATCAGATTCAAATGTCTAGGAAAGATGAACAACATACTGCCATCATTACGGTAGATGAGTTATATTGTTACACTGCCATGCCTTCGTGTCTAAAAAACTCTGCTTCAACTTTTGTGCATGCCATGCACAAAACATTTGGAGAGCTCATCATGGACTTGGTAGAGGTCTACGTCGATGACATCGTCGTCAAGGTGAAGAACAAGAAATCACTCCTATACAATCTGCAAGCCATCATTGACAAGCTGCGCTTGATGCATACGAAGCTCAACCCAGACATGTGCGTCTTCGGGGTCAACTCCGGAAAGGTCCTTGGTTTCTTGGCACTCACCGAGGAATTGAGGCAAATCCGGCGAAGATCAAGTCCATCGAAGAGATGTAGCCCCCAGCCCACGTGAATTGCGTACAAAAGCTATCTTGGTGTCTATCTACGCTCATCTGGTTCATTTCAAGACTGGTAGAGTAGGCGCTTCCCTTCTTCAAACTATTGAGGAAAGTTGGGCCATTTCATTGGTCCGAAGAAGCAGAGAAGGCATTCCAATAGCTCAAGCAGCTCCTGACCACCCTACTAGTTTTGATAGCTCCGGAGCTTGGTGAGCATCTTCTGCTTTATATTTCGGCAACTACAGAGGTTGTTAGAATGGTCCTTGTCACGGAAAGACTAGAGCCATCTTCAGCTCAGGAGCCTAGACCGCTCTGGCAGGATCCGGAGCTACCTGAAGGTGAGTCTGGGTCCCAGCAACCAGTCACGGATCCTAAAGGCAAGAGGCCTGGAAATCAACCTCTCTCAATCGAGGGAATTCCTGCAGTTCAAGAAGAAAGTCTATACCCGTCCAAGGAGGTCCGGGCTGATGAAGAAGAAGACCCAGACCCCTCCGATAGGGTCTGGGTTGCTCAAGAAGATGATTTGGACCCCTCCGGGAGGGTTCGGGTTGATGGAGAAGAAGCTTCGGGCCCCTCCGGGAGGGTCCGGCCTGTCCAACGGCTAGTGTACTTCATCAGTGAAGTGCTCCACAACGCCAAGACTCGCTACATTGAGGTGCATAAGCTGCTATATGCAGTCCTTACTTCCTCAAGAAAGCTACGTCACTACTTCCAGTCCCACAAAATATCAGTGGTAACCTCCTTTCCACTGCGTGATACATTACATAATCCAAAATCTATTGGAAATATCGCCATGTAGGTTGCAGACCTGGCAGAATTCGATATCGAATTCCTTCCTCGACATGCTATCAAGAGTCACGCACTGGTTGACTTCATGGCGCAGTGGACTCCTTCTTCATCAACTCCAGGGGGCCTCAGAACCTAAGGTCCTGGTCTTCATTGAGCCTCACTGGACACTCTACATCGACGGCTCAATGCAGAAGCAGGGGGCCATAGCTGGAAACCTTCTCCTCCCACCAACCGGGGAGAAGGTCAAGTACATGGTACACCTTGACTTCAAGGCAACCAACAACATGGCAGAGTATGAAGCTCTCATCTACGAACTTAAGATGGGGCTGTCATATGGCGTCAAGAAGCTACTGGTGAAGAGTGACTCGCAACTCATCATCAAGCAAGTCGAAGTTGAATGCAATTGCAAGAATCCCCAACTCGATGCTTATTTACTTGAAGTCCTGAAACCGCCGAAGGACTTCCACGTCCTAGATTTCTGTCATGTACAACGTCTCAACAACGTTGAAGCTGATGATCTTTCAAAGAAGGCTTCAACAGGAGCTCAAGCTCCCAACAGAGTTTTTGTCAGAAGATTGTTAGGACCTGCCGCTCACCCCGACGAGCTGAGTGATGGGGGAGAGACCAGCACCTCGAAGCAGGCGGTGCAGGTGGCTCTGATACCATGGCGCCCACTAGGGATCATAGGCACTGTAGGAAGATCCAAGCAACCCAGAGCGCAAGATCCAGAAGCTCAAGTTAGCTTCGATGCATGGATCTCAGAGATCCGGGGCTACTTGAAGGACAATATCCTTCTTGAAGACGGTGCATCCGCTGATCGAATTGTCAAATTGGCTAAAAGATACATGCTGGTAGAAGGGGATCACTACCGACGTGGTGCCAACAACGTTCTAATGCAGTGCATTTCCTGGGAAGAAGGCCGCGGGCTACTTGCGGAGATCCATGGAGGCGAGTGTGGGAATCAAGCAGCATCCCACATGTTGGTTGGTAAAGCCTTCTGACATGGATTTTACTGGCCTAGAGCACTCTAGGATGCAGTTGAGTTGGTAATGAAGTGTGAAGTGTGCCAGTTCCATGCAAAGCATATTCACACACCGGCTAAGTCACTGCAAATGATACCTCCCACTAATAATGATATTATTATAAAGCACAAAGTCATAGATACAAGAGAAGATACATGAGCCATACCTTTCCCAGTTTGGACTTGGGACTAGATGCTCCTCTCTACAGCCTAACCTCCACTAAGGAACTAGGAGAACTAGTGTATACAATATAGTGATGCTCAATTGGTGTGTGTTGAAGTGAGGGGTCTTGGGTCCTATTTTTATAGCTTCGAGAAGGGTCAGTTCCCGCCACCAAAAGCGCGCAAATAAGTCACCACTGACTTCTTCATATCGGGAGGAGCCAACACGTGGAAGCTGAACGAGTTTGGAGGAAAGACCAGGCCGACCCACCGACCTGGTAAGTCCTCCAAACGGCTTGTGCTTTCTTGGGGTGACTTCCAGGTGGGTCTCATCCCTTGATATGGGTGCTACACCATTGGATGGCCTCAGATACTTCTATTTGTGGGCCATTTGATCCATGTGGTGCCACATGTCGGTTCTTGATTGGTTGGGATGATATTTTATAGGATCCATCCCCTTGTTTCACTTCAATTCTGTATAAAATACCTGCATGCATCAATTTCTCCAAGTACAAGTGGAAATAGGTTAAATAGTGTGATGCCCGGTTCCCAAAAAAGAACCAAGCTAACGCATATGTGTGCCCAGGATGTTCAACACACATAACGAGTGCATTCACAAAAGAGTATACAGAAAATTACCACAAAACAAGATTAATTAACCAAATTTTATTAAACAAACCATATTATCCTCGATTACAACCTCTAATGAATATTTATGACAAGTTCAACTAATTTAGTGGAAATAAACTAATTAAGCAACTAAGCAAACTAAGCATAAGGGATAGTGCAGCACTAATAACACCACAAGCAAAGCTGACGGTAGAGACAGCCTAGAAATCCGCATTATCGCCATTAAACTCCCAATCCTGACCTGCAACTGTTGGGGGGATTACAAGAGTGAGTACATGTCGTACTCAGCAAGTGTGGAAAGTATGACATGTGGCTGATTCAAATGACGACAATAATAAGGGCAAAGTGCTGAAAAGTACATTAAAACACTTGAAAAGCAATATGTTACATGTATGTGAAATAAACCCATCATAAGCATAAGTAATACCATAATACCAGTCCACAATTCACCATCTTCATCAATAATTCCAGATTTGACCATTTGCCAATAACCATATTCAATACCAGGAAAAAATTCATAACCAGCCATAACCATTACCAATCCATAACCATCCCAAATACCATCCCAATACCAAGTTCCCTCTAATCATGGAAGTTGTCCAGGTGCTCATAACAGGGAGCACGGCTATCATGATAGTTTTATTAGACTCTGCAGAGTTCGTACCACTTTACCCACGTGTTTGTGATTTCATCACCCGTCAGCGACTAAAGAAACCTCTCTTATGCCAATTACACTTCCTTTGGTGTATGGCCAAGAAATCACAAAATAGTCTTTACAAAGGGATTACTAACCTGTTTAGACCCCACTGAGGTTTCGCCGGTGGCGATGTCTCCCTCGGAGCACATCTTCAACCAAGGGCCCCCTCTTGAGCCATTCGGATCCCAGGGTAGTCCCACCAATCATCAACAAACCCAATCCGACTACCGCTTCCCCGAGCATCCACAATGGTCCAAACAACACTAGCAAAGCCCTAATTAATCAGCTACGTTGCACACATACTTGGCCTCGTGGTGGCACTGTAGTCCTCGCCTACTCTCGCATGAACCGGTCCTTAGATCTAAAGCAAGCAAACCATCATACATCCAACCCATCCACATACTAGGCTTGCTTAGATCACCCATTACCATATCATATTTACCAGTTCATGTTAACCATAATCTCATCCATGCATAATTAAATTGAGTGGTATAGTTGTTTCCCATCCCAGTTGATTAAGCGAAGCAAAAGGTAAAAAGCCCTTCCCGACTCTCTACCATGTATTCCAGGTGACAAGGGTGGTTAAGCAAAGCTAGTCAACTTCCTGTCATAGGATGCCCATCAAATTGACACAAGCATGCAATTTTGCAAACAAAACATTTATTTTAAAATAGGATCAATATGCTTCACGGACACTTGCCTTGCTCTTCCTGTTGATTAGGATCAAAGCCTTCAAACTCTTGGTGCTGTAGATCCTCCGCGGCACTCTCTAGCGCAAAGCCGTCTAATCCACACAATAAACATACAAGACAAGAAACACAATCAATGAGTGCACAAATATTACTCAATATGACATGACATGCATGATTTATGCAAATGCAAAGTAGAACTTGTTACTAGATTGCTTTTAATGATCACTTACTAGTTCTAATAGCTTTTAACAAGTTTATACAGGTTTGGAGTTGATTAGATCAATTTTAGGATTAATTCAACACAATTTAACCAGAAAGATCAGACTAGTCCGCACTCTGCGAGATCAGCAGATTAGGATTTTCTAGATCGACGTGAATTCGGAGATTAGTGGTTGAATTCACATAAGGAAAAGATAATAGAAGGTATACCAGGTGTTTAGAACTCCAATGAATCAAGAAACTTGGAGGTGACACTTGGATCTTGATGATCTAGGGTTGGTGATGAACTTGGAGATGAATTGGTGATGAAGAACAAAACTTGGTAGAGATCTTGATCCTCCTTCGTTTCCTCCTCTTCTTCTTCTTGCTTGGGATCTCCTCCTCCTTCCTTGGTGGTGTCTCTCCACGAACTAGGTTTGGGTGGGGTGGAAAAGTGGCAAATAGATGTCAATCCAAGGGGTGGGGCTGTTTATATAGAGGTGGAGGCTAGGGTTAGATGGATTTCGAGTTTAGGGATGAGTAGAGGCCAGTTTAGAGTCCCACATGGGCTCTAAAAGAGTTAGGCACAACGTCCCTAGGCCCACTTAACATGAAACCCAAGAAACAAGTCTTAAAACAAAAGATCAACTTAGAGTCACGAAATATCGGACAAGTCCGGACAGGACCGGACTAGTCCGAAGTCGTCCAGAGAGAAAATCGGACAAGTCTGGCCAAAAATTGGACAAGTCCGACTTTAAACAGAGAGGAAAACAGACAAGTCCGCTGGAACACCGGACTAGTTCGGAAAAGTCCAAGGACTTAGCAAATTTTTAAGGATTCTTGGAATATCGGACTAGTCCGCACAAAATCTGACAAGTCCGAAAGTTTCCAGAGCCAAAATCGGAGTAGTCCGCAGCAAAAACAGACAAGTCCGTTTTTAGTCAGAGAGAGATCGGACTAGTCCTCAGCAAAATCGGACTAGTCCGCACTTTCCTACGTTTTAATTGCGGTTTTGCTCCAAATCAATTTTAAATGCTCCGAATCAATTTTAAACTCGTTCCTCTTGGTGTGGGTTAATGTTAAACATGTATATGAATGTATGCAAGGCATGATGCATGAAAATGAGGGTCTTACAAACCTACCCCCTTTAAAATGAATCTCGCCCTCGAGATTCGATGCGGAAGAGAAGAGATAGGGAAAATCCTTCTTGAAATCATCTTCCAATTCCCACGTCGCTTCTTTTTCTGTGTGGTGCTTCCATTGAACTTTACACCATCGAATCACCTTGTTCCTTGTGACTCTCTCCTTGGTTTCCAAGATCTTAACCGGTTGCTCGGCATAAGTCAAATCTTCCTCTAATTCCAATTCTTCCATTGGCACTTGTTCTTTTGGTACTCTCAAGCACTTTTTGAGCTGGGAAACATGAAACACACCATGTACATATGAAAGATGAGCTGGCATCTCCAACTTATATACTACTTCTCCTCTTTTGTCCAAAATCTTGAATGGTCCAATATAACGAGGTGCGAGCTTTCCTTTTATGTTAAACCTCTTATGACCCCTCATTGGTGACACCTTGAGGTAAACAAAATCTCCCACTTCAAAGGCTAATTTCCTTCTCCTATTATCCGCATAGCCTTTTTGTCTTGATTGGGCAGCCCTAAAGTTTTCACAAATTATTTGGACTTGCTTTTCGGCTTCTTGCAACACATCCGGACCAAATACTTGAGTTTCTCCTGTCTCATTCCAAAATAAAGGTGTCCTACACTTCCTTCCATAAAGCGCTTCATACGGTGACATCTTCAAACTTGCTTGGTAACTATTGTTGTAAGAAAATTCCGCGTATGGCAAGCTTTTGTCCCAACTTTTCCCACGCTTCAAAGCACAAGCTCTTAACATGTCCTCCAAAATCTAATTGGTCCTCTCGGTTTGTCCATCCGTTTGAGGATGATATGTTGAACTAAAATTCAACCTCGTTCCCAAAGCTTCATGCAATTTTTGCCAGAATCTGGAGGTAAATTGTGAACCTCTATCCGAGACTATCTTCTTTGATACTCCGTGTCGACACACAATATGCTCCATGTATATTTTGGCCAATCGTGCAGCTTTATATTTGATCTTCACAGGCACAAAATGAGCTGACTTGGATAAACGATCCACAATTACCCAAATTGAGTCATACCCAGACTGAGTACGTGGTAACCCAACTATGAAGTCCATTCCAATTTCTTCCCACTTCCATTCCGGAATCTTCAATGGTTGCAATGATCCAGCTGGCCTTTGATGTTCCGCCTTGACTCGTTGGCACATATCACACAATGCTATGTATTCAGCTATGTCCTTCTTCATGCTATCCCACCAATAGCAAGTCTTCAAGTCTTTGTACATCTTGGTACAACCAGGGTGAATTGAGTAAGGTGAGTCATGTGCCTCTTTTAGTATTGTCTCCCGAATATGCTTCACATTAGGCACAACGATTCTCTTTCCAAGCAATAAGGTACCATGTTCGTCTTCATCAAATCTGAATTCTCTCCCTTCTTCGGTCCTGTCCTTGATTTCCTTGATCTCCTCATCCGTGGTGTGTGCTTCTCGAATTTCTTGCTCCAAGGTTGGGTTTAACTCCATCATCTCCATCTCATTTACAAATCCGAGGTTCAACCTTTCAAACTCCTTACATAACTCGAATGGTAACTCTCGAACTGTGAGTTGATGACTTACTCCCTTCCGACTCAATGCATATGCTTATGTGAGGTTCTCACGTAAGGTGTTGTGTTCGGAACTAACTTGTGTCAAGTCGAGGACTTGGGCTCGTATGGATTGGTTGTTTATTCATGTGAAGGTGTTGTTTTAGTTAAATACATGGCTGGTGATGGGATCCATTGGACTAGTCTCAGGGAGGAGATGAGGTTCCAACAACCAAATTCAGGTGGAATTGTGGTTGAGCTGATTAGGAGGTTGCGCAACATGATTGAATCAAGAACAATGCATGTGAAGGTATCGTGGACGTCATTGGAAGATGTTTGCACGTGTGGAAGGGGTGCATGGATGTGGCTACATGGTTCCTCGAGACGTGATGAAGAGACGTGGACGTAAAGAGTTGGTCGGAAAGGTCCAACCGACTAGGTTATGGACTCAGGTTGCGGCTGAGTCGGGTTTGACTCAAATATGGAAAGATTTGAGTTGGTTATGATAGGATTTCGTGTGGGTCACGAATTTTAGTTGTTTAGGAATGAGGGATAAGTTCCTAATGTGTTTGGAAGTCTTAAGATTGCTTCTATCTGCGTATAGAGGAATCCTAAGAAGTTATGGAAAGTTACGATTCGTGAACGGAGTAGGATTAGGTTCCTGATCTGAGTTGAGTTGGCTTTCGAGCTTGTTATGTAAGCAAGGGAGCTAAGATCTCGTGGTGCACGACTTTGGGGCTGTTCCTCTTGTGTTCTATTGATTAAAATTCGTAGTTTGAAGGAACTTTTGTGCCTTGTTCGTCCGACTTGTTCCAGACAAGTTTTACTCATCGAGTTTCTAGACAGCACTACCTTTCGTCGGTGGTTTTATCATAACTCGAGTTTTACAGATCCAATTGACGTGATTATTTTTGGGTTGTCTTCAAAACTTGATTATCTATCATCTATCAAAATTTCACGGTCATTGGATTTGTGGTCTATGATCTACACCAGTTTCTTTGCACGTTCCAGAACTGTTTTTTTTTTCTCGGGTAGGGCAGATTGACCTTTGTTTGATCTGTCGATCATAACTTGAGTTTTTCTTGACGGATTAGAGTGATTCTTGTTGCTTTGTCTTCGTGACTTGATTATCTATGATATATATCACTTCTGTCATGGTGAAACACGTTTAGATTAGTCTCACACACGATTTCTTGAACAGATCGTTTTTCTGCCGAAGGGGTTGGGGTTTAATTGTTTCCGCTGCGTAAGATTTTTAAATCTACCATTCACCCCCCCTCTGGTAGCTTTTCACGTGCTCTTCGATCCTACAAAAATCCATCACTACATCAACAAGTCTTCATCAAGACGACAGAGAGGCTAGGGCCATCATGTGCTCCACATGTCCAACTGACATGCCAAAGGAGATTTGGCATGTCAATCAAGAGAAGTTGTCCACATTTTCAACTCCGGGATTGGAAAAAAAATCATTGCACTAAATAGCATGGAGGTAAGTCCCACTCATCGGACTTCAAAAATTCGGTGAGTCCTTGCCAATAGGTTAATTGGTAGTTATCTCATATTTGATTTCCCAATTGCATATTTGAAATTCCCATCAATCTTTGCATTTGCATTTAGCATGTTTGAATTTTCACACTTGCATGTTGGAAATTAAAATTTCCAACCATCATAAAACTAAATTTTGAATTAGGAAAAAATTTATTTGGATGTGAACCTTGGGCGTAACCACTTGAATTCATCTTCCTAATTCAAACCAAAATTTTTTCCCTTAATAATTCAATGCATTTGCATGTTGTTTCAAGTTGAGAAAACCAATTTGACAAAGGTTACAACATGCTTTTTAGCTAACGTAACCCGTTTTTTAGTTGTTTTGTTAGTACTTGATTATTAGTGCAGCCAGGACAAAGTTTGTGAAGAGGTTGGAATGCCCCATCAAGCGCATATCCTCCATCGATCTTATTCTGAGTTCATGATGTAGGAATGCTCAAGATGGTGGTCCAATGGAGGAACAAGATGAAGCTCCTTCAACTCAAACCTAAACTTGGCAGAAGACATTGAACATGAAGGCTACAACAAAATCCATGGTCGTGAGATTCTCACATAACGACCTTCAACCAAGACTACTCTTCAATTGAGGTACAATTTCAAATTTCCCATCGTTTGAATTGCATTAGGATTGAATGATTTTTGCTTACATTGGTGAGTAAGGTTTACACCTTCTCATCATTCAATTCTTATGCATCCTCATGAGAGTAAGCGTTGGCATTGCTCTTTTTGGTTATTCAAAAAGAATCTCACCTTACATGGGAATAAATTAAATGAGTACCTAAAATTTCATGAGGATTGCTGAAATTAACTTAGATATTTTTTGCCTAGGTAATGCTTATGAAATAACTTAATGGTTGAATTGGTATGTAGCAACCTAGAAATAGTGAGATCCATAATTTTGATTTGAAACTCATTCATGCATAGATCACTAAATTTCTAATTCCTAGGCAAGAAAATAAAAAATGTTCAAGAGGATAATATTGAGAATCTTGTTTGTCATGAAATAAATGGAAAACATTTGCTCTTGTGTAAAAAGCTATCTTGGTTAGAAAATTTACAAGATGAAGGGATCCATATATCACTTGCATTGCTATGATTAGGAGCTTTAAAAAAATGTGCAAATTGATTTATCCATATAGCCCCACTCCTATTAATGATTCATACATTGTTCATGAGTACACTTGAAATTGGACCCACTGCATCTTTGATTTTTTCTTCCCCATATGTACAAATGAAGATTTGGTTATCTAACCTGGAAATTCATTTGTACAAGTATCAGGATTTAACCATTCCTCTCTATATTAGAGAGGAAGTTTGCAGGAGTAAGATAACTATGCATGCATTCAAAGATCCGATTGTTGGAAACTCCAAGAGGATTCCATTTCAGTATCTCCTTGCCACGGAGTAAATTAGGATGGTTGCTACCTATCAATAAGTAAGCCCGAAGGTCAACTATAGCTATATGAGGCCGAAGATTTGACATGGAAACCCTCTGTGAGCAACCAATGGGCTGCTACGAATATGTGAGAGCATTATGGTCTCAACTATTCTAAGCACTCATTCAAGCTCAAGGGAATTACCACCATCATTGGGTGTAAGTTATTCCTTTTTGGCTAAAAGGTATGATGCATCTTAACCAAGGAATGACAAGATCACATCCAATGTATATTGAGTGCAAGTTGTTCCTATGTGGCTAGAAGGTATTTTATACCTTAGCCAAGGAACAATGGATCACACTCAACCCATCTTGAGTGCACGTCATCCCTTTGTGGTTATTCGTATGTTGTACCTTACCAAGGAATAACAGGATCATACTCAACACAAGTTTGGTACATGTCACTCCTTTGTGGCTAAAGGGTTATCATTAACCTAAGCCAAGGAGTGACGGATCATAGCCAATGCATGAGAGGTACAAGTTATTTCTTTATGGCAAGAAGGTATGATACACCTCAGCCAAAAATGACAGAACACACTCAACCATGTTAAGTGCACGTCATTCCTTTGTAGCTAAGGGTTATCATTACCTTAGCCATAGAATAAGAAAGTACATCCAACCTATGGGAACCTTGAGGTGTGGATGAGAGACCTCGACAACACTCTCCTCGATCACACTTGTGGAACCCATTGAAGGCAACCCAACATCGACACAACCCTCCAATGTCAAAGCCATACTGCAACAAGGTTAGGCCAACCTCGTGGCCTACAAACGTCGTTAGGGTTTTAGCCCCTAGCGTGGACCTTGAACAAGAACAAGCTTGGGGGAGGACCCCCACTTGAGGTAACTTGTATCACACCCTTGCATATTTATTTTCCATTCACCCATCATCCACCTTGCATATAAATAAAACTTAAAAATAAGTAGAGTAGATTTGCTTTTAAAATAAAATAAAATATGTGTGGTAAGAATGATTTGGAATTCACATAGATGAAATGATGAATAGTTGCTCTTTTTTAGTTTTTCTAAGTCCCTAGTTTACAACTTACCAATCTCCAAAATATTGCTTTCATTGGCTAGAATTACTTTTGTCTTGATTTAGAAATTGTGGGTAGCAAAATCTTAAACCAATTCTAAGTTGTTGTGAGTTATGATATAGTGATAGGGCTGCTATTCCTAGTTTAAAGTGAAACTTAGATTCCAGAGAAATTCTAAAAAGATTTAATTTATCCCCATTTGATTTGAAATACCTACTAAAGCCATATGATATATTACATCGATAGACCTTATGCACATGCTATTTGTATTCACACTGAGCTTTGTCAAACTAGTATAGACCTATGTGAGATTTCATTCATTATTTTTTTGAATTCAAGACTTCACTTGCACATGTTATACTTCTACACTAGAAGTAAGCAAAATTCCATCATACCATCATTCCACAATAAAAAGAGAAACTCCATACCATTCATGCTTAGTACTCTCTCCATGTTTATTACATAAACAGGGAGTAGAAGACAAGGCTACATGAAACAACAACAACAACAACAACAACAACCAAGCCTTTGTCTCAAAAAAGTTGGGGTCGGCTAGAAATGAAACCCAACAATTTTTGAAGAAAAGTAATAGAAAATAAGATGATAGTAAAAAATAAAAAAAATATACAAACAAAATAAGATTCTACATTTTAGTTATTTTAGAAATGGATTAATAAGAAAGAAGATAATAGTAACAAAATACGAATAAACTAAGATTCTAGCACCTGATTTGCTAATTTCCATGCAACCCTATCATGAGCCAAATGTCTAGGTATGTCCCACTCCATTAAGTCTTGTTTCACTGCCTCCTGCCATGTCAACCTTGGTCGACTTATACCCCTCCTAAAATCTTCTCTACTCTTTATAATCCAACTGTTAACAGGTGCTTCTGGAGATCTCCGCTGGATATGCCCAAACCAATGTAGGCGATGTTGGACTAGCTTCTCCTCAATCGGTGCCACCCCTACCCTATCACGTATTACCTTGTTTCTAATTTTGTCTCTTCTTGTATGACCGCACATCCACCGTAGCATGCGCATCTCAACAACACACATTTGTTTGACATATTTCCTTTTAGTTGGCCAACATTCCACTCCATACAGCATCGCCGGTCTGATCATCGTCCTATAGAATTTTCCTTTCAGTTTTTGTGGAACTTTCTTATCACATAATATTCCAGATGCTTTCCGCCACTTCATCCACCCGATCTTGATCCTGTGGCAAACATCTTCGTCAATATCACCATTACATTGTAATATCGATCCTAAATTTCGAAATGTTTCCCTCCTAGGTACTACTTGCCCTTGTAATCTAACATTTCCATTCTCGCACCTGACATCACTAAAGTCGCATCTCATATACTCGGTCTTGGTTCTACTAAGTCTAAACCCCTTAGACTCTATGG
Organism: Tuctoria greenei; assembly: GCA_036927565.1. Classification (NCBI taxonomy): domain Eukaryota; kingdom Viridiplantae; phylum Streptophyta; class Magnoliopsida; order Poales; family Poaceae; genus Tuctoria; species Tuctoria greenei. The sequence goes on along the minus strand of JAYESD010000002.1, from coordinate 243,270,699 downwards.
TCTGCCTGCGTAGCTCCAATTTTCTACTAACACCATCCCTAGTTTCATCGACCAACACTACATCATCAGCAAAGAGCATACACCAAGGGATATCGCCTTGTATATCCTTTGACACCTCATCCATCACTAAGGAAAAGATGTATGGACTTAAGGCTGATCCTTGGTGTAGTCCTATTGTGATAGGAAAAGTATCGGTCTCACAATCTCTTACATGCACAATTGTCACCACATTATTGTACACATCCTTGATAAGGTTAATGTACTTTGTTGGGACTTTGTGTTTCTCTAGCGCCCACCACATGACCAACCTTGGTACCTTATCGTATGCCTTCTACAGGTCAATGAACACCATATTTAGATCCTTCTTTTGCTCCCTATACATCTCCATAAGATGACGGAGTAAGAAAATCGTCTCCATAGTGGACCTCCTAGGCATAAAATCAAATTGGTTTTTAGTGACATTGGTCACTTTCCTCAAGTGGTGTTCTGTCACTCTCTCTTAGAGCTTCATAGTATGACTCATAAGCTTAGTTCCTTGGTAATTAGTACAACTTCGAACATCTCCTATATTTTTGAAGATGGGTACTAAAATACTTTTCTGCCACTCTTCAGGCATTTTGTTTGACTAAAAAATGCGATCGAATAGTTTAGTAAGCCATACTATTGCTACACCCCCAGAAATCTTCACACATCAATGTGGACATCATCGGGGCTGATGGCTTTTCCTCCTTTCATCCTTTTTAAGGCCTCTCTAACCTTAGACTCTTGTATCCTCCGCATGAATCGTCTGTTGGTGTCATCAAATGAGTCATCCAACTTGAACCTATTGTTCTCATTCCCGTCATTGAATAGTCCATTGAAGTAGCCCCGCCATCTGTTCTTAATCTCTTCATCCTTCAATAGAATTTCATCTGCCTCGTCCTTAATGCATTTGATTTAGTTGAGATCCCTCACCTTCCTCTTGTGAAGTTTTGCCATCTTGTATATGTCCTTTTCGCCTTCTTTGTCTCTAATCTCTCATATAGCGCATCATAGACTTGTCCCCTTGCTTTACATACAACATGCCTTGCATTTTTCTTAGCCTCTTTATACTTTGCCATGTTACTTGCGCTTCTCTCATGATGCCAGCACTTATAAGACTCCTTCTCCTTAATAGCTTTTTGTACGTCCTCATTCCACCACCATGTGTCTTTATCTACAAGTTTCTTACCTGTTGTCCACCCAAGCACCTCCCTAGCTACCTTCCTAATGTAAGTCGCCATCTTCACCCACATACTATACGCATCTTCCTCTTCGCTCCAATGTACTCCGCGATCATCCTCCTTTTGAATGATTGTTGCGCTTCATCCTTCAACTTCCACCACTTTGTTCTTGCGGTTTAACACCTTTGTCTCGTGACACACGCACGTTGAAACGAAAGTCGACTACCACAAATTTATGTTTTGGAAGAACACATTCCCCATGGATAATCCTACAATCTAAACATGCCCCCCTCTCCCTTCTTCTAGTGAGGATATAGTCGATTTGACTAGAATGTTGGGCACTAGTAAAGGTCAATAAGAGAGATAGCCTCTTCTTAAAGAGGGTGTTATCTACAAATAGGTCATAGGCTACGGCAAAGTCTAAGATATCCTTACCATCCTTGTTTCTATCACCACACCCAAAACCTCTGTGTAACCCCTCAAAACCTACGTTAGTTGTACCTACATGGCCGTTGAGATCTCCTCCTATGAAGAGCTTCACGGCTATCGGTACACTACTTACCATATCCTCCAAGTCCTCTAAAAATTGTCGCTTAGTGCTCATGTCGAGCCCAACTTGTGGGGCATATGCACTAATGGTATTCAAGATAAGGTCCCCCACAACTACCTTGACTAGGATGATCCTATCACCTCGTCTACAGACATCCACTACTCCATCCTTGAGGCTCTTATCTATTAGGATGCCTATGCCATTCCTAGTCCCAGTCGAGCTAGAATACCAAATGTGGGACCAGGGTCCACACTTTCCAAGAATCGCATTGGGTGGTGTCGTGCGATGCGGCACCCAACAACACACATGTAAAGGAATACATATTACATAAATCATTTGCTGAAATTTACAAAGATGTTCAGTTTACAAATAGTTTATATAAAAAAACTACAGTGGAAGATAAGATTACAACTCTCATAATCAAGTGTAATAAGCAAAATAGAAGCCGTCCAGCCCACGAACGCCCCTCACTAGCTATGAAGATCAAACAGCAGTGGCATGGTTCCCACACGAGTATATCACTCGGAGAGTCCTGAGTCTCCTTGGACAACCATAAGCATAAGCACAGAGGTTAATACCTGCAAAACAACTTATATATCAACCGTGAGCTCGAAGGCTCAGCAAGACTTAACCGTCTCACCTAAACATGAGACTCTACATGAGGATAAAGACATAAACATAGGATGGAAGACTTGCATAACCGAATCGCCTAAATGTGGGTACTTATTTTCAGATTTATAGCAGAAGCTTAAACCTTGTGCTGGACAACATCGTAACTCCACAGTCAAACAAGAAATGCTTCATCACGATGCTGCATGCCCATGGTGGAAAATAAATTTAGTGAGCACTATACTAATACATACAACATAGCAATACAATGATAATATAAAGTTCATAACAGCAGCAATTAATTCTCATCTCAAGTGCAAGGATTTCTACGTCACAACTCAGTGAACATGTGGTACTCATATCTTTGAGGGACAGTGATTCGAATCAATGATACCCGGAATACAAGACACGTACGCCCGTACTGGAAGTCATATCGGTGCACTCCACGACCGTCGTATGCAGCCACCTTTCTCAAGTTCCTCCCAAGTTGAATCGATTCAATCGTCTAGGACAGTATTCCCACTCACGGTGCACCCTTCCGCCGTGAAGATGTCATGAGCGAGTTTCTGTCTACTGTACTGTGGCCGAAAGCCTGGGACGATCAAAAAGTCTCAACAAAAGCTTCCCAAGGTACATCAGTTTCCTAGACCCCATATATCCATTATGACTCCGGTATATTCAAACTTGCTCAGCAGGGCAGCATATGGATCGATCCTTAACCGACACAGGCAGGGCTATGCACCCAAGACCACGTCTTGCTGCATCCTACGCCCCTTCCCGGTCTCATTTTCAGATTACTACTCCATTCTCTTTGAACCAATCCCGTGTGAAAAAGTCCTAGCCATGCGCCAACTACTCCGAATTCTACACAACATTTAGCATAGCATAGTCTACACGATGACTTTACAATTATCCAAATACTCCATAGGGTGATCTGGTCATGCAAGTGGATTTTCAATCACCTTAGCCCTAATGCACATATCTCACCCTAGACATAAGTGATACAAATCAAAATTTTGTAATAGCGCTTAAATGCAAAACGGGGCTTGCCTGGTTGCGAGACGGTATCAAAGTTAATCTCCAAATGTATGACTTCAAGTAGCTCCGGGGTCTTCTTGAGCTCGGCAACTAATCGATATGCAAAGAATTATGCAAGTTAATCAATGTCGGTATTATGTTATAGCTTAATAGAAAGACAGTTAAGTATATTAATTTAAGCCCAATGGTTCTGTAATTTTTACAGGGGGCATTAGGTACTATGGTTGAGCTTCTGGTCAAAATTGGGATCAGTTCATAGAAGTTACAGTTGTATAAAATTCAATGAACCTAAACAATACCCAGAATTTTGAGGAATAATTTGTATCTTTGACATGGCCAAACGTTGGTGTATTATTTCTAGTAGGTCAACAGTGACTCAACAAAATTGGTTTCATAATTTTCTAAGCATCCTACTGTGAGATATTGAATTTACAAGTTTGGATAATTTACTGAAATGTTTCTGTTGTTTTTGGGGCATTCTATGACCAGTTAAGAAATCTTCCGATTGAACTAGGTTAATAAAGTTTAATGAATCTGAAATTTCAACAGGAATTCAGAAACTCACTAAAGGACATTTTGGCAAAATTTCAGATTTTTCTATGAAGTGAATCATCAGATAAAAATCAAACATGATTTTTCTTTAAAGGGCTCTACAGGAAAATCTAGGAATTGTCATGAGAATTGGGTTGTAGTTCTGTTTAGTGTGGATAAAGAGCAAAACAACAAGTTGGTTTGAAAAATTTTGAAGCTTTATACTTAGATATATTCAAGTTAGAAGTTTGCACAAGTTTCTGTACAAATTCTAAATGAATTTGGCTATTTTTATGTCCATAGGGGATACACAGGTGATCAGACTATGTAAATGAAGTCTAATGACACTGAAATTTTCACTGGCGTTCAAGGATATTAAAATTAAGGTTGTGGAAAATTTTGGTAATTATCCAAAGAGCAGAACTATAGGAATTAATTCTATAGGAATTTTATTTATTTGAATTATGGAGAAATTCCAATGGACATTCGTACAAATCCAGGTGCACCACTGGAAATTATTCTTCATGCTGGTTCTAACAAAATTTATTTGGGAACTTTTGAACGATTTTACTAGGAGATATGGATTTTCAAAGTTGGAGAAATTTCTCGAATTATATTCCAATGGGAAACATTTGAATAAAGGGCTGGGCCCACAGGTTTAAAATGGGCCAATTGTGTTGAAGCAACACGGGGGGCCACGGTTTTATTCAGTGTAGCCGCAAGCGATACTCGGCCGCAGCTGATCCGGGCGACGCTTTTCTCTCCCTGACAAACGGGCCCCACAGGCTCTTCTTCTACTTCGGCCCAGCGGCGCCCGAGCGCTGCGCGCGGCGGCGTCCGAAGGCACCCACTCGCTGGCGGCCGTTCCAGGGAATGCCGGCCCTCCAAACTCACCACCCCCACCTAGAATCTGACGTAGAACACGACGGTAAGGCTCCTGACAGCGATTGGCGACCGGAGATGGCGGTGTGACGGCGGCGGGCGGAGCTAGGGTTCCGGCCATGTCGGTCGGGCCCTCTGGTGCCCTATTTAGGATGGGATTTCATCCAAAAGTTTCCTTGGAACGTAGGAAAGGTTATAGAGGGGACAAAGGACGGTGAAATGCCTCAGAAATGTGAAGTCAACGGCAAAGTGGGGGTTCGACCGTGGCGGGTAGGAAAAATCCGATTCCGATGTGTTCAATCGATGAAAAATGATGGGGTTTCCTAGAGGGTGTGCGCCAGATAGTCTAGAACCACACTTCTCGCAGTCACGAGCTATGATTGAATGTGGAAAACGAATTTCGGCCGTGACCTACTCAGTTCATACACGAAGCTCATCGGGAAAAGTACTAATACTCGAGCTACAAGCTATGACAAGAGCTGAAAATTTGCGAGCAGGAACTAGACATGATTGCAAACCATTTTAATTCAAGGACCAAGGTAAGATGATGCTTTCATCGCCGGGGCATTGAAGGACAGAGGGCGGCGAGAACAGGTGAGTTCGCTGGCGGCCTTGGTTTCGAAGTTAGCAGCTTCGGGGATGGCCTAGCTGCGCAAGAAATGGATCACAAGGCTGCGCAAGAGGTTGAGGAGTAACCCAGTGCGAAGAAATTGGAGCCATACCAATGATCTTTGCTGGATTTCGAGGGGGGGGGGAGAACTCACTGGGAAACGAAACTGTTGCGCCAGGGATGAGCCAACGACGAAGCAATCGACTTGGGGACTGGGAAGATGATAAGGAGGAGCCTTTGGGTGAGCTGTATGCAGCTGGACTCGAAGTAGGGAGGCAAGCACCTCTGTGGAGTTTCATGCTGGGAGGTGGCGCCATGGGAAGAATAGGGGCGAAAATGACCCACTGACCAGTGGGTCCCACCCCTCTATTCAAGCCTAACTTCTCTGGACACTAAAATATCCCACCTAGTTGTGTCCAAAAATTCTAGAAATTTTATGGTAGACTAAATTGAAGATATAGAAATTGATTCTGAAATCATATTATTGATTTGACAAAGTTTCATTTGAATTTGAATTTGAGTTGAATTCAATGAAGCTATTGAATTAAATAGCAAACTTGCTTCAAAAATTATGAAACTTTGTAGGGATTCTATTTGGAATATTTGGAATCCATTGGCCAACTCAAATATTCATGTTAACTTCACTTGAACATTAGAAAAGTTTATTTTTTTGAATTCCCTCATTTGGAGTTTGAATTAATTGGTTTTTCTCATTTCCTTTTTAATTATTTTATCATTCAAAATTTTTTTGTCCTAACTGAACTTTGAATTATGGAAATTTGGGATTTTACATTCCACCCCTTAAAAGAATCTCGTCCCGAGATTATAATGAAGAGACGAAAGTAGGAGAGAAATTACCGGATATGAGATGACAAGAAATATGGATAGTTGGAGTGGAGATATTCTTCGGATTCCCGAGTCGCTTCTTCAACAGTATGGTTGCTCCATAACACTTTATAAAACCACAGCACGCGGTTCCGCATGGTTCGGGTTATCTCGTCGAGTATCTGAACCGGATGTTCGGAGTACGTCAAATCCGGTTGCAATTCGCCAATTTTGTCGGTGTGGATTGCAGCTGTGAAGTTGAGACATTTTCGGAGCTGAGATACGTGGAAAATGTCACGTATACCAGCGAGAGATGCCGGTAATTCCAATCGATAAGCCACAGGTCCGCACTTCTCCGTGATAGCAAATGGGCCAATAAATGGGGGAGCGGGCTTTACTATTACTTCGAATCGGTGAATTCCTTTCATCGGTGACACACGGAGGTATACGTGATCTCCGATATAAAAGTGCAGCAGGCAACGCTGCTTGTCCGCATAATTCTTCTGTCGAGATTGAGCCGCTCTTAGATTTGCTTGAATGATCCGAACTTGTTCCTCGGCTTCGTTGACAAGATCAATCCCGAACGTCACCCTCTCGCCGGACTCACACCAATTCAGCGGTGTGTGGCATTTCCGGCCGTAGAGAGCTTCGTATGGTGCCATCTCGATACTCGCTGGATAACCGTTGTTGTACGAGAGTTCCCCCAACGGTAAATGATCATCCAGATTTTTATTGTGGTGGATGGCACACGCAAGCAACATGTCTTCAAGGACTTGGTTCACCCTCTCGGTTTGTCCATCGGTCTGTGGGTGATATGCGGAGCATCTGATCATCTTAGTACCCAACGAGGCGTGCAGTTCTCCTAGAAACAAGCAACGAACAGCAAGCCTCGATCTGAAATAATTGTGCGAGAAATGCCGTGTAGGCACACGATTCTTGATATGTACAACTCCGCATAATTCTTGGCATTGAACCTGACATTTACCGGAATGAAGTGTGCTGATTTGGTTAGTCGGTCGACTATCACCCAAATCAAATCATGCTTTCGGAATGTGAGTGGCAATCCGACTATGAAGTCCATACTCACATCCTCCCATTTCCATGCCGGAATATTCAGCGGTTGCAGCTGTCCCGCTTTCTTCATATGGTCGGCCTTCACGCGCCAACACGTATCACACTCGAATACGTACTTTGCTATTTCCCGCTTCATCCGTGTCCACCAAAACTTGTTTTTTCAAATCTTGATACATTTTATTGCTGCCCGGATGAATAGAAAATTTTGACATGTGAGCTTCATCTAATATTTTCTTCCGGAGCTTAACATCTCGGGATACAACTATCCGGTCCATGAACCATAATGTACCGTGATCATCTTTCCAGAAACATTTTACCTCCCCGCTATCCACACTTTCTCGTATGTGTGACATGCCCTTGTCCTTCTTTTGGGCTTCAATAATTTCCTCTCGCATGGTGGGAATGAGAGCAAGATTATTGAGAGCCCCATATGGAATCACATACAGACTTGGTTCCTCATCTTCCATTTCAGCCATGGTGATATTGTGGACATGAGCTTTCCTACTAAGCGTGTCGGCAACCATGTTCACTTTACCAGGGTGGTAGTGAATTTCAATTTCGTAATCTTTGATCAGCTCTAACCACCTTTGTTGTCTCATATTCAGATCCTTCTGCGTGAAAATATATTTCAAACTCTTGTTGTCGGTGTAGAGGTGTACGAGATTTCCAAGCAAGTAAAGCCTCCACTTTTTTAATGCGAATACCACGGCAGCGAGCTCAAGGTCATGGGTCAGATAGTGCTGCTCATGGTTTCGTAGTTGGCGAGATCCATACGCGACCACACGTCCTCCTTCCATCAGAACGCAGCCAAGTCTATGCCGGATGCATCGCAATAAACGTCAACTGGTTTTGTCGTGTCCGGCTGAGCAAGAACCGGGGCTGTTGTAAGGTGATGTACTAATGTCTTGAACACTTCTTCACAAGCTGAACTCCAAATATATTTGGTGCCCTTTTTCAGCAGCTCCATCATCGGTTTAGCGATTTTTGAGAAGCTCGGGATGAACCTCCGATTATATCCCGCTAAACCTAGGAAACTCCGGACTTCATGTACGGACTTAGGAGATTGCCATTTAAGCACTTGAACAATTTTACTTGAATCCACCGCGATGTCCTCAGTTGAAATAATATGTCCCAAGAACGGCACTTGGCGGATCAAAAATTCACACTTGCTGAATTTTGCATAGAGCTTATGGTCTCTCAATCGTTCCAGCACAATATGCAGATGTTCAGCATGCTCTTCCTCTGACTTAGAATAAACCAATATGTCGTTGATGAAGACCATGAGAAACTTGTCCAACTCCGGCATGAATACCGAATTCATGAGATACATAAAGTGAGCCGGAGCGTTGGTGAGAGCAAAACACATGACAAGATACTCGTATAATCCGTATCTCGTCGAGAATGCCGTCTTTGGTATATCCTCCGGTCAGATTTTGATTTGATGATATCCGGACCAAAGATCCATCTTTGAGAACACCCTCGCACCAACAAGTCGATCGAATAAAATGTCGATGCGGGGATGAGGGTACATGTTCTTTATAGTCACGGCGTTGAGTGGTCGATAATCCATGCATAACCGTAATGTTTCATCCTTCTTCTTGACAAAGAGCGCCGAGCAACCCCAAGGTGATGAGCTTGGGCGAACAAATGCTCCTTTAATTCAGCTAGCTCATTAGGCGCCATTCGATATGGTTTTCGAGAGATCGGTGTGGTTCCCGGTAGAAGTTCAATCTTGATCTCAACATCATGTCCGGGCGGCATGCCTGGTAAGTCATTGGGAAACACATCGGGATACTCACGGACCACCGGAATATCTTCAAGTTTAGTTGCTTCCGTGTTATATGCAGCTGCACTGTCCTGCTCCAAGCTGTCCAAAAACAGTGTTTGCTGCCCGTGTATCGGAGAGTCAATTTGGACAGTCCGGGCACCAATATTAAGAACAGCACCGTGATGGTTCAACCATGACATCCCCAATATTACTTATCTTTTGTTCATCCAATACAATCAGCGACGTTGGATATATCTTGCCTCCCAAACATAGAGCTGCTCGGGGTGTTAGGAAATCGGCGGTACGCTACTCTAGTAACTCTACCGCATCACCCAGGAAACATGCGAGTACAGAGGTCATGAATCGTTACCACTAGACGCGCAGCGCAGTAGAACGTAGACGCGTCGGTGTAGGGGAAGTAGACGATCTCGTTCGTCTCCTCCTCGCCCTTTTCTGAGGAGCAGTAGACGAACACGTTTGTCGTAGCCGATCAGCGCAGCAGCAGCGCCTCCATGGAGTCCACAGGTACAGAGAGGAACGCCGTGCACCGATGTGCTAGCACCGCGCGCGCGGCAAGGGTCTCGGCGTGAGGCCTTCGAGGGGTGGTGGCTAGGGCTGTCACGTGGTGGGGTGATTAGCCCCTAACCCTACCCCTTATATTTATAGGCGTACTAATGGGCTTTTTGGTCGCGGACCCATTAGTACCCTAATTGCTTATGGATCAAATATTGAATGCCTTAACCCGAATTGTTATGGTGTCCTCTTGGGCACATCACCAACGATCTCCCACTTGCACTAGAGACAATCATCTAGCCAAGATTTTCGATATTCCAACTCCTTAAGTGTGTGACCCGTTAGGTTCATGTGCAGTCAGTTGTGAATGGAAACTGTTTCCAACCACAAGTTAGTAGAGGTACCTAGTAGAACATACTGAATCCTGAATGTACATAAAGATCATATCGGCCGAACCTAGATACATTCAAAATGCTCATCCCTTTGCCTCACGATACCAGTCAAGCTCAAGGAGAGATGCGTGCCATCCTTGTGATAGCTCGATGATTCACTCGATCAAATAGTGGATTCATTCCGTGACTAACTATTAGTCACTATGATTAACCTTTAATCACCTTGGCATGGACATACACTTTTAAATCCAACTATCTCGAGGGGCCTAGAGATATCTCTCCTGTTATTAAGGAGGGGCAAATCCCATCTTGATCCGCGCACATCCCATTCTATTTTTCATTATATACTCGAAGACTACTTTTATTACTACCCAGATATGGAGTAGCGTTTGGTAGTCTCAAAGTACACAACTATGCATAGAGAGAAACAATAGCAATCTCAGGTCTAAGGATCTAGCAGGTGTATCACTCAAGACCAACTGATGGCACATATGGAAATAACAATCCCAGCAGTTTCTCAGAGTGGGTCAATCCAACACCATGTTCACTAACATGTGTTCACATTATTAATTCGATATCTCCATATCTATGATCCGTGAAACGTGATCATCAATTAATACATGTGCTAGTCTGTATGCAATTATTATCTCATATAATGATATAGACTAGGGATCATCTGGAGTAACATTACTATTAACAAAGAGTTTCACGAACAAGTAACATACTTGATGATCAATGTAAACAATGATTACTCATATAACAATTTATTTAATAGTACATAAACATAGCTGTGACACAAGTCTCCTACAACACACTATGATCACTAATGTAAGTATCTAATACCTATAGATCTCATGTGCGCCTCACGCTTTGATTGTTGAAGAGGCTTTGTCAATGGATCTGCAACATTCAAATCCGTGTGTACCTTGCATATCTTCACATCACCCCGGTCGATGATCCCTCGAATGAGGTGATAGCGTCGTAGTATGTGTTTGGATCGTTTGTGTGATCTAGGCTCCTTTGCCTGTGCGATGGCTCCACTATTGTCACAGTAGAGATCCACAGGACTGGACATGCTAGGAACAACACCCAACTTAGAAACAAATTTTCTGATCCAAACAGCTTCCTTTGTAGCTTCAGAAGCTGCAATATACTCCGCCTTTGTAGTTGAATCTGCTACTGTATCTTGCTTGGAACTTTTTCAGCTCACTGCCCCTCCATTGAGGTAGAATACAAATCCGGATTGCGATCTAGAGTCATCCTTATCAGTTTGGAAGCTGGCATCGATGTAACATTTTACAACAAGCTCTTCTTCACCTCCAAACACTAAGAACGCATCCTTAGTTCTTGTCAAGTACTTAAGGATGTTTTTGACAACGGTCCAATTAACTTCACCATAATCTGATTGATACCTGCTCATGATACTCAGAGCATAAGATACATCTGGGCATGTACATAGCATGGCATACATGATGGATCCAATAGCCGAAGTATAAGGAATCGCTCTCAGCCTCTTTTGCTCATCGGGTGTCGAAGGACACTGACTCTTGCTTAGAGTAATGCTATGTGAAATTGACAAGAAACCTTTCTTGGAATCTTGCATATTGAACCGATTCAATATCTTGTCAATATATGTATTTTGGCTTAATCCAATTAGCCTTTTAGATCTGTCTCTATAGATCATTATGCCCAAAATATACACATCCTCTCCTAAATCCTTCATTGAGAAACTTTTTATTAATGAGGATTCAACATCATGCAATGGAATGTCATTTCCGATCAATAATATGTCATCTACATATAGGACCAGAAATACATGTGCGCTCCCACTAAAATTCTTGTAAAAACAAGGTTCTTCTACATTATTGATGAAACCAAACCCTTTGATTACTTCATCAAAACGTAGATTCCAACTTCGAGATGCTTGCTTCAGTCCATAAATGGACTTTTGAAGCTTGCATATTTTATTAGCATTTTTAGGATCGACAAAACCCTCAGGTTGTGTCATGTACACATCCTCAGTCAGACTTCCATTAAGAAAGGTTGTTTTGACATCCATCTGCCATATTTCATAATCAAAATAAGCAGCAATTGCTAGAAGAATCCGAACAGACTTAAGCATTGCAACGGGTGAGAAAGTTTCATCATAATCAACACCTTGAATTCGTTTGAAACCTTTCGCCACCAATTGCGCTTTATAGATGTGAACATTTCCATCCATATGAGTCTTTTTCTTGAAAATCCATTTACAATCGATAGGTCTCACACCTTCGATTGGATCAACCAAGGTCCAAACTTAATTTTCATGCAGGGATTCAATTTCGGATTCCATGGCTCCAAGCCTCTTCTCAGAGTCGGGTCCCATCATTGCTTCAGTATAGGCATGGGCTCATTATGATCCAACAATACCATATCATGCTGCTCCGTGGTTAGAAACATTAACCTTTCAGTCGCACGACATACCCTCGTAGATCTTCGTGGGGCTGGTGTTTCATTGACTAGTTGCACAACATCTTGTACATGGATGCTGAAACATTTTCAGGTATTTCTTGAATTTCTTCAAGATGCACCTTGCTCCCACTAACTCCTTTTGAGAGAAACTCTTTTTCCAAGAAGACACCATTGCAAGCGGTAAACACTTTACCCTCTGTTTTATTATAAAAATAATATCCTTTGGTTTCCCTAGGATATCCCACAAAGAAGCATTTGACTAATTTTGGAGTGATTTTGTCTTACGTCAAACGTTTGAAATAAACATCACATCCCCAAACTTTGAGGAAAGACAATCCGGGACGTTTCCCAGTCCACATCTCATATGGTGTCTTCTCAACAGACTTAGTTGGGACTCTGTTTAGTATAAACACAATAGTTTCAAGAGCATAACCCCAAAAGGATAGTGGAAGATCTGGTTGACTGATCATCGACCTAACCATGTTCAACAAGGTTCGGTTCTTTTGCCCGGACACCCCGTTCCATTGAGGCATTCCAAGTGGAGTCAATTGTGGAACAATTACATATTGTTTTAAATGATCATAAAATTCATGGCTCAAATATTCACCCCCACGATCAGATCGTAGAAGTTTAATTGTCTTGCCTAATTGATTCTGTACTTCATTCTAAAATTCTTTGAACATTTCAAAGGATTAAGACTTGTGCCTCATTAGGTAGACATAACCATATCTACTAAAGTCATCGGTAAATGTGATGAAGTACTGAAAACCACCTCTGGCAGTTGAACTCATTGGTCCACATACATCTGTATGTATAAGTCCCAACGAGTCAGTCGCCCTCTCACTTTCACCGGTGAAGGGTGCTTTGGTCATCTTCCCAAACAAACAAGATTTGCATGTGTCAAGTGATTCAAAATCAAATGAGCTTAGTCTTTATGGAGTTTTTCAATGCATCTCTCTTTTATATGACCAAAGCGACAATGTCAAATAAAAGTGGGATTTAGATCATTTCGTCGAGCCCTTTTGGTATTAATGTTACAGACAATTTTATCCTGAAGATCAAGAACATATAATTCATTCACCATTGGACAATGAGCATAGAAAATATTTTTGTAATAAATAGAACAACATTTGTTCTTTATTACAATCTCATAACCATCAACTTCTTCTAGACACGAAGAAGAGATAATGTTCTTGCTTAAAGTAGGAATGTTGTAACAATTATTCAATTCCAAAACTAATCCTGAGGGTAATGACAAGTGGTAAGTTCCGATATCTATGACCGCAACCTTTGCTCTATTACTAACACGAACATCCAACTCGCCTTTTGCAAATCTTCTAATCTCACTTAGACCCTGCAACGATTTGCAAGTGTGAATCATCGATCCGGTATCAAATACCCATGATTCACTAGAAGATAATGCAATGTTAATTTCTATAACATTTATACCTGAAGAGGAAGTCACTTCCCTTCTTCTTCTTATCCTCCATGTACTTCTTGCAGTTTCTAGACCAGTGCCCCTTACCATGACAGTGAAAGCATTCATCATCATGAAAAGGGCCAGATTTGCCAATTGGTTTAGACTTTGAGCTTGAAGGCTCATCGAGAACCTTTCCCTTGCCTTTACCTTTAGGATGCGTCACACACTTCCACTTTTTATTCTCCTTTTGCACCATCATAACATGAGTGGCGTTTTTCTTAATGCTTTCTTCTGCTGTTTTAAGCATCCCATGCAATTCAGCCAAAGTTTTCTCCATGCAATTTATTTGAAAATTAAATATGAATGGCTTGGGAGTGACTGGAGAACAATGTCAATAGCCAGATCATCCTTGATTTCAGAACCAAGTTTGCCCAATGTTTCAATGTAACCAATCATCTTGATTACATGAGGGCTGACCGGGCTACCCTCCGCCAGCTTGCATGAGAACAAGGACATTGAGATGTTGTATCTCTCTGCCCTTGCTTGATTCTCAAACATTCCACACAGTCCCTCAATCATAGAATAAGCATCTATATGCTCATACTATTTTTGCAGATCGGGGAACATAGTGGCGAGCATGAGGCAGCTTACATTAAGTGCATCATCGCAGTGCTTTGTATAAGCTCTACATGCTGCATTAGTTGCATCAGCTAGGAGGTCATCAGGGTAAGGCTACAGAAAAATGTACTCGGTTTTCTCTTGCCTAAGAATGGTTCTCATGTTGCGGTATCAATCGATAAAGTTAGCTCCATTGAGCTTTTCCTTTTCAAACACAGATCGCAAATTCAAACCGGGATTGTTACTAACATACATTATCTACAATAGAAAATAAATATTCAAGGTTTAGCACTATGTTATATACCAATCTTCTATTAACAGTTGAATAAAAGATATCACCACTATATGATCTTCGTCTTCCCTCTAACGACATATAGTGAGTCAAGATCCATATTCACTAATTCCTAGTGAGCTTTGGCTTCACTGCTAGGAACTTAGTGACATAGGTAAACAACCATTTTTAGTCATATCCCTATATGACTCTTGTTTGTTGGGTGACATCCAATGCCCCGGCTCCCAACTCTATGCCATAAAGCCCAAAACTGTTTTGATAGCTTTGTTGAGTATACCAACACTATGCATGTGAATGTCCAACATTCACCCTATGAATTATGATAGATGAGCTTTTGCAAACCTACCACACAATGATTAAAATATCATAGGTGCAGCTATTTGTAAATGGCATCAAATGATCAATTTTCGTGAGGGAAGCTATTCTATCATGACAAAACATCCACCGTATGAAAAGCATGAAAAAAATTGTAATAAGCATCACAGGCATATGATCATATCACATTGTTAATAGTATGGTCTTTAGAATCATAATGGTCTCCATCGCCATGGTTCCATCAAGATTTGAGCTGCCATGCCTCCCTTCTTGTGGTGATCTCCATCTCCACCATGCTTGAAGACATCTCCATGATAATAAAAAGAAGCTAATACAACTAATAGCTACCAAATAAATTACACGAGAGATCAAGCATCACATGTCGACACGTAGGTCGTTATATAATTATGTGACAACCTCAACCCGGTTGTGTTAAAATTTGCAACACACAGGCTGCACGAATTTACACACAGATCATCACATCACATAACATTAAGGCCATACAATTCACATCATCCCCTGCAAAAACGAGTTAAGCGTAGAACGATTGCTAGCGCAAAACTATATTATGTAATCGCTATAGCAGACATCAATATGGTGGTCCTGCTAGCCAGTTAACACCAAACGGAATTACATACATCGCATCTAAGAAATCACTATGAAAATCTAATCGGATTGATCAAATCAACCAAAATCAGAGCCATTCAGAATGACTCAATTGTCAATGTGACTCGTTATTCATGAGTAGATTGCGACTCATGACAGTGGTATGTTGGCTCAATCTGTTAGCTATGTACACGATTAGTCTCGATGGTGATTCTAGCCGGTAGGGACAGGTTGCACACAAAGCAGAGAAGGAGCACGAACTGACCCTTTAGTCATATATGATCGCAATCTACTCTAACCAATTCCAATCCCCATCTACAAAAAAATTCATCGTATGAACATGTCTGCAGTAGATCCCATCTACTAAGAAGATCCAAACCAAAAAATACGCAAGTCGGCTTTGATAGCACTGTTAGGAAATCGGCGGTACGCTACTCTAGCAACTCTACCGCATCACCTTGGAAACATGCGAGTACAGAGGTCATGAATCATTACCAGTAGACACGCAGCGCAGTGGAATGTAGACGCACGTCGGTGTAGGGGAAGTAGACGATCTCGTTTGTCTACTCCTCGCCCTCTTCTCAGGAGCAGTAGACAAACACGTTCGTCGTAGCCGATCAGCGCAGCAACAGCGCCTCCACGGAGTCCACACGTACGGAGAGGAACGCCGTGCGCCGGTGAGCAAGCACCGCGCGCGTGGCAAGGGTCTCGGCGTGAGGCCTTCGAGGGGTGGTGGCTAGGGCTGTCACGTGGTGGGGTGATTAGCCCCTAACCCTATGCCTCATATTTATAGGCGTACTAATGGGCTTTTAGGTCGCAGGCCCATTAGTAACCTAATTGCTTATGGATCAAATATCCAATAGGCCTTAACCCAAATTGTTATGATTGCCTCTTGGGCACATCACCAACACGGGGAACAATCTGACTAGCAGAGATACTCCCACCCGGTGAACTTATAAGATAACTATTGTTGGGAGTCTTGGTGGATAATTGGTGCTGATCCACACATGCTTTACTGATAAAATTGTGGGTAGCACCGGAATCAAAGAGTATGAGGACGGGTATGTCTTTGATAGTAAACATGCCCGCTAAAACTGGTGCTCCATCCGGAACACTCTCGATCGCTATGTGTTGAACACTTCCAGTTTGCAGTGCTGTCCTCTCTGGTTGAATACAGGGCTGAATACACCGTGTACTGGTACTTGCCCGTTGCTCAATATCTTCTCTGGGCAATCCTTGGTATAGTGCCCAACACGATGACAAGTGAAACACTTATACTGATTCAATGGCCTGCTGACTTAAGGCCTTAATTGTCCTGCATCTCGCTGTGAGATAAATGCCCCTGGAACATTTTCGGACTGTTCTTGCTGCTGATGGAATGCTGGTTGGAAATCTGATAATTCAAACAGCCAACTCCGGTACAAACTCGGTTGTGCAGCCGGTTGCCGTATCTGACCGGACGGTGATCGGTACACCACACGGTATTTTTGAGGAACATTATGTGTATTGTCCTGCATAGCAAATCTCTTCTTTGACTCCTCAGTGATCCGCTCACGTGTGGCATCCTCTTGCATAATAGCGGTATTAGGCATAGCGCTGAACGAACCGTGATTGAACAATGCAAGCTTGTCTTTCAACATGGGCTTAGACCCCGATAGAAGTACTCTCGCTTCTGATCCTCCGTACTCATATACTCCGACGCATATTGCTCTAGATTTTTCAAAGACTTTGGAGTATTCTTGATCACTCATTTCTCCTCGCTTGAAACCAAGAAATTCCTGAAGCTTCCTTCTCGTAATGGCAGGAGTAACATGATAGGCATGGAATGCCTTCCGGATCTCTGTCCATGTGACTTGTTGTCCGGCGGCCAAGGAGGCGATGTGGTTCACCCATCAAGCACTGGCGATGCCATGTAATTGTTGTGCTGCATATAAAACCTTCATATGATCACTGCACTGTAGCCGTCCGAACTTAGCTTCAATGGTGCGGAGCCAATGAACCGCATCTAGAGGTTCACCATCACCACTGAACACGGGGGGTGCAGTCGCTGAGAATTCCGGGTATGTTGCTTGCTGAGGTTGACGATTGCCTTCGGCATGATGTCCCCCCTGATTGGATGTAATCTGCACGAGGGTTCGCAGCATTTCCGTCCGCTCATCGCGCGAATCCAGCATGGCTGCGATATCATCCACCAATGTAAGCGGAGACGGAGGTGGCGGTTGCGCCGGTTGTTCCGGCTCTCGGGGGTCATCCCCTCCCTGACATGAACCACAGACCTCGTATGTTGCACGAGTGCGCACCATTCTGCAGTTACAGTCATTAATCCAACATGAGACGTGATATTGCACGATCACACTAGGATGAAAACAACAGTGTGTGTACTGATAACCAAATTTGCATAACGGTCATATATTGATAAAGTATAAACTTTATAGACAATACATCATCCCTGGACCAATGTTAAAATAGCAATTTCCAAAATAACGAACTCCATGGATCAAAGTTCATTTCGACTATCGTTGGTCGCGACGGGACGTTATGCGCGTTACCGTGCGAATACACACTTTTATTTTTAATATGACACAAGCATGGTCATAAAAGAAAAGAGGTTTGAGTGGGTCAAACCCTCAATTCCACTGGTAAATGGTTGAGTATCGACACCTGGTCTGTTACGACACTTCTCGAAGTAAAATCGAGGACCAGAACCATAACAAGACCAAATTATGCCAAACCGATGAAGTTTCTGTTGAAACCTGACCAGTTTGTACTCAAACACAAATTTAACCCAGTAAAAGGCAGAATCAGATCTTGAGGTGAACTACAAAGTTGAAGTAAATTTCAATAACTTACCAAAAAGTATTGGTTTGCCATCAGATCTTTTCTGGTTGAGAAGATATGGCATTGTAAACCTGACAGTTTTTCTGGAAATTTTGACAGCACCTCCTTTGTTTATGCTGATTTTGGGCAACAATTTCCAGATATAAAACAGCAGAATTTACAAAAGACACAATTTACAAATTTGTTATAAATATTACAAGGATTCCATAAATGTGTTTCATGACCCGTTTCGAATTTTCTAGAGCGAGATATGGTGAAAACAATCAGGAGTCCAGAAACGGTTCCAGTTTCTGTCCAGTTTTGCAGGTTTTGGAACATTGAAATTTTGAACAGGTTATAGGAGAATTCAGTTATGGAGTTGAACATAAAAGTTTTAAATGACTTCCTAAAATGTCCATCCATGTATGATACACTTTCATAGGAGTTTTATACTGGGAGATATGGTTTCTCAAAGTCAGGTCTTGTTTTGGCAGAAAAACAGAGCACTCTGTTTTTAATTTGGTGACTTCGAAGCCTACTCCAAATTTGAAAACTTAGTTCAAACTCAGAGCTCGATGTCTAATATAAATAGTTTGACATCTTCTCAGTTCCATTTTACAGCAAAGTGGTTAATGCATCAATGGGGTATATGTCGGTACTACGTGCCTCACCAAGAAAAAATTATAAGCCGGTATTCCGGCATACTCCCTCCGTCCCGAAAAGCTTGTCGCTTTGTAGTTCAAAAATGAACTACAAAGCGACAAGCTTTTCGGGATGGAGGGAGTACATCTCAACGGTGGCCTTAATGACGTTAACTCGCAAACGATTTCTAAGTGCAATACGATCACGTGGTCAGTGTAACTGTCACTACACACAAACTACAGATCAATCATTTGGTGTCGTACGACACAGCCCGCACGGGCAAACAGTTCACAATAATATATATGAAAGTAAAAACATTCGTCCCATATCGTTCAATACGGGCCGCCCCGAGTTAAGCCACGTCTCGTGGCACATGACCGGGTTTTCTACCACCTGACGGGGTCCCACGTCTTTGCATAGTGCTGCACCAGTAGAATACATATTACATAAATCATTTGCTGAAATTTTCAAAGATGATCATTTTACAAAAAGTTTATATAAAAATAAACTACAGCAGAAAATAAGATTACAACTCTCGTAAACAAGTCTAATAAGCAAAAGAGAAGCCGTCCATCCCACGGACGCCCCTCACTAGCCACGAAGATCAAACAGCAGTGGCATAGTTCCCACACGAGTATATCACACGGAGAGTCCCGAGTCTCATCGGACAACCATAAGCATAAGTACAGAGGTTAATACCTGCAAAACAAATTATATAGCAACCGTGAGCACGAAGGCTCAGCAAGACTGAACCGTCTCACCTAAACATGAGACTCTACATGAGAGTAAAGACATAAACATAGGATGGCAGACTTGCATAACAGACTCGCCTAAATGTGGGTCCTTATATTCAGATTTATAGCAGCAGCTTAAACCTTGTGCGGGACAACATCATAACTCCACAATCAAACAAGAAAGGCTTCATCACGATGTTGCATGCCCAAGGTGGAAAATACATTTAGTGAGCACTATACTAATACATACAACATAGCAATACCATGATAATATAATGTTCATAACCGCAACAATTAATTCTCATCTCAAGTACAAGTATTTATATGTCACAACTCAGTGAACAAGTGGTACTCATATTCGCGAGGGACGGTGATTCAAATCAATGATATCCGAAATACACGACACGTACACCCGTACTGGAAGTCACATCGGTGCACTCCACGGACATTGTACGCAGCCGCCTTTCTCAAGTTTCGCCCAAGGTTAATCGGTTCAATCGTCTAGGACAGTATTCCCACTCACGGTGCACCCTCCCACTGTGAATGCGTCGTGAGCGAGCTTCCGTCTACTGTGCTGCGGCCGAAAGCCTGAGGCGATCGAAAAAGTCTCAACAAAAGCTTCCCAAGGTACGTCGGTTTCCTGGACCCCAAATATCCAGTATGACTCCGATACAGTTCAAACTTGCTCGGTCCTTAACTGACACAGGCAGGGCTACGCACCCAAGACCATGTCTAGCTGCATCCTACGCCCCTGTCCGGTCTCATTTTCAGATTACTACTCCATTCTCTTTGAACCAATCCCATGTGAAAAAGTCCTAGCCATGCGAGTAGA
This sequence comes from Tuctoria greenei, assembly GCA_036927565.1. NCBI lineage: Eukaryota > Viridiplantae > Streptophyta > Magnoliopsida > Poales > Poaceae > Tuctoria > Tuctoria greenei. Next base: position 243,249,978 of record JAYESD010000002.1, on the reverse strand, counting down.
TTCCAACTACTCGACTTCTACCGAATTCTATACAACATTTAGCATAGCACAGTCTACACGATGACTTGACAATTATCCAAATACTCCATAGGGTTATCTGGTCATGCAAGTGGATTTTCAATCACCTTAGCCCAAATGCACATATCTCACCCTAGACATAGGTGATACAAATCATAAATTTGTAATAGCACTTAAATACAAACTGGGGCTTGCCTGGTTGCGAGACGGTATCAAAGTTAATCTCCAAAGAGATGACTTCAAGTAGCTCCAGGGTCCTCTTGAGCTCAGCAACTAATCGATATGCAAAGAATTATGCAAGTTAATCAATGCCGGTATTATGATATAGCTTAATGGAAAGACAATTAAGTATATTACTTTAATACCAATGGTTCTGGAATTTTTACAGGGGACATAGGTACTATGGGTGAGGTTCTGGCCAAAATTGGGATCAATTCATAGAAGTTATAGTTGTATAAAATTCAATGAACCTAAACAACTCCCAGAATTTTTAGGAACAATTTGTAGCTTTGAAATGGCGAAAAGTTGGTGTTCTATTTAGAGGAGGTCAATAGTGACTCAACAAAATTGGTTTCATAATTTTCTAAGCATCCTACTATGAGATATTGAATTTACAAGTTTGGATAATTTACTGTAATGTTTCTGTTGTTTTTGGGGCATTCTATGACGAGTTAGGAAAATCTTCAGATTGAACTAGGTTAATAAAGTCCAATGAAGCTGAAATTTTTACAATATTATACAAACTTAATAACAAAAATTTTGGCAAAGTTTCATATTTTTCTATGAAGTGGATGATAGACAAAAATCAAACATGATTTTGCATTAAAGGGCTCTACAGGAACATCTAGGGGTTTTCATGAGGATTGGGTTGTAGTTTTGGTTAGTGTGGATAAAGAGCAAACCAACAAAGTTGGTTTGAAAATTTTTGAAGCTTGATACTGAGAGATATTCAAGTTAGAAGTTTGCACGCCGTGATGGCCAACTACTTCCCCGTGGCTCTAACCGGGGCAGCAAGGTCCTGGTTCATTAGTCTCCCTCCTGACTCCATCTACAGTTGGGGGGGGACTTTGTCGCCAGTTCACTACCAACTATGGGAACTCCTACACCCGACCTGGTACAGAGCTGTATTTGTTTGCCGTGCAAAAGAAATCGGGAGAATCACCGCGATAATTCATCCAACAGTTTTCTCAGGTACAGAATACATCACCTTCTATATCAAATTCTTCTGTCATTGTCGCATTACAATAGGGAGTACGGGGTAAGAAGATGATGGAGAAGCTGGCAACTAAAGATGTCAGCAGCGTCACGGAGCTCTTCAGCCTAGCTGACAAATGTGCTAGGGTTGCGGAGGGCCGAGAGATGCATTCCAAACCAGCTACAGAGGCTGGAAAATCCTCCTCTAAGGCTGAAGCTACTACCTCAGGCAGTGGAAAGAAGAAAAATAAGTCCAACGACGAGAAGAAGTTGTTGGCCGGCACACCTACTACTGTTGCTACGGCTGCAGCTCCTGGTGGCTGGGGGCCACGCCCTGAAAAACAACCCCGACCATCAACTGAGGATGGTTACATTGAGAAGATGTGGTGTCCGATTCATAAATCGAACACCCATAACCTTGAAGACTCTCGGGTGGTCCAGCAGCTTGTTGAATGCAACAACAAGCGCCAAGAAGAAGCCCCTTTCCTTCAATGGGAAGGAAAGCAGAAAGTTGGCAAAGCTCCATCTGATTAGGAGGTAGGCTTCTAGGATGCCAAGAAGTCCCTGAAAGCCATCTACAACACCGTCGACAATGATTCTAATTTCTCCGACAGCGAGCGTTGATAGACTCTCCATACGATATATGGAGGGTCCTGGGATATTACCTCCTGGCGTATCCTCAAGACAATGTGTCGGGAGATGGCAGCCGCAGCTCCCACCGCCAAGGCAGAACATCATCGAAAGTGGATGGATATTGCCATCACCTTTGATGCTTCGGATTGCCCGAAGAACATGACCAGAGCTGGTCAGTTGCCTTTGATGGTTTCTCCTACCATCAACAACATCCAACTCTATCATGTCTTGTTGGACGAAGGTGCGGCGCTCAACATCCGTAGCTTCGCAGCTTTTCCGAACCTCCAGCTCAGCCTATCAGATCTTAGGCCCTCACGTCCTTTCTCTGGAGTAGGTCCGGGAGCCATCACTCCTCTTGGATCAATTACACTCTCTGTGACTTCGGGACTAGGGAAAACTATAGGTCCGAGAAGCTGGTCTTTGATGTGGCACACATCAGCCTTCCCTTCAAAGCCATCCTAGGCAGTCCTGCCCTGTATAGGTTCACAGTTGTAGTACGTTATGGCTATTTGGTGTTGAAAATGCCGACTCCTTCAGGTGTCCTTTGGATCCGAGGGGATTTCACTGTCTGGGTCACTGCGCTGAAAGAACTTCATGCGCTCGCAATGGCGCAAGAAGAAGAATCTGGCAAGGAGCGACGAGCTCAACAACCTTCGAGCTCACATCAGCGTGGCACAACCTTGACACCTTGTGTGCAACCAAGCGACGACACCGACATCCCCGTCAAAGTCGTCAAAATTGGTTCCGATGCTGCCCAGACCACTCGCATATTGGGAGGTCTGGACGAAAAATAGGAACACACGCTCGTTACTTTCCTCCAGGCAAATGTCGACATGTTTGCATGGAAATCGTCATAGATGCCTAGGATACCTAGGGAGGTGATCGAGCAAAGCCTAAAGATATACCGCGATGCACGGCCAGTAGATCAGAAGCCCCAGAAGCAATCTGTTGAGTGGCAAAACTTCATCAGACAAGAAATTAAGAAGCTGCTCGACGTTGGTCTCATCCGAGAGGTTCACCATCCTTGGTGGCTGGCAAACACAGTCATTGTACCAAAGGCCGGCGGGAAGCTTCGGATGTGCATCAACTATACCACCTTGAATAAGGCATGCCCAAAAGAACCATTCCCACTTCCTAGAATAGATCAAATAGTGGATTCTACCTTTGGGTGTGAGTTACTGTGTTTCCTAGGCGCGTGTTCTGGATATCATCAGATTCAAATGTCTAGGAAAGATGAACAACATACTGCCATCATTACGGTAGATGAGTTATATTGTTACACTGCCATGCCTTCGTGTCTAAAAAACTCTGCTTCAACTTTTGTGCATGCCATGCACAAAACATTTGGAGAGCTCATCATGGACTTGGTAGAGGTCTACGTCGATGACATCGTCGTCAAGGTGAAGAACAAGAAATCACTCCTATACAATCTGCAAGCCATCTTTGACAAGCTACGCTTGATGCGTACGAAGCTCAACCCGGACATGTGCGTCTTCGGGGTCAACTCCGGAAAGGTCCTTGGTTTCTTGGCACTCACCGAGGAATTGAGGCAAATCCGGCGAAGATCAAGTCCATCGAAGAGATGTAGCCCCCAGCCCACGTGAATTGCGTACAAAAGCTATCTGGGTGTCTATCTACGCTCATCTGGTTCATTTCAAGACTGGCAGAGTAGGCGCTTCCCTTCTTCAAACTATTGAGGAAAGTTGGGCCATTTCATTGGTCCGAAGAAGCAGAGAAGGCATTCCAATAGCTCAAGCAGCTCCTGACCACCCTACTAGTTTTGATAGCTCCGGAGCTTGGTGAGCATCTTCTGCTTTATATTTCGGCAACTACAGAGGTTGTTAGAATGGTCCTTGTCACGGAAAGACTAGAGCCATCTTCAGCTCAGGAGCCTAGACCGCTCTGGCAGGATCCGGAGCTACCTGAAGGTGAGTCTGGGTCCCAGCAACCAGTCACGGATCCTAAAGGCAAGAGGCCTGGAAATCAACCTCTCTCAATCGAGGGAATTCCTGCAGTTCAAGAAGAAAGTCTATACCCGTCCAAGGAGGTCCGGGCTGATGAAGAAGAAGACCCAGACCCCTCCGATAGGGTCTGGGTTGCTCAAGAAGATGATTTGGACCCCTCCGGGAGGGTTCGGGTTGATGGAGAAGAAGCTTCGGGCCCCTCCGGGAGGGTCCGGCCTGTCCAACGGCTAGTGTACTTCATCAGTGAAGTGCTCCACAACGCCAAGACTCGCTACATTGAGGTGCATAAGCTGCTATATGCAGTCCTTACTTCCTCAAGAAAGCTACGTCACTACTTCCAGTCCCACAAAATATCAGTGGTAACCTCCTTTCCACTGCGTGATACATTACATAATCCAAAATCTATTGGAAATATCGCCATGTAGGTTGCAGACCTGGCAGAATTCGATATCGAATTCCTTCCTCGACATGCTATCAAGAGTCACGCACTGGTTGACTTCATGGCGCAGTGGACTCCTTCTTCATCAACTCCAGGGGGCCTCAGAACCTAAGGTCCTGGTCTTCATTGAGCCTCACTGGACACTCTACATCGACGGCTCAATGCAGAAGCAGGGGGCCATAGCTGGAAACCTTCTCCTCCCTCCAACCGGGGAGAAGGTCAAGTACATGGTACACCTTGACTTCAAGGCAACCAACAACATGGCAGAGTATGAAGTTCTCATCTACGAACTTAAGATGGGGCTGTCATATGGCGTCAAGAAGCTACTAGTGAAGAGTGACTCGCAACTCATCATCAAGCAAGTCGAAGTTGAATGCAATTGCAAGAATCCCCAACTCGATGCTTATTTACTTGAAGTCCTGAAACCGCAGAAGGACTTCCACGTCCTAGATTTCTGTCATGTACAACGTCTCAACAACATTGAAGCTGATGATCTTTCAAAGAAGGCTTCAACAGGAGCTCAAGCTCCCAACAGAGTTTTTGTCAGAAGATTGTTAGGACCTGCCGCTCACCCCGACGAGCTGAGTGATGGGGGAGAGACCAGCACCTCGAAGCAGGCGGTGCAGGTGGCCCTGATACCATGGCGCCCACTAGGGATCATAGGCACTGTAGGAAGATCCAAGCAACCCAGAGCGCAAGATCCAGAACCTCAAGTTAGCTTCGATGCATGGATCTCAGAGATCCGGGACTACTTGAAGGACAATATCCTTCTTGAAGACGGTGCATCCGCTGATCGAATTGTCAAATTGGCTAAAAGATACATGCTGGTAGAAGGGGATCACTACCGACGTGGTGCCAACGACGTTCTAATGCAGTGCATTTCCTGGGAAGAAGGCCGCGGGCTACTTGCGGAGATCCATGGAGGCGAGTGTGGGAATCAAGCAGCATCCCGCATGTTGGTTGGTAAAGCCTTCTGACATGGATTTTACTGGCCTAGAGCACTCTAGGATGCAGTTGAGTTGGTAATGAAGTGTGAAGTGTGCCAGTTCCATGCAAAGCATATTCACACACCGGCTCAGTCACTGCAAATGATACCTCCCACTAATAATGATATTATTATAAAGCACAAAGTCATAGATACAAGAGAAGATACATGAGCCATACCTTTCCCAGTTTGGACTTGGGACTAGATGCTCCTCTCTACAGCCTAACCTCCACTAAGGAACTAGGAGAACTAGTGTATACAATATAGTGATGCTCAATTGGTGTGTGTTGAAGTGAGGGGTCTTGGGTCCTATTTTTATAGCTTCGAGAAGGGTCAGTTCCCGTCACCAAAAGCGCGCAAATAAGTCACCACTGACTTCTTCATATCGGGAGGAGCCAACACGTGGAAGCTGAATGAGTTTGGAGGAAAGACCAGGCCGACCCACCGACCTGGTAAGTCCTCCAAACGGCTTGTACTTTCTTGGGGTGACTTCCAGGTGGGTCTCATCCCTTGATATGGGTGCTACACCGTTGAATGGCCTCAGATACTTCTATTTGTGGGCCATTTGATCCATGTGGTGCCACATGTCGGTTCTTGATTGGTTGGGATGATATTTTATAGGATCCATCCCCTTGTTTCACTTCAATTCTGTATAAAATACCTGCATGCATCAATTTCTCCAAGTACAAGTGGAAATAGGTTAAATAGTGTGATGCCCGGTTCCCAAAAAAGAACCAAGCTAACGCATATGTGTGCCCAGGATGTTCAACACACATAACGAGTGCATTCACAAAAGAGTATACAGAAAATTACCACAAAACAAGATTAATTAACCAAATTTTATTAAACAAACCATATTATCCTCGATTACAACCTCTAATGAATATTTATGACAAGTTCAACTAATGTAGTGGAAATAAACTAATTAAGCAACTAAGCAAACTAAGCATAAGGGATAGTGCAGCACCAATAACACCACAAGCAAAGCTGACAGTAGAGACGGCCTAGAAATCCGCATTATCGCCATTAAACTCCCAATCCTGACCTGCAACTGTTGGGGGGGATTCCAAGAGTGAGTACATGTCGTACTCAGCAAGTGTGGAAAGTATGACATGTGGCTGATTCAAATGACGACAATAATAAGGGCAAAGTGCTGAAAAGTACATTAAAACACTTGAAAAGCAATATGTTACATGTATGTGAAATAAACCCATCATAAGCATAAGTAATACCATAATACCAGTCCACAATTCACCATCTTCATCAATAATTCCAGATTTCACCATTTGCCAATAACCATATTCAATACCAGGAAAAAATTCATAACCAGCCATAACCACTACCAATCCATAACCATCCCAAATACCATCCCAATACCAAGTTCCCTCTAATCATGGAAGTTGTCCAGGTGCTCATAACAGGGAGCACGACTATCATGATAGTTTTATTAGACTCTGCAGAGTTTGTACCACTTTACCCACGTGTTTGTGATTTCATCACCCGTCAGCGACTAAAGAAACCTCTCTTATGCCAATTACACTTCCTTTGGTGTATGGCCAAGAAATCACAAAATAGTCTTTACAAAGGGATTACTAACCTGTTTAGACCCCACTGAGGTTTCACTGGTGGCGATGTCTCCCTCGGAGCACATCTTCAACCAAGGGCCCCCTCTTGAGCCATTCAGATCCCAGGGTAGTCCCACCAATCATCAACAAACCCAATCCAACTACCCCTTCCCCGAGCATCCACAATGGTCCAAACAACACTAGCAAAGCCCTAATTAATCAGCTACGTTGCACACATACTTGGCCTCGTGGTGGCACTGTAGTCCTCGCCTATTCTCGCATGAACCGGTCCTTAGATCTAAAGCAAGCAAACCATCATACATCCAACCCATCCACATACTAGGCTTGCTTAGATCACCCATTACCATATCATATTTACCAGTTCATGTTAACCATAATCTCATCCATGCATAATTAAATTGAGTGGTATAGTTGTTTCCCATCCCAGTTGATTAAGCGAAGCAAAAGGTAAAAAGCCCTTCCCGACTCTCTACCATATATTCCAGGTGACAAGGGTGGTTAAACAAAGCTAGTCAACTTCCTATCATAGGATGCCCATCAAATTGACACAAGCATGCAATTTTGCAAACAAAACATTTATTTTAAAATAGGATCAATATGCTTCACGGACACTTGCCTTGCTCTTCCTGTTGATTAGGATCAAAGCCTTCAAACTCTTGGTGCTGTAGATCCTCCGCGGCACTCTCTAGCGCAAAGCCGTCTAATCCACACAATAAACATACAAGACAAGAAACACAATCAATGAGTGCACAAATATTACTCAATATGACATGACATGCATGATTTATGCAAATGCAAAGTAGAACTTGTTACTAGATTGCTTTTAATGATCACTTACTAGTTCTAATAGCTTTTAACAAGTTTATACAGGTTTGGAGTTGATTAGATCAATTTTAGGATTAATTCAACACAATTTAACCAGAAAGATCAGACTAGTCCGCACTCTGCGAGATCAACAGATTAGGATTTTCTAGATCGACGTGAATTCGAAGATTAGTGGTTGAATTCACATAAGGAAAAGATAATAGAAGGTATACCAGGTGTTTAGAACTCCAATGAATCAAGAAACTTGGAGGTGACACTTGGATCTTGATGATCTAGGGTTGGTGATGAACTTGGAGATGAATTGGTGATGAAGAACAAAACTTGGTAGAGATCTTGATCCTCCTTCGTTTCCTCCTCTTCTTCTTCTTGCTTGGGATCTCCTCCTCCTTCCTTGGTGGTGTCTCTCCACGAACTAGGGTTTGGGTGGGGTGGAAAAGTGGCAAATAGATGTCAATCCAAGGGGTGGGGCTGTTTATATAGAGGTGGAGGCTAGGGTTAGATGGATTTCGAGTTTAGGGATGAGTAGAGGCCAGTTTAGAGTCCCACATGGGCTCTAAAAGAGTTAGGCACGACGTCCCTAGGCCCACTTAACATGAAACCCAAGAAACAAGTCTTAAAACAAAAGATCAACTTAGAGTCACGAAATATCGGACAAGTCCGGACAGGACCGGACTAGTCCGAAGTCGTCCAGAGAGAAAATCGGACAAGTCTGGCCAAAAATTGGACAAGTCCGACTTTAAACAGAGAGGAAAACGGACAAGTCCGCTGTAACACCGGACTAGTCCGGAAAAGTCCAAGGACTTAGCAAATTTTTAAGGATTCTTGGAATATCAGACTAGTCCGCACAAAATCTGACAAGTCCGAAAGTTTCCAGAGCCAAAATCGGAGTAGTCCGCAGCAAAAACAGACAAGTCCGTTTTTAGTCAGAGAGAGATCGGACTAGTCCTCAGCAAAATCGGACTAGTCCGCACTTTCCTACGTTTTAAGTGCGGTTTTGCTCCAAATCAATTTTAAATGCTCCGAATCAATTTTAAACTCGTTCCTCTTGTTGTGGGTTAATGTTAAACATGTATATGAATGTATGCAAGGCATGATGCATGAAAATGAGGGTCTTACAAACCTACCCCCTTTAAAATGAATCTCGCCCTCGAGATTCGACGTGGAAGAGAAGAGATAGGGAAAATCCTTCTTGAAATCATCTTCCAATTCCCACGTCGCTTCTTTTTCTGTGTGGTGCTTCCATTGAACTTTACACCATCGAATCACCTTGTTCCTTGTGACTCTCTCCTTGGTTTCCAAGATCTTAACCGGTTGCTCGGCATAAGTCAAATCTTCCTCTAATTCCAATTCTTCCATTGGCACTTGTTCTTTTGGTACTCTCAAGCACTTTTTGAGCTGGGAAACATGAAACACACCATGTACATATGAAAGATGAGCTGGCATCTCCAACTTATATACTACTTCTCCTCTTTTGTCCAAAATCTTGAATGGTCCAATATAACGAGGTGCGAGCTTTCCTTTTATGTTAAACCTCTTATGACCCCTCATTGGTGACACCTTGAGGTAAACAAAATCTCCCACTTCAAAGGCTAATTTCCTTCTCCTATTACCCGCATAGCCTTTTTGTCTTGATTGGGCAGCCCTAAAGTTTTCACAAATTATTTGGACTTGCTTTTCGGCTTCTTGCAACACATCCGGACCAAATACTTGAGTTTCTCCTGTCTCATTCCAAAATAAAGGTGTCCTACACTTCCTTCCATAAAGCGCTTCATACGGTGACATCTTCAAACTTGCTTGGTAACTATTGTTGTAAGAAAATTCCGCGTATGGCAAGCTTTTGTCCCAACTTTTCCCACGCTTCAAAGCACAAGCTCTTAACATGTCCTCCAAAATCTAATTGGTCCTCTCGGTTTGTCCATCCGTTTGAGGATGATATGTTGAACTAAAATTCAACCTCGTTCCCAAAGCTTCATGCAATTTTTGCTAGAATCTGGAGGTAAATTGTGAACCTCTATCCGAGACTATCTTCTTTGGTACTCCGTGTCGACACACAATATGCTCCATGTATATTTTGGCCAATCGTGCAGCTGTATATTTGATCTTCACAGGCACAAAATGAGCTGACTTGGATAAACGATCCACAATTACCCAAATTGAGTCATACCCGGACTGAGTACGTGGTAACCCAACTATGAAGTCCATTCCAATTTCTTCCCACTTCCATTCCGGAATCTTCAATGGTTGCAATGATCCAGCTGGCCTTTGATGTTCCGCCTTGACTCGTTGGCACATATCACACAATGCTATGTATTCAGCTATGTCCTTCTTCATGCTATCCCACCAATAGCAAGTCTTCAAGTCTTTGTACATCTTGGTACAACCAGGGTGAATTGAGTAAGGTGAGTCATGTGCCTCTTTTAGTATTGTCTCCCGAATATGCTTCACATTAGGCACAACGATTCTCTTTCCAAGCAATAAGGTACCATGTTCGTCTTCATCAAATCTGAATTCTCTCCCTTCTTCGGTCCTGTCCTTGATTTCCTTGATCTCCTCATCCGTGGTGTGTGCTTCTCGAATTTCTTGCTCCAAGGTTGGGTTTAACTCCATCATCTCCGTCTCATTTACAAATCCGAGGTTCAACCTTTCAAACTCCTTACATAACTCGAATGGTAACTCTCGAACTGTGAGTTGATGACTTACTCCCTTCCGACTCAATGCATCGACCACTACATTGGCTTTTCCCGAATGATAGTTGATCCCCAAATCATAATCTTTGATGAGCTCCAACCATCTTCGTTGCCTCAAGTTCAGATCCGTTTGTGTGAAAATATACTTCAAACTCTTATGATCTGTATAAATTTCACACCTATGTCCAAGAATATAGTGCCTCCAAATCTTCAATGCGTGTACCACGACTGCAAGTTCCAAATCGTGCGTGGGGTAATTCTGCTCATGTTTCTTCAATTGTCTTGATGCATAGGCGACCACTTGACCCTCTTGAATAAGCACACATCCAAGTCCTTGTCTCGATGCATCCCAATAAATATCAAAACTCTTGCTCGCGTCTAGTAGTACCAAACCTGGAGCTGTTGTTAACCTCTTCTTCAACTCCTCAAAACTATTTTGACAAGCTTGAGTCCATTGGAAAGCCTTTCCCTTCATTAGCAACTCCTTCATAGGCTTGGCTATCTTGGAAAAGTCCTTGATGAACCGACGGTAATATCCAGCCATCCCAAGAAAACTCCTTATTTCCTTGAAATTTTGCGGCGGTTCCCACTTCAACACATCTCTCACTTTTCCGGGGTCAACCGATACTCCTCCTCCTGAGATTATATAACCCAAAAACGACACCTCTCTCAACCAAAACTGACACTTGTTGAACTTGGCATACAATTGATGCTCCCTCAATTTCTGCAACGTAAGCCCCAAGTGTTCCTCATGTTCCTTCTCATCCTTCGAGTAGATCATAATGTCATCAATAAACACCACAACGAACTTATCCAAGTACTCCATGAAGACCTTATTCATGAGGTACATAAAGTAGGCAGGCGCATTTGTCAATCCAAAAGACATCATGGTGTACTCATAAGATCCATACCATGTCCTAAAAGTTGTCTTGGGTATGTCCGATGGTCTAATCTTAATTTGAAAGCATCCCGACCTCAAATCAATCTTAGAGAAGACACAAGCACCCTTCATCTGATCAAACAAGTCTTCTATGCGTGGCAAGGTGTACTTGTTCTTGATTGTTACCTCGTTGAGAGCTCGGTAATCTACACACATCCTTTGGGATCCATCCTTCTTGTCCACAAACAGCACAGGCGCTCCCCAAGGTGAAGAACTAGGGCGAATAAAACCTTTCTCTAATTGCTCTTGAATTTGCTTCTTGAGCTCTGCTAATTCCATAGGAGGCATCCTATACGGCATCTTATCTATAGGTGCAGTTCCAGGTATTAAATCAATAACAAACTCAATGTCTCGATCGGGTGGCATACCTGGCAACTCGTCCGGAAAAACATCCAAAAATTCACACACCACCGGAATCTCCTCAATTGCGGCACCGTCCATATGATTCAACTCCAATTGCTTCGGTGCGGTTTGAGATGCTTCAAATTCTACTGTGATCCCTTCTTCGTTGGTCAACTTCACCGTCTTCGTGGCACACTCAATAACTCCATTGTGCTTCCTCAACCAGTCCATACCAAGTATAATGTCCAATCCTTGAGAATCCAAAACAATGAGGTTGGCGAAGAAGTCTACCCCCCTTATTCTAATGCTTATTTTTGGACATACTATATTTGTCCTCATCTCTCCTCCACGAGACATAACCAATAGAGTAAACTTCATATGAGAGATAGGCAAACTATACTTAGCAACATACTTTGATGCAATGAATGAATGCGATGCTCCAGAATCAAATAACATAGTCGCGGGGTTGGAGTTGGCGAGAAACATACCAATGACCACGTCATCCGCTTGTTGAGCATCCTCTGTAGAGACATGGTTCACGTTGCCACGAGCAAAATTCTGCTGTCCACGGTTCCCTTGTGGTTGTCCTCCATTGGGTCTTGGGTTTTGCCTTAGAGCATTGCTTCCTTGACCAAGGCCTGACTTAGGACATTGATGCGCAAAGTGTCCAGCTTCTCCACAAGTATAACACTTCTTAAGTCCACCAGAATTATTGGGACGAGCTTGGTTTTGAGCACTTGCAGCAGGAAAATTAGCACGAGGCGCATAAGGCATTGAAGGCCTAGGTGCTTGCATGACAGGGTGCTGCTCCACAAACTGAGTTGGGTGTGGTGCATAACCAGGGCGTTGAGCTGGAATAAAAGAGCTGTAATATGGTGCATTGGGTGGTGCAAGGTGAGGGTGCACATTACTTCCTTGTTGCTGTCCTTGATATGGCGCCTTCCTCTTGATTTCTTGCTCCATCTCACGGATCTTGTTCTCTACCACAATTGCTTTGTCCACAAGCTTCTGGAAGTTGGCATAATCGCAGTTGAGTAGTTGCACTTGGATTTCATTGTTCAAGCCTCTCATGAACAAATATTGCTTCCGGCTGTCCCGACTAACATCCTCAGGCGCATACCTTGAGAGTTGAGTGAATTTATTGAGATATTCACTCACGCTTGATCTTGCTTGCCTTAAATTCTCAAATTCTTGTCTCTTCAAGATCATAACACCCTCGGGCACATAATGAGAACGGAAATTCTCCTTGAATTCGGCCCAAGTAATCCTCTCTTGATTCTCGTGAGCATTGCAATAAGCATCCCACCAATCCGCAGCTGCTCCAACTAGTTGATGAGAAGCAAACAAGACCTTCTCCCGGTCACTGCATTTGACAATAGCTAGCTTCTTCTCCACGGACTTGAGCCAATCATCCGCATCCATAGGGTCGGCAGCTTGAGCAATGGTCGGCAGCCTAGTCCTCATAAACTCTCCCAATCGGTTATGAGGACGCGGGGGTGGCGGTGGAGGCATGTGGGGCTGATTGTTGATATTGCCATCCTGCAGCTGTCCCATTGTTTGTATCATGGTCTGCATGAGCTGGTTTTGCATAGCCAATAGCTTCTCAATGTTGATAGCTCCCTGAGTAGATCCTTGTCCGATGTTGTTCTGAGGCACTCCATTGTTCTCCTCCTCATCATTGCCATCCCTCTGGTTGCGAGTCCTCACCATCTGAAGAAAAGCAATAGGTAAGAATTAGAAAACGTCACCAACTATATGCATCAAGGGATATGAAACAAAACAGCTAGCTACAATAGCCTAGGTGGACATAGCAATGCTAAAGCAGCCCGAAATCCTCTATTAAGCACACATGCAACCAATATATATAGCAAACAGCACTCCAAGAAAAAACACATCGATTCCTGAGTGCTCCTATGTGCTCTAAAGTGTCCATTCTATCTAGGCTGCGTCGTACGGTCAACCTGTGGCTCTGATACCAATCTGTGACGCCCGGTTCCCAAAAAAGAACCAAGCTAACGCATATGTGTGCCCAGGATGTTCAACAGACATACACGAGTGCATTCACAAAAGAGTATACAGAAAATTACCACAGAACAAGATTAATTAACCAAATTTTATTAAACAAACCATATTATCCTAGATTACAACCTCTAATGAATATTTATGACAAGTTCAACTAATGCAGCGGAAATAAACTAATTAAGCAACTAAGCAAACTAAGCATAAGGGATAGCGCATCTCCAATAACACCACAGGCAAAGCTGACGGTAGACACGGCCTAGAACTCCGCATTATCGCCATTAAACTCCCAATCCTGACCTGCAACTGTTGGGGGGGGGGTATTGCAAGAGTGAGTACATGTCGTACTCAGCAAGTGTGGAAAGTATGACATGTGGCTGATTCAAATGACGACAATAATAAGGGCAAAGTGCTGAAAAGTACATTAAAACACTTGAAAAGCAATATGTTACATGTATGTGAAATAAACCAATCATAAGCATAAGTAATACCATAATACCAGTCCACAATTCACCATCTTCATCAATAATTCCAGATTTCATCATTTGCCAATAACCATATTCAATACCAGGAATAAATTCATAACCAGCCATAACCATTACCAAACCATAACCATCCAAAATACCATCCCAATACCAAGTTCCCTCTAATCATGGAAGTTGTCCAGGTGCTCATAACCGGGAGCACGGCTATCATGATAGTTCTATTAGACTCTGCAGAGTTTGTACCACTTTACCCACGTGTTTGTGATTTCATCACCCGTCGGCGACTAAAGAAACCTCTCTTATGCCAATTACACTTCCTTTGGTGTATGGCCAAGAGATCACAAAATAGCCTTTACAAAGGGATTACTAGCCTATTTAGACCCCACTGAGGTTTTACTGGTGGCGATGTCTCCCTCAGAGCACATATTCAACCAAGGGCCCCCTCTTGAGCCATTCGGATCCCAGGGTAGTCCCACCAATCATCAACAAACCCAATCTGACTACCCCTTCCCCGAGCATCCACAATGGTCCAAACAGCACTAGCAAAGCCCTAACTAATCAGCTACGCCGCACCCATACTTGGCCTCGTGGTGGCACTGTAGTCCTGGCCTATTCTCGCATGAACCGGTCCTTAGATCTAAAGCAAGCAAACCACCATACATCCAGCCCATCCACATACCAGGCTTGCTTAGATCACCCATTACCATATCATATTTACCAGTTCATGTTAACCATAATCTCAACCATGCATAATTAAATTGAGTGGTATAGTTGTTTCCCATCCCAGTTGATTAAGCGAAGCAAAAGGTAAAAAGCCCTTCCCGACTCTCTACCATATATTCCAGATGACAAGGGTGGTTAAACAAAGCTAGTCAACTTCCTATCATAGGATTCCCATCAAATTGACACAAGCATGCAATTTTGCAAACAAAACATTTATTTTAAAATAGGATCAATATGCTTCAAGGACACTTGCCTTGCTCTTGCTGTTGATTAGGATCAAAGCCTTCAAACTCTTGGTGCTATAGATCCACCGCGGCACTCTCTAGCACAAATCCGTCTAATCCACACAATAAACATACAAGACAAGAAACACAATCAAAGAGTGCACAAATATTACTCAATATGACATGACATGCGTGATTTATGCAAATGCAAAGTAGAACTTGTTACTAGATTGCTTTTAATGATCACTAACTAGTTCTAATAGCTTTTAACAAGTTTATACAAGTTTGGAGTTGATTAGATCAATTTTAGATTTAATTCAACATAATTTAACCAGAAAGATCGGACTAGTCCGCTAGGGACCGGACAAGTCCGCACTCTGCGAGATCGGCAGATTAGGGTTTTATAGATCGACGTGAATTCGGAGATTAGGGGTTGAATTCACGTAAGGAAAATATAATAGAAGGTATACCAGGTGTTTAGAACTCCAATGAATCAAGAAACTTGGAGGTGACACTTGGATCTTGATGATCTAGGGTTGGTGATGAACTTGGAGATGAATTGGTGATGAAGAACGAAACTTGGTGGAGATCTTGATCCTCCTTCGTTTCCTCCTCTTCTTCTTCTTGCTTGGGATCTCCTCCTCCTTCCTTGGTGGTGGCTCTCCACGAACTAGGGTTTGGGTGGGGTGGAAAAGTGGCAAATAGATGTCAATCCAAGGGGTGGGGCTGTTTATATATAGGTGGAGGCTAGGGTTAGATGGATTTCGAGTTTAGGGATAAGTAGAGGCCGGTTTAGAGTCCCACATGGGCTTTAAAAGAGTTAGGCACGACGTCCTAGGCCCACTTAACGTGAAACCCATGAAACAAGTCGTAAAACAAAAGATCAACTCAGAGTCGGGAAATATCGGATAGGTCCGGACAGGACCGGACTAGTCCGAAGTTGTCCAGAGAGAAAATCGGACAAGTCTGGCCAAAAATTAGACAAGTCCGACTTTAAACAGAGAGGAAAACGGACAAGTCCGCTGGAACACCGGACTAGTCCGGAAAAGTCCAAGGACTTAGCAAATTTTCTAGGATTCTTGGAATATCGGACTAGTCCGCACAAAATCGGACAAGTTCGAAAGTTTCCAGAGCCAAAATCGGACTAGTCCGCAGCAAAAACGGACAAGTCCGTTTTTAGTCAGAGAGAGATCGGACTAGTCCTCAGCAAAATCGGACTAGTCCGCACTTTCCTGCGTTTTAAGTGCGGTTTTGCTCCAAATCAATTTTAAATGCTCCAAATCAATTTTAAACTCGTTCCTCTTGTTGTTGATTAATGTTAAAAATGTATATGAATGTATGCAAGGCATGATGCATGAAAATGAGGGTGTTACAAATAGAAAGGTGATGTGTGCATGAAATGATATTTCTTCACATAATTGAGTTATATTGACTGGTGAAATTAGTATATGAAAATGAGGGTGTTACAAATAGAAAGGTGATGTGTGCATGAAATGATATTTCTTCACATAATTGAGTTATATTGACTGGTGAAATTAGTATATAACAGCCGTCAACAGTAATGCATGTTATCAAGTTGCTATCATTGCTTACTAATTAGTCACAATTAAGTTTTACATGTTAGAACAAATTTTAAGTCATTGTGTAGGATATTAAGGAAGTTTCAAGAATTTTCAGAACAGAAAGACTGGACTAGTCTGCAGTTGGGACAGACAAGTCCGTTCTGGAACAGAGAGGAAATCGGACTAGTCCGCACTTAGACCGGACAAGTCCGTTATGGCCAGGTTTTTGGCAAATTTCACCTAGGGCATAATTTGAGTTCATATAGAACCATAATTTATGAAGAAAAGATGAATCTAAGTTATTTACCACGAATCCAAGGGTTCGAAGGTTGAGAATGGGTGCAACACTTAGATCTTGATGTCTAGATCGAAGGACATGAGGAATTGGTGGAGAATTGTCGATGATGTTGATGTGTTGACAAAGATCGATCTTGCTTGATCCTCCGATCCTCCTCCTCCTTCACCTGGCTGCGATCTCCTCTCTTCTCGATGGCAGCTCCCACGAACTAGGGTTAGTGTTTTCTTCAATTGTGGCAGAGAGGTGAGAGGGTGGGTGTTGGGGTCTTTATATAGAGTGGAGGTGGTAGGATTTAGGTGGAATTCGAGTATAACGCAGTGGAGGACGAGTAGGGGTCGTGGTGGGGTCCACTGAGGTCGGGCACGACATTCTTGGGCCCAGTTAAGGCAATTACCCAATAACTTATCGTGGAGAAAGAAATAGAATCCGAGTCGAGCACACTGGACTAGTCCGGTGAAAATCCGAAGAAGTTCGATCCGGACCAAAGAGCAAAACGGACAATTCCGGTATGGGTCCGGACAAGTCCGGAGGTTCGTCTAATTTTTCAAAATCGAACCAAATTGGGGAATTATCAAACAACTCCAAAAAGTTCCAGTAGGTGAGATTAGACTAGTCTGTACTCGATCACAAATAAGTCTAGGATAAGACAGTACAATGTTCAACTAGTCTGCAGCAAAAGCAGACAAGTCCAGAAAACAATAGAGGCAAAATTGGACTAGTCCGGGGTCTAGTCCAGACAAGTCCACACTGACACAAACTTTTAATTGTAGTTTTGGTTCTAATTCATTTTAAACTTGTTCCTTTTTGTGTTGCTTAATGTTAAACATGTATAAGAGTGTATGCAATGCATGATGGATGGAAATGAGGGTGTTACAAACCTACCCACCTTAAAATTAATCTCACCCTCGAGATTCAACGTAGAAGGAAAGAGATAGTGAAATTCTCACTTGAGATCATCTTCCAGCATCCAAGTTGCTTCAGATTCTGCATGATGCTTCCGTTGTACTTTGCACCATTGAATCACCTTGTTCCTTGTGACTCTCTCCTTTGCTTCAAAGATTTTGATCGGTTGCTCGGCATAAGTCAAATCTGCCTCTTGTTCCAATCCTTCAATTGGCACTTGTTCTTCCGGTACACTTAAGCAATTCTTGAGCTGAGAAACGTGAAGCACATCATGAACATCGGAAAGATGTGCTGGCATCTCCAACTTATATGTCACTTCTCCACATTTGCTCAAAATCTTGAATGGTCCAATATAGTGAGGTGCCAACTTGCCTCTGACGTTAAACCGCTTATGACCTCACATAGGTGACACTTTAAGATATACGAAGTCTCCCACTTCAAAGGTTAAGTTCATATTCCTATTCCGCATAGTCTTTTTGTCTCGACTGTGTAGACCTCAAATTCTCGTGAATTGTCTGAACCTGCTTTTCAGCTTCTTGCAACACATCAGGTCCAAATACTTGGTTCTCTCCCATCTCATTCCGAAAGAAGGGTGTCCTAAACATCCTTCCATATAGTGCTTCATATGGAGACATCTTCAAACTTGCTTGGTAACTATTATTGTAGCAAAATTCAGCATACGACAAGCTTTTGTCGCAGCTGCGTCCATGCTTCAAGGCACAAGCTCTCAACATATCTTCCAATATTTGATTCATCCTCTCAGTTTGTCCATCAGTTTGCGGGTGATATGCTGAGCTGAAATTCAACCTTGTACCTATTGCTTCATGCAGTTTCTCCCAAAACCTAGAGGTAAAATGAGAACCTCGGTCAGACGCTATTTTCTTCGGAACTCCATGTCGGCATACAGTATGCTCCATATACAATTCTTCTAGCTTCGCAGTGGTATAGGTTGAACTGACGGGAATGAAATGAGCTAATTTTGTCAACCGATCCACAATTACCCATATCAAGTCATAACCGGAGTGGGTGCGCGGTAATCCAATTATGAAGTCCATACCAATTTCTTCCCACTTACATTCTAAAATCTTCAATGGCTGCAATAATCCAGCTAGCCTTTGATGTTCAGCCTTGACTCGTTGGCACACATCACATAATGCAACATATTCAGCTATGTCCTTTTTCATGCAATCCCACCAATGACATGTCTTCAAGTCCTTGTACATCTTTGTACAATCGGGATGGATGTAGTAAGGTGAGTCATGTGCATCCTTCAATATTGTCTCTCGGAGATGCTTCACATTAGGCACAACAATTCTTTTCCCAAGCCATAATGTAGCATGATCATTTTTATCAAACCTACATTCTCTCCCTTCTTGGATCCTTTCCTTGATTTCATGTATTTGCTCATCCTTTGTTTGACCTTCTTGAATTTCTTGTTCCAAGATCGGACTTAACTCCATTATTCCCATCTCATTCACAAATCCAAGATTCAACCGTTCAAACTCCTTGCATAGCTCGGATGGCAATTCTTGAAATTTAAGTTGGTGGCTTACTCCTTTCCAACTTGAAGCATCGACCACTGCATTAGCCTTCCCCGGGTGGTAGTTGATTCCCACATCATAATCCTTGATGAGCTCCAACCATCTTCGTTGCCTCAAATTAAAGTCTGTTTGAGTGAAAATGTACTTGAGACTCCTGTGATACGTGTAAATCTCACACCTATGACCAAGAATGTAATGTCTCCAAATTTTCAAGGCGTGCACCACGGCTGCAAGTTCAAGATCATGTGTAGGATAATTCTGCTCATGTTTCTTCAATGGCCTCGATGCATAAGCTACCACTTGACCTTCTTGCATGAGCACACATCCAAGCCCTTGTCTTGATGCATTGCAGTAGATATCAAAACTTTTGCTCACGTCGTGAGGATCGGGTCCACACATTTCAGGAATCGCAGAGGGTGTTGCCGTGCGATGCGGCACCCAACAGCACACACGAAAATAATACAATAAAATACAAAGATTTATTTATAGAAACAACAGAAGTCTTTTACAATACTTAATATACAGTGGAATATAATACTCATAGCTAAACTTTCAGCCTAGCTATGCAAAAGTGTAGCTGTCCAGCCTGGGGACGCTACACACTAGCAACACAAAACATATCACGGCGTCGTGCAGGGCTCCCACTCGGTGGTATACCGCCACGGGGGCATCGCCTCATCTTCGGGCCCTTCCTCATACGTCTCACCTGCAAAAAAATTAATATAGCAACCGTGAGCATGAAGGCTCAGCAAGACTTACCCGTCTCACCTAAACATGAAACTCTACATGCAGGGATACTTAATAGATATAGCAGTAAATGACTCACCTAAATGTTGATCCTTAATTTTAAAGTTATTAGCAGCAGATTAAAGGTTCAATAAAAGTAACTTTAGTGAGAATATTCTATAGCAATCATAGTTGCAAAGCAATTATAATTCAATACATCATATTCTCCTAGCTTCTTCAATATTTACTACGTCACAACGCAGTGAACAAGCGGTGCTCAAATAACCGCGAGGGATGGTGATTGCAATCAGTAGACACGCGGATAACACATCACATACACCCATTTCGGAAGTGGGGCGAATCCACTTCAATACTATGTTGTATGCAGCAACCTTTCAAACGAAACCCAAATGTCGAACCGGTCCTTCCATAACGGGCAGGAGGTCCCCGCGTGGAGCGTGTCTGTGCTTGAATGTGGCCTAGAGGGGGGGTGAATAGGCCTTTTTGAATTTTGTCAGAACCTGCAACACTTAACAACCAGATCAAAACGCGAGATATCGGACTATTCCTGTCAAGTGCGGGCTAGTCCGGTGTGTACCGACTAGGTTAATGTGTTAGATCGATCAATTTGATTCTAGGATGTATGCAGCGGAAATATACTTGTAATTGAAGTGTTACACGATTATGAACTAGGGTATACCACATGTCAATCTTACATTTAATGTTTTAGCGTAAAGTAGGCAAAATTGATTGAAACCCTAGATTGATATGATGTATAAGAACGATGAATGCAAAGTAAGAACACAAGCAATTTACCCCGTGGTTCGGTTCCGATAGAGGCAACCTACATCCACGTTGAGGAGTCCACAAAAGGATCGGGTCTTCTCCAATCCTACCCTCGTCAGATCACCACGAAGGACAATCCTCTTCACTTATCACAAAGGGTAAATAACCAAATTCAAGGGGCCTTCTCACAAGTTGAGGGCTCCCCTAGATTACAACAAGAACTCCACCAAGAACACACTCTAAAGATTACAATGAAAATCACAGGAGTGTGTTAGGGAATCAAACCAAGAGCTCAAAGAGTGATGAACCGTGTCTCTCCAATGTTCCAAAGTGTATCCTCAAGGGATTGATCTTTGCGGCTTTTGATTTCGTGGATAGATGTGTCTTTGAGGCTCTTGGGAGGTGTGACGGCGTAGGGGGTCGAGTGTGGTTAAAGTTGGGTTGTGCACATCTATTTATATGAGGTTTCTAAAAGTGACCGTTAGGGTTTAGGAATATCGGACTAGTCCGTGGTGGACATCAGACTAGTCCGTTGTGCTAGGTGTAGCAAACCCTAAGTGTCCCAAAATATCGGACTAGTCCGTCTAGAAGCGGACTTGTCCGATTTTGCTTCTGGAAATCTTCGGACTAGTCCGATAATCATCGGACTTGTCTGGATCTGTGAAACCCTAAGTGAATTGGGTGACAAGTCCGCACTTGGATGACTTGTCCGATTTTGGTCAGAGGGTTTTCGCACTAGTCCGTGCCAATATCGGACTTGTCCGATTTTCATCAGAATGATATCGGACTAGTCTGCTGAGTGATCGGACTTGTCCGATTTTGTGCAACTTGTCAAGTGTTTTGAGGACTAGTCCGCACTGGGGAGGACTAGTCCGATTCTAGTCAGAGAGATATCGGACTAGTCGGTGGTGATATCGAACTTGTCTGATCTTGTGCAGAAAGATATCGGACTAGTCCGGTGTCAGTCAGACTAGTCCGGTCCTATATAAACTTGTGCAATGTGTGTGATTATTTGTGCTTGAGCTCTTGGGGTGTGTTTACTTAACACACTCCATACACAATGATCTACTACACCTGTTCCATGAGCTCCTTTCCACATTGCTCCTCATTCTCCCTTCTTTTTGGCTCTTTGTTTATTTTCTCATTAAAATCTGTGCTCATCTCAACAAAGTAGTTAGGATCTCATTTGCTTGTCATAAATCATCCAAAACACACAAGGGATTCCTAGATGCACTTTCAATCTCCCCCTTTTGGTGATTGATGACAACCAATTGGGATTTCACAAAATATGATAAGAAGTTGAGATTTTCATAAAGTATGCACATATGAGTTTAAAATACATCAAGCAGTGAAAACATGATCCATATGTGCATTATTTATGGTGGGATGCATAACTAAGTGCATTGAAACAATGAGAATGACATAATTGACATTAACACACCAACAGCAAGCATATATGTCATTGTAGGAGCAAAATCATAGATTTCATCATTTAATTCATAAGTAGTTCAAAGCATTGCACCACAAGACCATAAGTATCATAAGACAATATTAAGAGTTTTACAAACCACAAAATAGACAAAAAGCGTAAAAAGAGAAGCTCTCCTCGCATCCTATAGGTAAGACCTAAGACCTAAGACTCCCCCTCAATCTCTCCCCCTTTGGCACCAAGACACCAAAAAGAAGGAGAGGAGGGACCTAAAGTCTTCAAGCCTCGCTATCAGTCCTCTCATCGTCTTCATCTTCAT
Source organism: Tuctoria greenei (assembly GCA_036927565.1). Taxonomy (NCBI): domain Eukaryota; kingdom Viridiplantae; phylum Streptophyta; class Magnoliopsida; order Poales; family Poaceae; genus Tuctoria; species Tuctoria greenei. The sequence continues at coordinate 243,227,350 of JAYESD010000002.1, read as the reverse complement.
CTTCGGGCTGATAAGGAGGAGGGGGAGGAACGGAGCCACTCGAGCCCCCAATGCCAAAATAGGCAAGCTCGGAGGGAGTCAAGGGCCCGATCTCGGTGTAGTCAGAGTATGAATCTTTAGAAATTACTGGAGATCCAATGGGTTCGATTTCTAGTTTTTGACAAATCTGCTTCACATTTTCCTTGACATACTTCATGTCAGCCTTTCTTCTCTTGTTAAGCTTGTGGCCCTTCACCTTGGCCTTTTTGCAGGAGGCAAAGATAGCTGACAGATATTTGAAGATGGCACTTGCAGATCCCTTTTGAGGAGCTGCCCTAGTGGCGGGGGCAACCCTAGTACCGACATCGGCTCTCGCTGGAGCCTCAGGACTGGAGGCTGGAGATGGAGCAGCCTGTATGCTTGGCTTTTGAGGCATCTGGGGCCTCAAGGGAAGGTGCTCCACATCTTAGACGAATTCTATGCCAGTGACCTTCTCAATCATGAACATCAGATAAGGAGCATAGCCACATGACCTGTTGGGTGTGCAAGAGATGTTGAACATAACGTTCCAGATATAGTCAACCACATCAAACTTGCGATCCTTGCTTATGAACTTCATCAAGGTCCGAAGATAGCCCTGCACACTCCCGGCATCCCCATCCTTGGGGGCAATTGTCTTCCTCTAGACTCTCTTCAAGACCACAAAGAAAGGCTTCATGTTCTTTGCGGAGGGAGGATTGAACTTGGAGTTGGGATCATAGAGGAATTTCATCTTGTCCTTCTCAATGACACCTATGTTGTGGATTATTAAGTTATCATTGCTTGAGGTGTCAAGGTGCAGCAGTCTTGCAAATTCCTCATAAGTTATGCTGTACTTGGATCCATGAGTCATCCAAGTCACACTTTCTTCCTCGTCACTTGAGAAGCGGCAGGTCGCAAAGAACTGCGCGATGACCTCATCATTCCAATTCTTCCTGAAGGCGAAGAGATCCTTCAGGCCATGCCCCTCAACTGCCTCCACCACTTGAACAAACGGTGAGCAGCCCTTCTTCTCAAAATGCGCCCAATTGATCCATTGGCTGCACACTACAGGTGTCTTCATTGGGAGGTATACAAACTTGTAGAAATCTGCATGAAAATTGCTCCAAAATCTTCCATCGACAGCTTGCTTCAGACAGCTGTAGCAGTCAACATTTCGGAACTTAGCCGCTGAGTCGCTGCCCTTCCCGTTGCACCTATCCTCCATGGGATCCTGTGACACTCGATTCTGAAAATGAACCAAGTGAACGCATATGTGTGCCCAGGATGTTCAACACACATACATGAGTGCATTCACAAAAGAGTATACAGAAAATTACCACAAAACTACATTAATTAACCAAATTTTATTAAACAAACCATATTATCCTCGAATACGAGCTCTAATGAATATTAATGACAAGTTCAACTAATGCAGCGGAATAATCTAAATAAGCAATCTAAACAGCTAGGCAGCATAAGAAATAGGGTATAGCGCAGCTCCAATCAACACCACATGCAAGCTGACGGTAGACACGGCCTAGAACTCCGCATTATCACCATTAAACTCCCAATCCTGACCTGCAACTGTTTGGGGGGATTGCCAGAGTGAGTACATGTCGTACTCAGCAAGTGTGGAAAGTATAACATGTGGCTGATTCAAATGACGACAATAATAATGGCGGAGTGCTGAAAAGTACATAAAAACATTTGAAAAGCAATATGTATTATTTATATGAAGTAAACCCATCATAAACCATAATTAAAATCATACTACCAGTCCATATTCCATATCCATCATCATATACCAATATCCATATTCAATACCAGAATTCAATTCATAACCATCCATAACCATAATACCAACCATAACCATCCCAAATACCATCCCAATACTGAGTTCCCTCTAATCATGTGAGGGTCCAGGTTGCTCATAACCAGGAGCATGGCTATCACTATAGTTTTAGACACACTTTGCAGAAGTTGTACCGCTTTACCCACATGTTTGTGATTTTATCACCTTCCGATGACTAGAACCTCTATTATGCCGTCTCACACTTCTGTCGGTGTGTGACCAAGAGATCACAAAGTAGCCTTTACAAAGGGATTACTATCCTATTTAGACCCCACTGAGGTTTCACCAGTGGCAATGTCTCCAACTGAGCACATCTTCAACCAAGGGCCCTCTCTTGAGCCATACGGATCCTAGGGTAGTCCCACCAATCATCAACAAACCCAATCCGACTACCCCTTCCCCGAGCATCCTTAATGGTCCAAATAGCACTGGCGAAGCCCTAATTAATCAGCTACGTTGCACCCATACTTGGCCTCGTGGTGGCACTGTAAATCCTAGATTGTTGCTCCACGAACCGGTCCTTAGATCTAAAGCAAGTAATCCACCATACATCCAACCCATCCACATACCAGGCTTGCTTAGGTCACCCATTACCATATCATATTATCCAATTCGTACTAACCATAATCTCATAAATGCATAATCATGTTGAGTGGTATAGTTGTTCTTCCATCCCAATTGATTAAGAGAAGCAAAAAGGTAAAAAGCCCTTCCCGACTCTCTACCATATATTCCAGGTGACAAGGGTGGTCAAACAAAACTAGTAAACTTCCTACCATATGATTCCCATCAAATTGACACAAGCATGCAGTTTGCAAACAAAACATTTATTTTAAAACAGGATCAATATGATTCAAGGACACTTGCCTTGCTCTTGCGGTTGATTAGTGTCAAAGCCTTCAAACTCTTGGTGCTGTAGATCCTCCGCGGCACTCTCTAGCGCAAATCCGTCTAATCCGCACAATAAACATACAAGGCAAGAAACACAATCAAAGAGCACACAAATATCACTCAATATGACATGACATGCATGATTTATGCAAATGCAAGGTAGAACTTGTTAATGGATTGCTTTTAATGATCACCAACTAGTTCTAATAGCTTTTAACAAGTTTATACAGGTTTGGATGTGATTAGACCTAATTTTAGAATCAATTCAACACAATTTAGTCAGAAAAATTGGACTAGTCTGCAGAAGGTTGGACTAGTCTGCACTTCGAAGAACTAGCGAACTAAGGTTTTCTAGATCGACGTAAATTTGGAGATTAGGTGTCAGATTCACGTAAGGAAAAGAGAATAGAAGGTATACCAGGTGTTTAGAACTCCAATTAATCGAGAAACATGGAGGTAACACTTGGATCTTGATGATCTAGGGTTGGTGATGAACTTGGAGATGAATTGGTGATGAAGAACGAAAGCTTTGTGGAGATCTTGATCCTCTTTAGTTTCCTCATCTTCTTCTTCTTGCTTGGGATCTCCTCATCCCTCCTTGATGGTGGCTCTCCACGAACTAGGGTTTTGGTGGGGTGGAAAAGTGGCAAATAGATGTCAAGCCAAGGGGTGGGGTTGTTTATATAGAGGTGGAGTCTAGGGTTAGATGGATTTCGAGTTTGAGAGGAGTAGAGGCCGGTTTAGAGTCCCCCATGGGCTCTAAAAGAGTTAGGCACGACGTCCCTAGGCCCACTTAACGTGAAACCCAACAAACAAGTCGTAAAACAAAAGATCAACTCGGAGTCGCGAAATATCGAACAAGTCCGAAAAGGACCGAACTAGTCCAAAGTTGTTCAGAGAGAAAATTGGACATGTCTGGCCAAAAATCGGACACGTCTGACTTTAGTTAGAGAGGAAAACGGACAAGTCCGCTGGGACACCGGACTAGTCCGGAAAAGTCCAGGGACTTAGCAAATTTTCAAGGATTCTTGGAATATCGGACTAGTCTGTACAAAATCGGACAAATCTGAAAGTTTCCACAGGCAAAATCAGACTAGTCCACAGCAAAAACGGACAAGTCCGTTTTTAGTCAGAGAGAAATCGGACTAGTCCTCACTAAAATCGGACTAGTCCGCACTTTTCAGCATTTTAAGTGCGGTTTTGTTCCAAATCAATTCTAAATGCTCCAAATCAATTTTAAACTCGTTCCTCTTTATGTGGGTTAATGTTAAACATGTATATGAATGTATGTAAGGCATGATGCATGAAAATGAGGGTGTTACAGATCCTGAGCCCCTTGCTTCGGAGCTGACAACTTTAGAGGGCCAATCGGGCCCGTTGCGATCCCTTTGCCTTTCCCTTTTGCTTGACGAGCACTTGCCGAGCTAGGGCCACCACAAGTAGAAGCTCTGGAAGCAGGCACCTTACATCCAGCCACCCTTTTCTGAGACTGAGAAGGAGAGGGGGGTGGCTCGGAAGGGCGCTTCTTGTTTTGGCCCGTCGAGGACCAAAGTAGGGCTTCTTGGTCCATCTCGGCTTTGAAGTCGGAAACTTCGTCGTGAGAGTTCGACATGCCCTGAGAATGGATTGCACAAGGTATTGATGAGAATATATGACAAGGAATTGCATTGTGGGATTCATAAGTTAGGGTTAGAGTTCAGATAAATCAGACAAGTCCAGTGTACATACACAGACTAGTCCGGGTGACCGGACTTGTCCGTGTATGGACCGGACTAGTCCGATATTCATCCTCAGAAACCCTAACTATGTGACAAATGGAGTTGCTCAATGCAAAACTAGCCTAACAGCAATGTAATACATCAAGGACACTAGTATTACGTGAAAGAAGCTAGGCTATTCGATTAATAATGATGAAAATGGAGATTTCTAGGGTTTGGGGGAAAAATTACCGAAAAATCGCTTGAATCTCGGAGAGGAGGGTGTTGAAGGGTGGACAAGTCTGTGGACTTCAATCCCTAAGAAAAGGAGCTTGATTTCCACCCAAACTTGGAGCTTTTTTATGGAGGAGTTGTCAAATCTCCTTGGGGAGCTCGAGCGTGGAGAGAGAAAGCTTGAGGCAAGTGTGGGGGTGAGGAAATTACGGTTTGGCGGTGGCTAGGGTTATGGACATGAAAAATCAGACAAGTCCAAAAATGATCGGACTAGTCCGAACTTTTCCAGAGGCTATATCGAACTAGTCCGTGGTCTGCCGAACTAGTCCGGCCTAACCGGCGCTCTGCGGACTAGTCTGCATGGGTGGACTAGTCCGGGTAACCACGGACTAGTCCGTGGTCAGCAGGGAAGGACTTCTTAGCCCATTCGTATATATTCGAAGGTACATATTTAGAAAATAGGGAGGCAAATCAAATCAAATAATCTTGATGAATATGATCAGTAAGCATATAACAATCAAGCAATGATCGTATTTCACCAAGACCTAGTAATTGACATAGTTTCACGGAGAAAATTGAGGGAGATGATTTTCATAACCCACTCAACATATTTTGAAGAATTCATACAGGTATGCAAATTTTCGAGCCACATTCCGAGCATCAATGATGTTTAGTTCATTTCTAAGCTCGCAAAAGCGTTTTTCATAAAGTGGCTTGGTGAATATATCGGCTAATTGCTTTTTGGTATTGACATGGGAGATGGCTATATCTCCTTTCATGGAGTGGTCTCTCAATAAGTGATGTCGGGTGTCTATGTGCTTGGTTCTAGAGTGCTCAACTAGATTATGGGCAATTTTAATGGCACTCTCATTATCACAATAGAGTGAAATGCGGTTCATATTGTAACCGTAATCCCTTAGAGTTTGTCGCATCTAAAGGAGTTGTGCACAACAACTCCCAGCTGCAACATACTCCGCTTCGGCTGTGGATAAGGCAATGGAGTTTTGTTTGTTGGAGGACCAAGAAACTAGGGATCTACCTAGGAATTTGCATGTACCTGAGGTACTTTTTCTATCTACTTTGCATCCGACATAATCTGCATCGGAGTAACCAATGAGATTAAATTTGGAGCCTTTTGGATACCAAAGACCAAGGTTGGGTGTATGAACTAAATATCTCAAGATCCTTTTTACGACTGTCAAGTGACACTCCTTAGGATTGGCTTGAAATCTTGAACACAAACATACACTCAACATAATGTCTGGCCTAGATGCACATAAATAGAGTATAGATCCAATCATGGAGCGATATACCTTTTGATCGACGCTAGGTCCATCTTCATTGAGATCCAAGTGGCCATTCATTGCCATAGGAGTCTTTATGGGTTTCGCCTTGTCCATTCCAAACTTCTTGAGTATGTCTTGAGTGTACTTAGTTTGGCTTATGAACGTCCCTTCCTTTTGTTGCCTCACTTGGAATCCCAAGAAGTACTTTAGTTCTCCCATCATAGACATCTCAAATCTATCTGTCATAATTTTACTAAATTCCTCACAAAAAGATTTGTTAGTTGAACCAAAGATTATATCATCAACATAGATTTGACAAACAAAGAGATCATCTTCAAAGTTCTTCGTGAACAATGTATAATCTACTTTACCAATCTTAAAGTCATTTTCAATTAAGAAATCTCTAAGACACTCATGCCAAGCTCTAGGAGCTTATTTGAGGCCTAGAGAGCCTTACGCAATTTACATACGTGGTCGGGGAACTCTTCATCTTCAAACCCGGGGGGTTACTCCACATACACCTCCTCCTTGATTGGTCCGTTGAGGAAGGTGCTTTTCACATCCATTTGATAGAGCTTGAAATCATGGTGAGTAGCATATGCAAGTAATATTCTAATGAACTAAAGTCTAGCTACGGGAGCAAAGGTTTCATCGAAATCCAAACCTTCGACTTGTGAATACCCTTTGGCCACAAGTCGTGCCTTGTTTCTTGTCACATTTCATGTTCGTCTTGTTTGTTGTGGAAGTCCCATTTGGTACCGACGACGTTGGATTTGGGTCTTTCGACTAGTTCCCACACATCATTCCTTTTGAAATTGTTGAGTTATTCTTGCATGGGCACTACCCAATCCAGATCCTTCAATGCATCCTTAACCCTGCGTGGTTCCAAAAAGGACACAAACGAGTAATGCTCACAAAAGTTAGCTATGCGAGATCTAGTAGTTACTCCCTTTTGGATTTCACCGATGATGTTGTCGATTGGGTGATCCCTTTCGAAGTATTGGTGTACTCTTGGGTGTGGTACTTGTTGTCTTGAATCTTCATGATCATTTTCTTCTCCCCCTAAGTGGTTGCCCTCATTGACTTGTTGATCATTTTTGCTTTCTTGAGGTTGATCTTGTATGGAAGCTCCCCCTTGATCATTGGTCTCCTCTTGTGGTTCATTTTCCTCATGCATATGTAGAGGTGGCTCTTGTGGTCGAACTTCGCCTAACGCCATTCTTCTCAATGCTTGACAAGGAGGTTCTTCTTTATCTAGCACACATGGATCAACTTGCTCCTTTTGGGAGCCATTAGTTTCATCGAACACTACGTCACGTGCTACTTCAACAAGTCCGGAGGTCTTGTTGTAGACACGATAGGCGTAAGTTTTTGAATCATAACCAAGCAAGAAACCTTCATCAGACTTCGAAGTGAACTTTGAAGTCCTAGGCTTCTTTTTCAAAATATAGCATTCGGAACTGAAAACTCGAAAATATGAAATATTAAGCTTGTTACCGGTGAGTATCTCATAGGATGTTTCTTGAGTAGTCGATGAAGATAAAGTCTATTTATGGCGTGGCAAGCAGTGTTGACCGCTTCCGCCCAAAATCGATCCGAGGTCTTGTACTCATCGAGCATTGTCCTCGCCATCTCTATGAGAGTTCGGTTCTTTCTTTCGGCAACTCCATTTTGTTGAGGGGAGTAAGGAGCTGAAAACTCGTGCTTTATGTCTTCTTCATCTAGGTACTCCAAGACTTGTGTGTTCTTGAACTCTGTGCCATTGTCGCTTCGAATGTTTTTGATTGTCAATGAGAATTCATTTTGAGCTCGTTTGAAGAACTTCTTGAGTATTCCTTGTGTTTCTGACTTGTCATGTAAAAAGAAAACCCAAGTGAAGCGAGAAAAAACATCAACAACTAATAAAACATATTTGTTACCGCCGATTCTTATGTAGGCGATTGGAACGAATAAGTCCATGTGAAGTAGCTCGAGCGGTCTTGTTGTAGTCATGATGTTATTTGCGGGATGAGGTGCTGCAACTTGCTTCCCAGCTTGGCACATGCTACAAGGCCTGTCTTTCAAAAGCAACATCATTCAAACCTCGGATGTGATCGCCCTTGATGAGTTTTTGAAGATTCCTCATACCAACATGCGCTAGCCGTCTATGCCACAACCTACCCATGTTGGTCTTTGCAATCAAGAATGTGTCAAGTTCGGCTTTATCCTTGTTGAAGTCAGCAAGATAAAGCTTTCCCTTTAACATACCCTTGATTGCAATGGAACCATCACTCCTCCTAGAGACTGCCACACCCTCGTTAGTGAACAAGCAATTATAAGATTTGTCACATAATTGAGATATGGACAGTAGGTTATAATCTAAGGAATCAACATGTAATACGTGAGAAAGAGTGTGTTTAGATGATATGGCAATTTTACCGGTACCGAGCACCTTTCCTTGACTATCGTATCCAAAATAGATGCCCTCGTTTGGATCCTCATTTTCTTCATACTCAACGAACATTCTTCTTTCTCCAGTCATATGGTTGGTACAACCCTTGTCTAGCACCCATTTAGATCCAGCGGAGGAGTAGGCCTGCAAAAACAAATTATGCCTTGGTTTTAGGTGCCCAAGCTTGCTTGGGTCCTTTTAGGTTAGTCACAAGGGATTTGAGCACCCACAGATGAGACTTGGTGTTCCCATGGCATGGACCAACATAATGAGCATAAACTTCGCCAAAATTACTTTTCATCAAGACATAAGATGCATCGAAAGTTTTAAATAGCAACTATTGTTGTTTATACACAGGACTAGTCTGTGAGATCGAACTTGTCCAGACCCCGATCGGACTAGTCCGATGATCATGCATGTAGGATTCATTAATTTGGGATTTTCCAGTTTCAGAGGGTCTTCCCTTTACAAAGACATTGCTCTCCTTGTAAATCTTATGGCTTTTAGCATGTTGCTTTTCACCATAAGAGTAACCAATGCCATATTTGACATTTGGAGGTCTTGTGACCAAGTATGCACTATGTGCATATTTGATCTTCTCTGTCAAATATGCCATTTTGTGAAGGATGCTTGTCCTTGGTAGAGGTTGACTTGTCTTTCAAGCTGGTGTCAACTTTACCACGTTTACAAGTAGAAGTAACTTTAGTTTTAATGGATTGGGAAGGTAAACTTGAAGAGGATGAAGGGTCACCTTGCTTGAGTGACTCAACTTGCACTTCAAGGATCTTGTTAACCTTGATTAGGTTAGGAAGTTCATCCTTGATTGTAGCATTTGAGTTGCTTAACTCCAAGAAAGCTTCCTTGCTTGAAGCTAATTCAAGCTCTAGTGACTTGCTTCACTCCTTTTCAAGTTCTAGGAGCATGTCAAGTGCGACATATTCCTCCTTTTTGGAGATAATCTTGTCTTCTTGATGATGTATCAACTTCTCCTTCTCAACAAGTTGATCAAGTAAGAATTTCATTTTTGCGGCTGTTTTCTTATCTAGTCCAATGAGCATATATTCATTATCGCTAGCAATTTCACTATCACTGGAATAGAAATACACGGAAGAGGGTTTTGTTTTACCTTGCGTTTACCTTCCTTTTCCATGAGGCAAGTGTCGTTCCCCTTCCATGCGCTGAGAGTAAGGAAGAGAGTGGACTTCTTAGATGTCTTCTCGATGGCTATGCTAGCCATCTCTTCTTCTGATGATGATGAGGACTCATCATTTGAGTCCCACTCTTTCCCTATATGCGCTTGTTCGGCTTGTTTCTTCTTCTTGAAGAATTTTCTGGGATGAGGCTTGGCTTCTTTGGTCTTCTTCTTGTTCTCCTCATATGGGCAATCAACTATAAAGTGGCTATACTCACCACAATTATAGCGTGCCCGCCTCAACTTTGGCTTTGATCTTTCCGTGTACTTTCCTTCACATGATTTAGCGCCTTGTCTCTTCTTCATCATCTTCTTGAATTTCTTCATAAATAGTATCATGTCATCTTCATCCAAGTCACTGCTTTCATCATCACCGTCTTCTTCTAGTTGAGCTTCTCAAGCTTCTTTATATAAGGGCTTGAGGGTGGACTTCAAAGCAACCCCTTTCTTCTTTGCTGAGGTGAGATCAGCAATCTCCTTAATGTGCTTGGCCTGCTTTTCCATCATCTCAAAGTTGATGATTTTTCCAAGTAGCTCATCCGGGGTCATCTTCTTGTATACGGGGCTTTCTCGTATCATTGAGCATAAGGTGACATTGCGAGGCATGAAGGCTCTAAGAATGAGCTTCACTACCTCGTGGTCGTTCCACTTTTTGCTTCCGTATGCTCGCACCTTGTTGTTGAGCGTCTTTAATCGGTTGTACATGTCTTGTGGCGACTCATTTTCTGCGATTGCCATCCTTCCTAGCTCGCCTTCAATCATCTCGATATTCGCTTCTCGCACATGACAATCGCCTTCATCTGCGGTTTGCAATGTATCCCATATCTCCTTCGCGATCTCGAGACCATCCAGCTTTGTAAACTCATCCCGACTGAGTGATGAAGTGATGACTGCAGCAGCTTGGGCATTTTGATGGATCGCTTGCTCTTGGCTAGGTGTGAGCTCCTCATCATCATCCGGGATATCTATTCCTGTGCATAATATGTGCCACAAACTTGGATTGAGAGAAATCAAATGCATTTTCATGTTTTGCCTCCACATTGAGTAGTCATTGCCGTCAAAGTGTGGGGCTTTTCCAAGTGGAATAGATAGATAATGGTTGTTGTTAGTATTTAGGCGATCATAGTTATAATGATATCGGGAGTAGTCGGTGTGACCACTCCCCTTCTTTCTCTTCTCATCTTCAATCTTCATCTTTCCCTTGGAAATGGTTTTCTTCCTTAGGAGCGCCTTGAGTTCAAGCGTCTTCTCATCGTCATCCTCGATGTCTTGAATGGCTTCAAGGAGCTTCTCCAATTTCTGGTTCTTGTCTTCATCATCCTTCTCTTGGTTGTTGCTCTTGCATACGTCTTTCATGTCCGACATGATCTCTTCGAGCGATTAGTCTCCTTCTTGAAGAACCTTGCCCTGATACCAATTGAATGTGGCCTAGAGGGTGGTTGAATAGGCCTTTTAGAATTTTGTCAGAACCTGCAACACTTAACAACCAGATCTAAACTAGAGATATAGAAATAGTCCTGTCAAGTGCGAACTAGTCCGGTGTGTACCGACTAGGTTAATCAAGTTTGATCGATAAATTTGATTCTAGGATGTATGCAACGGAAATATACTTGTAATTATAGTGTTACACGATTATGAACTAGGGTATACCACAAGTCAATCTTATATTTAATGTTTCAACGTACAGTAAGCAAGATTGATTGAAACACTAGATTGATATGATGTATAAGAACGATGAATGCAAAGTTAGAACACAAGCAATTTATCATGTGGTTTGGTTCCCACAGAGGCAACCTACATCCACGTTGGGGAGTCCACAAAAGGACCGGGTCTTCTCCAACCCTACCCTCGTCGGATCACCACGAAGGCCAATCCTCTTCACTTATCACAAAGGGTAAATAACCAAATCCATGGGGCCTTCTCACACGTTGAGGACTCCCCTAGATTACAACAAGAACTCCACCAAGAACACACTCGAAAGATTATAATGAAAATCACAGGAGTGTGTCGGGGAATCAAACCAAGACCTCAATGAGTGATGAACCGTGTCTCCCCAATGTTCCCAAGTGTATTCTCAAGGGATTGATCTTTGTGGCTTTTGATTTTGTGGAGAGATATGTTTTCGAGACTCTTGGGAGGTGTGACGGCGCAGGGGGTCGAGTGCGGTTAAAGTTGGGTCGTGCACATCTATTTATATGAGGTTTCTAAAAGTGACTGTTAGGGTTTAGGAATATAGGACTAGTCCATGGTGGACATAGGACTAGTCCAGTGTGCTGTGTGTAGCAAACCCTAAGTGTCCTGAAATATTGGACTAGTCCGGCTAGAAGCGGACTTGTCCGATTTTGCTTCTGGAAATCTTCGGACTAGTCCGATAATCATTGGACTTGTCCGGATCAGTGAAACCCTAAGTGAATTGGGTGACAAGTCCGCACTTGGAGGACTTGTCCGATTTAGGTTAGAGGGTTTTCGGACTAGTCCGTGCCAATATCGGATTAGTCCGATTTTTATCAGAATGATATCAGACTAGTCCATTGAGTGATCAGACTTGTCCGATTTTGTGCAACTTGTGATGAGGGATAGTCCGCACTGGGGAGGACTAGTCTGATTCTAGTCAGAGAGATATCAGACTAGTCAGTGGTTATATCGGACTTGTCCAATCTTGTGCAGAAAGATATCAGACTAGTTCAGTATGAGTCGGACTAGTCCGGTCCTATATAAACTTGTGCAATGTGTGTGATTATTTGTGCTTGAGCTCTTGGGGTGTGTTTCCTTAACACACTCCATACACAATGATCTACTACACTTGTTCCATGAGCTCCTTTCCACATTGCTCCTCATTCTCCCTTCTTTTTGGCTCTTTGCTCATTTTCTCATTAAAACCAGTGCTCATCTCAACAAAGTAGTTGGGATCTCATTTGCTTGTCATAAATCATCCAAAACCCACAAGGGATTCCTAGATGCACTTTCAGTGCCTGTCGGCAGATTTACACCTTGCTGCACTCAACCCTCTCCTACAAAATGGGAGGGTAAGCCTCGACACCCAGGTTAGCTAATTACATCGGTTTCCTACATATAGCCAGTACGCATCTGGTATAGTTCAAACTTGTCCAGCAGGGCCGCACACGTATCGGTCCTCAATCGACACAAGTAGGGCTACTAATGTGAGACCATGTCTCACTGCATCATATCCGCTGCTTGGTCTTAATTTCATATTCATAAACAATTTTTTGATCAAATCCATTCCGTGTGATAAAATCCTATCTCGCCAGTAGATTCCAACTACCCGACTTCTACCGAATTCCTCAAAACATTAGCATGGCATTTTTTACTTGTCAAACTGTAGATCTACCCGGCAAAGTCGACTTTGACGGTGAACCATGGCCTTTTTAATGGCGGCCACAAAAATTGGCAGAGCCCAGCCGTTTCTTAATTATTCTCTTGGATTTTTGTTTGAGCAGACATGCAAGGAGGTTAGGAAACTATTATCCAATTGAATTAGAAGATGGTTACATCTAGAAAACTGAAAGTGCATGTAGGCATCCCCATGGGTTTTGGATGATTGATGACAACAATTAAGAGGCTAATGACCTAAAGTGATCTTAAGCACATGTACAAGGATTGAAATGAGATGAAAACCCTCAAAAAGGAAAAGGCTAAAACGGGCGTCGAAGACTCAAGCGTAGAAATTAGGGTTTCTATAGTATTTAGCTTATATGAGCCTTATCATGTGAGAGGGTGGTTGTATCATGTGCATTGAGATCTTACCAAGGGGCTCAAAGTGGTGGTTTAGACAAAAACCTAAGTGAGAAGCCTAAAAGAGAAAAAGCCTAGGAGGCCGGACTAGTCCAGCCATGGCAGACAAGTCCGTTTTGAGACGGACCAAATGTCTCTAGAGTGAATCTGAGTGAATTTGGAGCTAAGTCCGAGAAGTCCAGACTTGTCTGTTTTTGGACGGGCCAAAGCTCTCTGGAGTAGTTCGGTCTTGTCCGTTTGGGTACGAACTAGTCCGTTTGAGACGTGGTGAGATTAACCGAGAGAAACCATAGGGGGCCACACTAGTCCGCCCATGTGGTCGGACTAGTCCGGGCCAACCCAGAGGAGTCCGTTTTGGAACAGACCAAGTGGTTTTGTTCCACTTTGGACTAGTCCGTTGTTGACCGGACTAGTCCATAATGACCGTTCGAATTTTGAAATTTGGCGGGTAGCGTGACGATCGTTGCTCAGTGTGGCAGTTGTCGGGAACTGACCAGAGGTCAGTGGTCCCATAGGGTCGGACTAGTCCGGGTCCGAGGTCGGACTAGTCCGCCCCCTTGCTGATGTAAGCAAAAGGGGCTCGAGACCTCTATAAAAAGGGGATCCCCAGGCTTATTTGAACAGGTCTTGAACCCTAGCGCCACCACAAGCATCCTAGAGCCTTCCAAAAGCCTTCTACTCATCCTACTAACCCTTTAAGAGCAAATATTGAAGAGATTAGGGTTTGGGGAGGAGAGTAAAGAAAGATCATCGTGCTTTGGCTCTCGGTTTGATCTCTTGCACATTGTGTTGTGTTTTGTGGCTTGTGTGTAACACCCTCATTTTCATGCATCATGCCCTACATACATTCATATACATGTTTAACATTAACCCACATAAAGAGGAATAGGTTTAAAATTTATTTGGAACAAAACCACACTTAAAATGCTGAAAAGTGCGGACTTGTCCGATTTTAGTGAGGACTAGTTTGATTTCTCTCTAACTAAAAATGAACTTGTCCGTTTTTGCTGCGGACTAGTCCGATTTTGCCACTGGAAACTTTCGGACTTGTCCAATTTTGTGCGGACTAGTCCGACATTCCAAGAATCCAATCCTTGAAAATTTGCTAAGTCCTTGGACTTTTCCAGACTAGTCCGGTGTTCCAGCGGACTTGTCTGCTTTCCTCTCTGACTAAAGTCGGGCTTGTCCGATTTTTGGCCAACTTGTCCGATTTTCTCTCTAGACAACTTCAGACTAGTCCGGTCCTTTTCAGACTTGTCCGATATTTCGCGACTCCGAGTTGATCTTTTGTTTTAAGACTTGTTTCTTGGGGTTCACGTTAAGTGGGCCTAGGTACGTCATTCCTAACTCTTTTATAGCCCATGTGGGACTCTAAATTGGCCTCTACTCCTCTCAAACTCGAAATCCATCTAACCCTATCCTCCACCTCTATATAAACAACCCCACCCCTTGGCTTGACATCCATTTGCCACTTTTCGACCCCAACCAAACCCTAGTTCGTGGAGAGCCACCATCAAGGAGGGAGGAGGAGATCCCAAGCAAGGAGAAGGAGAGGAGGCAATGAAAGAGGATCAAGATCTCCATCAAGTTTTGCTCTTCATCACCAATTCATCTCCCAGTTCATCCCCAACCCTAGATCATCAAGATCCAAGTGTTGCCTCCAAGTTTCTCTTTTCCTTGGAGTCCTAAACACCTGGTATACCTTCTATTCTCTTTTTTCTTACGTGAATTCAACCCCTAATCTCCAAATCCACATCGATCTAGAAACCTAGTTTGCCAGTTTCGCGCAAGGGCGGACTTGTCCGGTCCCTAGCGGACTAGTCCGATTTTCCTGTGTAAAATGTGTTTAATTAATTCTAAAATTTAATATAATCAACTCCAAACCTGTATAAACTTGTTAAGATCTATTAGAACTAGTTAGTGATCACTGAAAGCAACCCATTAACAAGTTCTACCTTGCATTTGTCATATTGAGTAATATATGTGCACTCTTTGATTGTGTTTCTTGGCTTGTATGTTTATTGTGTGGATTAGACGGATCTGCGCTAGAGAGTTCTGCGGAGGATCTGCAATACAAAGAGTTTGAAGGCTTTGACCCTAATAAACCGCAAGAGCAAGGCAAGTGTCCTTGAAGCATATTGATCATGTTTTAAAATAAATATTTTGTTTGCAAAACTGCATGCTGTGTCAATTTGATGGGAAATCCTATGATTGGAAGTTTACTAGACTTGTCTAACCACCCTTGTCACCTGGAATTTATGGAAGAGAGTCGGGAAGGGCTTTTTACCTTTTTGATTTGCTTAATTAATCGGGATGGAAGAACAACTATACCACTTAATTTAATTATGCATTAATGAGATTGTGGTTGACATGAACTGGTTAATATGATATGGTAATGGGTGATCTAAGCAAGCTTGGTATGTGGATGGGTTGAATTCTATGGTGGTTTTGCTTGCTTTAGATCTTAGGATCGTTTTGTGGAGCGACCATCCAGGATTTACATTGCCACCACGAGGCCAAGTATGGGTGCGACGTAGCTGATTAATTAGGGCTTTGCCATTGCTATTTGGATCATTATGGATGCTCAGGGAAGGGGTAGTCCGATTGGGTTTGTTGATGATTTGTGGGACTACACTGGGATCTAAATGGCTCAAGAGGGGGCCCTTGGTTGAAGATGTGGTCAGTTGGAGACATCGCCACCAGTGAAACCTCAGTGGGGTCTAAATAGGCTAGTAATTGAATGTAGGCCTAGAGGGGGGGTGAATAGGCCTTTTTGCAAATTGTCGGATCCTGCAACACTCAACAACTAGTTCAATACAAGAGATATCGGACTAGTCCCGTAAAATGCGGACTAGTCCGGTGTTCACGGACTAAGTTGATTAAACTTGATTGATTGGTTTGATTCTTTTATGTGTGGAGCGGAAATATAGAATCAAACAACAGTTTAACAGTTGTATACTGGATTATATCACGATTAAGTCTTATGTTCAACAATTTAATGTAAGATGAACAATATGTATGAAACCCTAGATTGAGTTGATTAATTGGAATGATTGAACACTAAAACAAGACACAAGTGTTTATCCCGTGGTTCGGCTACCACAAAAGGCCACCTACATCCACGTTGAGGAGTCCACAAAAGGACCGGGTCTTCTCCAACCCTACCCTCGTTGGATCGCCACGAAGGCCAATCCTCTTACACTAATAACAAAGGGGTGAATAACCGAATTCAAGGAGCGATCTCACACTTTGAGAGCTCCCTTAGATTACAAAACACAATGCCACCGAAAACACACTCAAAAGTTACAATTGAAACGCGGGAGTGTGTTAGAGAATCAAACCAAGAGCTCAATGTGATGTTGCAAGTGTCTCTCCAATGATCTAAAGTGAATCCTCAAATGATTGGACAATGTTGCACTTGATTTCGTGGAGAGAGATCATTTTTTAGGCTCTTTGGAGGTGTGACGGCGCTAGGGTTCGAGAGAGAGTAAAAGTGGGTCGTGCACCTCTATTTATATGGGGTTTCTAAAAGTTACTGTTAGGGTTCAGAAAGTTTGGACTAGTCTGTGGTGGTCACCGGACTAGTCCGGTGTGCTGTATGTAGCAAACCCTAAGTGTCCCGAAATATCGGACTAGTCCGGCTGAAAACGGACTTGTCTGATTTCGCTACTGGAAATCTTCGGACTAGTACGATGTCCATCGGACTTGTCCGGACATGTGAAACCCTAAGTGTGTTGGATGACAAGTCCGCACTGGGGAGGACTTGTCCGATTTAGATCAGTGGGTTTTTTGGACTAGTCCGTGAAAATGTCAGACTTGTCCGAAGTGGATCAGAAAGGATATCGGACTAGTCCGGTTGATAACGGACTTGTCCGATTTTGTGTGACTTGTGTAGTGTTTTGAGGACTAGTCCACACTGGGGAGGACTAGTCCAATTTTAGTCAGAAAGATATCGGACTAGTCCGACAGATATCGGACTTGTCCGATCTGGTGCAGAAAGGGTTATCGGACTAGTCCGGTTGTGATCGGACTAGTCCGGTCCTGTGTAATTCTGTGCAATGTGTGTGTTTAATTATCATTGAGCTCTTGGGGTGTGTTTCCTTAACACACTCCATACATAATAATCTACTACTCTTTTTCCTTAAGCTCATTTCCACTTTGCTCCTCTTCATCCCTTCTTTTTGGTATTTTGCTCATTTTTCTATTATAGGCCTGCATTCATCTCAACAACGAGGTTAGGATCTCAATTGCTTGTCATAAATCATCCAAAACCCACAAGGGAGTCCTAGATGCACTTTCAATCTCCCCCTTTTTGGTGATTGATGACAACCAATTGAGATTTCACAAAATATGACAAAAATTGAGATTTTCATAAAGTATGCACATATGAATCAAAAATACATCAAGCAGTGAAAGAATTATCCATATGTGCATTCTTTATGGTGGGATGCATAACTAAGACATTAAGACATTGAGAGTGACATAGTTTGCATTAATTAACCAAAACAAATATGTCATTCCAGGAGCAAAATTACAGATTTTAACAAAAACTTCTCAAATTAAGTAAGCATTGCATCACAGAACCAAAGTTAATCTTAGAAACACATTTAAATCATTACAAACACAAAGATAGATAAAAAAGAGCTCTCTCCTCGCATCCTATAGCTAAAGCTAAGACTCCCCCTCAATCTCTCCCCCTTTGGCATAAGACACCAAAAAGAAGGAGAGGAGGGTCCTAGGGTCTTCACTCCTCACTGTCGGTCCTCTTGTCGTCGTCTTCATCTTCTTCATCATCAGCTTGACGAGGAGGAGAAGGAGGAGGGACGGAGCCACTCGAGCCCCCAATGCCAAAGTAGGCAAGCTCGGACGGGTTCAAGGGCGCGGGATCTATGAAGTCTGGGTCTGAGTCCTCAGAGATCGCTGGAGATCCAATGGGGTCGATCTCCAGCTTTTGGCAGATTTGCTTCACGTTGGCCTTTATGTACTTCATGTCCTCCTTTCTCTTCTGGTTGAGCTTGTGGGCCTTCACCTCGGCCTTCTTCCAGGAGGAGAATATGGCAGCCAGATACTTGAGGATCCCACTAGCTGATCCTCTCTGAGGGGCTTCCCTAGAAGAAGGGACAGCTCTGGCACCTTCACTTGATCTTGCCGGTGCCTCGGGACTGGAGGCTGGCGAAGGAGCAGCCTGCACACTCGGCTTTTGAGGCATTTGAGGCCTCAAGGGGAGATGCTCCACATCTTTCACAAACTCAATGCCGGTGACTTTTTCAATCACAAACATTAGGTAAGGAGCATATCCGCAAGATCTATTGGGATTGCAGGATATGTTCACCATATCATTCCAAATGTATTCTGCCACATCAAATGGGCGGTCCTTGCTTATGACTCTCATCAGAGTCTGAAGGTATCCTTGCACACTCCCAGCATCGCCATCCTTGGGAGCAATTGTCT
Organism: Tuctoria greenei; assembly: GCA_036927565.1. NCBI lineage: Eukaryota > Viridiplantae > Streptophyta > Magnoliopsida > Poales > Poaceae > Tuctoria > Tuctoria greenei. Next base: position 243,208,563 of record JAYESD010000002.1, on the reverse strand, counting down.
TTCTTAACACTCTGTTCAACACCACAAAGAATGGCTTCATGTTTTTGGTGGAAGGAGGGTTGAACATTGAGTTTGGCTCATATAGGAACTTCATCCTATCCTTGTCAATGACACCAATGTTGTGTATGACCAAGCAATCAGACCTTGTGGTGTAAAGGTGAAGTAGGTTAGCGAAATCTTCTTGAGTGATGCTGTACTTGGATCCATGGGTCATCCAAGTGACACTCTCTTCATCCTCACTAGAGAAGTGACAGGTCGCAAAGAACTGTGCAATCACTTCATCATTCCAGTTATTTTTGAAAGCAAACAAATCTCCTAGTCCATGCTTCTCAATGGCTCTCACTACATCAGTGAACGGTGAGCAGCCCTTCTTCTCAAAATGTGCCCAGTCAATCCACTGACTGTGCACCACGGGGGTCTTCATCGGTAGATACAACGATTTGTAGAAATCTGCATGGAAGTTGCACCAGAACCTCCCATCAGCAGCTTGCTTCGGCCTGCCATACCAGTCAATGCTTCTGAATTTAGCGGCCGAGTCACTGCCCTTACCATTGAACTTCTCCTCAGTAGGGTCCCAGACCCCTTACCTGGGAGCATGCAGCTTCAGAGGCCCGACTAGACCCGTCGCTATCCCTTTTCCCTTGCCCTTTGCTTGGCGGGCACTTGCCGAGCTAGGGCCACCACTTGCTATAGCCCTAGAAGCTGGCACCTTGGAGGCCGGCTTCATCGCTACCACTTTCCTCCGAACTTGTGGAGGGGATGGAGCTGGCTCGGTAGGTCTTTCTTGGCGCTTCTTGCCAAGACCCGTTGAGGTCCGAGGTGCCACCTTTTAGGTGTTGACATGTGAGATGGTTACATCTCCTTTCATGGAATGGTCTCTCAAGAAATGATGTCTTATGTCTATGTGTTTAGTTCTAGAGTGCTCAACTGGATTGTGGGCAATTTTAATGGCACTCTCATTGTCACAAAGGAGAGGAATACGGTTCATATTGTAACCGTAATCCCTTAGAGTTTGTCGCATCCAAAGGAGTTGTGCACAACAACTCCCGGCTGCAACATACTCCGCTTCGGTTGTGGATAGGGCAATGGAATTTTGTTTCTTGGAGGACCAAGAAACTAAGGATCTCCCTAGGAATTGGCATGTGCCGGAGGTGCTTTTTCTATCTACTTTGCACCCGGCATAACCTGCATCGGAGTAACCGATGAGGTTGAATTTTGAGCCTTTTGGGTACCAAAGACCAAGGTTGGGTGTATGAACTAAATATCTCAAGATCCTTTTTACGGCTGTCAAGTGACATTCCTTAGGGTTGGCTTGAAACCTTGCACACAAACATACACTCAACATAATATCTGGCCTAGATGCACATAAATAGAGTAGAGATCCAACCATGGAGTGATATAACCTGCAAAAACTCGTTAATTGCAAACGTGAGCATAAGGCTCAGCAAGACTAACCCGTCTCACTAGACATATGCAAAGGGGACTCTAAACATAGGTAAGATGAAGAATAAATGACTCGCCTACAAGTGGATCCTTATAATCAAGTTTTAAGTAGCAAATGACATTCTCCAAGCACGGCACATCATGGGCTCCACAATCAAACAAGAAACGCTTTACCGATGATATGACCTGCTCAGAGCACATAATGCTATTACAGCTAAAGTATGGGGAAATTGTAAACTTTTAATTGTACTATCTCTAAATCATACAAGGTTGCAAAGTAATTATAATTCAATACAATATGATTTTCTGGCTTCTTAGTATTTACTACGTCACGGCGCAGTGAACAAGTGGTACTCTATTACCGCGAGGGATGGTGATTGCAATCAGGACACACCCGGACAACACGACACATACGCACTTTCAGAAATGCCAGCGAGTACTTCGCGCAGTACCTACGTAACACTTCAGTACCGGTCGTATATGGCAACCTTTCGCAAGAAACTCAAATGCCGAACCGGTCGATCCGTCATGAGTAGGAGGTCCCTGCGTGGGGCGTACTCTGACGTGCCCACCAGCGGATTTACACCTTGTTGCCCTCAACCCACACCTATAAAACAGAACGGTATGCCTCGACACCCAAGTGACCAAGCTACGTCAGTTTATTGGATTCCATATGTCCATTATGTTGCCAGTACAAGTCAAGCTTGTCCGAAGGGGCCGCATACAGACGGGCCTTAATCGACACATGTAGGGCTATGCGACCGAGACTCAATTCTCGCCGCTTCCTATCCATTCCCTGCCCGGTCTCGATTTTATTATAGTATTCCCTTTTCTATCTAACCAATCCTGTGAGATATGTCCCACATCTCTCGCGAGTAGATTCCAACTACTCGACTTCTACCGGATTTTATATGCATTAGCAAAGCAGTTACTATAGGTCAAACTGTAACTCGTTCCAACCAATCCCTTTTGGTCATGCAAGTGGAGTATCAATCACCCTATACGTAATGCACACATCAAACTTATGACGTAAGGTGATAAAGACTGTAAAAACTTTGTAAAGCTTTTAAATGCAAACCGGGGCTTGCCTTGTTGTAGGTTAGAGTCTGAGTTAATATTTGGAAGGTGCTCTTCCAAGACTTCTGGCTCTTCCTCGACTTTGGTCACTATACGATATGCATATAATATGTATATAAATGACTTCGAAAAATAATCATTATCGAGACCAAAATTTAATCCATGGTGATCATTAGATGATAGGGACTTTAATTGGCTTTGGAACTTCTATGGTATATACTAGGGAATATGATCAAGGCTCTTGCAAAGAACAGGAGATGATCAAAGTATAGTGTTGTCTCTAAAATTATGGCAAGTATTAAACATCCAAGAAATTTAAAGAAGAAAATGTAGCTTGAACATAGCTGCCAGTTGATAATCATGATAGAGGAAGTTGTTCCGGTTCTAGCAAAACTTGTTTCATAATTTTCTAAGCTTAGGTGAAGGAGTTATTGAAATTCTAAGTTAGCAATAATTTCTGGAATTATTTCTATTTGAATTTTCAGCTTTTAAATAATTAGTCAGTTTGCAACTGATTTAGGACTATTATATAATGTCAATTAAATCCAAGATTTTTAAAGGAACTAGTTTATGACTAAGGAAAGACTCAGCCCAAATTTGGGGCATAACAAAGCAACTGAATATCTGTAAAAATTCAATAACTGAAAAAGGAAATTGAATTATACAGAGGGTTATACAGGTGCAATGGCTCCCAAACTTTTCCTGGTAGTCAAGCATAGGACACTAACTTTTATGTGAATTTTGGGGATTTTTCCAGTGGTAACTTTTCTAGAAAAATTGTATTTGCATTTGGAAAGATTAATTTCTACAGAGTCTAACTTTGCATTTCACAGAACCTAATTGGTACTGACAGAAACTAGAGCTCAAGGGCTTTCAAACAAAATTTGTTTGACGATTTTTGGAGCACCCTACAGAAAGTTATGGATTTTCAAATTGGAGCCAAATCTGGAATAAATTCCTAATTTGAATTAACTCGTGGGCCCCACTGTTTTAAAATGGACCAATGGCATTTAAACCACACGGGGGCCACAGATATCCACCGCGTAGCCACAACAGATCCCGTGGCCACACCTGATCCGACGGGGTTTACAGCCGCTGACACGCGGGACCCACCGCGTCGTCTTCCACCTCTCGACGCGGGCGGCGCGCGGGGCTCCCTACGCGGCGCTCTCCGGCGAGCCTCGCCGATTTTTAGTTCCCAGCCACCGCAGCTCCTACCTTTGGGCACCCAACCATAAAATCACGCACTGAGCACGATGGTGGGGTCGGGGAGGTCCGCCGACGGTCTGAAACCATGGTGCATCGGCGGTGGCGGCTGCTAGGGCTCCGGCTATGTCGGAATTGCCGCTCTGTGGCTAAAACCCGTCTAAAAAGGCTGGGGAAGTCTTCTGGAACCACGAGGAACGTGATGGGCAGGCGATATCGTCGTGTAACGGTCGGCAAAGCAGTCGTCGACGGTGATAGAGGCAACTTCTCACCGACGGAGGGGGGAACTCGCGATTCTGGAGCTACGGTCGCTCATTTCCGGTGATTCCAGTTCGAGAGGGTGCGCAAGAAAGCATAGAAACTATTTGCTAGCAATTGGGAAGAGTGATTAAGCGTGGAACTCTAATTGCATGAAATACCGAGCACGTTCATAAGCTTCGGCCAAGAGTAAAACCTAGCTAACTTGCTCGATACTTGCGTAAACAAGGAACGGCTTTCACCGTTGCGTAGAGCGTGTCCCGGCGCACCAATTTGCTATGGGAGTCGAAGCACGAAACGGCATGCAGCGGCCTGGCAACGTGGAGCAGGGACGGCGCGCGGTGAACACGATGGCGACCCTCGGTATAGCCTCAAAATCATCGGCCAAACCGTCAACTATGCAACAAAAAGATCGATCCGGAGGACAGGGAAGGAAGAGAGGAGTCACCTAGCTGTTGGAGGCTTGGCGCGAGAGTTCTCCGGTTGGCCAGCAACGGGCGCGCAGCGTCGGCGGTCGGAAGCTCGCGCGCGGGATGGAAATGGTGAAATCCGTCGACTCAGCGAGATGGGAGGTGATAAGGGCAACTGGGAGTTGATAAGGGAGAGTCCAGGACGCTATTTATAGGGCTCAACAGCGGTGGCAGGCTTGTGTCGCGCTGTGCATGCACGCCATCGCGGTGGCGGGCGCAGCGCGCGCTGAAATGCGGCTGCGCGTGTGCTGCTGACTGGTGGGCCCCCCAGTCAGCCCCACAGCCACTGCACCTTTAGTAATTCACTTAAAAATAGTAAATGAACTCCAAAAATCATGAAACTTCAGGACTAAGTCAAGAAAATTATGATGAACACAATCGTGGGTTTAGATCTTCATGTTCAAATCTATTTTTACCAGACTTTGAATTTGAATTTAAACTTGATTCAAATTCGTTGAGCGTCTCAAATAAAATAACAAATGAGTTCCTAAAATCTTGAAATTTTGTAGGTAAGCTATTGAGAATATTAAAATGCAAAGGGAAATTTTAGAGCCTCGAATTTGAATGTTTTTTGCAGGGCCCATTTAGTACTGTACTTGAATTTCCCTAATAAACACCACCCAAAATTCTAATGTTTGAAAAGGGGGTGAATTTAATCATTCTAGAATTAATGGTGAAGTCCAATACTCATGTTAATAAAATTTAGCCATGAGTGCAAGAAAGGTTTGGATGACATTAAGTTCATGTGTACCACTATATTGGATTTTTAATATGGTTAAACACCAAACTTATAACTGAATTCACATGCCACAAAAGTGGGGTTTTACATTCCTCCCCCCTTAAAAGATTCTCGTCTCGAGATTACAAAAGAAGGCAAAAGGAAAAGATCTAACGAACATATGTCGCTAACAAGTCCGGATAGTTCGTTCTATGATACTCCTCACTTTCCCACGTGGCCTCTTCAGCACTTTGGTTACTCCACAAGACCTTGTAGAAACGCAAGGTGCGGCTTCTTGTGGTGCGAGTCTTCTCATCGACGATCTGAGTTGGATGCTCGGAATAAGTGAGATCTGGTTGGAGAGCTTCCAAATCTTCTATACGGACATCAGCGGGAGTTTTAAGACATTTCCGTAACTGGGAAATGTGGAATACATTGTGAACCCCTGAATGTGGCGGCGGTAACTCCAATTTATATGCCACATGTCCGCATCTTTTGATTATTGCGAACGGCCCAATAAAACGTGGAGCTAGCTTCCCTTTCACCCCGAATCGATGGATACCTTTCATAGGGGATACCCGGAGATAAACTTGATCCCCAACTTTGAAGTGAATAGGTCGACGTTGTTTGTCCGCGTAGCTCTTCTGACGAGACTGAGCGGCTTTGAGATTTGTTTGAATAATGTTCACTTGCTCTTCGGCTTCTTTTATTATGTCGATGCCATATACCACTCGTTCACTAGATTCGCACCAGTTCAAGGGTGTGCGACACTTCCGGCCATAAAGAGCTTCATATGGCGCCATCTGGATGCTAGCCTGGTAATTGTTGTTGTACGAAAATTACGCTAATGGTAGATGATCATCCAAATTCCTACCATGGTGGATGGCACAGGCACGAAGCATATCTTCTAGCACTTGATTTACCCGTTTGGTTTGTCCATTAGTCTGAGGATGATAAGCCGAGCTTCGAATCAGTTTGGTACCCAATGCATCGTGGAGATGATCCCAAAAGCGAGTAAGAAAAATAGATCCACGATCTGAAATGATAGTGCGGGGTACACCATGTAGACACACTATTCTAGAAATATAAAGTTCCGCATACCGCTTTACATCATACTTGACACTGACAGGTATGAAATGAGCCGATTTGGTCAACTGGTCAACAATAACCCAAATTGAGTCGTGCTTATGGAGAGTGGGAGGCAACCCAACAATGAAATCCATGCTGATATCCTCCCATTTCCAAGTTGGTATGCTTAAAGGTTGAAGCTGTCCTGCTGCTTTCATATGGTCGGCCTTCACTCGCCGGCACGTATCACACTCGGATACGTATTTGGCTACTTCCCTCTTCATCCGAGTCCACCAGAACTTCTTTCTCAAATCTTGGTACATTTTGTTACTTCCCGGATGAATGGAATACTTGTATAAATGAGCTTCATCAAGTATCTTCCTCTGAAGTTCCATGTTTCGGGGTACCACTATACGGTTGTTAAACCAGAGGGTACCTTCATCGTCACTTCAGAAACATTTCATCTCCCCCTTCTTCATTCTTTGCCGAATATGCGACATCCCCTTGTCCTCCTTCTGAGCTGCCATAATATCCTCCCTGATGGTAGGAATGAGAGCGAGATTGTAGAGTGCCCCATATGGAACCAAGTAGAGACTCGGTTCTTCTTCTCCTTCCATCGAGGTAATGGAAAGATTGTTGATATGGGACTTGTGGCTAAGAGCATCTGCGACTATGTTTGCCTTGCCTGGATGGTAGTAGATCTCAATTTCATAGTCCTTGATCAACTCTAACCATCTCCGTTGTCGCATGTTCAAATCCTTCTGGGTGAAAATGTATTTCAAGCTCTTGTGATCAGTATATAGGTGTACTAGATTACCCAGTAAATAATGCCTCCACATCTTCAATGCCAGTACCATAGCAGCGAGCTCAAGATCATGAGTCGGGTAGTGCTGCTCATGGTTCCTGAGCTGCCGTGATCCATACGCGATCACTCTTCGCTCTTGCATCAACACACAACCTAAACCAATCCCAGATGCATCGCAATAGACATCAAATGATTTGGTTGTGTCTGGTTGGGCTAAAACTGGTGCCGTTGTAAGGTGTTTCACCAATGCTTTGAAATCTGCCTCGCATGCCTCAGTCCATACATACTTCTGTCCTTTCTTCACAAGTTCTGTCATTGGTTTAGCTATCTTGGGGAAATTGGGTATAAACCTCCGGTAATATCCTGCTAAACCTAGGAAACTTCGGACTTCATGTACAGACTTTGGAGACTCCCATTTGAGGACTTGCTTGATCTTGCTTGGATCAACTGCAATCCCTTCTGCTGATATGATGTGCCCTAAAAATGGCACTTGGCTGATCCAGAATTCACACTTGCTGAACTTAGCATATAGATGATGGTCCCGTAATCGTTGAAGCATGATACGCAAGTGTTGAGCATGTTCTTCTTCGGATTTTGAATACACAAGTATGTCGTCAATGAAGACCACGACAAACTAGTCCAATTCCGGCATGAACACCGAGTTCATGATATACATGAAATGAGCCGGCGCGTTGGTCAATCCGAAGGACATAACAAGGTACTCATACAGTCCATACCTCGTTGAGAATGCTGTCTTTGGTATATCTTCTGGTTGGATTCTAATCTGATGATAACCAGAACGAAGATCCATCTTCAAAAATACTTTCGCACCCACCAATTGATCGAAAAGAATGTCAATGCGTGGTAGTGGATACTTGTTCTTGATAGTGGCAGCATTAAGTGGACGATAGTCTACACACAGCCTCAAGGTCTTATCTTTCTTTTCTACAAACAGTGCAGAACAACCCCATGGTGATGAACTTGGACGAATGAAACCTTTGTTCCCAAGTTCAGTTAACAGCTCCTTATGTTCTGCAAGTTCCTTGGGTGCCATCTTATAGGGTGGTCTTGAGACTGGTACTGTTCCTGGTGCAAGTTCAATCTTGAACTCTATATCCCTTTCTGGGGGCATACCAGGAAGATCTTCAGGAAACACGTCTGGGTATTCACATACTACCGGAATATCCCTAAGTTCCATAACCTCGGCGTTGTGAGTAGATGGGTCCAATGGAATGATGTTCTCAAGATTGAGAACTTGGGGCTGATGGAGTGGAGAGTTTAGATAAATCTTTCGAGGAACGATATCAAGATAGAACCATGGTATTGCAACCATGCCACTCCTAAGATGATATCTAGCTTTTGAGTCTCTAGGATAATGAAGGAGGTAGGATAGATGTTCCCATCTAGGTCAAGAGGCACCCTATGGGCCATCGCATATGTTACTACCCTTCCTGCTGGAGTGCAAATCATATATGTAGTTTTTGTGGAGATAACAGGCAGCTAATTTTTAATGACAACAGATTTACTAATGACATTGTGGGAAGCTCCGGAGTCAAAGAGTATGACTATGGATTGATCATAGATAGAGAACGTACTCATGAGCATGAGCGCGCCTTCCGAAACATCCTCGATGGCGAGGTGGTGGACGTTGTCGGGTCTGGTGGCTGGCTTCTTGAGCTGGTTGCGGGGTTGGTTGGCCCCCTGGTAGGATGATTGCCCTCCGCCTTGTCGATTCTGCGGACAGTCCTTGGCGAAGTGCCCCGTGCGTCCACACGTGAAACACGTGTACAGGGTTTGGCCAATACGAATGGGAGGACGGAATCCCGGTGCACGTGGTGGAGGTGGAAGTGCATGTGGGATCATCCCCTGTGGTTGCTGCGGCCGGAATCCGGAGTTGCTGAACTGGCGACCACTGAAGGTGGTCGTGATGGTTGTTGCCTCCTCTGGCCAGATAGTGATCGATACACCATACGGTACTTCTGAGGAGCACCACCTCCGCTGCCCTGCGAAGCACTCCTCTTCTTCTTATCTGAGGATAGCTCGCGCGTAGCGTCCTCCTGCATGATAGAGGCATTGACGATGTCGTTGAAGCTGCCGCGGTTGAACAGGACAAGCTTGTCCTTCAACTTGGGGTTCAAACCCCGGTAGAAGCATTCGCGCTTCCGATCTTCGGTATTCACTTGGTCCTGAGTGTATTGGGCCAAGTGGTTTAATGATTTGGAGTACTCGTATGCACTCCTTCCTCCCTGCCTCAACTCCAAGAACTATTGAAGCTTCCTCCTCATAATCCCGGGAGGGATGTGGTAGGCGCGGAACGCCTCCCGGAATTCGGCCCAGCTTACGATATGGCCTGCGGGGCATGCGGCAAGGTAATTGGCCCACCATGCACCGGAAGACCCCTGCAGTTGCTGCGCTGCAAACAGCGTCTTCTGCTGTTCGGTTACCTCGAGCAAGCCGAACTTTCCTTCAATGGTGCGGAGCCAATTATCCGCATCCAACGGTTCATCGGCCTCTCTGAAGACCGGTGGATGTGTCGATGAGAAATCAGAGTAGGAACTCTAAGATTGCTGACGCGGTCCATCATTTTGTCGTCCTCCTTGACGGGACGAGTGCTGCACCAGAGTCCGCAATAGCTCGGTTTGCTCGTCGCACAAGCCGAGTACTGCAGCAAGAACCTCCGCGAGACTTATGGGAAGTGCGGGTGGAGGTGGTGGAGGTGGTTGCGTTTGAGGCGTAGTCTGTCCCGGGGGTGGTGTGTCATCCCCCTGGCCTCCACTGGATCCTCCCCCATCTTTACTGGTACGAGTACGCACCATACTGCAATACAACGATTCACACCATAAGTCTCACTGCCTTAACTTCATCCCTCCATATAAATAGTAATGCGGTAGGTAACAACAGATGATGCATAACATTCACATATATTGATAAAGAACAAACTTTATACAATCTATATTATCTTGGGCCCAAATTTACAATAGAACTCCCAAAATAGACAAACTTCATTTAAAGAAGTCGTCTCATCTATGCTTGGTCACCACAAGTCGTCATGTCTATATCATTGTACATCCACCTCGCTACTATTTACAATAAGACTCATAAAGTCGCAAAATACGCGTGGTGTTTACTACACATCATTACACTCGGCCTAAAGTGATAAGTACATCATCACTGCCCTTTACTCATAAAACTCGACCTCCTGAGGATCTTCTTCTTCCTCGTCATCCTCAGGATTAGGCACCACTGGTATGGGTGCTAGAGCAGAAGATTATGCCTCGTTCAAAAGTGACGTCTTTTTGGCAATCATAGTTTGCCAATCCATCTGTACCATAAACATTCCCCAGGCCTCGTTCTCCTGCTAAGCCTGCTCATAGTGGGTCTTCCAGCTCTGAGCCTCCACTCTGGACTAATCCCGATCTGCAGTCACCGCGTCCAACTGGGTGTCCCGCTGGTGTCCATAGCGTAGGCTCGCCTCCAAGTCAATTTCCATCTCTAGAGTCTCCTGACGAGATGCGGCTAAATCCATAACAGCGTCATGCCATTGATTCTCCCTGAGGTTCAAACGGTGGTTGAGTCTGTCATTTGCCCTCACAAAGAGCTTTGCTCGAATCATGGCTTGCTTCAGATTATTCGTCAAATCTTTTATGCATGCCCTTTGATTACCCTTCTCGCGATGTGATGCGGCTGCATACACCACTAAGGCCGTTGCGGATGTTTCACCGTGCTCGTCCACCTCCGCAAGCAAGCGGGTTGCCTAGGCTTCAGAAGCCCTGCCATTAACTGGAAAGAACTCATACGGAGTACCCACCAGATTGTGGTAATGGAGTTTGCAAAACCTCCCTATGGCAACACTTGCGGCGTAGCTCCATGTTTCCTCTAATATCAACCCTTTGATATTGATGGAGTATGGAGCCCATCCGAGGTGCGGTGGACCAGCAGGCACATCGACGTAGATGGTGCAACTCCACATACCGCCCTCCTGGAACTTCTTGCCCCAATAGCTAGGCAACACCAGATAGCCAAACTGGCGAAGCAACCTAACAAACACGTCCGGGAAACCGGCTTGCCCGGTGCACGTGGAGAACACCCATCCATTAGGCAACTGAATTCTTGGTGCTGCCATCTGTGGATAAACATACCCGGATGTCAATACACCGTATAAGTATTCAACTCAATCAATGACAATGTTGGACAAAAGAAATTATCCATAATCAATTGATTCAAGAAAATCTGCAAACTGGAAATGATCACAGTTCTGGTTCAACTGACCTTCCTGTATTAACCCAAAAGTTTCATACAGGAAATGTCAGAATTAAAAGCTATGTTGAATACAAAAGTTGTATTACACTTCAAAACCTTTCCAGATTGTACTCATACAGCTCTAGGCGAACTAATATGAGGAATCTATACAGGTTTTAAGTTGACTCAAGTTTTCTGGAAATTTTGACAGAACCTCTCCTGTATATGGGCTTACTTCCACATCCTATACAGGTTTATCATGATAAGATAACGAGGTAATGACAAAATAAACATTGTATAACATCGCGTTAACAATCCATAAATAAAAGAGTTCTATCCTAAAAATTTTGTTATACAGGTATCGCGCACAATTTCACAACCCTGTGCAAACTGTTCCAAGTTCTGGACTGCAAGAACCAAGTTTGCAACAATTGGAATTAGGCATATCTACACCCATATTCAGGTCAGAAGTGACAAATAAAGTTGATAGAGGACTTCCTAAGCTTTCCAGAAATGTATATATGTGACCATGTCACTATTCTGGATTAAGAGCTATAACTGTCCAAACTTAACAGTTGAGCTGACTGGTTTGCACCAGCCGTCCTACAGTTCACTGTATTGACTCCCCAATTTGGTGTAACTCCAACCCAAATCAGGAAAAACCTCCCATAACAAACTTGTAAAACTCCTCCTACCCTTTCCAAATATGTATGACAATAAGGCAGGGGATTTTTGTACAGCAAGTTATGGCAAAAATACAGAGACTGGTGTAATGGTAAGGTCATCTGGAGCAGTTACCTTACACCCCTGATTTCGACAGATTATCAAGTTTTTCTGTCTTTGTGGTCAACAGAAAAGTTGTAGATATCTTCACGAGCTTTCCATCCATATATGATACCCCTATACTCTCTAGTAAATAACCAATATTACAACCCGGCGAAGTTGAGCCAACTTCTGCCCGAAAACAAGAATCTTGATTCTATTCATTCTATCGAGTCGGAACCCTTTTTGCGGAGTCCAAACCTACCAGCATCTGATATTTGGACTTTACAAAGCATTATGCAACCAATCTGTCGGTGGGGATGGTCTAGTATCATGTTTGATACTGACGGTACTACGTATCTCACCAAAGAAAATTCTATCCGGTATTTCCGGTTACGTCTATAGGTGGTTCCTATATCGTTCTCTCGCAAACGGCTTCTACACGGTATTCTACCGTAGTTAATGCTGCAAAAGACAAACAATCCCCTTTCACACCTTCACACCTCAAGGGCGGCACGGGGAAACACGACAGGCAGTCACAATAATATATATGAAAATAAATGCATACGACTCTGGTGTGAGTCGTCCTCGAGCGAGGCCATGTCTCGAGGTACATGGCTGTAAATATGTTTGTACAGCAAAGACTCCCGTACGATCTGGCTTATACACGCTCGGGCATACGTGTTTCGCATGCTCCCATAGAACATGAATAGTTCTAGAGAAGCATACTATCGGGTTATACACCACCCGACGGGGGCTCCCACTAACTATGAAGCACGCTGGGGTACCGCATGTCATAGGTTCTCAGAAACATTGAAAGCTTCAGAGACTCCTATTAGCTTCCCGTGCCAAGCCACGAAAATTTCACATATCACTCCTCGTATGCTGAGCTTACCGAGATTGATCTGTTCTCGGTGGCGTACCTTACCTCTTACCCGACGTCAGGGCGTCGCTACAGAATATAATAACACATAGTTAGTTTACCACCTTTATGCCTTATATTAATAATACTCCTTATAAAGGCATATAACTAATTCCTCACTCAAGTCCTAATTTTTGAAAATATGTTCTTTTCAGGTACACTGTTCCCAATGATGCTCTGATACCATGACTGTGGGGACCAGAATCCCGACATCCGAGGATCTCATTGGGTGGTGTCGTGCGATGCGACACCCAACAGTTATACAAGAATAGAACCTGAATAAGTACAAGACAGAGTCTTTTATTTTTCATACAGCGGAAGTTTTTACAATACTAATGGATGTAAAGAAATATATACATATCATATCTACCCTCTCCGCACTAGCTATGCAAAAGCAAAGTTATCCATGCCTGGGATACTTTGCACTAGCAACACTCAATTAGGGCGGCGTGCAGGGTTCCCACTCGGCTGTACACCCTGGAGGGGGTGCAGCCTCATCATCAAACCCTTCGTCAACAGTATAACCTGCAAAAACTCGTTAACTGCAAAAGTGAGCATAAGGCTCAGCAAGACTAACCCGTCACACTAGACATATGCAAAGGGGACTCTAAACATAGGTAAGATGAAGCATAAATGACTCACCTACAAGTGGATCCTTATAATCAAGTTTTAAGTAGCAAATGACATTCTCCAAGCACGGCACATCATGGGCTCCACAATCAAACAAGAAACGCTTTACCGATGATATGACATGCTCAGAGCACATAATGCTATTACAGCTAAAGTATGGGGAAATTGTAAACTTTTGATTGTACTATCTCTAAATCATACAAGGTTGCAAAGTAATTATAATTCAATACAATATGATTTTCTGGCTTCTTTAGTATTTACTACGTCACGACGCAGTGAACAAGTGGTACTTTATTACCGCGAGGGACGGTGATTGAAATCAGGACACACCCGGACAACACGACACATACGCACTTTCGGAAATGCCAGTGAGTACTTCGCGCAGTACCTACGTAACACTTCAGTACTAGTCGTATATGGAAAACTTTCGCAAGACACTCAAATGCCGAACCGGTCAATCCATCACGAGCAGGAGGTCCCTGCGTGGGGCGTACTCTGACGTGCCCACCAGCGGATTAACACCTTGCTTCCCTCAACCCACACCTATAAAACGGAATGGTATGCCTCGACACCCAAGTGACCAAGCTACGTCAGTTTGTTGGATTCCATATGTCCATTATGTTGTCGGTACAAGTCAAGCTTGTCCGAAGGGGCCGCATACAGACGGGCCTTAATCGACACAGGAAGGGCTATGCGACCGAGACTCAATTCTTGCCGCTTCCTATCCATTCCCTGGCTGGTCTCCATTTTATTATAGTATGCCCTTTTCTATCTAACCAATCCTGTGAGATATGTCCTACATCTCTCGCGAGTAGATTCCAACTACTCGACTTCTACCGGATTTTCTATGCATTAGCAATGCAGTTACTACAGGTCAAACTGTAACTCGTTCCAACCAATCCCTAGGATTTTTGGTCATGCAAGTGGAGTATCAATCACCCTATACGTAATGCACACATCAAACTTATGACGTAAGGTGATAAAGACTGTAAAAACTCTGTAAAGCTTTTAAATGCAAACCGGGGCTTGCCTTGTTGCAGGTCAGAGTCTGAGTTAATATTTGGAAGGTGCTCTTCCAAGACTTCTGGCTCTTCCTCAACTTCGGTCACTATACGATATACATATAATATGTATATAAATGACTTTGAAAAATAATGATTATCGAGACCAGAATTTAATCCATGGTGATCATTAGATGATAGGGACTTTAATTGGCTTTGGAACTTCTATGGTAGATACTAGGGAATATGATCAAGGCTATTGCAAAGAACAGGAGATGATCAAAGTATAGTGTTGTCTCTAAAATTATGGCAATTATTAAACTTCCAAGAATTTTAAAGAAGAAACTGTAGCTTGAACATAGCTGCAAGTTGATAATCATGATAGAGGAAGTTGTTCCTGTTCTAGCAAAACTTGTTTCATAATTTTCTAAGCTTAGGTGAAGGAGTTATTGAAATTCTAAGTTAGCAATAATTTATGGAATTATTTCTATTTGAATTTTCAGCTTTTAAATAAATAGTCAGTTTGCAACTGAATTAGGACTACTATATTAGGTCAATTAAATCCAAGATTTTTACAGGAACTAGTGTATTACAAAGGGAAGACTCAGCCCAAATATGGCGCATAAAAAAGCAACTGAACATTTGTAAAAATTCAATAACTGAAAAAAGTAATTGAACTATACAGAGGGTTAAACAGGTTCAATGGCTCCCAAACTTTTCCTGGCAGTCTAGAATAAGACAATAAATTTTATGTGAATTTTGGGGATTTTTCCAGTGGCTATCTTTTCAAGAAAAATTGTATTTGCATATGGAAAGACTAATTCCTACAGAGTTTAACTGTGAGTTTCACAGAACCTAATTGGTTCTGAAAGAAACTAGAGCTCAAGATCTTTCAAACAAAATTTGTTTGACGATTTTTGGAGCATCCTACAGCATGTTATGGATTTTCTAAGTTGGAGCCAAATCTGGAATAAATTCCTAATTTGAATTAACTCGTGGGCCCCACTGTTTTAAAATGGACCAATGGCATTTAAACCACACGGGGGCCACAGATATCCACCGCGTAGCCACGACAGATCCCGTGGCCACACCTGATCGGACGGGGTTTACAGCCGCTGACACGCGGGACCCACCGCGTCGTCTTCCACCTCCCGACGCGGGCGGCGCGCGGGGCTCCCGCGGCGGCGCTCTCCGGCGAGCCTCGCCGATTTTTAGTTCCCGGCCACCGCAGCTCCAACCTTCGGGCACCCAACCGTAAAATCACGCGCTGAGCACGATGGTGGGGTCGGGGAGGTCTGCCGACGGTCGGAAACCATGGTGCATCTGAATGTAGGCCTAGAGGGGGGGTGAATAGGCCTTCTTGAATTTTCTCGGTTCCTGTAGGACTTCAACAAAAAGGTCAAATCCATATATATCGGACTAGTCCGGTAAAGTGCGGACTAGTCCGGATTTCACGGGCTAGATTGATCAAGTTAGGTCAATTTGATTGTTTCGTTGTCGTTTGCAGCGGAAATATAAACTTTAATGACAGTTCAATAGTTGTATGTTAAGTTTTATTGCAAGTATGATTCTTGTTCAACTATTTAACTTGAATTCAATAAAATGAATCAAACCCTAGATAATGTTGATCAACTAGAATGATGAACACAAACGAACAAGACACAAGATTTATCCCGTGGTTCGGTTACCACGAAGGCAGCCTACATCCACGTTGAGGAGCCCACAAAAGGACCGGGTCTTCACCAACCCTTCCCTCGTCGGATCGCCACGAAGGCCAATCCTCTTCCACTAATCACATAGGGGTAAATCACCAAGTTGAAGGGGCGATCTCACAAGTTGAGAGCTCCCTTGATTACAAGTTTCAAAACCACCAATAACACACTTCGAAATATACAAATTGAGATGCAAGAGTGTGTTAGAGATTCAAACCAAGAGCTCAATCGTGTGCCAAGTGCTTCTCCAATGATCTAGAAGTGATCTTCAATGGATTGATTGATTTTTCACTTAACTTCGTGGAGAGAGATGGTTTTTGAGTCTCTTGGGAGGTGTGACGGCGCTAGGGTTCGAAAGAAGTTAAAAGTGGGCCGTGCACTCTATTTATATGGGGTTTCTGGAAGTTACCGTTAGGGTTCAGAAATATCGGACTAGTCCGTGGTGGTGACCGGACTAGTCCGGTGTGCTGTGTGAAGCAAACCCTAAGTGTCTAGGAATCTCGGACTAGTCCGGTTCAAAACGGACTTGTCCGATTTCGTCACTGGAAAGCTTCGGACTAGTCCGATTGACATCGGACTTGTCCGGACACATGAAACCCTAAGTGTTTAGGATGACAAGTCCGCACTTGGAGGACTTGTCCGATTTAGATCAGGGTGTATATCGGACTAGTCCGTGTGGACACCGGACTTGTCCGAAGTGGATCAGAATGAATATCGGACTAGTCCGGGTCACAACGGACTGGTCCGATTTTGTGTGACTTGTGCATTGAAAAGGACTAGTCCGCACTGGGGAGGACTAGTCCGAAGTGGAACAGAAAATATATCGGACTAGTCCGGTGGTTACCGGACTTGTCCGATCTGGTGCAGAATGTGATATCGGACTAGTCTGGCTGATATCGGACTAGTCCGGTCCTGTATAGTTTTGTGCATTGTGTGTGTGTGATTAAGTGAGATTGAGCTCTTGGGTGTGTTTCCTTAACACACTCCATACATACTAAACAACTAATTTCTTCTCCTTGAGCTCAAATTCATTTTCCTTCTCAATTTCCCTCTTTTTGGTACTTTGCTCATTTTTCATCATTTTCCTGCATTCATCTCAACAAAAGGATTAGGATCCCAATTGCTTGTCATAAATCATCCAAAACCCACAAGGGAGTCCTAGATGCACTTTCAATCTCCCCCTTTTTGGTGATTGATGACAACCAATTGAGATTTCACAAAATGAGGTATAAAATGAGATTTTCATAATGTATGCACATATGACTCAAAAATGCATCAGGCAACAAGATAATTATTCATATGTGCATTCTTTATGGTGGGATGCATACTAAGAGCATGAATGCATTAAGAATGACAGAATTTTCATTTACCAACTAATATCAAGTGAATATGGCACTTCAGGAGCAAAAACTCAGATTTCATCACACACTTGCAAATTAATAGAGCAATTCATCACAGGACCAAACATGATATGAAAAGAGAGTTAAGCAAATACAATCACAATTAAAAAACATGGAGAGCTCTCTCCTCGCATCCTATTCAGCTAAATCTTAGACTAGAGACTCCCCCTCAATCTCTCCCCCTTTGGCATCAAGACACCAAAAAGAAAGAGAGGAAGGTCCTAGGGCTTCACTCTTCGCTGTCAGTCCTCTCGTCGTCTTCATCGTCTTCATCGCTTTCGGCTTGACGAGGTTGAGAGGTAGGAGGAGGAGCGGAGCTGCTCGAGCCCCCAATGCCAAAATAGGCAAGCTCGGAAGGAGTCAAGGGGCTGAGCTCGGTGATGTCTGGATCAGAATCTTCAGAAAGTACTGGAGATCCAATTGGATTGATCTCCAGCTTCTCACTCAGCTGCTTCACATTGGCTTTTATGTATCTCATGTCCTCCTTCCTCTTCTGATTTAGCTTGTGAAGCTTCACTTCAGTTTTCTTGCATGAGGAGAAAATTGCAGCCAAGTACTTGAGGATCCCACTGGCGGATCCTTTCTGAGGGGCTTCCCTGGAGGGAGGAGTAGCCCTAGCAGCTTCTTCTTGCCTTGCCGGCGCCTCGGGGCTTGAGGCCGGCGATGGAGCAGCTTGGACACTCACGGACTGAGGCTTCTGAGGCCTCAGTGGAGTGTGCTCCACATCCTTCACAAACTCGATTCCTGTGACCTTCTCAATCATGAAAATCAAGTAAGGGGCATAGCCACAGGATCGGTTGGGGGTACTTGAGATATTGACCATATCATTCCAGATATAGTCTGCAACATCGAATTGCCTTTTCTTGCTGATGACCCTCATCAGGGTCCGGAGGTAGCCTTGCACACTCCCTGCATCCCCATCCTTGGGAGCAATCGTCTTCCTGAGGACTCTGTTGAGGACCACAAAGAAAGGCTTCATGTTCTTTGTGGAGGGAGGGACATACTTGGAGGTGGGCTCATACATGAACTTCATTCCATCCCTCTCAATGACCCCAATGTTGTGGATAATGAGTTGGTCTTGTCCTTCAGAGTCAAGGTGCAGCAGGCGGGCAAACTCTTCCTGGGTAATGGAATACTTGGATCCATGAGTCATCCAAGTCACACTTTCTTCGTCTTCTCTTGAGAAGTGGCACGTTGCATAGAATTGTGCAATCACTTCATCATTCCAATTATATCTGAAGGCAAACAAATCCTTCAGCCCATGTCTCTCTGCAGCTTGTATCACTTCATCAAAAGCTGCACATTTCCTCTTCTCAAGGTGGGCCCAGTCAATCCATTGACTGCGCACCACCGGGGTCTTCATCGGCAAGTAGACCAACTTGTAGAAGTCAGCATGGAAATTTGACCAGAATCTGCCATCAGCTGCTTGCTTGGGCCTTGCATAGCAATCAACACTTCTCAACTTCATAGCCACATCGCTGCCCTTGCCATTGAATCTTTCCTCATTGGGGTCCCGGACCCCTTCTCTGGGAGTATGCAGCTTTAGGGGCCCAACAGGCCCTGTGGCAACCCCCTTGCCCTTCCCTTTAGCCTGGCGAGGGCCACTTGAAGGAGGAGCAGCCTTCGAGGCGGCCTTCTTGACACACACCTTCCTCCGAACCTGGGGAGGTGAGGGAGCAGGCTCGGAGGGTCTCTCTTGGCGTTTCTTGCCAAGACCCGTCGAGGACCGAGGTGCCACCTCGTGGTCCAACTCGGCCTCGAAATCGGAGATTTCGTTGTCGGAGCTCGACATGATCAAGAAATCCAAGGAAGCTTGAAAATGTGGGGGTTGGAGGCCGGACTTGTCCGCTAACTTCAATCCCCGAGTCTTCAAGCTTGATCTCCGCCCAAGATTGAGGCTTTTCGACGGAGGAATCAAGGATTCGCCTTGGGAGCTCGAGCGCAAGAGAGAGAAAGCTTGGGGGAGAGTGTGGGGTGAAGGGATTAGGGTTTGGTGGCGGCTAGGGTTATGGACACGAAAAATCGGACAAGTCCGGACAAGACCGGACTAGTCCGAAGTCCTCCAGAAACCTAAATCGGACTAGTCCGTGGTCTGTCGGACTAGTCCGGCCTAACCGGCACACTGCGGACTAGTCTGCAATGGCGGTCTAGTCCGGGTAACCACGGACTTGTCCGTGGTCACCAGGAGAGAATTGCATAGCCCATTCATATATATTTGAAGGTCCAATAATTGTGAGGGTAGAGAGGCAAAACAAATCAAACAATCTTGATGAATTTGACCAGTAAGCAAACAACAATCATACTATGATCAAATATTCATCAAGATCTAATAATTGACATAGTTTTTCGAGAGAAAAATGAAGAGGGATGATTTTCACAATTCAATCAATATTTTGAAGCAATCATACAGGTGTGCAAATTTTCAAGCCACACTCCGAGAATCAAGAATGTTTAGCTCATTTCGGAGTTCGCAAAAACGTTTTTCATCAAGTGGCTTGGTGAATATGTTGGCCAATTGTTTTTGGGTGTTGACATGAGAGATGGATATGTCTCCTTTCATGGAATGGTCTCTCAAGAAATGGTGTCTTATGTCAATGTGTTTAGTTCTAGAGTGCTCAACTGGATTGTGGGCTATTTTAATGGCACTCTCATTGTCGCAAAGAAGAGGAATACGGTTCATATTGTAACCGTAATCCCTTAGAGTTTGTCGCATCCAAAGTTGTTGTGCACAACAACTCCCGGCTGCAACATACTCCGCTTCGGGTGTGGATAATGCAATGGAATTATGTTTCTTGGATGACCAAGAAACTAAGGATCTTCCTAGGAATTGGCAAGTGCCAGAAGTGCTTTTTCTATCAACTTTGCACCCGACATAATCTGCATCGGAATACCCAATGAGATTGAATTTTGAGCCTTTTGGGTACCAAAGACCAAGGTTGGGTGTATGAACTAAATATCTTAGGATTCTCTTTACGACTGTCAAATGACATTCCTTAGGGTTGGCTTGAAATCTTGCACACAAACATACACTCAACATAATATCTGGCCTAGATGCACATAAGTAAAGTAAATATCCAATCATGGAGCGATATACCTTTTGGTCGACGCTCGGTCCATCTTCATTGAGATCCAAGTGACCATTCGTTGCCATGGGAGTCTTTATGGGCTTTGCCTTGTCCATGCCAAACTTCTTGAGGATGTCCTGTGTGTACTTGGTTTGGCTTATGAATGTTCCTTCCCTTTGTTGCCGCACTTGGAATCCCAAGAAGTACTTCAATTCTCCCATCATTGACATTTCAAATTTGTCTGTCATAATTTTACTAAACTCTTCACAGAAAGATTGGTTAGTTGATCCAAAAATTATATCATCAACATAGATTTGGCAAATGAAAAGATCATTATCCAGATTTTTTGTGAATAATGTATAGTCTACTTTGCCAATTTGAAAGCCATTATCAATTAGAAAATCTCTAAGACACTCATACCAAGCTCTAGGAGCTTGTTTGGGGCCATAGAGAGCCTTACGCAGTTTATACACGTGGTCGGGGAACTCTTCATCTTCAAATCCGGGTGGTTGCTCCACGTACACCTCTTCCTTGATTGGTCCGTTGAGGAAGGCGCTTTTCACGTCCATTTGGTACAGCTTGAAATCATGATGAGTAGCATATGCAAGTAATATTCTAATTGATTCAAGCCTAGCTACTGGAGCAAAAGTCTCATCAAAATCCAAACCTTCGACTTGTGAGTAACCTTTGGCCACAAGTCGTGCCTTGTTTCTTGTCACCACCCCGTGTTCGTCTTGTTTGTTGCGGAAGACCCACTTGGTGCCGACTATGTTTGCATTGGGTCTTTCCACAAGTTCCCAAACCTCGTTTCTCTTGAAGTTGTTCAACTCTTCTTGCATTGCCACCACCCAGTCCGGATCCTTCAATGCATCCTCAGTCCTGCGGGGTTCCAAAAAGGAGACAAACGAGTAATGTTCACAGAAATTTGCTATACGAGATCTGGTGGTTACTCCCTTTTGGATGTCGCCGATGATGTTGTCGATTGGATGATCCCTTTGAATGCATTGGTGTACTCTTGGGTGTGGCACTTGGGGGGTCGTATGTTGGTGTTCATCTTCTTCTCCCCCTGAGTTGTTGTCCTCGTTGATTTGTTGATCATGTTCATATTCTTGTGATTGATCTTGTATCGAGGCTCCCCCTTGATTGTTGATCTCCTCTTGTGGTTCACTTTCCTCTTGTATTTGTGCCGATGACTCTTGTGGTCGTACTTCGCCTAGAGCCATCCTCTTTATTGCTTGATAGGGGGCTTCCTCTTTACCTAATTCACATTGATCAACTTGCTCCTTTTGGGAGCCATTAGTTTCATCGAACACTACGTCACGTGCCACTTCAACAAGTCCGGAGGCCTTGTTGAAAACACGATAGGCGTAAGTGTTCGAATCATAACCAAGCAAGAAACCTTCATCGGACTTCGAAGCGAACTTTGAAGTCCTGGGCTTCTTGTTCAAAATATAGCAAGGAGAACCGAAAACTCGAAAATAAGAAATGTTCGGTTTGTTACCGGTGAGTAGCTCATAGGGAGTCTTCTTTAGTAGTCGATGAAGGTAGAGTCGATTTGTGGCATGGCAAGCGGTATTGATTGCTTCCGCCCAAAATCGATCCGAAGTCTTGTATTCATCGAGCATTGTTCTTGCCATCTCTATGAGCGTTCGATTCTTCCTTTCGGCAACTCCGTTTTGTTGTGGAGAGTATGGTGCTGAGAATTCGTGCTTGATTCCTTCCTCATCAAGGTACTCCTCCACTTGTATGTTCTTGAACTCCGTGCCGTTGTCGCTCCGAATACTCTTGATTGATAGTGAGAACTCGTTTTGTGCTCGTTTGAAGAATTTCTTGAGTGTTCCTTGTGTTTCTGACTTGTCATGCAAAAAGAACACCCAAGTGAAGCGGGAAAAATCATCAATAATGACTAAACCGTATTTGTTACCGCCTATGCTTATGTAAGCAATTGGACCGAAGAGGTCCATATGAAGTAGTTCGAGCGGTCTTGTCGTGGTCATGATGTTCTTTGCGGGATGTTGTGCTCCAACTTGCTTTCCTGCTTGGCACGCGCTACAAGGTATGTCTTTCTCAAACACAACATCTTTCAAACCTCGGATGTGATCGCCCTTGAGGAGTTTTTGAAGGTTCCTCATGCAAACATGTGCTAGCCGTCTATGCTACAGCCAACCCATGTTGGTTTTTGCAATCAAGCATGTGTCGAGTTCGGCTTTATCCTTGTTGAAGTCAACAAGATAAAGCTTTCCCTTTAACATACCCTTGAATGCAACGGAACCATCACTTCTCCTTGAGACGGTCACACCCTCGTTAGTAAACAGACAATTATAACCTTTGTCACATAACTGAGATATGGACAGCAGGTTATAATCTAAAGATTCAACGTGTAAAACATGCGAAAGAGTATGTTCAGAGGATATTGCAATTTTACCGGTACCGAGGACCCTTCCTTGACTGTTATCCCCAAAGTAGATGCCTTCGTTTGGGTCCTGGTTCACATCATACTCCACAAACATCCTCCTTTCTCCGGTCATGTGGTTGGTGCATCCACTGTCCAGCACCCATTTGGATCCACCGGAGGAGTAGGCCTGCAAAAAAAAAATTACGCCTTGGTTTTAGGTACCCAAGCTAGCTTGGGTCCTTGGAGGTTAGTAACGATACATTTGGGCACCCACACATGGGATTTTGTGTTCCCATGGCGTGGCCCAGCATAATAAGCATACACTTTACCAACATTATTTTTTATTAAAACATAGGAGGCATCAAATGTTTTAAACAGAAGTTGCTGTTGATTATGGGTCGGACTAGTCTGTGTGACCGGACTTGTCCGGATGACCGGACTTGTCCGGACCACAACCGTACTAGTCCGATTTTCATGAGAGTTCAGATTTTTAGTTTTCGAGTTACCAGGTTGTGAGGGTCCTCCCTTCACAAAGGTGATCCTTCCCTTGTTATTCCTATGATTTCCAGCTCTTTGCTTTCCATCACAAGAGTAACCAATGCCATACTTGACATTTGGAGGTCTTTGGACCAAATATGCACTACGTGCATAGTTGATCCTTTCCTTGTCAAATATTACACATTGGGTAGGATTTTTGTCCTTCGTGGAGGTAGGATTTTCCTTCAACCTGGTGTTAGTTTTATCACATTTGCAAACATGAGCGATATTAGTTAAAGTGGGTTGAGAAGGTAGGGTTGAAGAGGAGGAAGGTTCACTAAGCTTGAGTGACTCAACCTGCACTTCAAGGATCTTGTTGACCTTGATTTGGTCATCAAGTTGATTCTTGATTGCAACATTTGAGTTGGTTAACTCCAAGCAAGTTTTCTTGCTTGAAGCTAGCTCAAGCTCTAGTGAGTGATTTTTCTCCTTTTCAAGAACTAGAAGATTGTCAAGTTCGACATGCTTCTCCTTTTGGGAGATAATCATGTCTTCTTGACGATCAATTAGCTCTTCCTTCTCAATAAGTTGGTTAAGCAAGAATTTCATTTTTGCAGCAGTTTTTCTATCTAAACCAATTAGCATATCTTCATCATCACTGTCTAGATCATCATCACTTGAGTAAGAATGCAAGGAAGGGGTTTTGATGTTTACCTTGCGTTTACCTTCCTTAGCCATGAGGCAAGTTCCATTTGCCTTCTTCGCACCGAGCGTGGGGAAGAGTGTGGGTTTCTTGGGCATGCTTTCAATGGCTATGCTAGCCATTTCTTCTTCATCGGACGATGAGGACTCATCGTTTGAGTCCCACTCCTTTCCGATGTGTGCTTGTTCAGCTTGTTTCTTCTTCTTGAAGAACTTTTTTGGTTGAGGCTTGGACTCTTTACTCTTCTTCTTGTTGTCCTCATATGGGCAATCAACTATGAAGTGATTGTACTCACCACAATTATAGCATGCCCGCCTCATCTTCGGCTTTGTCTTCTCCTTGTATTTTCCTTCACTCGATTTTGTTCCTTGTCTTTTCTTCATAATTCTTTTGAACTTCTTCATGAACAAAATCATATCTTCTTCGTCCAGCTCGCTGCTTTCATCATCACTGTCCTCCTCAAACTGAGCTTCTCTTGCTTCTTTGGATAGAGGTTTGAGTGTGGATTTTAAGGCAACTCCCTTCTTCTTGGCCGATGTGAGGTCAGCTATTTCTTTGACGTGCTTGGCTTGCTTCTCCATCATCTCAAAGTTGATGATTTTGCCAAGCAGTTCATCCGGAGTCATTTTCTTGTACCCGGGACTTTCTCGGATCATAGAGCAGAGTGTGACGTTGCGAGGCATAAAGGCTCTAAGAATGAGCTTTACAACCTCGTGGTCATTCCACTTTTTGCTACCATACGATCGAACCTTGTTCACAAGAGTCTTCAGTCTGTTGTACATGTCCTGGGGAGATTCATCTTCCTCAATCGCAAACCTTCCTAGTTCGCCTTCAATCATTTCAATCTTTGCCTCCCGCACATGCCGGTCACCTTCATGTGCTGTCTGTAGTGTGTCCCAGATTTCTTTGGCAATTTCCAATCCGTCCACCTTTGTGAATTCATCTCTACTTAGAGATGAGGTGATAACGGCTGCGGCTTGGGCATTCCTGTGGATGGCTTGCTCTTGACTTGGCGTGAGTTCTTCATCGTCATCAGGGATGTTTATTCCTGTGCACACAATATGCCATAAACTTGGGTTAAGGGAAATCAAGTGCATCTTCATGTTTTGCCTCCACATGGAGTAATCACTCCCATCGAAGTGTGGGGCCTTTCCGAGAGGAATGGATAGATAATGACTGCTGTTAGAATTTAAACGGTCATAATTAAAAGGATATCGGGAGTAGTCGGTGTGACTACTCCCCTTCTTCTTTTCTTCAACTTTAGCTTTCCCTTTGGAAAGTGCTTTCTTTCGGAGCAGTGCTTTCAGCTCCAATGTCTCATCATCATCATCATCGAAGTCTTGAATGGCTTCGAGATACTTTTCAAGCTTTTGGTGCTTGTCATTGTTCATCTCTTCCTGGTTGTTGATTTTCTGGACTTCCTTCATGTCCGACATGATCTCTTCGAGTGGTTGCACTCTTTCTTGAAGAACCGGCTCTGATACCAATTGAATGTAGGCCTAGAGGGGGGGTGAATAGGCCTTCTTGAATTTTCTCGGTTCCTGTAGGACTTCAACAAAATGGTCAAATCCAGATATATCGGACCAGTCCGGTAAAGTGCGGACTAGTCCGGATTTCACGGGCTAGATTGATCAAGTTAGGTCAATTTGATTGTTTCGTTGTCGTTTGCAGCGGAAATATAAACTTTAATGACAGTTCAATAGTTGTATGTTAAGTTTTATTGCAAGTATGATTCTTGTTCAACTATTTAACTTGAATTCAACAAAATGAATCAAACCCTAGATAATGTTGATCAACTAGAATGATGAACACAAACGAACAAGACACAAGATTTATCCCGTGGTTCGGTTACCACGAAGGCAGCCTACATCCACGTTGAGGAGCCCACAAAAGGACCGGGTCTTCACCAACCCTTCCCTCGTCGGATCGCCACGAAGGCCAATCCTCTTCCACTAATCACACAGGGGTAAATCACCAAGTTGAAGGGGCGATCTCACAAGTTGAGAGCTCCCTTGATTACAAGTTTCAAAACCACCAATAACACACTTCGAAATATACAAATTGAGATGCAAGAGTGTGTTAGAGATTCAAACCAAGAGCTCAATCGTGTGCCAAGTGCTTCTCCAATGATCTAGAAGTGATCTTCAATGGATTGATTGATTTTTCACTTAACTTCGTGGAGAGAGATGGTTTTTGAGTCTCTTGGGAGGTGTGACGGCGCTAGGGTTCGAGAGAAGTTAAAAGTGGGCCGTGCACCTCTATTTATATGGGGTTTCTGGAAGTTACCGTTAGGGTTCAGAAATATCGGACTAGTCCGTGGTGGTGACTGGACTAGTCCGGTGTGCTGTGTGAAGCAAACCCTAAGTGTCTAGGAATCTCGGACTAGTCCGGTTCAAAACGGACTTGTCCGATTTCATCACTGGAAAGCTTCGGACTAGTCCGATTGACATCGGACTTGTCCGGACACATGAAACCCTAAGTGTTTAGGATGACAAGTCCGCACTTGGAGGACTTGTCCGATTTAGATCAGGGTGTATATCGGACTAGTCCGTGTGGACACCGGACTTGTCCGAAGTGGATCAGAATGAATATCGGACTAGTCCGGGTCACAACGGACTGGTCCGATTATGTGTGACTTGTGCATTGAAAAGGCCTAGTCCGCACTGGGGAGGACTAGTCCGACGTGGAACAGAAAATATATCGGACTAGTCCGGTGGTTACCGGACTTGTCCGATCTGGTGCAGAATGTGATATCGGACTAGTCTGGCTGATATCGGACTAGTCCGGTCCTGTATAGTTTTGTGCATTGTGTGTGTGTGATTAAGTGAGATTGAGCTCTTGGGTGTGTTTCCTTAACACACTCCATACATACTAAACAACTAATTTTTTTCTCCTTGAGCTCAAATTCATCTTCCTTCTCAATTTCCCTCTTTTTGGTACTTTGCTCATTTTTCATCATTTTCCTGCATTCATCTCAACAAAAGGATTAGGATCCCAATTGCTTGTCATAAATCATCCAAAACCCACAAGGGAGTCCTAGATGCACTTTCAGCATCGGCGGCGGCCGCCGCTAGGGCTCCGGCTATGTCGGAACTGCCGCTCTGTGGCTAAAACCCGTCTAGAAAGGCTGGGGAAGTCTTCTGGAACCACGAGGAACGTGATGGGCAGGCGATATCGTCGTGTAACGGTCGGCAAAGCAGTCGTCGACGGTGACAGAGGCAACTTCTCACCAGCGGAGGGGGGAACTCGCGATTCTTGAGCTACGGTCGATCATTTCCGGTGATTCCAGTTCGAGAGGGTGCGCAAGAAAGCGTAGAAACTATTTGCTAGCAATTGGAAAGAGTGATTAAGCGTGGAACTCTAATTGCATGAAATACCGAGCGCGTTCATAAGCTTCGGCCAAGAGTAAAACCTAGCTAACTTGCTCGATACTTGCATAAACAAGGAACGGATTTCACCGTTGCATAGAAAGTGTCCCGGCGCACCAATTTGCTATGGGATTCGAAGCACGAAACGGCATGCAGTGGCCAGGCAACGTGGAGCAGGGACGACGCGCGGTGAACACGTCGGCGACCCTCGGTATAGCCTCAAAATCATCGGCCAAACTGTCAACTATGCAACGAAAAGATCGATCCGGAGGACAGGGAAGGAAGAGAGGAATCACCTAGCTGTTGGAGGCTTGGCGCGAGAGTTCTCTGGTTGGCCAGACACGGGCGCGCGGTGCCGGCGGTCAGAAGCTCGCGCGCGGGATGGAAATGGTGAAATCCGTCGACTCAGCGAGGTGGGAGGTGATAAGGGCGACTGGGAGTTGATAAGGGAGGGTCCAGGGCGCTATTTATAGGGCTCAATGGCGGTGGCGGGCTTGTGTCGCGCTGTGCATGCACGCCGTCGCGGTGGCGGGCGCAGCGCGCGCTGAAATGCGGCTGCACGTGGGCTGCTGACTGGTGGGTCCCGCCAGTCAGCCCCACAACCACTGCACCTTTAGTAATTCACTTAAAAATAGTAAATGAACTCCAAAAATCATGAAACTTCAGGGCTAAGTCAAGAAAATTGTGATGAACACAATGGTGGGTTTAGATCTTCATGTTCAAATCTATTTTTACCAGACTTTGAATTTGAATTTAAACTTGATTTAAATTTGTTGAGCGTCTCAAATAAAATAACAAATGAGTTCCTAAAATCTTGAAATTTTGTAGGTAAGCTATTGAGAATATTAGAATGCAAAGGAAAAATTTAGAGCCTCAAATTTGAATGTTTTTGGCAGGGCCCATTGAGTACTGTACTTGAATTGCCCTAATAAACTCCACCCAAATAATTCTATTGTTTGAAAAGGGGGTGAATTTAATCATTCTAGAATTAATGGTGAAGTCCAATACTCATGTTAACAAAATTTAGCCATGATGGCAAGAAAGGTTTGGATGACATTAAGTTCATGTGTACCACTATATTGGATTTTTAATATAGTTGAACACCAAACTTATAACTGAATTCACATGCCACAAAAGTGGGGTTTTACAAGAGAGCCTTACGCAATTTGAATACGTGGTCGGGAAACTCTTCGTCTTTAAACCCGGGTGGTTGCTCCACGTACACCTCTTCCTTGATCGGTCCGTTGAGGAAGGCGCTTTTCACATCCATTTGATACAGCTTGAAATTGTGGTGAGTAGCATATGCAAGTAATATTCTAATAGATTCAAGCCTAGCTACTGGAGGAAAAGTCTCATCGAAATCCAAACCTTCTACTTGTGAGTACCCTTTGGCCACAAGTTGTGCCTTGTTCCTTGTCACCACCCCGTGTTCGTCTTTTTTGTTGCGGAAGACCCACTTGGTGCCGACGATGTTTGCATTGGGTCTTGCCACAAGTTCCCACACCTCGTTCCGCTTGAAGTTGTTCAATTCTTCTTGCATTGCCACCACCCAGTCCGGATCCTTCAATGCATCCTCAATCCTGCGTGGTTCCAAAAAGGATATAAACGAATACTGCTCACCAAAGTTAGCTATGCGAGATCTAGTGGTTACTCTCTTTTGGATGTCACCGATGATGTCGTCGATTGGGTTATCCCTTTGGGCGCATTGGTGTACTCTTGGGTGTGGCACTTGAGGAGTTGTGTCTTCATGATTGTCCGCTTCTCCCCCTAAGTGGTTGCCTTCATTGACTTGTTGATCATCTTCGTACTCTTGTGGTTGATCTTGTGTTGAAGCTCCCCCTTGATTGATGGTTTCCTCTTGTGGTTCATTTTCCTCATGTTCGTGTGAAGGTGGCTCTTGTGGTCGAACTTAACCTAGAGCCATTCTTTTCAATGCTTGACATGGAGCTTCTTCTTTTCTTAATTCACATGGATCAACTTGCTCCTTTTGGGAGCCATTAGTCTCATCGAGCACTACGTCACGTGCTACTTCAACAAGTCCGGAGGCCTTGTTGAAAACACGATAGGCGTAAGTGTTCGAATCATAACCAAGCAAGAAACCTTCATCGGACTTTGAAGCGAACTTTGAAGTCCTAGGCTTCTTGTTCAAGATATAACATGGAGAACCGAAAACTCAAAAATATGAAATGTTTGGTTTGTTACCGGTAAGTAGCTCATTGGGAGTCTTCTTGAGTAGTCGATGAAGATAAAATCGATTTGCGGCGTGGCAAGCGGTGTTAATCGCTTCCGCCCAAAATCGATCTGATGTCTTGTACTCATCGAGCATTGTCCTTGCCATCTCAATGAGTGTTCGGTTCTTTATTTTGGCAACTCCTTTTGGTTGTGGCGAGTATGGCACTGAAAATTCGTGTTTGATGCCCTCTTCATCAAGGTACTCCTCCACTTGTGTGTTCTTGAGTTTTGTGCCATTGTTGCTTCGAATACTCTTGATTGTCAATGAAAATTCATTTTGAGCTCGCTTGAAGAACTTCTTGAGTGTTCCTTGTGTTTCTGACTTATCATGCAAAAAGAAAAACCGAGTGAAGCGAGAAAAATCATCAATGATAACTAAACCGTATTTGTTACCGCCGATGCTTATGTAAGCAATTGGACCAAACAAGTCCATGTGAAGTAGTTCGAGCGGTCTTGTTGTAGTCATGACATTTTTTGCGGGATGATGTGCTCCAACTTGCTTCCCGGCTTGGCACGCGCTACAAGGCCTATCTTTCTCAAAAACAACATCCTTCAAACCATGGATGTGATCGCCCTTGAGGAGTTTTTGAAGGTTCCTCATACCAACATGTGCTAGACGTCTATGCCACAACCAACCCATGTTGGTTTTTGCAATCAAGCATGTGTCGAGTTCGGCTTTATCCTTATTGAAGTCAACAAGGTAAAGCTTTCCCTTCAACATACCCTTGAATGCAATAGAACCATCACTCCTCCTAGAGACGGCCACACCCTCGTTAGTGAACAAGAAATTATAACATTTGTCACATTGTTGAGATATGGACAGCAAGTTATAATCCAAAGATTCAACAAGTAAAACATGAGAAAGCGTGTGTTCAGAGGATATTGCAATTTTACCGGTACCAAGCACCCTTCCTTGACTATTATCTCCGAAGTAGATGCCCTCATTTGGGTCCTCGTTCTCTTCACATTCCACGAACATCCTCCTTTCAATGGTCATGTGGTCGGTGCATCCAATGTCTAGCACCCATTTGGATCCACCGGAGGAATAGGCCTGCAAAAACAAATTATGCTTTGGTTTTAGGTACCCAAGCTTGCATGGGTCCTTGGAGGTTAGTTACAATACATTTGGGCACCCACACATGGGATTTTCTGTTCCCATGGCGTGGCCCAACATAATAAGCATAGACCTTGCCAAGGTTGTTTCTCATTAACGCATAGGAGGCATCAAAAGTTTTAAA
Source organism: Tuctoria greenei (assembly GCA_036927565.1). NCBI lineage: Eukaryota > Viridiplantae > Streptophyta > Magnoliopsida > Poales > Poaceae > Tuctoria > Tuctoria greenei. Next base: position 243,177,374 of record JAYESD010000002.1, on the reverse strand, counting down.
TAAAAGCTGTTGTTGTTTATGAGTCGGACTAGTCTAGGGGTTCGGACTTGTCCGGATGACCGGACTTGTCCGGACACCGACCGGACTAGTCCGGTATTCATGTGAGTTCAGGTTTTTATCCTTCGACTTACCAGCTTGAGAGGATCTTCCCTTCACAAAGGAGATCCTTCCCTTGTTATTCTTATGACTTCTATCATGTTGCTTTTCATCATAAGAGTAACCAATGCCATACTTGACATTTGGAGGTCTTTGGACCAAGTATGCACTACGTGCATAGTTGATCAGTCAAATATGCCACATTGGGTAGGATTTTTATCCTTTGTTGGGGTTGATTTCCCTTTCAATCTGGTGTCAGTTTTACTACATGTGCACATATGAGCAAATTCAGTTTTAGTGGGTTGAGAAGGTGAGTTTGAAGAGGAGGAAGGTTCACTCAGCTTGAGTGACTCAACTTGCACTTCAAGGATCTTGTTAACCTTGATCAGGTCAGCAAGTTGGTCCTTAATTGCAACATTTGAGTCGGTTAACTCCAAGCAAGCTTTCTTGCTTGAAGCTAACTCAAGCTCTAGTGAACTGTTTTTCTCCTTTTCAAGCTCTAGAAGTTTGTCAAGTTCGACATACTCCTCCTTTTGAGAGATAATCATGTCCTCTTGATGATCAATTAACCTTTCCTTCTCAACAAGTTGGTCAAGTAAGAATTTCATTTTTATTGCAGTTTTCCTATCTAGTCCATTTAGCATATCCTCATCATCACTATCTATTTCATCATCACTAGAGTAGGAATGCATTGAAGGGGTTTTGATGATTACCTTGCGTTTACCTTCCTTTGCCATAAGGCAAGTGCCATTTCCCTTTCTTGCACCGAGTGTAGGGAAGAGTGTTTATTTCTTGGACATGCTCTCGATGGCTATGCTAGCCATCACTTCTTCATCGGATGATGAGGACTCATCGTTTGAGTCCCACTCCTTCCCAATATGCGCTTGTGCGGCTTGTTTCTTCTTCTTGAAGAATTTCTTAGGTTGAGGCTTGGATTCTTTAGTCTTCTTCTTGTTCTCCTCATATGGGAAATCCACTATAAAGTGGTTATATTCACCACAATTATAGCACGCCCGTCTCAATTTTGTCTTTGTTCTTTCCTTGTACTTGCCTTCACTTGATTTTGTCCCTTGCTTTTTCTTCATTATTCTCTTGAACTTTTTCATGAACAATATCAAATTCTCTTCATCTAGATCACTGCTCTCGTCATCACTGTCCTCCTCTAGTTGTGCTTCTCTTGCTTCTTTGGATAGAGGCTTGAGGGTGGAATTTAAAGCAACTACTTTCTTCTTAGCCGAGGTGAGGTCGGCAATTTCCTTGACGTGCTTTGCTTGTTTCTCTATCATTTCAAAGTTGATAATTTTACCAAGCAATTCATCCGGAGTCATCCTTTTGTATCCGGGGCTTTCTCTAATCATGGAGCATAGCGTGACATTGCGAGGCATAAAAGCTCAAAGAATGAGCTTTACCACCTCGTGGTCATTCCACTTCTTGCTCCCATATGATAGAAGTTTGTTGATGAGTGTCTTCAATTGATTGTACATATCCTGAGGTGACTCGTCTTCCTCGATTGCGAATATTCCTAGTTCGCCTTCGATCATCTCAATCTTTGCTTCACGCACATGTCGGTCACCTTCATGTGCAGTTTGTAGTGTATCCCATATCTCCTTAGCAATTTTGAGTCCATCTACCTTGGTGAACTCGTCTCGAGTGAGTGAGGAGGTGATTACAGATGCGGCTTGAGCGTTTCTATGAATGGCCTGCTCTTGACTTGGGGTGAGCTCTTCGTTGTCATCCGGAATATCTATCTCTGTGCATACAATATGCCTTAAACTTGGGTTGAGGGAAATCAAATGCATTTTCATATTCTGCCTCCACATGGAATAATCACTTCTATCGAAGTGCGGGGATTTTCCAAGTGCGATAGATAAGTAATGGTTGTTATTGGAATTTAGACGATCATAGCTAAAAGGATATCGGGAGTAGTTGGTGTGACTACTCCCCTTCTTCTTCTGTTCAACCTTTGCTTTCCCTTTGGAAAGTGCCTTCTTTCCGAGGAGTGCCTTCAGCTCCAGCGTCTCCTCATTATCGTCCTCGAAGTCTTGAATGGCTTCGAGGTACTTCTCCAGTTTTTGGGTCTTGTCGTTGTTAACCTCCTCTTGGTTGTTGATTTTGTGGACGTCCTTCATGTCCGACATGATCTCTTTGAATGGTTGAACTCTTTCTTGAAGAACCTGCTTTGATACCAATTGAATGTAGGCCTAGAGGGGGGGTGAATAGGCCTTTTTGCAAATTGTCGGATCCTGCAACACTCAACAACCAGTTCAATACCAGAGATATCGAACTAGTCCGGTAAAGTGCGGACTAGTCCTGTGTTCACGGACTAAGTTGATTAAACTTGATTGATTGGTTTGATTCTTTTATGTGTGCAGCGGAAATATAGAATCAAACAACAGTTTAACAGTTGTATACTGGATTATATCACGATTAAGTCTTATGTTCAACAATTTAATGTAAGATGAACAATATGAATGAAACCCTAGATTGAGTTGATTAATTGGAATGATTGAACACTAAAACAAGACACAAGTGTTTATCCCGTGGTTCAGCTACCACAAAAGGCCACCTACATCCACGTTGAGGAGTCCACAAAAGGACCGGGTCTTCTCCAACCTTACCCTCGTTGGACCGCCACGAAGGCCAATCCTCTTCCACTAATAACAAAGGGGTGAATAACCGAATTCAAGGAGCGATCTCACACTTTGAGAGCTCCCTTAGATTACAAAACACAATGCCACCGAAAACACACTCAAAAGTTACAATTGAAACGCAAGAGTGTGTTAGAGAATCAAACCAAGAGCTCAATGTGATGTTGCAAGTGTCTCTCCAATGATCTAAAGTGAATCCTTAAAGGATTGGACGATGTTGCACTTGATTTCGTGGAGAGAGATCGTTTTTGAGGCTCTTGGGAGGTGTGACGGCGCTAGGGTTCGAGAGAGAGTAAAAGTGGGCCATGCACTTGTATTTACATGGGGTTTCTAAAAGTTACCGTTAGGGTTTAGAAAGTTCGTACTAGTCCGTGGTTGTCACTGGACTAGTCCGGTGTGCTGTGCGTAGCAAACCCTAAGTGTCCCAAAATATCAGACTAGTCTGGCTGAAAACGGACTTGTCCGATTTTGCTACTGGAAATCTTCGGACTAGTCCGATGTCCATCGGACTTGTCCGGACATGTGAAACCCTAAGTGTGTTGGATGACAAGTCCGCACTAGGGAGGACTTGTCCGATTTAGAGCAGCGGGTTTTTCGGACTAGTCCATGAAAATGTCGTACTTGTCCGAAGTGGATCAGAAAGGATATCGGACTAGTCCGGTTGATAATGGACTTGTCCGATTTAGTGTGACTTGTGTAGTGTTTTGAGGACTAGTCCGCACTGGGGAGGACTAGTCTGATTTTAGTCAGAAAGATATCGGACTAGTCCGACAGATATCGGACTTGTCCGATCTGGTGCAGAAAGGGTTATCGGACTAGTCCGGTTGTGATCGGACTAGTCCGGTCCTGTGTAATTCTATACAATGTGTGTGTTTAATTATCATTGAGCTCTTGGGGTGTGTTTCCTTAACACACTCCATACATAATAATCTACTACTCTTTTTCCTTGAGCTCATTTCCACTTTGCTCCTCTTCATCCCTTCTTTTTGGTATTTTGCTCATTTTTCTATTATAGGCCTGCATTCATCTCAACAAAGAGGTTAGGATCCCAATTGCTTGTCATAGATCATCCAAAACCCACAAGGGAGTCCTAGATGCACTTTCAGTAATCCTTTTGTGAAGGCTATTTTGTGATCTCTTGGCCACACACCTAAGGAAGTGTGAGACGGCATAATTGAGATTCTATAGTCATCGAAAGGTGATGAAATCACAAACGAGTGGGTAAAGTGGTACAACCTCTGCAGAGTGTGTCTAAACTATCATGATAGACGTGCTCCCGATTATGAGCAACCTGGACTGTCACATGATTAGAGGGAACTCAGTATTGGGATGGTATTCAAGATGGTTATGGGTGGTATTATGGTTATGGTTGGTATTATGGTTATGGATGGTTATGAATTGAATTCTTGTATTGAATATGGATATTGGTATATGATGATGGATACGGAATATGGACCGGTATTATGAAAACTACATGGCTTATGATGGGTTTATTCACATACATATAATATATTGCTTTTTCAAATGTTTTAATGTAGTTTTCAGCACTCAACCATTATTATATTCGTCATCTGAATCAGCCACATGTAATACTTTCCACACTTGCTTAGTACGACATGTACTCACTCATGCAATCCCCCCCAACAGTTGCAGGTCAGGATTGGGAGCTTAATGGCGATAATGCGGACTTCTAAGCCGTGTCAACCATTAGCTTTACCTGTGGTGTTGATTGGAGCTGCGCTAGACCCTATTGCTTATGCTGCCTAGCTGTTTAGTTTGCTTATTTAGTTTATTTCCGCTGCATTAATTGAACTTGTGATTAATATTAATCAGAACATGTACTCGAGGATGATATGGTTAGTGTAACAAAATTTGGTTAATAAATCTTGTGTTGTGGTAATTATCTGTATATCGTTTGTGATGCACTCGTGTATTTGTGTTGAATGTCCTGGGCACACATATGCGTTCACTTGGTTCTTTTTCGGAACCGAGTGTCACATATTGGTATCAGAGCCACAGGTTGACCGTAGGATGCAGTCTAGATAGAATGGACACTTTACAGCACATAGGAGCACTCAGGGACCGATGTGTTTTGTTTGGTGTGCTGTTGCTATATATTGTTTGCTTGTGTGCTTAATAGAGGATTTTGGGATACTTTAGCCTTGCCATGTCCACGTAGACTAGTTAGTTGTCTAGTTTCATATCCCTTGATGAATATAGTTGGGGACATTTTCTAATTCTTACCTATTGGTTTTCTCCAGATGGGGAGGACTCGCAACCAGAGGGATGCTAATGGTGAGGAGGAGAACCATGGAGCACCTCAGAACAACAATGGACAAGGACCTGCCCAAGGAGCTATTAATGTTAAGCAGCTATTGGCTATGCAAAACCACCTCATGTAGACCATGATACAAACTATAGGACAGCTGCAGGCTGGCAATATCAACAATCAGCCCCACATGCCTCCACCGCCACCCCCACCTCCTCATAACCGGTTGGGACAGTTTATCAGTTTATGATTGGCTCAAGTCCGTGGAAAAGAAGCTTGCTATTGTCCAATGCAGTGACCGGGAGAATGTCTTATTTGCTTCTCATCAACTAGTTGGAGCAGTTGCGGATTGGTGGGATCCATATTGCAATGCTCATGAGAATCAGGAGAGAATTACTTGGGCCGAATTCAAAGAGAGCTTTCCTTCTCATTATGTGCCATAGGGAGTTATGATCTTGAGGACGCAAGAATTTGAGAACTTAAGGAAAGGAAGATCAAGCGTGAGTGAATATCTCGACAAGTTCACTCAACTCTCAAGGTATGCGCCTGAGGGTGTGAGTCGGGACAGCTGGAAGCAATACTTGTTCATGAGGGGCTTGAACAATGAGATTCAAGTGCAATTGCTCAATTGTGACTATGCAAATTTCCAGAAGCTTGTGGACAAAGCAATTGTGGTGGAGAACAAGGTCCGTGGGATGGAGCAAGACAACAAGAGGAAGACACCATTTAAAGGACAGCAACAAGGAAGGAATGTGTGCCCTCGTTTTGCACCACCCAATGCGCCTTATTTCAGCTCTTCTATTCCTGCTCAACGCCCTGGATTTGCACCGCGCCCAACTCAGTTTGTGCAGAAGCGCCCTGTCATGCAAGCACCTAGGCCTCCAATGTCTTATGCACCTCGTGCCAACTATCCTGGTGCTAATGCTCAAAACCAAGCTCGCCCCAATAATCCTGGTGGAGTAAAGAAGTGTTATACTTGCGGAGAAACTGGACACTTCGCACATCAATGTCCTAAGTTAGGACTTGGTCAAGGAAGCAATGTGCCGAGGCAAAACCTAAGACCCAATGGAGGACAACCGCAAGGGAATCATGGACAGCAGAATTTTGCTCGTGGCAACGTGAACCATGTCTCTACGGAGGATGCTCAACAAGCGGATGATGTGGTTATTGGTATGTTTTTCGCCAACTCCAACCCCGTGACAATGTTGTTTGATTCTGGAGCATCGCATTCATTCATTGCATCGAAGTATGTTGCCAAGTATAGTTTGTCTATCTCTCATATGAAGTTTACTCTATTGGTTAAGTCTCCTGGAGGAGAGATGGGGACAAATATATTATGTCCAAAAGTAAGCCTTAGAATAAGGGGGGTAGACTTCTCCGCCAACCTCATTGTTTTAGATTCTCAAGGATTGGACATTATACTTGGTATGGACTGGTTGAGCAAGCACAATGGAGTTATTGAGTGTGCCACGAAGATGGTGAAGTTGACAAATGAGGAAGGGATCACCGTAGAATTTAAAGCATCTCAAATCGCACCGAAGCAATTGGAGCTGAATCATATGGACGGTGCCGCAATTGAGGCGATCCCGGTGGTGTGTGAATTTTTGGATGTTTTCCCGGACGAGTTACCAGGTATGCCACCTGATCGAGACATTGAGTTTGTTATTGATTTAATACTTGGAATTGCACCTATAGCTAAGAGGTCGTATAGGATGCCTCCTATGGAATTAGCGGAGCTCAAGAAGCAGATTCAAGAGCAACTAGAGAAAGGTTTTATTCGCCCTAGTTCTTCACCTTGGGGAGTGCCCGTGCTGTTTGTGGACAAGAAGGATGAAAGCCAAAGGATGTGGGTGGATTACTGAGCTCTCAACGAGGTAACAATTAAGAACAAGTACACCTTGTCACGCATAGAAGACTTGTTTGATCAAATGAAGGGTGCTTGTGTCTTCTCTAAGATTGATTTGAGGTCGGGATACTTTAAAATGAAGATTAGACCGTCGAACATACCTAAGAAAGCTTTTAGGATGAGGTATGTATCTTATGAGTACACCGTGATGTCCTTTGGATTTACCAATGCACCTGTGTACTTTATGTACCTCATCAATAAGGTCTTCATGTAGTACTTGGATAGATTCTCTGTGGTGTTTGTTGATGACATTATGATCTACTCGAAGGATGAGAAGGAACATTAGGAACACTTGAGGATTAGGCTGCAAAAATTGAGGGAGCATCAATTGTATGCCAAGTTCAACAAGTGTCAGTTTTGGTTTAAAGAGGTGTCGTTTTTAGGTCATATCATCTCAGGGGGAGGAGTATCGGTTGACCCCGAAAAAGTGAGAGACGTGTTGAAATGGGAACCTCTGTAGAATGTAAAGGAAATAAGGAGTTTTCTTGGGATGGCTGGATATTACCGTAGATTCATCAAGGACTTCTCCAAGATAGCTAAACCAATGAAGGAATTGCTAATGAAGGGAAAGGCATTCCGATGGACTCCAGCTTGTCAAAACAGTTTTGAGGAGTTGAAGAAGAGGTTGAGAACAGCCCAAATTTTGGTACTACCAGATGTGAGCAAGAGTTTTGACATATATTGCGATGCATCGAGACAAGGACTTGAATGTGTGCTTATGCAAGAAGGTCAAGTGGTTGCATATGCATCAAGGCAATTGAAGAAACATGAGCAGAATCACCCCACACATGATTTGGAACTTGCAGTTGTGGTACATGTGTTGAAGATTTGGGGACACTATATCGTTGGACATAGGTATGAAATTTATACGGATCACAAGAGTCTTAAGTATATCTTCACACAAACGGATCTGAATTTGAGGCAACTAAGATGGTTGGAGCTCATAAAAGATTATGATTTGGGGATCAACTATCATCTGGGAAAGGCCAATGTAGTGGATGACGCTTTGAGTAGAAAAGGTGTAAGTCATCAACTCACAGTTCGAGAGTTACCATCTGAGTTATGTAAGGAGTTTGAAAGGATGAACCTTGGATTTGTAAATGAGATGGAGATGATGGAGTTAAACCCAACCTTGGAGCCAGAAATTCGAGAGGCACAAGCCACATATGAAGAGATCAAGGAAATCAAGGAAAGGACCGAAGAAGGGAGAGAATTCAGATTTGATGAAGATGAACATGGTACCCTATGGCTTGGTAAGAGGATTGTTGTGCCTAATTTGAAACGTATTCGGTAGACAATAATAAAAGAGGCACACGACTCACCATACTCAATTCATCCTGGTTGTACGAAGATGTACAAAGACTTGAACACTTGCTATTGGTGGGCTAGCATGAAGAAGGACATAGTTGAATACGTAGCATTGTGTGATTTGTGCCAACGAGTCAAGGCGGAACATCGAAGGCCAGCGGACTATTGCAACCATTAAAGATTCTGGAATGGAAGTGGGAAGAGATCAGTATGGACTTCATAGTTTGTTTACCGCGTACTAAGTTCGGCTACAACTTGATTTGGGTAATTGTGGATCGGTTAACTAGGTTAGCCCACTTTATTCCCTTTAAGACCACCTATAATGGAGAGAAATTGGCAGAACTGTATATGGGAAGAATAGTATGTTTGCATGGAGTTCCGAAGAAGATAGTCTCGGATAGAGGTTCACAATTCACTTCCAGTTTTTGGCGAATATTTCATGAAGCTTTGGGAACGAGGTTGAATTTTAGTTCAGCATATCACCCTCAAACGGATTGACAAATTGAGAGGACCAATCAGATTTTAGAGAACATGTTAAGAGCTTGTGCTTTAAAGCATGGGAAAAGTTGGGACAAGAGCTTGCCATATGCAGAATTCTCATACAACAATAGTTACCAAGAAAGTTTGAAGATGTCACCATATTAAGCGCTTTATGGAAGGAAGTGTAGGACACCTTTATTATAGAATGAGGCAGGAGAAACTCAAGTATTTGGTCCGGATGTGTTGCAAGAAGCCGAAAAGCAAGTCCAAATAATTCGTGAGAACTTGAGGGTTGGCCAATCAAGACAAAAAGGCTATGCGGACAATAGGGGGAGAAAATTAGCCATTGAAGTTGGAGATTTTGTTTACCTCAAGGTGTCACCGTAACATAATAGGCAAGCTAGCACCTCCCTACATTGGACCATTCAAGATTTTGGACCAAGAGGAGAAGTAGCTTATAAGTTGGCGATGCCAACTCACCTTTCAGACGTACATGATGTCTTTCATGTTTCCCAGCTCTAGAAATGCTTGAGCGTACCGGAAGAACAAGTGCCCATGGAAGGATTGGAACTACAGGAAGATTTGACTTATGCCGAAAAACCAATCGAAATTTTCGAAGCCAAGGAGAGAGTCACAAGGAAAAAGTTTATTAGATGGTGTAAAGTTCAATGGAAGCACCACACAGAAAAAGAAGAGACGTGGGAATTGGAGGATGATATCAGGAAGGAATTTCCCTATCTCTTCTCTTCCACGTCGAATCTCGAGGGCGAGATTCATTTTAAGAGGGGTAGGTTTATAACACCCTCATTTTCATGCATCATGCCCTACATACATTCATATACATGTTTAACATTAACCCACATAAAGAGGAATAGGTTTTAAATTGATTTGGAACAAAACCGCACTTAAAATGCTGAAAAGTGCGGACTAGTCCAATTTTAGTGAGGACTAGTCCGATTTCTCTCTGACTAAAAACGGAATTGTCCGTTTTTGCTGCGGACTAGTCCGACTTTGCCTCTGGAAACTTTCGGACTTGTCAGATTTTGTGCAGACTAGTCTGATATTCCAAGAATCCTTAGAAATTTGCTAAGTCCCTAGACTTTTCCGGACTAGTCCAGTGTTCCAGCAGACTTGTCTGTTTTCCTCTCTGACTAAAGTCGGACTTGCCCAATTTTTGGCCAACTTGTCCAATTTTCTCTCTGGACAACTTTGGACTAGTCCAGTCCTTTTTGGACTTGTCCGATATTTCGTGACTCCGAGTTGATCTTTTGTTTTACGACTTGTTTCTTGGGGTTCATGTTAAGTGGGCCTAGGGACGTCGTGCCTAACTCTTTTAGAGCCCATGTGGGACTCTAAACTGGCCTCTACTCCTCTCAAACTCAAAATCCATCTAACCCTAGCCTCCACCTCTATATAAACAACCCCACCCCTTGGCTTGACATCTATTTGCCGCTTTTCCACCCCAACCAAACCCTAGTTCGTGGAGAGCCACCATCAAGGAGGGAGGAGGAGATCCCAAGCAAGGAGGAGGAGAGGAGGAAACAAAAGAGTATCAAGATCTCCATCAAGGTTTGCTCTTCATCACCAATTCATCTCCATGTTCATCCCCAACAATAGATCATCAAGATCCAAGTGTTGCCTCCAAGTTTCTCGTTTCCTCGAAGTCCTAAACACCTGGTATACCTTCTATTCTCTTTTTCTTACGTGAATTCAACATCTAATATCCAAATCCACGTCGATCTGGAAAACCCTAGTTCGTCAGTTTCGTGCAAGTGCGGACTTGTTCGGTCCCTAGCGAACTAGTCCAATTTTCCTGTGTAAAATGTGTTGAAATAATTCTAAAATTTGATCTAATCAACTCCAAACCTATATAAACTTGTTAAAATCTATTAGAACTATTTAGTGATCATTAAAAGCAACCCATTAACAAGTTCTACATTGCATTTGCATCAATCATGCATGTCATGTCATATTGAGTAATATTTGTGCACTCTTTGATTGCGTTTGTTGTCCTGTATGTTTATTGTGTGGATTAGACGTATTTGCACTAGAGAGTGCCGCAGAGGATCTGCAGCACCCAGAGTTTGAAGGCTTTGACCCTAATCAACCGCAAGAGCAAGGCAAGTGTCCTTGAAGCATATTGATCCTGTTTTAAAATAAATATTTTGTTTGCCAAACAGCATGCTGTGTCAATTTGATGGGAAATCCTATGATAGGAAGTTTACTAGACTTGTCTAACCACCCTTGTCACCTGGAATTTATGGTAGAGAGTTGGGAAGGGCTTTTTACCTTTTTGCTTCGCTTAATTAATTGGGATGGAAGAACAACTATACCACTTAATTTAATTATGTATTAATGAGATCGTGGTTGACATGAACTGGTTAATATGATATGGTAATGGGTGATCTAAGCAAGCCTGGTATGTGGATGGGTTGGATGCTATGGTGGTTTTGCTTGCTTTAGATCTAAGGACCGGTTCGTTGAGCGACCATCCATGATTTACAGTGCCACCACAAGGCCAAGTATGGGTGCAGCGTAGCTGATTAATTAGGGCTTTGCTAGTGCTATTTGGACCATTACGGATGCTCGGGGAAGGGGTAGTTGGATTGGGTTTGTTGATGATTGGTGGGACTACCCTGGGATCCGAATGGCTCAAGAGGGGGCCCTTGTTTGAAGATGTGCTCAGTTGGAGACATCGCCACTGGTGAAACCTCAGTGGGGTCTAAATAGGCTAGTAATCCTTTTGTAAAGGCTATTTTGTGATCTCTTGGCCACACACCTAAGGAAGTGTGAGACAGCATAATTGAGATTCTATAGTCATCGAAAGGTGATGCAATCACAAACGCGTGGGTAAAGTGGTACAACCTCTGCATAGTGTGTCTAAACTATCATGATAGTCGTGCTCCCGGTTATGAGCAACCTGGACCCTCACATGATTAGAGGGAACTCGGTATTGGGATGGTTATGGGTGGTATTATGGTTATGGTTGGTATTATAGTTATGCTAGGTATTATGGTTATGGATGGTTATGAATTGAATTCTGGTATTGAATACGGATATTGGTATATGATGATGGATACGGAATATGGACTGGTATTATGATAACTACATGGCTTATGATGGTTTTATTCACATACATATAATATATTTCTTTTTAAAATGTTTTAATGTACTTTTCAGCACTCAACCATTATTATATTCGTCATTTGAATCAGCCACATGTCATACTTTCCACGCTTGCTGAGTACGACATGTACTCACTCTTGCAATCCCCCCAACAGTTGCAAGTCAGGATTGGCAGTTCAATGGCGATAATGCGGAGTTCTAGGCCGTGTCTACCGTCAGCTTTGCCTGTGGTGTTGATTGGAGTTGTGCTATACCTTATAGCTTATGCTGCCTAGCTGTTTAGTTTGCTTATTTAGTTTATTTCCGCTGCATTAATTGAACTTGTCATTAATATTCATTAGAACATGTACTCGAGGATGATATGGTTAGTGTAATAAAATTTGGTTAATAAATCTTGTGTTGTGGTAATTATCTGTATATCGTTTGTGACGCACTCGTGTATGTGTATTGAACTTCCTGGGCACACATGTGTGTTCACTTGGTTATTTTTCGGAACCAGGTGTCACATGAGTTGAGCTTCGTGTGCTTCTCGTTGTATTGATTTGTGGGAGCCTCAAGTTGTGAGCATCCCCATCAAACATGGTGATTACCCATTGATATAGTAGAAACCAAGCCGACCATCGTGGAGGCTTGAAGAGAGAAGGGTCATGTGAGACCTAGTCCTTGTGTGGACATCTCAAAGTGGAGGTAGGCTTCTTCGTGGAGCTGAACCACGGGATAAATCTCGTTTCACTTGTCTTTCACTTTTTGTGATCACTAGTATTGCTATTAGGGTTCACTTTGCTCTTATTGCTTTACACTTTGATCATTATTGTAAACTTGCAATCTAAGTGTTTAAACCTCACAATCTGAGCTTCACAAGTCTACTACACATTGCTCATATCTTTGGTGAACTTTAATTCCACAAATAACTTGTAGAAATCAAGTTTTAGGATTTCCTCCCCTGTGCTGAGCGGACTAGTCCGACCCTGTGCAGACTAGTCTGGCCACAGGAATTTAATCTTGTTTGATTAAGTGATTTCAGGTATTATTGCCTATTCACCCCCCTCTAGGCGACTTTCAATTGGTATCAGAGCAGGCTTCTCCCCAAGAGTCTAACAACTCGGAGAAGTAATGGCCGGAAGGGGTGACAATGAGGTTCCGGTGGTCGTTGATGACACCAAGACGAAGAACGTCGATGTTCTTCAAGATGATCCGAATGACGATGAAGAAGTTCGGATGCTCAAGGCACGGCTTCGTGAGAAGCTCAACGTGCCCAAGAAGGAGATCAAGCAAATTGCTCTAGTCAACATGGAGTAGTTCATAAGACTACTCCTGGTATCCTTACAGTTATGAGCAACTTACCGTGAACAACCATTATTTGTCTATTCCCATTGGCAAACCTCCTCAATTTGATAGAAATGATTACTCTATGTGGAAGCATAATATGAAGATGCATCTCATTTCCTTAAACCCTAGTTTGTGGCAAATTGTGATGACAGTTGTTCATCTCCCGAAGAATGAGGAAGACATCACTTTGGAGCAAGCCATTCTTCTACATCGCAATGCTCAAGTTGTTGGAGTGATCACCTCCTCATTGACTTGTGAGGAATTCAACCGCATTAAAGGGTTGGAGGCTGACAAGGAGATTTGGGATACCCTCAATACGGCGCACAAAGGCAACCGCATCATTAGAGAGGCAAAGATCGAGATGATCAAAGGAGAACTTGGGAGATTCACCATCATGGACGATGAGTCTCCCCAAGATATGTATGACTGCCTCAAGACTCTCATCAACAAGAGTCGGTCATATGGAAGCACTCGGTGGACCGACCACGAAGTGGTAAAGAGGTTGATTCAAGCATTCATGCCTCGAAATGTCACTCTTTGCTCACTAATTCGTGAAAGTCCGGGCTTCCACAAGATGACTCCCGAATAAGTGTTAGGTAGTATCATCAACCATGAGATGATGGAGCAAGAAGCGATGTTCTGCAATGATCTACAAAAGATTTCCTCCTCCAAGAAAAGGGATGTTGCATTCAAAGAAATGTCCTCAAGATCACAAGAAAAGGAAGAGAGTGATGAAGAGAGTCCCGACACCGATGAGGAAGAAGCTCTCTTCATCAACAACTTTAAGAGGATGTCTAGAAGGAGGAGGGGGAGCTACCAATATGAAAGAAGAAGCAAAGACAAGCCCATGACAAGATCAAAAAGGGCTTGCTACAATTACGGAGAATATGGCCACTTCAATTGTCCACATGAAGAAAACAAGAAGAAGAATTGGGGCAAGTCCAAAGAGAAGAAGTACTTCAAGAAGAATAAGCAATCTGTACATGCCCACATCGGAAAGGAGTGGGATTCAAATGAGGAATCCTCCTTCCATGAAGATGAGAAGGTAGCAACTATTACTATGAAGAAGACAACAACCGAGAACAAGCTCTTCCCTAACCTAGAGACTTCAAGGCCAACATGTCTCATGGCTAAGGAGGGAAGAAAGAAGGTTAAATCTAAATCCTCTTCTTCAATTTCTTCTAATGATGACTTTGATAGTAGTAGTGAAAATGAACATATGCTTAAAGGCATGAGCAAAAGCACCTTGAAGAGATTGAGATTGTTAATAGAAGAGATATTTGAGAAGGAAGAACTCATCAACCGTCAAGAGGACATGCTCATCGAACAAAAGGAGAAATGTCAAGAGGTTGAGGAGCTCTTGGAGCTTGAAAAAGAAAGAAGCAAAGCACTTGAGCGTGAACTCGCTTTGAGCAAGAAAACTTGCTCAAATCTTGAGAACACTACAATTGTGCTCAAGGATGAACTTGTTAGTTTGACACAAGCTAACAAGATTCTTTAGACGCAAGTGAAGTCTCTCAAGGTCAATGAACCTTCTTCCTCTACAAGCTCACCTTCCACAAACATTAAATCCGAAGCATCTCAACCTTGTAAATGCTCAAACCTAATCATAAACCTTAAAGATGAGCTAAAGTTGGCACAAACCAATCAAGCACCCAAGGGTGGCATCTTTGACAAGGAGAAGGTGGCATATGCACGTAGTGCATATACCAACACAAGACATCCCCTTGTCAAGGATGGTCTTGGTTATTCTAGGGGGGTGAAGCAAAACGCCAAAACTCCCAAGAATGAAAAAGACATGATTATTATTGTGAAAGGAGGCTCATACAACAACAAAGGGAAGGACATTACTACTTCGCCTAAAATGCCTAAGAAAGAACCTCATCCATTGTTCCATGATTTTGATGCTTCATATGTTTTATTGAGGAACAAGTTTGGAAACGCATATGCTAGGTATGTTGGGCCACACCGCAAGAGTCATAAACCTTGTGTGTGGGTGCCCAAGTGCCTCTTGACTAACATCAAAGGAACCAACACCGCTTGGGTACCTAAAGCCAAGGCTTAAATATTTCTTGTAGGCATACTCCTCTGGTGGAACTAAGTGGGTTCTTGATAGTGGGTGCACAAATCATATGACCGAAGAGAGGAAGATGTTTGTGGAGTATGAGCTAAATGAAGATCCAAGTGAAGGAATCTACTTTGGGGACAATATCCAAGGAAAAATCCTTGGCACCGGTAAAATTGCTATATCCCCTAATCATACTCTTTCAAATGTCTTACATGTTGATTCACTTGATTATAACCTCTTGTTCATATCACAACTATATTACAAAGGTTATAATTGTTTATTCACTAATGAGGGTGTGACCGTCACAAGGAGAAGCAATGGCTCAATTTCCTTTAAGGGTGTACTCAAGGGAAAGATCTATCTTGTGGATTTCCCCGGCCGATAAAGCCCAAACCGATACATGCTTAATTGCAAAAACTAACATGGGATGGCTTTGGCATAGAAGGCTAGCCTATGTTGGGATGAGGAATTTTAAAAAACTCCTTAAGGGAGAGCACATCCGAGGTTTAAACAATGTTGTGTTTGAAAAGGATAGGCCATGTAGCGCATGCCAAGCCGAAAAGCAAGTTGGAGCACCACATCCATGCAAGAACATTATGGCAACATCAAGACCATTGGAGCTTCTACACGTGGATCTCTTCGGCCCAACCGCCTACATTAGTATTGGCGGTAACAAATATGGTCTTGTTATTGTTGATTACTTTTCATGTTTCACTTGGGTATTCTTTTTGCATGACAAGAGCGGGACTCAAGATGTCCTCAAGAGATACTTGAAGAGAGCTAAAAGTGAGTTCGACTAGAGTATCAAGACCATAAGGAGAGACAATGGCACCGAATTCAAGAATACTCAAGTTGAAGAATTTTTGGATGAAGAACGCATCAAGCATGAATTCTCGGCCCCCTACTCCCCTCAACAAAATGGGGTGGCTGAGAGGAAGAATAGAACTTTAATTGAGATGTCAAGAACCATGCTTGATGAGTACAAGACGTCGGACCGGTTTTGTGCGGAAGCGGTTAACACCGCTTGCCATGCCATAAACCGGTTGTACCTTCACCGCAAACTTAAGAAGACGTCATATGAGCTCCTAACTAGTAACAAGCCCAACATCTCTTACTTTCGTGTTTTTGGGAGCAAATGCTACATTCTTAACAAAAAGCCTAGGACTTTGAAGTTTGCTTCAAAGTCTGATGAGGGTTTCTTGTTTGGCTATGACTCAAACACTTATGCCTATCATGTCTTTAAAAATCCTCCAGAATTGTTGAAGTAGCACGTGACGTAGTGTTTGATGAGACTAATGGCTCCCAAGTGGAGCAAGTTGATCGTCATGTGCTAGATCAAGAACAAGTTCCACAAGTGGTGATAGGAAGGATGGCACCTGGAGACATTCGACTACAAGAAAAACCTCAAGATGCAAGTAACCATCCTACACATCAAGCAAGCTCTTCCTCAAATGATCAACATCAAGTTCCCCAAGATGCGCTCCAAGAAGACGAAAATAGAGGCATCAAGCAAGGGGGAGATAATGAGGATGAGGAAGACCAAGATTATGAATCAAGACCTCAAGCGCCTCACCCAAGAGTGCATCAAAGTGTCCAACGGGACCATCCCGTTGACAATATACTTGGAGACATCTCCAAGGGAGTAACTACTCGATCTCGTGTTGCAAACTTTTGTGAATATTACTCTTTTGTTTCTTCCTTGGAGCCCCACAAGGTTGAAGAAGCACTACGAGATCTGGATTGGGTGATGGCCATGCAAGAAGAGCTCAACAACTTCGAGAGAAATCAAGTATGGGAGCTTGTGAAGACGCCTAATGCGAACGTTGTAGGCACCAAATGGCTGTTCTGCAACAAACAAGATGAACACGGGGAGGTTACAAGGAACATGGCATGACTTGTGGCCAAAGGGTATTCACAAGTTGATGGTTTGGATTTCGAAGAAACCTTTGCTCCCGTAGCTAGGCTTGAATCAATTCGTATATTACTTGCCTTTGCTACTCACCATGATTTTAGGCTATATCAAATGGACATCAAGAGTGCATTCCTCAATAGTCCAATCAATGAAGAGGTGTATGTGGAGCAACCCCCCAGATTTGAAGATGAAGAATTCCCAAACTATGTGTACAAATTGCGTAAGGCTCTCTATGGACTCAAACAAGCTCCTAGAGCTTGGTATGAGTGCCTTAGAGACTTTCCAACTCAAAATGGTTTCAAATTTGGGAAGGCGGACTATACTCTATTCACTAAGCATTTCAATGATGATTTGTTTGTTTGCCAAATATATGTTGATGACATTATATTTGGTTCTACTAACAAAGCTTTTTGTGATGAGTTCTCCAAGATAATGACGGAAAGATTTGAGATGTCCATGATGGGGGAGTTAAAGTTCTTTCTAGGTTTTCAAATGAAGCAACTCAAGGAACGCACATTCATTAGTCAAACAAAGTACACACAAGATATACTCAAGAAGTTTGACATGGACAAAGCCAAACCCATCAAGACTCCTATGGCAATGTAACACCCTCATTTTCATGCATCGTGCCTTGCATACACTCATATACATGTTTAACATTAACCCACATAAAGAGGAATGAATTTAAAATTGATTTGGAACAAAACCGCACATAAAATGCAGGAAAGTGCGGACTAGTCCGATTTTGCTGAGGACTAGTCCGATTTCTCTCTGACTAAAAACGGACTTGTCTGTTTTGGCTGCGAACTAATCCGATTTTGGCTCTGGAAACTTTCGGACTTGTCCAATTTTGTGCGGACTAGTCCGATATTCCATGAATCCTTGAAAATTTGCTAAGTCCTTGGACTTTTCCGGACTAGTCCGGTGTTCCAGCGGACTTGTCCGATTTCCTCTCTGTTTAAAGTCAGACTTGTCCGATATTTGGCCAGACTTGTCCGATTTTCTCTCTGGACGACTTCATACTAGTCTGGTCCTTTTCGGACTTGTCCGATATTTCGCGACTCCGAGTTGATCTTTTGTTTTACAACTTGTTTATTGGGTTTCACATTATGTGGGCCTAGGGATGTAGTGCCTAACTCTTTTAGAGCCCATGAGGGACTCTAAACCGGCCTCTACTCATCCCAAAACTCGAAATCCATCTAACCCTAGCCTCCACCTCTATATAAACACCCCCACCCCTTGGATTGACATCTATTTGCCACTTTTCCACCCACCCAAACCCTAGTTTGTGGGGAGCCACATCAAGGAGGAAGGAGATGATCCCAAGCAAGAAGAAGAAGAGGAGGAAATCAAAGAGGATCAAGATCTCCACCAAGTTTCGTTCCTCACCACCAATTCATCTCAAAGTTCATCACCAACCCTAGATCATCAAGATCCAAGTGTTACCTCCAAGTTTCTTGATTCAATTGAGTCGTAAACACCTGGTATACCTTCTATTCTCTTTTCCTTACATAAATTCAACCCCAAATCTCCAAATTCACGTTGATCTAGAAAACCCTAATCTGCTGATCTCGCGAAGTGCGGACTTGTCTGGTCCCTAGCGGACTAGTCTGGTCTTCTTGGTTAAATTACATCAAATTGATTCTAAAATTTGATCTAATCGAATCCAAACCTGTATAAACTTGTTAAAAGCTATTAGAACTAGTTAGTAATCATTAAAAGCAATCTAGTAACAAGTTCTACCTTGCATTTGCATTAATCATGCATGTCATGTCATATTGAGTAATATTTGTGCACTCTTTGATTGTGTTTCTTGTCTTGTATATTTATTGTGTGGATTAGACGGATTTGCGCTAGAGAGTGCCGCGAAGGGTCTTCAGCACGAAGAGTTTGAAGGCTTTGACCCTAATCAACAGCAAGAGCAAGGCAAGTGTCCTTGAAGCATATTGATCCTATTTTTAAAATAAATGTTTTGTTTGTAAATTACATGCTTTTGTCAATTTGATGGGAATCCGATGATAGGAAGTTTACTAGAATTGTTTAACTACCCTTGTCACCTGGAATACATGGTAGAGAGTCGGGAAAGGTTTTTACCTTTTGCTTCGCTTAATCAACTGGGATGGGAAAACAACTATACCGCTCAATTTAATTAAGCATGGATGAGATTATGGTTAATGTGAACTGGTTAAATATGATATGGTAATGGGTGATCTAAGCAAGCCTGGTATGTGGATGGGTTGGATGATATGGTGGTATGCTTGCTTTAGTTCTAAGGACCGGTTCATGCGAGAATAAGCAAGGACTACAGTGCCACCACGATGCCAAGTATGGGTGCGGCGTAGCTGATTCATTAGGGCTTTGCTAGTACTGTTTGGACCATTATGGATGCTCGGGGAAGGGGTAGTCGGATTGGGTTTGTTGATGATTGGTGGGACTACCCTGGGATCCGAATGGCTCAAGAGGGGGCCCTTGGTTGAAGATGTGCTCTGCGGGAGACATCACCACTGGTGAAACCTCAGTGGGGTCTAAATAGGCTAGTAATCCCTTTGTAAAGGCTATTTTGTGATCTCTTGGCCATACACCAAAGGAAGTGTAATTGGCGAAAGGGAGGTTCTTTAGTCGCCGACGGGTGATGAAATCACAAACACGTGGGTAAAGAGGTACAAACTCTGCAGAGTTAAATAAAACTATCATGATAGCCGTGCTCCCGGTTATTAGAGGGAACTCGGTATTGGGATGGTATTTGGGATGGTTATGGTTATGGATTAATTTCTGGTATTTAATATGGTTATTGGCAAATGGGGAAATATGGAATTATTGATGAAGATGGTGAATTGTGGACTGGTATTATGATATTACTTACGTTTATGATGGGTTTATTTCACATACATGTAATATATTGCTTTTTCAAGTGTTTTAATGTACTTTTGAGCACTTTGCCATTATTATTGTCATCATTTGAATCAGCCACTTGTCATAGTTTCCACACTTGCTGAGTACGACATGTACTCACTCTTGCAATCCCCCCCAACAGTTGCAGGTCAGTATTGGGAGTTTAATGGCGATAATGCGGAGTTCTAGGCCGTGTCTACCGTCAGCTTTGCCTGTGGTGTTATTGGAGCTGTGCTATCCCTTATGCTTAGTTCGCTTAGTTGCTTAATTAGTTTATTTCCACTGCATCAGTTGAACTTGTCATCAATATTCATTAGAGCTTGTATTCGAGAATAATCTGGTTTGTGTAATAAAATTTGATAATTAATCTTGTTCTGTGGTAATTTTTTGTATACTCTTTTGTGATTGCACTTGTGTATGTGTGATGAACATCCTGGGCACACATATGCGTTAGCTTGGTTCATTTTTTGGAACCGGGCGTCACAGGCAACCAATGGACATCTCGATCTTAATGAAGATGGTCCATGTGTGGACCAAAAGGTATATCGTTCTATGATAGGCTCATTGCTATACTTATGTGCATCTAGGCTCGATATCATGCTTAGTGTGTGTATGTGTGCTAGATTTCAAGCCGCTCCTAAGGTGTGCCATTTGATCGTCGTTAAGAGAATTCTTAGATATATGGTTCACACACCAAGCCTAGGACTTTGGTACCCCAAAGGCTCCAAGTTCAACCTCATTGGATATTCCGATGCGGACTATGCGGGGTACAAAATTGATAGGAAGAGTACATCGGGAACTTGCCAATACCTTGGTAGATCTCTAGTGTCTTGGTCCTCTAAGAAACAAAACTCCATTTCACTTTCCACAGCCGAAGCGCAATATGTCGGCACTGGAAGTTGTTGTGCACAACTTCTTTGGATGCGACAAACTCTTAGGGACTATGGCATAAACTTGCACCATATTCCTCTCCTATGGGACAATGAGAGTACCATCAAAATAGCCCACAATCCAGTTGAACACTCAAGGACCAAGCACATCGATATTCGTCACCATTTCTTGAGAGATCACTCCATCAATGGAGCTATTGCAATTTCCCATGTGAGAACCAATAAACAATTGGTCGATATCTTCACCAAGCCCTTAGATGAGAAAAGGTTTTGTGAACATAGGAGTGGGCTAAATATCCTAGATTCTCGAAATGTGGCTTAATTCTTGCACATCTGATTGTTACATTCAAAATTCACACGTGCTTGCGAAAAACTCTTCCTCCTCAATTTCTCTACAAATTATTTTGAAATTATTGAATCCTTGTGAATCATGGTCATAGTTTGATTCTCGATTGCTTACTGACCATATTTACAAAGATCTTTTGTGAAATATAGTCCAAGAGGATCAAATCTCCACTTAAAACTCAATATATAGGAGTTTTAGGTCTTAGGACCGGACTAGTCCGCTCTAGTGGACCGGACTAGTCCGGTGGTTCAGGCTGTCCGGACCCAGTCTGGAGGCCGGACAAGTCCAGGTCCCTGACCGGACTAGTCCGGCCCTTGGGGACTTAACCTCCCTAGGGATCCCTCAACCTCTCCACTTCCATTCAAACACTCTCTCTCCAAAAACGCTCGAAAGCTGTCTCCCAAACGGTGATTTTCGATTCCCTCCACCAAATCTTAATTCCAATCGGTGGATTGAAGCCCTAAGGTGCTTAGGAACCTTTCCCCAAGCATCGGAGGCCGATTTCTCTTCTACATTTCATCAAATCGAATATTTGAAGAGGTATTCTTGACCTAGCTCCAAAATCCTTGAAATTCAATTCTTTTGGGTCCATTGATACAAACTTCTTCACAAATGTTGTTGTACACATCAATGTGATCATGTAGCTCCATTTTTGTGGTAGGATCCATAGTTTTTGCAAAATTTCCCTAGATTAGGTTTCTCGTTGTCTGAACCAGACTAGTCCAGCCATAGGGCGGACAAGTCCGATCTAGTGGGGACTAGTCCGGCCCCTGGGCGGACAAGTCCGGGTTACATAGTAAAAACCCTAACCTAGGTCGGTTTTGTGAATTCTACCTCTACCCCTTAACTTCCTTGACTCATACACATTCCTTTTTTTCTCTTGTTAGCAATCATGTCGAACAATGAATACATTCCTCCTTCTGACTCCGAAACCGAAGCGGGGAAGCAGGCTCTCTTTCACCGGAAGCAAAGAGAGGATCAAGAGATGGCGGCTGCATACTTTGCCTCTCAGAGGGCAAAGAAGACACAGCGAGAGGAGCACAACTCTACAGCTGCTGAGGCAGCCCCGAAAAGAAAGCGACTTGTGACCTTGGCTGAGCAAACTAAGTCAGAGGGGGCTAGGACATCCAAAGATAAAGGCAAGGCCCCAGTTGATGATGCACCCAAGAAGAGGGTAATTGTGGCCAGGAAGGCTGCAAGCAAAGTCAAGAAGGTTGCCCCTCAACCCATTGGCCCTGTTGAGGATGTCTTCTCCTGCACATTACCCAAACCGTGCAGCTTCTTTTGACGTCAACATCTTCAAGGGCAAGGGGGCTGAGAAGGCACGCAAGTTGAGGGAAGATCAATGTTTATCAGCGTGATAGGAGCACAGTGGATCCCCGCTTCTGTTGTGACTTCCACTATGACTACTACAGGATGGTCTATATGACCAAGCAGACCCCTGTCACAGATGCTCAATGGATTGATTGGGACCTATATGGCTCAGAAGGATCATCAAGCCTTCAATGCTGTGATTGAGGCAATCGAGAGGCATGGCTTGAAGAAGTTCATGGACTTCTAGTATGAATGGAATGTGGAAGTCATCATTCAATTCTACTCAACTTTATACTTCCACAACGATGGGGACAGGAAGATTACCTGTATAAACCATGAAGAGCAGTACTCCACCACCAATTGGGAGTTTGCTTAGCTGCTTGACTTGGAGGATCAACTGGATAATGAGATCATCATTTCAAATCTGAAGCTAGTTGATCGTGACACCTTGGAGTATATGTACCCAAGTCATGCACAGTACGAGGCCGAGCACATTAGAAACATCAAGCCCTTCTATATTGTGCTCAACCGGGTCCTCAGAAAGACTATTGCCCCCAAGGATGGAGATGCGGGGATTATAAAAGGCGACTTGAGGCACTTGATGGTTCTAATCGATGGAGATGTTCGCTTCAATGTAGTTGACTACATCTTTGATGACATCTTCAACATCTCTCACACCCCCAACCGATCATGTGGATACGCTCCGTACATCATGTACATGATCAAGAAGATCTCCGGGCTCACGTTAAAGAAAGATATCATTCACTGGAGGCTTCGACCACAACTCCCTCCTCAGAGTCGGCTGCTCCTAGGAGGAAGATTGCGGATCCTCCCGCTTCTTCCTCTTGCTTTGTGCCATCTCCTCCACCACCTCCGTCTTCGACTCAATGCGGGAGTGGATTCTTCAAATGCTTCAAGGCTCTCTTCTCCTCTTGTCGGAAGACGAAAATTCGGCAACATCGCATGGAGCGTTGCAATGAGAAGTATCTCAAGGCGATGTGTGACAAGCTGGACATTCCAATGTCCCCCGCCGAGGAGAGCGATGGTGAGCTCACTTCCTTTCCGGAGTTCACTGCCGAGGAGCTTGCTCAATTTGGAGAAGCTGGTACTTCCACCACGGCACCGATCGGTGATAATGAGGCACATCTTGACCCGGAGGCCACGGAGAGCGACTTCGAGCGCCAAGGTGACGAGGACTAGGATGACTTCGACGATGAGTAGAACTAAGGCCCCTTCCTCTCTTCTTTTCCTTTTTGGTGTCTTGATGCCAAAGGGGATAGATAGCTTGGAGATAATAGCTTGTATGGGCACTTAGATCTAGTGGGAGAGATATAGGGAGTGAGATGAAGGTAGAGAGATAAGATATATTATTTTGTGAGAGTGTTGATCTATGTTGGACTTATGTTTTAAAACTCTTTTCAAGTTGTATTGTAAGACATAATCTATGTATTCATGTATCTTGCCTAAATTTGTGATGTGTTGCTTCATTTAAATGTCTATTTTGCATAATCATTGTCTTATCACACTTTATGAACACATCACTTAGGCACCCCACCATAACATGTATATGTATGACAACTCTCTCAATCTCTCTGACTCATGATGCATACATTGAGGGAGAGTCACTCATACAAATACATGTTATGAAAACAAATTATTATCTGTGTTGCTGAAGTCTTAATGTGTTGTCATCAATTCACCAAAAAGGGGGAGATTGAAAGTGCATGTAGGCATCCCCGTGGGTTTTGGATGATTGATGACGACAATTAAGAGGCTAATGAGCTAAAGTGATCTTAAGCACAGGTACAAAGGATTGAAATGAGATGAAAACCCTCAAAAAGGAAAAGGCTAAAACGGGCGTCAATGTCTCAAGTGTAGAAATTAGGGTTTCTATGGTATTGAGCTTATATGAGCCGTATCATGTGAGAGGGTGGTTGTGTCATGTGCATTGAGATCATACCAAGGGGCTCAAAGTGGTGGTTTAGATAAAAACCTAAGTGAGAAGCCAAAATTGAGAAAAACCCTAGGAGGTCGGACTAGTCCGGCCATGGTAGACAAGTCCGCTTTGAGATGGACCAAACGTCTCTGGAGTGAATCTGAGTGAATTTGGAGCTAAGTCCGAGAAGTCCGGACTTGTCCGTTTTTGGACGGACCAAAGCTCTCTGGAGTAGTTTGCACTTGTCCGTTTGGGTATGGACTAGTCCATTTGAGACTTAGTGAGATTAACCGACAGAAACCCTAGGGGGCCAGACTAGTCCGGGCCAACCCAGAAGAGTCCGTTTTGGAACGGACCAAGTGGTTCTGTTCCACTTCGGACTAGTCCTTTGTTGACCGTACTAGTCCGTTGTCTAGTGACCGTTTGAATTTGGAAATTTGGCGGGTATCGTGATGATCGTGGCTCAGTGTGGCAGTTGTCGGGAACTGAACAGAGGTCAGTGGTCCCATAGGGCCATACTAGTCCGGGGTCTAAGGCCGGACTAGTCCGCCCCCTTGCTAATGTAAGCAAAAGGGGGCTCGGGACCTCTATAAAAAGGGGACCCCCGGGCTCATTTGAACAGGTCTTGAACCCTAGCGCCGCCACAAGCATCCTAGAGCCTTCCAAAGCCTTCTACTCGTCCTTATAACCCTATAAGAGCAAATCTTGAAGAGATTAGGGTTTGGGGAGGAGAGTAAAGGAAGGTCATCCCCTATAAGAGCAAATCTTGAAGAGATTAGGGTTTGGGGAGGAGAGTAAAGGAAGGTCATCGCGCTTTGGCTCTCGGTTTGATCTCTTTCACATTGTGTTGTGTTTTGTGGTTTGTGTGAGTTGAGCTTTGTGTACTCCTTGTTGTATTGATTTGTGGGAGCCTCAAGTTTTGAGCAGCCCCATCAAACTTGGTGATTACCCATTGATATAGTGGAAACCAAGCCGGCCATCGTGGTGGCTTGGTGAGAGAAGGGTCAAGTGAGACCCGGTCCTTGTGTGGACTTGTCAACGTGGAGGTAGGCTTCTTCGTGGAGCTGAACCACGGGATAAATCTCGTTTCACTTGTCTTTCGCTTTTCGTGATAACTAGTATTACTATTAGGGTTCCCTTTGCTCTTATTGCCTTACACTTTGATCATTATTGTAAACTTGCAACCTAAGTGTTTAAACCTCACAATCTGAGCTTCACAAGTATACAACACATTGCTCATATCTTCGGTGAACTTTAATTCCGCAAATAACTTGTAGAAATCAAGTTTTAGGGTTTCCTCCCCTGTGCTGAACGGACTAGTCCGGCCCTGTGCAGACTAGTCCGGCCACAGGAATTTAATCTTGTTTGATTAAGTGATTTCAGGTATTATTTCCTATTCACCCCCCCTCTAGGCGACTTTGAAAAACGAATTGAGAGGTACACATAACAAGAAGGCTAAGGGCATGCCGAAAAGGAAATGAAGATTTTGAGCTCGATAAGGGATTAACCTAGGAACGGTTTTCACCATGAGATAGATGGTGAAGTTGCGCTCGTTTCTTCTGTTGATGTCGTCCCACGAACTGTGCTGGTTCACCAGCTCGACGTCGAGGCGGAGAGGTTCAACTTCGGCGGCGACCGCGAAACTTCAAAATACCGGTGAACTAGTGAGCAAAATGATGAACTAAATGGTGGAGATGATAGAGCATAGCCTTGGCACCATTTTTTCTGTTTGCATTGAAGGAAAAGGGGGTGGGACCAAGGTGCTCACCAGGGAGACAAGGAAGACAGCGGTGCTCTGTTTCACGGGGGGAAGGAAAAAGGAGCAGTGCACTGCCCTAGTCAATAGCGTGAGGAAGTGAACCAAAGAAGGGATGAGCACGTCTTAAATCCATTTCTCCACCAAGCAGTGTGCTTGCCTGCTTGGTGAGCTGGCAAGCAGCTGCACCGTCGTTGAACGGCGGGGAACAGAGCCCAGCGTCGGTTCAGGAAAATGGGAGGCTGACCAGTGGGTCCCACCTTCATTCACCCTCATCCATTCTCTGTTCCTTCAATTCTCCCACCAATACGTGTCCAAAATTTCTAGATTTTTGTGGAGGGACGAAATCAAAGGTTTATATTCAGATTCTGGAATTTGATTTCAAATTTGGACAAGCTTCATTTGATATTCAATTTTGAATTTGAATTTGAATGGGATTCAATGTACACCTTGAACTGAATAGAAAATGTGCTCCAAATGTTATGAAATTAGACATGGAGGCAATTTGGAATATTTGGAAGCTAATGGTGAACTCAAATTTTTATTTTTTCAAGGTTTCAACATGAGCTATTTTGAATTTTTGGATTCCCTCATGTAGGGTTTAAATCCTTTTTATTTTACCCATTTCCTTTTTATTTCTTTTTCCCATTAAAAGATTTAAGTCTCTTATTTGAACTTTGCACAATAATTTATTGGGGTTTTACATATGTCCGGCAATACCAATACTGGTGCAGTAGTTAACCTCTTCTTTAGATCATCAAAAACTGTCCTCACTAACTTGAGTCCATTGGAAAGCTTTTCCCTTCATTAATAATTCTGTCATGGGCTTGGCTGTTTTGGAAAAACCCTTGATGAACCAATAGTATTATCCAGCCATTCCAAGAAAACTCCAGTTTTGCTTCACATTCTGTGGTGGTTCCTAGTTTAGCACATCTCTCACCTGTCCTGGGTCAACCCATACTCCTCCTCCGGAGATGATATGTCCCAGAAATGACACCTCCCTTAACCAAAATTGGCACTTGCTAAATTTGGCATCTAATTGGTGCTTTCTTAATTTCTACAATGTGAGCCTCCAATGCTCCTCATGTTCCTCCTCACTTCTCGAATAGATCATAATGTCATCAGTGAACACCATAACGAATTTATCCAAGTACTCCATGAAGACCTTATTCATGAGGTACATAAAGTATGCATGTGCAATTGTCAATTCAAAGGACATAATGGTATACACATAGGATCCATATCGTGTCCGAAATGTTGTGTTGGGTATATCTGATGGTCTAATCTTCATTTGAATATAACCCAACCTCAAGTCAATCTTGGACAAAACACAAGCGCCCTTCATTTGATCAAACGAATCTTCTATACGGGGCAACTGGTACTTGTTCTTGATTGTCATTTTGTTGAGAGCTTGGTAATCCACACACATCATTTGGGACCTATCCTTCTTATCCACGAAGAGCACTGGTGATCCCCAAGGTAAAGAGCTTGGGCGGATAAAATTCTTCTCTAGTTGCTCTTGAATTTGTTTCTTGAGCTCCGCTAACTCCATAGGAGGCATCATATATGGCCTCTTAGCTATAGGTGTAGTTCCATGTATTAAATCAATAACAAACTTTATGTCACGATTGGGTGGCATACCTGGCAACTCATCCATAAGCACATCCGAATACTCGCACACCACCAAAATCTCCTCAATTGCGGCACCGTCCATTTGATTCAGCTCCACCTGCTTTCGTGTGTGCTGAGATACTTCAAATTCTATGTTGAATCCTTCCTCATTTGTCATCTTCAACGTGTTTGTGGCACATTGAATTATCCCATTGTGCTTCCTTAACCAGTCCATAAAAAGTATTATGTCCAATCCTTGTGAATCCAAAACAATAAGGTTGGTGAAGAAGTCTACCTTCCTTATTCTAATGCTTACTTTTGGACATACTATATTCGTCCTCATCTCCCCTCCAGGAGATTTAACCGACGAGGTATACTTCATATGAGATATAGGCAAACTATACTTGGCAACATACTTTGATGCAATGAATGAATGTGATGCTTCAGTATCAAATAACATATTCGTCGAGTTGGAGTTTGCGAGAAACATACCAATCACCACGTCATCCGCTTGTTGCGCTTCATCCGTAAAGACATGGTTCACCTTGCCACGAACAAAATTTTGCGGTCCACGGTTGCCTTGTGGCGCTCCTCCATTTGGTCTTGAGTTCTGTCTTGGAGCATTGTTCCCTTGACCGAGACCTGATTTAGGACATTGAGATGCAAAGTGTCCTACCTCACAACAAGTATAGCACGACCTTGCTGCACCAGAATTGTTAGGGCGAGCGTGGTGTTTAGCATTAGCAGGAAAATTGGCCCGGGGCGCATGAGACATTGGAGGGTGAGGTGCTTGCATAGCAGGGTGTTGCTGCATTGGCTGAGCTGGGCGCGGTGGAATAGCAGCGTGATATGCAGGAGTAGAGGGGTTGTAGTATGGTGCATTTGGTGGTGCAATGCGGGGGTGAACATTGCTTCCTTGTGGGTGTCCTTGATACGGCGCCTTCCTCTTATTATCTTGCTACATCTCGCAAACCTTGTTCTCAACCACGATAGCTTTGTCGACAAGCTTCTGTAAATTTGCATAGTCACAATTAAGCAATTGGACTTGAATCTTATTGTTTAGGCCCCTCATGAACAAATATTGTTTGCGGCTATCCCAGTTGATACCCTCTGGAGCATACTTTGAGAGTCTAGTGAATTTATTGAGATACTCACTCACACTCGACCTTTCTTACCTTAAGTTCTCAAATTCCTGCCTCTTTAAGATCATAACGCCCTTAGGCACAAAGTGAGAACGGAAACTCTCCTTGAATTTAGCCCAAGTTATCATCTCCTGATTTTCATGGGCATCGTAAAGGGATTCCCACCAATCCGCAGTTGCTCCAACTAGCTGATATGAGGCAAAAATAGCCTTCTCCTGCTCACTGCACTGGACAATAGTGAGCTTCTTCTCCATCAAATTCAGCCAATCATCAGGTTCCATAGGATCAGTGGTTTGAGCAAAGGTAGGTGGCCTAGTCCTCATGAACTCTCCCAATCTGTTATGAGGTGGTGGGGTGGTGGTGGAGGCATATGGGGTTGATTCTGGTTATTGGCTTGCAGCTATCCCAAAGTTTGCATCACGATCTACATAAGCTGATTCTGCATAGCCATGAACCGCTCCAGGTTGCTAGCCTCAAGTCCAAGTCCATTGTTGTTTTGAGGTGCTCCAGTGTTCTCCCCCTCCTCATTGGCATTCCTCTGGTTCGGGTTCTCGGCATCCGAGGAAGAGCAAAAGATAGATTGATTTAGAAAACGTCCCCACCTATATGCATCTAGGGATATGAAACTAAACAACTACATATATAAGCCTATATCAATGTGGCAAGTGCAAAATCATATCACAATCCTCTACTAAGCACACAAGCAAGCAATTCATAGGAAATCAGCACACCAAGCAAACCTCAACTATTCCTGAGTGTTCCTATGTTCTCTAAAGTGTCCATTCTATCTAGGTTCTATCCTAAGGTCAACCTGTGGCTATGATACCAATTTGTGATACACGGTTCCGGAAATGAACCAAGTGCGATGCATATGTGTGTCCAGGATGTTACCCACACATACACGAGTGCTTCACAAACGATATACAGAAAATTACCACAGCGCAACTAGTAAATAAGTACTTTCATTACAATATTTAAATAATCCTCAAATTACATACTCTAATGATCATCATTATTGATAAGTTTGCAGCGGAAATAATTTAAATAAGCAAACTAAGCCTAAAGGGAAGCGCAGCTCCAACACATCCACAGGCAAGTTGACGGCAGCACACAACCTTGTACTCCGCATTATCGTCAGATTACTCCCAAACATCACCTGAAACTATTAGTGGGGGAATCACAAGGGTGAGCACATGTCATACACAGCAAGTGTCGGAAAGTAATGACATATAGCTTAAACAAGGAATGATAATGAGTAATGGCTAATTGTTGAAAAGTACATATAAAACATATGAAAAGCATCCTACAATTTCTATGTGAAATAATCCTTTCATATCCCAAATAAACATAATAATTCATTCCACCATTCATTATCCATCCAAATGCCATATTCTTACCATCATTATTAACCATGTCCATTTATCACCATCCAATCCATAACCATAACCAAACCATCCCAAATCTCATGTTCCCTCTAATCATGTAGGTCATCAAGGTGCTCTTAACCGGGAGCACAGCTATCATGATAGTTTTTAACACTCTGCAAAGGTTGTACCACTCCCACAAGTTCGTGAGTTCGTCACTCGTCGGTGACTAAAGAAACCTCCCTTATGCCAATTACACTTCCTTAGGTGTATGGCCAAGAGATCACAAAATAGCCTTTATAAAGGGACTACCAGCATATTCAGACCCACTGAGGTTTCGCCTGTGGTGATGCCTCCAACTAAGAACATCCAACCAAGGGTCCCCTCTTGTGCCGTTCGGATCCCAGGGCAGTCTCACCACTATTTTAAACCCAACTGACTCCCATTCCTCGCTCATCTAAATGATCCGAACAATGCTGGCAATACACCTAATTAATTGGCTAAGCCGCATCCATATTTGTCCTTGTGGTCGCACTGTTGTCCTGGCTTATTCTTGCATGAACCGGTCCTCAAATCCAAGGCAAGAAAAACCTTCATATTTTCCAACCCAATCCAGAAACCATGCTTGCTTAGATCTCCCAAGTCCCATGTTACCAATTAACCATATTCATCAATTTACACCATCCATAGGTTCATTAATGTTTGATTAAGCCATTTGGTTTGTTTCCCATCTCAATTAATTAGAGCAAATCAAAGAGGTAAAATGCCCTTCCCGAATCTCTACAATATATTCCAAGCGTAAGTATGGTCAAACAAGTCTAGTAAACACCTATCTTGGGTTTCCCATCAATTTGACACAAGCATGCAGTTTTTCAAGCAAAACATTTAAAAACAGGATTAAAATCATCAAGGACACTTGCCTTGCTCTTGAGATTGGTTAGGATAAAGAGCTTCAAAGTTCTGGTGTTGGAGGTCCTCGACAATACCCTCTAGAGCAACACCTATTTCGTGCAACAAACATACAAAAGAAGCATTACATTCAATGAATGCTCATATATTACTCATATGCCATGACATGCATGATTGATGCAATTATGAGGTAATGTGTGTTGTCAAGTTGCTATCATTGCTTACTAATTAGTCACAATTAAGTTTTACATGTTAGAACAAGTTTTAAGTCATTTTGGAGTATATTAACGAAGTTCTAGGAATTTTCAGAATAGGAAGACCGGACTAGTCCGCAGTTGGGCAAGACAAGTCCGTTCGGGAACAGAGAGGAAATCGGACTAGTCTACACTTGGACCGGACGAGTCTGTTATGTCCAGGTTTTTGTCGAATTTCAACTAGGGCATAATTTGAGTTAATATAGATCCATAATTTATGAAGAACTGATGAATCTAATGTATTTAACACGAATCTTGTGAGACCTATGTGTGCTGAATACATTGAATATGGTGATAAAAGTTTTGAATACTACCAAAACATCTTTATCATCAAGATCCGACTGTAGGTACAAGCTCCAGCAAGGTCTGACAATAGGTCCAGCTTGTTTTTGGTAGCTCCGGCAAGGTCCGACGTATGATCTGACTTGCTTTGGCTAGGTCCGACTTCTTGGTCTAGGTCCGACTAGCTTTGGTTAGCTTCAGCCCTAGGTCCGACTAGCTTTGGTAAGCTCCAGCGCTAGGTCCGACTTGCTTTGGTCTGCTCCGGCACTAGTTCTTACTAGCTTTGGTAAGTTCCGATGCTAGATCCTTCTAGTTTGGCTAAGCTCTGGTTCAAGGTCCGGTTGGCTTTGGCAAGGTTCGGAGCTTGATCGCAGTGGTTCTGCTTTTAATTTGCAATGTTTCAAACTTGCTTTTTTGGATTATGGAAAGTTTGCTTAGTTTTCTTTTACTAAGTTTTTGGTGTGTTTTGGCAGTTATGGTTGATATCTTTTTGCTAATGTTTGCAACATGCTTATGTGAGGTGCTCACGTAAGGTGTTGTGGTTATCGGAACTAACGAGAGTCAAGTCGATGACTTATGCTCGGAAGTATTGGTTGTTTATTCATGTGCAGGTGTTGCTTGAGTTCAAGACATGGCTGGTGACGGGATCCATTGAACTAGTCTTATGGAGAAGATGAGGTTCAACAACCAAGTTCGAGAGGAATTATGGTTGAGTTGATCGGGAGGTCGCGCAGCATGTTTGAATCAAGAACAATGCATATGAAGGTATCGTGGACGTCGTAGGAAGATGGTTGCATGTGACAAAGGAGTGCATGGATGTGGCTACATGGTTCGGAGGTGTGATGTAGAGAAGTGGACATAAAGAATTGGTCAGAAAGGTCCAACCGACTAGGTTATGGACTCAGGCTGAGGCTAAGTCGTGTTTGACACAAATCTTGAAAGTTTTGAGTTGGTTATGATAGTATTTCGTGTGGGTCACAAAATTGAGTTGTTTTAGGAATGTGGGATACGTTCTTAAAGTGTTTGGATGTCTTAAGATTGCTTCTATCTGTGTATAGAAGAGTCTTGAGCAAATATGGATAGTTTCGATTCGTGAATTGAGTAGAATTAGAGTCATAGTTAGGTTTGGGTTGGCCTGAGGGCTGGTTATATAAGCAAGGGAGGCCAGAGCTCGTTGTATACGACTTTGGGGCTGTTTATCTTTTGTTTTGATAAATAAAATTCATAGTTTGAAGGAACTTTTGTGCCTTGTTCGTCCGACTTGTTTTTGTCAAGTCTTTCTTGTCGAGTTTGTGCACAGCACTACCTTTCTTTGGTGGTTTTATGATAACTCAAGTTTTATAGATCCGATTGATGTGACTATTTTTAGGTTGTCTTCATAACTTGATTTTCTATCATCTGTGAAAATTTCATGGTTATTGGATTTGTGGTTTCTTATCTATACGAGTTTCTTTGCAGTGTTCCAGAACTGTTTTTTTTCACGTAGGACAGATTGACCTTTGTTCGATCTTTCAATCGTAACTTGAGTTTCTCTCAACGGATTTTCGTGATTCTTGTTTTGACGTCTTCGTGACATTATTCTATACAATCTATACTAGTTTTGTCACAGTTGAACACGTTTAGATTAGTCACACACACGGTTTATTTGACAGATCGGTTTTCTGCAGAGGGGTGTTTTTGTTGCTTTCGCTCAAAAGTTTAAATCTACCATTCATCGCCCCTCTGATAGCTTTACACGTGCTCTTCGACCCAAAAATTGGTATCAGAGCCACGGTGCTCTAATATTTGTGATTTTCACGTGTTTTTGACTAATCCTCATAGAGAAACACTCGAAAAAACCTTGTGTGTTTGTTGGTATTGATTTTCAGGTTTGGAAGGCACACATGGAAGCTTTTATCCAGGCGCAAGGCTTTGCGATATGGGAAAAAGTGTACAAGCCTTATGAAGTGCCGCCGAACGCTCAAGTCATGGCTACAAACTTAAGAGATGTCGACAACAACTACAAAGCCTGCAACATGATAATCCAAGGACTAACTCAGACCGACTTTGACCGTGTTGCACACCTCTGATTGGCGTACGATGTGTCGAGAGAACTTTGTGACTACGATGAAGGATCCAACACGATCAAGGAGTTAAAGCAGGATATGTTCAAAAAGGAATACATGCGCTTCGAGATGCAACCCGGTGAGTCCATTGATGACCTTTTTGCTCGCTTTAATAAATTCACAGCAACTTGCGTAGTGTCAATGTTAATTTTTCAGATGCTGAAAATGCTAGACAATTGTTAAGTGTGTTAGACATGTCAATTTGGGAGATGAAAGTCACATCTATTCGTTAATCTACTGTCATGAGTTCACTTACATTAGATGTGCTATATTCTAAATTAAAAACTCATGAAATTGACATAATCTCACATAAGAACCCAAACAATTCTCTTGCATTTATTTCTCAATGTAATATGCCTAGCTCTGGCCAATCTTCATCTAGCAATACACTTGTTTTGTTGTCTTCACTAACCCTAGAACAGATTGAAGAATTTCCAAAAGAGGAGCTAGCACTCATCTCTACTCGGTTCTAAAAAGCATTGCAAAATGTGAGAACTAGAAGGAGAGGAAGCTCCAGACCTCAACGATGCTTTGAATGTGGTAAGACAGAACACTTCCGTACAGATTGCCCTAACCTTTTAGGTCCTTCTACCCGTGATGAAAAGAAGAATAAAGTCAAGTCCTCTCCTGGCAACATTAACAAGAAAAAGAAGGGTTTTACAGGACGCAAACTGATAAACAGTTTCATCACCGCACTTCAAGAACTTGGCTCGAGTTATGTAGACATTGGAAATGATGAAAATGAAGATGATCTGGCAAACTTGTGCTTCATGGCGGGTAAATCAAGATCAAGTATGGAGGATGCAGAACACAATAGTGACAACGACGAGGTATGTCCTACTTGTGATGAAATGTGTGACGCTATTTCCCGTGCAACTGTTATTGTCATTAAAAAGGACAAAAAGCTTAGGGACAATGCTGTTAAAATTGAGTCACTAGAATATGAAATTAATCGTTTGAAAACCTTGATTCCTAGTGATGATTCTTGTTCCTCATGCGATTTAATATATGAACAATTGTCCTCCTTAAGAAGTGCACACTCCTCCACTCTTGATAAACTTGAGTTAGAGATTGAAAAGAACAAAAAGCTTGCTGCACTTAATGACAGAAACTTAAAAGATGCTTCTTGTTCTACAATTAATTTGCATTGTTCTACCTGTAATGATCTTGAAAATAAACTAAAAGATGCTATGAAAGAAATTTCAATACTGGACAATGCTTTAAGTGCTCATGAAGTTAAATATTGTTCTAATTGCAAATTCAAAGGAAAAACTTCATGTGAAAACTGCCTAAGATTGTCTAAGAAACTTGATAACATGAATAGGACACTAGAGCAGTTTTGTATTGGGAACAAAAATCTAAACTTGCTACTGAATTCATCCAAATCTTTTAATGATAAAACTGGTTTAGGTTCTGATTCTCATGCTCATGCTAAAGCACATCCACCTAAAATTGTAAAGTCATTAGGAAGTGGTTTGATTAAGGCAGTTCCTAACCAAAAGAGGTGGCTTTTAAGTCTGCAGGAGTGTTGTCACATTCGTGTTCAAATAACATATTGCATGCTCATCTAGACATGAACACAATGTTAAATTACATTGTATCTATTGTTGTAGAGATGGTCATGTCATAGATTTTTGCTATAAACTAGCTAAACAACATAAAAAAGAAAAAAAATGCAAGCTAGATCTTATAACCCTCATGCAAAATTTGATGCACATACTAGACAAAATGTTCGGAACATGCAACCTGCTGTTATGAGTCAAAAACACTCAAATTTCACCTTCGTAGCTTCGGTTTTTACCTTCAGACCTTCTGTTGTTACCTCCGGACCTTCTGTTTTTGCCTCCGGAGCTACTTTTTTTTTGTGATACACAAGTAACACCTTATAGGTCAGTTGTTAAGAATAAAAATCTTAAACTTTGACTCATAAACCTGTTGTTTTATCTCAGCTGTCGCGTGTTGTTCCTACTGGACGTCATGTGACTCAGTACTGGATTCCTAAATGCCTATTGACTAAGCCCAGTATTGAGTCATCGATGTATTGTGCTTCTATGTAGGTTACACACTTGAGGAAGGAGAACATTTGGATTGTGGATTCGGGCTGCTCAAACCACATGACCGGTAACAAAGAATGGTTCTTCTCCCTCTCTTTCGTGCCACGTGTAGAGAATGTTACTTTTGCCGATAATTGCTAAGCGTTCGGTTATGGTAAATGATCACTACACTTTGAAAGATGTGGCACTTGTCAAAAATTTGAAATAGAACTTCCTTTCTGTTTCACAATTGCTAGATAAAAATTTGGAAATTGTTTTCAATAAAAATTATTGCAAAGTTGTAAATTCAATAGTGAGCTTATTTTTAACATGTCTTTGTTTGGAAGAGTTTTTAAAGCTGATTTTGATTTGTCTTCCTCAAAGCCTAGGTGTCTAGTTGCAAATGATTCCAAAGACTTATATTTTTGGCATCGTAGAATTGGTCACGTAGGCTTTGATCATCTCACGCGTGTTAGCGCTCTTGATCGTATACGTGGGCTGCCTAAGCTTAAAGGGGACAAATAAATTGTGTGCTCTTCTTGTATACATGCTAAGATGGTTGCATGTTTACATACTCCTCTCACAATGATCATAACAACTGAACCGGGTAAAATTTTGCACCTTGACAATGTAGGACCTTCACGTGTTCAATCCTTCGGAGGTAAATGGTATGTTCTTGTGATTGTTGATGATTATTCTAGATACTCTTGGGTTTACTTTATGGCTTCTAAGAATGAAGAGTTTAGTCACTTTAGAACTTTATTTCTTAGATTATCAATTGATCACCCAAGATCTTTAAAAGCAATTAGAAGTGATAACGGAATTGAATTTAAAAATCAATCTTTTGATCACTTTTGCACTGAAAATAGAATAGATCATCAATTTTCTTCACCATATGTACCTCAACAAAATGGTGTTGTAGAAAGAAAGAAAAAAACCTTAGTTGAAATGGCTAGGACTATGCTTGATGAATATCAAACTCCTAAGAAATTTTGGGCTGATGCGATTACAACCGCTTGTTATGTCTCAAATCGTGTTTTCTTGCGCGCTAAGCTAGGTAAAACAACATATGAGCTCCGATTTGGACATAGGCCTAGTGTTACACACTTTCAAGTCTTTGGTTGCAAATGCTTTGTTAAGAAACATGGTAATCTTGATAAATTTGAACCTAGATCCATTGATGGCATGTTTCTTGGTTATCCATCTCATACTAGAGGCTACCGTGTGCTTTTACTTGACACTAACAAAATTGTGGAGTCTTATGAGGTGTCTTTTGATGAAGCTAGCCCAGGTACTAGCTCAAACATTATAGGTCCCGATCCATATCCTCAGGGGGAGGGTATTTTCGAAGAAGAAGAGGAGTTGGTGATATTGCTTGATAGTTCCGAAGCTGACACGTGTCCAGCTCCGAACTTTGAATAAGCTTCTACTACCATCTCTGCTTGTCCTGATCGTCCACAAGTCACAAGCTCATCAATCTGCGATGAACCAGATGAAGAAGAAGCTTGTGAGACATCTGTTCCTCTACAGATTTATAAGAATCATCCTCTGCAACAGATAATTGGAAGCTTGCATGAACGAGTTACAAGATCCAGGTTTTCCAACCCAAATTCTCATCTCATTCTGCTTTTGTTACTTCTTTTGAACCCAAAGATATATCACACGCACTCACTAATGAATCTTGGATTATTGCCACGCAAGAAGAGTTAGAAAATTTTGAAAGAAATAATATTTGTAAACTTGTACCTCCACCTCAAGGTCACACTTTAATTAGAATTGAATGGGTGTTTAAAAATAAACAATGTGAGGATGGGTTTGTGGTTAGAAATAAGGCTAGGCTAGTTGCTCATGGTTTCACACAAATTGAAGGTCTAGATTTTGATGAAACTTTTGCTCCTGTTGCTAGATTACAAGCCATAAGAATTTTGTTAGTTTTTGTTGCATCTAAAGGTTTCAAGTTATATCAAACGGATGTTAAAAGTGCTTTTCTTAATGGCTATATAGATGAGGAGGTTTATGTCAAGCAACCACCAGGTTTTCAAAATCCAGATTTTCCTAATCATGTTTACAAACTGTCCAAAGCATTGTACATTCTCAAACAAGCCCCTAGAGCATGGTATGATAGGTTAAAAACATTCTTACTTGAAAAGGGGTTTACCATGAGCAAGGTTGATAAAACTCTTTTTGTGCTTAAGCATGGCAATGACTCATTATTCGTTCAAGTGTATGTGGATGATATTATCTTTGGTTGTGTTTCTCATGATCTTGTGTCCAAGTTTTCAGCTATGATGAGTTCAGAATTTGAGATGAGTATGATGGGAGAACTCATGTACTTTTTGGGGCTGCAAATCAAGCAAACTAAGGGGGGAATTTTGTGCATAAAACGGAGTATACAAGAGACCTTCTTAAGCGCTTCTAAATCGACAAAAGCAAGCCTCTTCGGACACCAATTGGAACAGCAATGACACTTGAACTTGATGAATATGGTGAACCCGTGGATCAAAAAGAATATAGAAGCATGATCGGATCACTTTTGTACCTCACGGCATCAAGACTGGACATACAATTTAGCGTATGTCTTTGTGCACGGTTTCAAGCTTCCCCACATGCTTCACATCGTCAGGCCATCAAAAGAATTCTCAAGTAGTTACATGGAACTCAAGAATTTTGCATTTTGCTTCCTTCTTCCTCAATCGTTACTTTGAAAGCTTTTTTGGATACTGATTTTGGGGGTTGTATGATTGATAGGAAAAGTACTTCCAGTGCTTGTCATTTTCTTGGTAATTCACTGGTTGCTTGGTCCTCTAGAAAACAAAGTTCAGTTGCACAATCCATAGCCGAATCTGAATATGTAGCTGCTGCTAGGGCTTACTCACAAATTCTTTAGATTGTTCAAACACTTAAGGACTATGGGGTTGATCTAGATAGTGTTCCATTGTTTTGTGATAACACTAGTGCCATTTTCATTGCTAAAAACCCCGTGCAACACTCTAGAACTAAGCACGTTGATATTAGGTATCACTTTCTCCATGATAATGTTGAAAAAGGAAACATTGTGTTCACCATGTAGATACCAAACAAAAATTGGCTGACATTTTCACAAAACCTTTGGATTTCACTCGTTTTGTTACATTTGTAATGAAATAGGGGTTATGCATCCTCATGGTTTAAATCGAAGGGGAGTTTTGAAACTTGGGAATTCTATGTGTGAATCTGAACTTAAAATAAAGCATAGTATTTCATACATATATGACTTTGTGATTTCTTTTTACATGCTGAAAGTTCTTACTACATTACTCGTGTTATACATTTTGTAGTTTTTGCTATGACTAGTAATTGAAATAATTACTTACACTATATCTGGTCATGATCGAACCTTCTTGCTGTTTTGAACTAGTTGAATGCTCACAAGTTCTTTTAAAAGAATTAATCATGTAAGCAACTCCCGTGTTGAGTTTTTATGTTCAAATGAAAAAATGAGAAAAGATCAAGAGAATATGCATGCATCACACTTCTTTTGAGATGGCTTATTATTGCATTTAGATATGAACTTGGAAGAAGTTGTGTATGACTAAAACCTTATGCTTAAGATTGTGATTGTCAAATGACATAGGCTTGGCTTGATTGGTTAGAATGAGGCTGATGCACATGTAATCTATTCAAAATTCCCTATGACCAAAATTTTGCTTAAAAAAAATAAAATTGCAGCAACAAGTATCATGCCTCCAGGTTTTGAAATAGTTAAGTTTGTGAGATCATGACGTGCTTAAATTGAGAATTATATTTGATCTCTAGCATGTCTTGCACTACTTTATGTATCTCATTTTTGTGATAGTGTAAGTTACTTGATAGTATGACTTGGATGAGCTTTGTTCTGTATGTATATGTTATAATGTGCTCGTAACAAATTAAAATTTCTCTTTTCTGGTGTTGCCAATGCATTCATCAAGGGGTGATTGTGAGACCTATGTGTGCTGAATACATTAGATATGGCGATAAAAGTTTTGAATACTACCAAAACAACTATATCATCAAGGTCCGACTCTAGGTCCGAGCTCCAGCAAGGTCCGACGATAGGTCCAGCTTGTTTCGTGTAGCTCCGGCAAGGTCCGATGTAAGGTCCGACTTGCTTTGGATAGGTCCGACTTCTTTGTATAGGTCCGACTAGCTTTGGTTAGCTCTGGCCCTAGGTCCGACTAGCTTTGGTAAGCTCTGGCGCTAGGTCCGACTTGCTTTGGTAAGCTCCGGCGCTAGGTCCTGCTAGCTTTGATAAGTTCCGGCGCTAGATCCTGTTAGTTTCGGTAAGCTCCAGTTCAAGGTCCGGTTAGCTTTGGCAAGGTTCGAAGCTTGATCGCAGTGGTTTTGGTATTAATTTGCAATGTTTCGAACTTGCTTTTTTAGATTATGGAAAGTTTGCTTAGTTTTATTTTACTAAGTTTTTGGTGTGTTTTGGCGGTTACTGTTGATATATTTTTGCTGTGGTTTGAAACATGCTTCTATGAAGTGCTCACGTAAGGTGTTGTGGTTATCGAACTAACGAGAGTCAAGTCGAGGATTTGTCCTCGGAAGTATTGGTTGTTTATTAATGTGCAAGTGTTCCTTGAGTTCAAGACATGGCTGGTGACGGGATGCACTGAACTAGTCTTAGGGAGAAGATGAGGTTCAACAACCAAGTTTGGGAGGAATTGTGGTTGAGTTGATCGGGAGGTCGCGCAGCATATTTGAATCAAGAACAATGCATATGAAGGTATCGTGGACGTCGTTGGAAGTTGTTTGCATGTGTGCAAGGAGTGCAAGGATGTGGCTACATGGTTCCGAGCCGTGATGAAGAGAAGTGGACGTAAAGATTTGGTCGGAAAGGTCCAACCGACTAAGTTATGGACTCAGGCTGCAGTTGAGTCATGTTTGACTCAAATATAGAAAGTTCTGAGTTAGTTATGATAGGATTTCATGTGGGTCACGAATTTGAGTTGTTTTAGGAATGTGGGATACATTCCTAAAGGGTTTGGAAGTCTTAATATTGCTTATATCTGTGTATAGAAGAGTCTTGAGCAGTTATGGAATGTTTCGACACGTGAATTGAGTAGGATTAGAGTCCTAGTTAGGTTTGGGTTGGCCTAAGGGCTGGTTATATAAGCAAGGGAGGCCAAAGCTCGTGGTAGACGACTTTGGGGCTGCTTATCTTGTGTTTTGATCAATAAAATTCATAGTTTGAAGGAACTTTTGTGCCTTGTTCGTCCGACTTGTTTTCGTCAAGTCTTTCTCGTCGAGTTTCTGCACAACACTACCTTTCTTCGGTGGTTTTATCATAACACGAGTTTTATAGATCCAATTGACGTTATTATTTTTAGGTTGTCTTCACAACTTGATTTTATATCATCTATGGAAATTTCACAGTCATTGGATTTGTGGTTTCTGATCTATACGAGTTTCTTTAGAGTGTTCCAGAACTGTTTTTCTTGGGTAAGACAAATTGACCTTTGTTCGATCTTTTTATCGTAACTTGAGTTTCTCTTGACGGATTTTTGTGATTCTTGTTGTGACGCCTTCGTGACTTGATTCTCTACAATATATACTAGTTTTTTCACAGTTGAATACGTTTATATTCATCGCACACACAATTTCTTTAACATATTAGTTTTCTGTAGAGGGGTGTTTTTGTTGCTTCCGCTGAAAGGTTTTAAATCTACTATTCACCCCCCTCTGGTAGCTTTACACGTGCTCTTCGATCCCACAAATCCAAGGTTCCTAAGGTCGAGAATTGGGTGCAACACTTGGATCTTGATGTCTAGATCGAAGACAACGAGGAATTAGTGGAGAGTTGTCAACGATGTTGATGAGTTGACGAAGATCAATCTTGCTTGAT
Source organism: Tuctoria greenei (assembly GCA_036927565.1). Lineage (NCBI taxonomy): Eukaryota > Viridiplantae > Streptophyta > Magnoliopsida > Poales > Poaceae > Tuctoria > Tuctoria greenei. The sequence continues at coordinate 243,135,532 of JAYESD010000002.1, read as the reverse complement.
CCTCCTATCCTCCTCCTCCTCCTTCACCTGGCTGCGATCTCCTCTCTTCTCGATGGCAGCACCCATGATCTATGGTTAGGGTTTTCTTTAATTGTGGCTGAGAGATGAGAGGGTGGGTGTTGGGGTGTTTATATAGAGTGGAGGTGGTAGGGTTTGGGTGGAATTTGAGTATAAGGCGTTGTAGGACGAGTAGGGGTCATGGTGGGGTCCATGAAGGTGGGTCACGATGTTCTTGGGCCCACTTAAGGCAATTACCCAATAACTTGTCATGGAGAAAAAATAGAATCCGAGTCGGGCACAATGGGCTAGTCCGCTAGGGGCCGGACAAGTCTGATTTTGAACATAGCAAATAATGGACTAGTATGGTGGAAATCCAAACAAGTCCGATCCGGACTAGAGAGCAAAATGGACAAGTCCGGTATGGGTCCGGACAAGTCCGGAGGTTCGTCCAACTTTCCAAAAACTGAACCGAATTGGGGAATTATCGGACAACTCCGAAAAGTTCCAGTAGGGGAGATCGGACTAGTTGTTACTCGATAATGGACAAGTCTTGATGAGGACATCACAACATCGGAGACGCACATTGAACTGCAAGGACCAATCACAAGAGCACGGGCACGGTTATTAAATCAGCAGGTGAATTCGTTCTTAACTTTTTTTGCATGTGAGTTTGAGAATAGATTGCTATGTGATGATTTAATTGTTATTAGGAATAACGGAGAAGATAAACAAGTGAAGAAAGGAGGCCTTGGGAGCGTGGAGAACCACCTGGGACGTCCACAAGTTGATGGAAACAGTCTACAACTCGGACTCGAGTTCAACTCGGAGTCCAGGAGCAGTCCACCTTAAAACAGACGCCCAGGAGGCATACGGACTCCGTTTTCGACGTTCTACATATTCAAGGAAAGAGGAGAAGATAAGATTTCCAATGGTTCTGGTCCCACCTCAAAATTCCTTCGGAGTCATTGGGAATCTTCGAAACAAGTCGAGTCCAGATTTCTGTCCGGTGCTGCGCCACCAAATCGGGCCTTTGGGCCTTGTATCCCATAAGAGTCCATTAGGGACGCGTCTAATCGTGTTTTGGTCGAACCCTAGCCTATAAATACTGCAGCCGCCGGTCATATTTGGTGGGTTTTGCTTAGATCAATAAAATCGCCATTCTACGGTTTGTGAGACCCCAACTTCGCGATTTCCGATCGTGTCTTCTACGTTCTTGCTCGTGTTCTCGGTTGCACTTGCAGGGATTAGTCTTCTTGGCGAGGTCAAGTGTGTGCAGCACGGTTGATAACCAACAGAGCCGTAGTGTAGTGATTGCAGGGGTACTCGAACCGCTCGAGTGCCGCGGATCATCAACGTCGATTTCTCCACCCCAATCGACATACCTTTCGGAAGATCGGGCCTAACCCTACTCATCAATTGGTATCAGATTTCCAGGTTGCCCGTGAGGTATCTTTGTTTTCCTTCCATCAGATCGATTTTGTTTCGTACCTAGAGTCCACAGAAAAGCCACAAAAAAATTAGATCGTTTTTACCACTTCCCAGACTATAGTGCCTGCAGTTTCGTTTTTCAGTTTGCATTGTTGAGTTTGAATTCGTGTGGTCGAGTCTTGTTGCTGGTTTAGCTTTGTGTTTTGGGTCCTAGTTATCGTGTTTCGTCCTTGTTTTCTTGCTATTCGACACCTATTCCACAATCCCTAAATAACAAACCGATCCGCCACGTTCATTGGTTTGCCCTAGCTAGCCGCCTTGCGTGAACTCCCGCATCGCCAGCCCTAGATTAGGTGACAAACCTTTGTGCCATTCATCCTTGAATCATCACACACCACCCCATTAGTTGCTGTGCAAATTCCTGATCATTTTCGTATCCGATTGCGAGTTCTGTTCTCAAACCGAGTTGGAATCAACATCCAAAAAAATCGTAACTCGGACAGCCTACCTTAAAACGGCCATAACTTTCGCATACGAACTAGAAATCGGGCGAATTTTTTTTCAAATTGATCTACGCGAAATTTCGCATCTGATTTTCCGCGGCATAGCCGCGTTCGGCGAAATTAGATTGCCCAAATTCCCTTCGGAAGATAGGTTATCCGGCCTCCGAAGTTTCAGCACGCATTTTAGAGAATCTTCTTGATTTTCTATAGGCCGCATATTACATCCAATTGAGCTGAAAATTTGTGTGCTTCCTATATTTGTGCTCCTGAGTAAAGAAAAAATATCAGAAAATATTACAAAAAAGAAAAAAAAAATAGTGAAGAGCACGCATATTAAGGCAATTGGCCTATACCACTTGGTGCTGTTTTGTTGGTTATATCATTCTGTCTTTCTTTTGCCTTAATACTTCCTTGTGTTGTGCTAGGCTCTAGGGCACTCGGTTGACCAGCAAAAGTTTCCTACATTGAATACTTATTCAACTTTGTTTAGCTGTTAACGATTTTCTGCTTATTAGCCACCATATTGTGCCATCCAAGCTCCACCTTTCTCTTGAGCATAACAGGTACCTTTGCAATCACCCCACGCTTCATTGGTTCATCTCACCGTCCACACAACCTGCTGTGTTAGTAAGAACACTTGTAAGAGCGTGGTAAGACGCTTGAGCGAGAGAGATTGTTTTCTTCCACCTTCCACATTGTCACTGTAGTTGATAGGGATAACATATTTTTTTTGTTGTCTTTTGTTTCCTACTAACAATGGCAGGAGAAGACAATAATGACAAATGTGTTCAATATGCTGAGTTACGTGATATGATGAAGACCATGACGGATATGTTCGCCAAATACAACGCAGCAATGGAGGAGTCATTGGCGAACTTGACTCGCCAACTGGATGACCTTGCTCTTCGGATGAATACTTTTGAGGCTCGGTTGCCTCTCGCTGGAAGACAAGAAGACAATGCTTATGATGAACTGGAAGATCACAATAATCAGCCAAGACTGCCACTTTATCGTCGAGGTATGGGAGGTAATAATCATAACAATTATAATCGCCCTCCTGATGATCCTTTTGCTAAAGTGAAATTTACTATACCCTCTTTTTCTGGTGCTTATGATGCTGAGGCTTATCTTGATTGGGAGATGACAGTAGAGCAAAAATTTAATTCCCATCTTGTTCCTGAACAACATAGAGTTCGTCAAGCCACTAGTGAGTTTAAGGACTTTGCTATCATATGGTGGAATGAACTTGTTAAAACTAGAACTGATCCTCCAACATGGGATAGATTAAAGGAAGCTATGCGTGTTCGATTTGTTCCTCCATCTTTTCAGCGGGACCTTCGCAAAAAATTGCAGCGTTTAGACCATGGTAACATGTTCGTAGAGGAGTATTATCAAGAGTTACAAAAGGGTATGCTGCGTTGTGGGGTAGTAGAGGACATGGATGATAAAATAGCTCGTTTTTATGGGGGGTTGAGGCGTGAAATTCAGGACATTGTTGATTACAAGGAATATGATATTGTTAACAGATTGTTTCAGCTTGCTATGTTGGCAGAAAAAGAATTGCAGGGCCGACAACAACGGCAACAACGCACGAGGACCAACTTCACGCCGCGTGCAGCGACTACACCATCCAAAACAGCACCATCTTCGACCCCCCATTTAGCGACTACACCACCCAATGGCGGCCAACGAACTATACTTGCTGCTCCACCTTCTCGCGTGCCGGAAGGCAGCAAGGCGACATCATTCAAGCCTTCGTCGTCCACTCCTTCTATCGGTCGTACTTCCGACATTAAGTGTCACAGCTGCCAGGGTCTTGGTCATTTGATGAGAGATTGCCCGAGCAAACGAGCATACATAGCACGCGACGATGGCGGTATGATAGTACTTCGGATGTTGAAGATGAATATTCTCTTGCTACTGAATTTACAGATCCAAATGACGAACACACCAAACAAGAGGTACTTGGTACAGCGGCGACGGAGAACTATAGGAGCATCATTGTGCAGCGTGCCTTGAGCTCCAAAGTGGAGACCGACGACAAGCTACAACGACACAACCTCTTCCACATGTTTCTCGTCGTCAAGGACTGCCGTGTACACACTATAATTGACGGAGGTAGCTGCAATAACTTGGTAAACACGGACGTCGCCAAGAAACACGGTTTGACAACAAGAGCACACCCTCATCCGTACCACATTCAATGGTTCAACAACAGCGGTAAGGTTCGGGTAACACAAACAGCGAGAATACATATTTCAATTGGTTCATACCATGATTTTGCTGATTTTGATGTTGTTCCTATGGATGCTTGTTCTCTTTTATTGGGTCGTCCTCGGAAATTTGATACAGATGCTATTCATCATGGTAGAACCAATAAATATACTCTCATGCATAAGGGAAAGAAAATCACTTTGCTCCCCATGACTCTTGCTGAAATTGTGCATTTTGAGAAGAGTAAAATTCTTGAGGGCAAAGCAACAAAATTAGAATCTGAAAAACAGCAAGTTATTAAGATAAAATCACCATCGTTGCTCGCAACTAAATCTGAACTTGCTGATTTATTCGATGCTAAGGGGATGTGCTATGCTTTAGTTTGCAAAGAAGCCATGTTTTCACTTCATGAATTGTCTATTGCATTGCCCCCTGCTGTTGCTAACCTTTTGCAGGAGTTTGAGGATGTGTTTCCCTCCGAGATACCCCCTGGTTTACCACCGATGAGAGGCATTGAACACAAGATCGATTTGATTCCAGGAGCAAGTTTGCCAAATCGTGCAGCATACAGGGCGAATCCACAAGAAACTAAGGAAATTCAGCGACAAGTCCAAGATCTTTTGGACCGCAGGTACATTCGTGAAAACCTTAGCCCTTGTTCTGTTCTTGTTCATTTGGTTCCTAAGAAAGATGGTAGTTGGCGCATGTGTGTTGATTGTCGAGCAATTAATAACATCACCATTCGATATCGTTATCCTATTCCTCGATTAGATGACATGCTTGATGAATTGAGTGGTGCTATCATCTTCACAAAAATTGACTTGCGTAGTGGTTACCACCAAATTAGAATGGCACTAGGAGATGAATGGAAAACTGCATTTAAAACCAAGTTTGGACTTTATGAGTGGTTAGTCATGCCTTTTGGTTTAACTAATGCACCCAGCACCTTTATGCGATTAATGAAATGAGGTTTTACGTGCTTTCATTGGACAATTTGTGGTGGTTTACTTTGATTATATCCACATTTACAGCAAGTCATATGATGAACATCTTGATCAATTACGTGCTGTTTTTACTGTTTTGAGAGATGCACGTTTGTTTGGTAACCTTGAAAAGTGCGTCTTTTGCGCCAATCGAGTCTCGTTTCTTGTATATGTCGTTTCCTCGCAGGGAATTGAGATGGATGAGGCAAAAATTGAAGCAATCACCAGCTGGCCAGCCCCAACAACCGTCACACAGGTTCGTAGTTTTCTTGGTCTTGCAGGTTTTTATCGGCGCTTTGTGCGGGATTTCAGCACCATTGCAGCACCTCTACATGAGCTAATGAAGAATGGAGTTCCATTTCGATGGGGCGAACAGCAGCAACAAGCTTTTGATGCTCTCAAATCGAAGCTTACACAAGCACCATTACTACAACTTCCTGATTTTGACAAGACCTTTGAGCTAGAATGCGATGCAAGCAGCATTGGTATTGGAGGCGTTCTCATACAAGGAGGTAAACCCGTTGCTTTATTTAGTGAAAAACTTCATGGTCATTCTCTGAATTATTCCACTTATGATAAGGAATTGTATGCCTTAGTACGTGTATTACAAACTTGGCAACATTATCTTTGGTCTAAGGAGTTTGTCATACATTCCGATCATGAATCATTGAAGTATCTTAAGTGTCAAAACAATCTGAATAAACGACATGCTAAATGGATTGAGTTCATAGAGTCGTTTCCATACATCATTAAGCATAAGAAAGGGAAGGAAAATATATTGCTGATGCATTATCTAGGCGTTATACCATGCTGTCCCAACTTGATCATAAAATCTTTGGTTTGGAAACAATTAAAGCATTATATCCTACTGATTTGGACTTCAAAGATGCTTTTGAAAATTGTATAGAAGGAAGAACTTGGAATAAATATGTGCTGCGAGAGGGTCTCCTCTATCGTGCTAACAAGCTATGCGTTCCAGCTAGCTCCGTTCGTCTATTGCTTTTGCAGGAAGCACATGGAGGAGGTTTGATGGGACATTTTGGAGTGAAGAAAACTGAAGACGTGCTGTCCACACACTTCTTTTGGCCAAAGATGAGGCGTGATGTCGAGCGCTACGTGTCATGATGCACTACTTGCAACAAATCTAAGTCTCGCCTTAACCCACATGGTCTTTATATGCCTCTTCCTGTTCCTAGTGTACCTTGGGAGGATATTTCTATGGACTTTGTTTTGGGATTGCCTAGGACTAAGAGGGGGAGGGATAGTATTTTTGTAGTTGTTGATCGTTTTTCCAAAATGGCACACTTTATACCTTGTCATAAGAATGATAATGCCTCACACATTACTGATTTATTTATGACGGAAATTGTTCGTTTACATGGTGTGCCAAATACCATTGTTTCTGATCGTGATGCAAAATTTTTAAGTCATTTTTGGAGAACTTTGTGGTATAAATTGGGAACCAAGTTGCTGTTTTCAACTACATGTCACCCACAAACGGATGGACAGACCGAGGTAGTTAATCGTACTTTATCCACTATGTTGCGGGCTGTCTTGAAAACAAATTTGAAGTTGTGGGAGGAGTGTTTACCACATATATAATTTGCTTACAACAGATCCGTTCACTCCACGACAAAGGTAAGTCCATTCCAGGTAGTGTATGGTTTCAATCCCTGTGCTCCTATTGATTTACTACCTTTGCCTCCTTCTGAAACTATAAATTTGGATACTACACAACGATCTGAATTCATTCTTAAGATGCATGAAACTACAAAGAAAAATATTGAAATGATGAATGAGAAGTATAGGATTGCAGGTAGTAAAGGTAGAAAAGAAGTAAAACTTGAACCGGGTGATTTGGTGTGGTTACATTTGAGAAAAGAGCGATTTCCCGACTTGAGAAAATCTAAACTTATGTCACGAGCTGCTGGTCCTTTTAAGATCGTTGAAAAGATTAATGATAATGCATATAAGCTTGAATTGCCTCCCGATTTTGGGGTTAGTCCTACATTTAACATTTCAGATTTGCGACCGTACTGGGGAGAAGAAGATGAACTTGAGTCGAGGACGACTCCAATTCAAGAGGGGGAGGATGATGAGGACATCACAACAGCAGAGACGCACATTGAACTGCAAGGACTAATCACAAGAGCACGGGCACGGTTATTAAATCAGCAGGTGAATTCGTTCTTAACTTCTTTTGCATGTGAGTTTGAGAATAGATTGCTATGTGATGATTTAATTGTTATTAGGAATAATGGAGAAGATAAACAAGTGAAGAAAGGAGGCCTTGGGAGCGTGGAGAACCACCTGGGACGTCCACAAGTTGATGGAAACAGTTTACAACTCGGACTCGAGTTCAACTCGGAGTCCAGGAGCAGTCCATCTTAAAACAGGCGCCCAGGAGTCATACGGACTCCGTTTTCGACGTTCTACATATGCACGGAAAGAGGAGAAGATAAGCTTTCCAGTGGTTCTGGTCCCACCTCAAAATTTCTTCGGAGTCATTGGGAATCATCGAAACAAGTCGAGTCCAGATTTCTGTCCGGTGCTGCACCACCGAATCGGGCCTTTGGGCCTTGTATCCCGTAAGAGTCCATTAGGGACGCGTCTAATCGTGTTTTGGTCGAACCCTAGCCGCAGCTGCCGGTCATATTCGGTGGGTTTTGCTTATATCAATAAAATCGCCGTTCTACGGTTTGTGAGACCCCAACTTCGCAATTTCCGATCGTGTCTTCTACATTCTTGCTCGTGTTCTCGGTTGCACATGCAGGGATTAGCCTTCTTGGCGAGGTCAAGCGTGTGCAGCACGGTTGATAACTAACGGAGCCGTGGTGTAGTGATTGCAGGGGTACTCGGATCGCTCGAGTGCCGCGGATCATCAACGTCGAGTTACCCCAATCAACATACCTTTCGGAAGATCGGGCCTAACCCTACTCATCAAGTCTAGGATACAATAAAACCATCTTCGACTAGCCGCAGCAAAAGCGGGCAAGTTCGAAAAACATCAGAGGCAAAATCGGACTAGTCCGAGGTCTAGTCCGGACAGGTCCGCACTGACACAGACTTTTAACTGCAGTTTTGGTTCTAATCCCTTTTAAACTTGTTCCTTTTTGTGTTTCTTAATGTTAAACATGTATAAGAGTGTATGCAATGCGTGATGGATGAAAATGAGGGTGTTACATCTGGCTCCTCAGTTCCTCTTGCACCTCTCTCACCTGCAAGATAAAAAGGTCAAAGAATGCACAAGAAAGCTCAAGACTTCCATCTACTACCTCTGCTCCACCCTCGAAGTGGTCCTCTAGTGCCATCTTGAAGATGCTTTCTTCCATCTTTGCATCCCGTCACAAAGTGGAAGTGAGGCAACACAAGTAGAACATGGCTAGAAAAAGGCACCAACGACACATGAATGACAACATTAAAGCTATCTGTCAGAAGCTGAAAATACAACCTATTTGCTCTCTAGAGATTTCAATGGACTCAGCCAAAGACATCTCTGAGCTCCCACCCTTCACAGATGATGAGCTCGCCTTCTTTGGAGTTGGTGGCTCCTCGGCTCCTTCTCCTTCGACTCATGAGCACGACAATGAAAACGAAGATGAAGAAAGGACAGAGAGTGCAGTAGATAGTGACGAGTAGTTTCCCTCATCTTTTCCCTTTTTGGTGCCTTGATGCCAAAGGGGGAGAGATTGAGAGTAGTAGTAGTTGAGTTGATCCTTAAGGACTATTGATGATGGACATGTATCTTTTAAATTTAAAACTATTGTAAGTTCTATTTGGATGATGATTATTTTGAGATAATGTCAATGTGTGATGCTTATTATGACATCTCTATGATTCTTCATTATGCTTATCATATTGTCAATTATTTTCATCACAGTCATTGTTCACACACACTTAATAGGCACTCCACCATAAACAGTGCATATATGTGATAACTAATTTTTGATCACATTTGTTGTTCTCATATATGCACGCTTTATGAAAATTGAATTTTTACTCTAAATTGTGAAATCTCAATGGTTGTCTTCAATCACTAAAAAGGGGGAGATTGAAAGTGCATCTAGACACATTGTTATGGGTTTTGGATGATTTATGACAAACAAGGGGGATCCTAATAAGATTTGTTAAGATGAAAGCAGGTTTTCAGAGAATTAAAATAATGGCACACAAAAGGGTGAAAAATGAGAAACAAGAAGGAAAGAGCCCATGTGAAGAATGGGAGTGCAAAGTAGTTCTAAATGTATAGGGTGTGTGCGAGAGACACACCCCAAGAGCTCAAACCTTTGCGTAGGGAGTAAGGGATAAGTACTTAACTAAAAACTCACTTAAGCACCGGATAAGTCCGAGAATATGTAGACAAGTCACGCTTCCTCTACGTTTAAAAACAGACTAGTCCGATAATGTCCAGACTAGTCCAATATCTCACCAGTGCTCAAACAGACAAGTCCCCAAATGCGGACTAGTCCGTAAGACTTCACAAATTCACAATGCACCTGACTAATCTGATTTTATACGGACTAGTCTGATTTCTTCTCTGAACAGGAATGGACTTGTCCGATCCTATGCAGACTACTCTGGTACACTCACTAAAGTTAGGGTCTCATAGTGTGTTGCATGACTTCATGCACAATTCACTCAGCACACCAGACTAGTCTGGTCCCAATAGCGGACTAGTCCGGTCGTCGGGATCTCCAATGATAAATTTTCTAAATAACTATAAACATGTGATCCACAATCTCACAACAGACAACTAAGAACCCTAGCACTGTCACACATCCCAAGAGCATAAAAACACTCCTCTCCACACATCTAAAGCCCTAAAAAGTTCAACCTTTTGGGAATTGAGATTTGGGAAAGGGAGAGCAACGTCTACGCGATCTTAAGGTCTTGGGGTTTGATCTCTATCACACTATTGTTCTTCTTGTACATCTTTTGAGTGTATTCGATCTATTTTATCATTGTAATCTTTTCGGATTCCTCAGCTTGTGAGGTTGCCCAATTGACTTGGTGATTACCCCGTTGATAGTGGAACTCAAGTCGGACTTCATGGTGACTTGACGAGGTAAAGGGTTGGTTGAGACCCGGCTTTGATGAGGTCCTCAACAAGGATGTAGATCCCTTGTTTGGGATTGAACCTCGGTAAAATCGTCTTGTCCCTTTTCTTTTGTTTATTTCGTCCATACTTGAAAGTTAGGGCACAAATCGATAAATCTCCATCTTGTCAATTCAATTTGTGATTGTCGTAAAACTTGACCACCTTACATACTTGATTATCATTCTTAAGTTGACTTACATACTCCATTGCATTACATATTCGAAAAAATACCAAAAAGAGTAAAGTAATTGTCGGGGTTGCGTCAATATCGGACTACTTCGTACCCTACACTGGACTAGTCCGGTCGTCCTGGTATTTGACGGTTTTGTTAAGTGTTGCAGGAAAAAGTTTCAATGCTTATTCACCACCGCCCCCCTCTAGGCCACATTCGGTCGAGCTCTGAAGTATAGTCGCCATGCATATCGGAGTTGATCTCCTTCTGGGGACATAAGGGCGACGCTGCTTCCTGCGCTGTTAAGGGTTAATGACCTGTCAAAATACATATTCAGTATTCATGTCAGGTCGGGCTCAACACTGCCTGAGTTTCCATCCACTCGGTGACAAAGTCGGCAAGGACCTGGGACTTGATAGCCATTCAGGCGATGTAGGTTATGTCAAACTCCATGAGTTCCAGAGCCCATTTTGCAATCCTTCTAATAAGTCTCGACTGTTAATGATTGCATCGAGCCCGTGCACTGTCGCCACCCCGCACCGGGTGGCTTTGGAAGTAATGCAAGAGCTTCTGCTTTGTTATGAGGATGGCGTACAAGAGCTTCTGCACATGATGGTATCGTTTCTCGCAGTCGGATAACACTTTGCTGACAAAATAGACGGGCCTTTGGATCCGTGGGTGCGCTCGGGCTCCTCTAGTTCAATGACAAGGGCAGTACTAAGAGAGAGAGAGAGAGAGAGAGAGAGAGAGAGAGATAGAGAGAGAGGGAGGGACAGGGGTAAGGGCCGAAAGGAGCTGGACCGTGCTAGGGTTTTTGGTCGAATTAGTTTCCCTAATTTCAAGGGGTTTTCCTCCTCTTTTCCAATTCACTTTTTGATTTAGATTCAATTTAAGGTTTGGTTTGAATTTTATTTGGAACTTCAATTGTTTTGTGCATACATTCTTTTGATTAGAGTGGACGTATGCTACCACTTACAAATATTTTAACCCTAATTGACGATTTTGTTTTGTTTAGCCTGACTTGACTTGAAAATTCAAATTTGGACTGATACTTTTCAACATGTTTGATTTTTGGGCTGTGAAATCTAGGTAGCTAATCCATTAGTTGTACTTTATTAAATTTGCTATAACATATGGCTGGATGTGTTGCATTTTTTAGATTAACATGGAGGTTTGAAAGTCACCTAGAGGGGGGGTGAATAGGCAATATGACCTGAAATCGCTTAATCAAATGAGATTAAATTCCTGAGACCAGACTAGTTTGGTATGGGTCGGACTAGTCCGCTCGGCATAGGGTGAAAACCTAAAAACTTGATTTCTACAAGTTGTTTGCGGAATTAAGGTTCACCAAAAATAGATGCAATGTCTAGCAACCTAGTACAACTTAGATTAACAAGTGCAAGGAGTTAGGTTTCAAGATGTCAATGAAGGACAATATGAAGAACAATATGAAACCTAAAAGCCATTCTAGTGATTACGGAATGTCAAGCGACAAGCAAGACACGATTTATCCCGTGGTTAAGCTCCACAAAGAACCATACATCTATGTTAAGAAGTCCACACAAGGACCGGGTCTCACTTGACCCTCTTCTCACCAAGCTGCCACAATGGCCGTCTTGGATTCCACTATATCAAAGGGTAATCACCATGTTTCTTGGGGTTGCTCACAAGTTGAGGCTCCCAAGAATACATACAACAAGGAGCACAGGAAGCTCAACTCACACAAGCCACAAAATGCAACACCAAGTGCAACAGATCAAACCGAGAGCCAAAGCACGATGATCTTCCTTCACTCTCCTTCCCAAACCCTAATCTCTTCATGATTTGGTCTTAGAGGGCACGTAGGACGAGTAGAAGGCTTTGGAAGGCTCTAGGACTGTTGTGGCAGTGATAGGGTTCAAGATACTTCAAATAGGGGTCGGGGGTCCCCTTTTTATAGGGGCCCTGACAACTAAAGGTTGCCATTAACACAACCTCGGACTAATCCGGCCTTCTACCATGGACTAGTCCAGCCTTTTGGGACCACCGACAATTCGACATCACCGATCGACAAAACAGGTGATGTCCCTGCCAAACGTTTGAATTTCAAACAGTGACTGGAAACACGGACTAGTTTGGCCCAGAACGGACTAGTCTGAAGTCGGACAGAATACTTTAGTCCGACTAAAAATGGACTACTGTGGGAGAGCCCGGACTAGTCCAGCCCCTGGGGCGGACAAGTCCGGCCTCCCAGGACTTGTCTTCGGGATCTCTCACTAAGGTATAAACGGACTATTCTGTATGGTAACGGACAAGTCCGAACTCGAACAGAACCATTTGGTCCGTCCCAAAAAAGACTACTCTGGGGTGTCCGGACTAGTCCGACCCCTGGGGCGGACAAGTCCGGCCTCCCAGGACTTAGTTCCACAGACGCTCACTAAGGACAAACGGACTAGTCCGTACCCATACGGACAAGTCTGAACTCCAACAGGGACCATTAGTACGTTCCAAAATGGACTTCTCTGGCAACCCGGACTAGTCCGGCCTGAGGCCCGAACAAGTCCGATCCTTAGAATTTTCTCTCTCAATGGATTCCCACTTAGGTATTTCTCTCAACTACCACTTTGGGCCCTCTTTCATGATCTCAATGCACATTCTACACACACCCTCTTACTTGATACAACTAGTCTAAACTCAACACAATAGAAACCCTAATTTCTATGCTTGAGTCTTCGATGCCCGTTTCAACCTTTTCCTTTTAGAGGGATTTTGTCTCATTTCAATCATCACAACTGTGCTTAAGATCAACTCAGCTCATTCGTCTCTTAATTGTCGTCAACAATCATCCAAAACCCAAGGGGATGCCTAGATGCACTTTCACTCTCCCCCTTTTTGGAGATTGATGACAACACATTAAGCTTCAACAAAAAGGACAATAATTGGTTTTCATAACATGTATGTCTATAAGTAACTCCCCCCCCCCAATGTATGCATTGAGAATCAGGAAATTGAGAGAGTTATCATACGTATACATGTTATGGTGGGGTGCCTAAGTGATGTGTTCATAATTTGTGATAATACAATGAATATGAGTAATAAATAAGTCATTTAAAGCATCACATCATAATTTAGCATAGCAAGCATTTCTAAGTGCATACAACCCATAATAGAGATTAAGTCATACACAAATTGAAATGCGAGTTTTAAAACATAGTAAAAGTCCATAGAGGATAAAAAGAGACAACGAGAATGAACACTAAGTAAGTCCATAGAGGATCAAAAGAGACAATGAGAATGAACACTAAGTACCCCCCCTTCCAATCTCTCCCCCTTTGGCATCAAGACACCAAAAAGTAAAAGAGAGGAGAGCCCTAAGATCTACTCTTCATCATCGTCGTCGTCGTCGTGTTGCCGCTCACTGTCGCTATATGTTGCCTCCGGATCTTCGGCGTTTTCATCATTGCCTTCTTCTTCGGAGGGTGCCATCGTGGAGGTGCTAATATCACCAAAATGAGAGAGTTCTTCAGTGGTGAACTCGGGGAATGGAGTCATCTCTCCATCACTCTCCGCAGCGGGAGACATGGCCTTGAGATACTTCTCTTGGCGATGCCCATGCGATGTTGCCGAGCTTCCACCTTCCGAAAAGCGGAGAAAATGGCCATGAAGCACTTGAAGAAGCCATTTTCGGATTGTGGTGGAGGAGGAGGAGGTCGAGAGGCCACGGGATGAGAGGATGAGGCAGAAGGATCAACATTCTTCCTCCTTGGTGCAACGAGCTCGTGAGGAGTAATCTGTGGATGAAGTCTCTGAGTGATATCCTTCTTGAAAGTCATCCCGGACACCTTCTTGATCACATACATAATATAAGGTGCATAGCCACATTATTAGTTGGGTGTGTGAGAGATGTTGAAGATGTCATCAAAGATATAGTCCACTACATTGAAACCAACATCTCCATCAATAAGCACCATCAAATGTATTATATTGCCTTGAATGATCCCCACATCTCCATTGTTGGGTGCTATTGTCTTCCGGAGCACACGATTGAGCACACTATAGAAGGGCTTGATGTTCTGGATATCGCCCGCCTCATATTGAACTCCATGACTTGGATACATGTAATCCAAGACATCTCTATCAACTACCTTGAGGTTTGAGATGATTATCTCATTTTCAAGTTGACTCTCCAAGTCAAGGATTTGAGCAAACTCCCAATAATTGGTGATGTATTGCTCTCCATGAGTCATCCATGTAATTCTCTATTCTCCATCAATGTGAAAGTAGACCACTATGACTTCAATATTCCAGTCATAGTTGAATGCCATAAATTTCTTCAAGCCATGGCGCTCTATGACCTCAATCATGGCATTAAATGCAACATGGTTCTTCTGTTCCATGTAATCCCAGTCGATCCCTTGGGCATCCATCACTAGAGTCTGCATGGATATTTAGACTGTCCGATAGTAGTCACATTGGAAGTCACACCAAAAACGAGGTTCGGCGGTGCTCTTCTCACGTTGATATACATTGACCGTTCTTAGTATTCTATCCTTCTCAATCCCTTTGCCTCTGAAAATAGTAGCTTCGATGGTGGCTTGACAATTGGGGTTCCTTGCAGATGAGGACATCCTCAAAGGACCAATGGGTTGAGAGGATGTCTTTTTTGCTGTGTTGGCTAGCTTCTTGACAATGGTTGCTCTCTTCTTTGATGCATCAGTGACTGGTGCTTTGACGTTGTCCTTGGAACTTCTAGCCTCCTGAGTTCTTGCTTTCTCGCCCATGGTCACAAGTCTCTTCTTGCTTGGGGTAATCTCGGCAGCAGCTGAGTTGTGTGTCTCTCTTTGCTTCTTCTTGGCATTCTTTGCTTCAAACGTCGATTCGAGGATATCTATAGCAAGCTCTCGCTCCTCTTGAGCCCGACGATGGGTTTCTTGCCTCCCTGCCTCAGCCTCGGGATCGGATAGAGGCGAGTAGTCAGAATCCGACATCGTCCCTAAGAAGTGATGTAAAGGAGAGTATATGAGTCCAAAGAAGTGGAACATTGTGTTAGAATTCACAAAATTGGTCAAGGTTAGGGTTTTCACTATGGAGTACGGACTTGTCTTCCCAAGGGCCGGACTAGTCTGCACGAGTCGGACTTGTCCGCCCTGTGGCCGAACTAGTCCAGTTCACACAGTAAGACCCCAAATCTTGAGAATCTTTGCGAAAACTATGGATCTGTCCAAAATACTCCAAGGATAGGATCACAATGACGTAGAAAAAAACTTTTGTGAAGAATTTTCTATCAAAAGTCCTAAAATAATTGAATTTTGAAGGATTTAGAGCTAGGTCTAAACTACCTCTCCAAATCATCGAATCAACTAATGTGGATGAAGAATCATCCTAAGATGCTTGGGGAAGAGTTCCCACGCACCTTGGGGCTTTGATCCATGGATTCGAATCGAGTTTTGGTGGAAGAAATCGAAAATCGCCGATTTGGGGTGTGGTTTTCGCGTTTGGGGAGAGAGAGTGCTTAAGTGGGAGTGAGGAGGTCGGGGTCCCCTGGGGAGGTTAAGTCCCCAAGGCCCGGACTAGTCCGGTTGGGGACCCAGACTTGTCCGGCATACGGACTGGGTCCGGACTTGTCCGGCCCAGGGGGTGGACTAGTCCGGTACAAAGGTTGAAGACGCATATATATTAGGTTTTCACTAGAGTTTTGATCCTTTTGGACTTTATTTTCATAAAAGATCTTTGCAAATATGGTCAGTAAGCAATCAACAACCAAACTATGACCATAATCCACAAATATTCAATAATTTAAAAATAGTTTTGTAGAAAATTGAGGGGAAAGAGTTTTTCGCAAGCATGTGTGAATTTTGAAGCAAATACAAGTAATAATCAGATGTGCAAGACTGAAGCGACATTTCGAGAATCTAAGATATTAAGCTCACTCCTAAGTTCACAAAATCTTTTCTCAACTAGGGGCTTGGTGAAAATATCATCCAAATGGTTTTCGGTTCTCACATGGGAAATTGCTATGTCTCCTTTGATGCAGTGATCTCTCAAGAAATGGTGGCAGATATCGATATGTTTGGTCCTTTAGTGTTCAACTTGGTTCTGGGCTATTTTTATGGCACTCTCATTATCACATAGGAGGGGGATATGGCGCAAGTTTATGCCATAGTCCCTAAGAGTTAGTCTCATCCAAAGAAGTTGTGCACAACAACTTCCTGTGGCGACATACTCCGCTTCGGCTGTGGAGAGAGCAATGGACTTTTGTTTCTTTGAGGACCAAGACACTAGGGATCTACCAAGGAATTGACAAGTTTCAGAGATGTTCTTTCTATCAACTTTTCACCCCGCATAGTCTGCATCGGAATATCCAATGAGATTGAACTTAGAGCCCTTGAGGTACCAAAGTCCTAGCCTTGGTGTGTGAACCAAATATCTAAGAATTCTTTTAACGACGGTCAAATGGCACACCTTAGGAGCATCTTGGAATCGAGAACACATATAAACAATTAGCATTATATCGAGCCTAGATGCACATAAGTAAAGCAATGAACCTGTCATGGAACGATATACCTTTTGGTCCACACTTGGACCATCTTCATTAAGGTCGAGTTGTCCATTGGTTCCCATTGGAGTCTTGATGGGTTTGGCTTTGTCTATGTCAAACTTCTTGAGTATATCCTTTGTGTACTTTGTTTGACTATTAAACATGCCTTCTTTGGATTGCTTTACTTGAAAACCTAGAAAGAACTTCAACTCCGCATCATGGACATCTCAAACCTCTCGGTCATTATCTTGGCAAACAAACAAGTCATCATTGAAGTGCTTAGTGAATAAAGTATAATACGCCTTCCCAATTTTGAAACCATTTTGAGTTAAGAAGTCTCTAAGGCACTCATACCAAGCTCCAGAACCTTGTTTGAGGCCATAGAGAGCCTTACGTAATTTGTATACAAGGTTTGGGAATTCTTGATCTTCAAAGCCGAGGGGTCGCTCCACATACACCTCTTCTTTGATTGGACCAATAGAGAATGCACTATTGATGTCCATTTGGTATAGCTTGAAATCATGATGAGTAGCAAAGGCAAGTAATGTACGAATTGATTCAAGCCTAGCACCGGGAGCAAAGGTTTCATCGAAATCCAAACCTTTGACTTGTGACTACCCCTTGCCACAAGTCATGCCTTGTTCCTTGTAACCACCGCGTGCTCATCTTGTTTGTTGCAGAACACCCACTTGGTGCCCACAACATTAGCGTTTGGTCTCTTCACGGGCTCCCATCCATGATTTTTTTTGAAATTGTTGAGCTCTTCTTGCATGGCCATCACCCAATTCGGATCTCGTAGTGCTTCTTCAACCTTGTGACACTTCAAGGAGGAAACAAAAGAGTAATGCTCACAAAAGTTTGCAAAACGAGATCGAGTAGTTACCCCCTTGGAGATGTCTCTAAGGATATTGTCAACGGGATGGTCCCGTTGAACACTCTGATGCACTCTTCGGTGCACTACAAGGATTCCGCCCTGTTGCAACAATTGTACTGCAACGAATACTAAATCGTTGTAGTAAGCTTGGTCTTTTGCCACGATTCACTAGTTCGTGGCATTAGCATCTATCGACATGGAACACGATCGTTGCATTAGGATCTGTTGCCACAATTCACTAGTTCGTGGCATTAAGATCTATCGCCAGAAATCTGTTGCCGCAATTCACTAGTTCGTGGCATTAGCATCTATCGCCATGGAACACGATCGTTGCATTAGGATCTTTTGCCACGATTCACTAGTTCGTGGCATTAGGATCTATCGCCACGAATCTGTTGCCACGATTCACTAGTTCTTGGCATTAGCATCTATCGCCACAGAACACGATCGTTGCACTAGGATCTGTTGCCAAGATTCACTAGTTCGTGTCATTAGGATCTATCGCCACAAATCTGTTGCCACGATTCACTAGTTCGTGGCATTAGCATCTATCGCTACGGAACCCGATCGTTGCATTAGAATATGTTGCCACGATTCACTAGTTCGTGGCGTTAGCATCTATCGCCACGACTGTGTTGCCACGATTCACTAGTTCGTGGCAGTAGCATCTATCACCACGGAACACGATCGTTGCACTAGGATTTGTTGCCACGATTCACTAGTTCATGGCATTAGGATCTATCACCACGAATCTGTTGTCACGATTCACTTGTTCGTGGCATTAGCATCTATCACCACGTAACCCGATCGTTGCATTAGAATCTGTTACCACGATTCACTAGTTCATGGCATTAGCATCTATCGCCACAGAACCCTATAGTTGCATTAGTATATGTTGCTACGATTCAATAGTTCATGGCGTTAGTATCTATCGCCACGGAACCCGATCGTTGCATTAGAATATTTTGCCACAATTCACTAGTTTGTGGCATTAGCATATATCGCCACGGAACCCGATCGTTGCATTAGAATCTGTTGCCATGATTTACTAGTTCGTGGCATTAGCATCTATCGCCACGGAACGCGATCATTGCATTAGGATCTGTTGCCACGATTCAATAGTTTGTGGCATTAGCATCTATCGCCGCGGAACACAATCGTTGCATTAGAATTTGTTGCCATGATTCACTAGTTCGTGGCATTAGCATCTATCGCCACGGAACGTGATCATTTCATTAGGATCTGTTGCCACGATTCAATAGTTCGTGACGTTAGCATCTATCCTTGCGGAACACAATCGTTGCATTAGGAACTTTTGCCACGATTCACCAGTTCGTGGCATTAGGATCTATCGCCACGAAACACAAATGTTGCATTAGGAACTTATGCCACGATTCACAAGTTTGTGGCGATAGGATCTGTCGTCACGAAACACAATCGTTGTATTAGGATCCGTTGCCATGAAATACCGGTTGGTGGCGTTAAGATCTATCGCCACGGAACACAAACGTTGCATTACATAGTTCACATACAGCTGGCTCACACGGTACCTATATGAAAAATCATCATCTTCGCTGTCCTCCCTCAATATTGGAGGTACAATACCATCACTGATATATGTATCATAATCGTCGTGGTCGTCGTCGTCGTCATCTTCATCTGAAAGAGCGGAAGCATCACCGGTTGCTCCGTCAATGTCATTCCTATTCCATGTGGTCATATCCTCATTTATATCAGTTAGTCGTCGATCATCAAATAATGTCTCAGCCTCCATCGTTAGTGACATTATTTTCACTGTCTCCAGGGGGCATGGCAAAAAGGTTTTGTGGCTTCGTTTTAACAGTTGTAGCCCATTTAGGTTTCTTCACACTTCTAACGTAAAAAACTTGTTTTGCTTGGGTGGCTAGAATGTAATGCTCATACTTAAATTGAGAAATAGTAGTGTCAACAGCTATAATTCTGTATCGATCCATTTTGTAGCCCATGCTTTGGCTCTGACCGGAACGAGACCGATCAAACCATTCACATTCAAATAACAGAACCTCTTGATTTTTTTTGAAATCAACAGAAATCATTTTGCTGATTACTCCATACCACTCATGATCACCATCCCGAACAACAACACCACTGTTTTGCATCCGTAAATCTTTTTCCACCTCTGCTGTTCGAAAGAAGAAGCCATTTATGAATGATCAACTAAAAAAACATGCACGACGATCAGGTCCTCTAGATAATGCATACAAATAATCGGTTACTTTGCCTTCTCTGTGTCATGTCGTAATCTGTACACATTAATTAGTATAAAAGGGGTCATCGATAAACCAACTTTAGAACAGATATTTCTTCAATATTTCATAGAGTTAAAGCATGTACTTACTCATTTCTGGAACCAATAAACAAACTCCTCTCTATGGCGTTTTTCAACATCACGAGAATGAATCTTTTTAGCTCTTCAAAATGCTAACTGAAAAGGGTACAAAATTAAATTAGCCATCTACAATAAGCATGATCCATTAATATAGTATAGAACATCTGAGTGTTATACGTACTTGATCCATGGAGCGGCCTCCTTAACATTAGAAATAATAAAATGCCTGATGTTAAGTAGTTCCACCATAGTAAGTTCACCCCATTTAAACCATTTTTTAGAATTATCAACTTTTGTAAACATATTAGACTCGAGAGAAGGTTCATTCCTAGCTGCAGCTTCATGACGTTCTGGCCTATTAAGCTTGGTGCTGATGTTATCCAAAAACTGGCTACAAAAAGGCATACACTCTTCCATAATATATCCCTCAGCTATAGAACCCTCCGGGTGAGCTCTGTGACGTACATACCTCTTGAATGTACCAAGGTACCTCTCAATTGGATACATCCATATGTAAGAAACAGGTCCACCCAAGCGACCTTCTTCGCCAAGATGGATTGGAAGATGTACCATGATATCAAAGAAAGCGGGAGGAAGCAACATCTCAAGCTTACAAATTGTTTCAGGAAATTGTTCAATCATCTTATCTAAATCTGGTTCTGCCAATTCTTTAGAACAGATTCCAGAAAAGAATCTGCTAGACTCAATTAAAGGTTCAACAACCTTTTCAGGCAATATGTCACGTATTGCAATAGGAAGGAGCTTCTGAAATATAATATGGCAGTCATGAGTTTTTAGATCTGATACCTTATGTGCTGTTATGTCCACATTTCTCTTGATGTTTGAGGCATAACCATCGGGCATCTTCATATCCACCAAAAACTTGCACAAGGTGGTCTTCTGATCTTTTTGCAAAGTATATGATGCTAATGGACAATCATACTTCCCTTTCATACCCACCGGATGTTGCTTTGGCCTTATACCCATTTCTTGCATATCAAAACGAGCTTGTAGACTATCATTTGTTTTACCATCCATATTAAGCAATGTCCCCAATATGCTATGACAAATGTTTTTCTCAATGTGCATGACATCCAAGTTATGCCTTATTAGCAATGTTTTCCAATATGGGAGCTAAAAAAATATACCTTTCTTCTTCCAACTATGCCACTTATCTTCCTCAGTGCGCTTTCTCTTATTATTCGTCTGTCCAAAACTCACTTGATCAAAAGTCTCATATTGTTGGAGTACTTCGTGACCAGAGAGTGATGTTGGAGCCTCTCTATTCTCTATTTTGTTGTTGAAAGAAGCTTTGTCCCGACGCCACCGGTGATCTTGAGGTAGGAAACGACGATGACCCATGTAGCAATACTTTCATCCATGTTTCAACAACAAGGCGTCAGTGTTTACATGGCAGTATGGACATGCTGGCCTACCTTTTGTGCTCCATCCACATAGCATTGCATATGCTGGAAAATCATTTATTGTCCACAATATAGAAGCTCACGTGAGAAATGTCTCTTTCTTTGAACCGTCATATGTTTCAACACCATCAGACCATAATTTCAGTAGCTCATCAATCAAAGGTTGCAGGCTGCAAATACACATCAATGTTGTTTCCAGATGACTTTGGCCCAGGAATTATCGTTGACATCAACCAATAAGGATGCTTCATACACAACCAAGGTGGTAGATTATAAGGGATTCAAATCACAGGGCATGTACTGTACGAAACATTCATTACTCCAAAAGAATTGAAACAATCAGATGCTAGCCCAAGTCTTATGTTGCGAGGATCAGATGAGAAATTTGGGTGAATGCTATCAAAATGTTTCCATGCTTTCGAATCTGCAGTATGGCATAATATCCCATCATCAATACGTTCTTCTTTGTGCCAGCGCATGTTTGATGTCGTTGATTCTACCATATAAAACCTTTGAAGACGGGGAATAAGAGGGAAGTATCATAGAATCTTGTGTGCTACAAGCTTCTTGGCTTTTCCACAAGGTAAAGCCTCTCTTACATCCCCACCAGTACTATTTTTCCATCTTAATTCACCACAGTTTGGGCATCGATCCAGCAGAGAATAGTCCTTCCGGAATAACAAATAGTCATTGACACATGCATCGATCTTTTTGTAGCTCAGCTCGAGGTCCTGAACAACCTTCTGAACTTTATCAAGTGTATTAGGAATGCAATGGCCCTTTGGAAGCACATATGAGAATAGTTCAAGGATCAACTCACAAGCTTTTTTGTTCAAACCAGTTAAACACTTTATCTGGTACAACCTGACAATGAAGGATAATTGGGTCACCTTCTCACAACCTGGATACAACTCATTTTTGGCATCATTTAATAAGTCATAGAATGCCCTTGCATACCCAGTTGTCTCCTGCTGGTTTATAGCATTTTCTGGATCATCAGCATCTGCTGAAGTACCACCATGATCAGTGCCTCTAAGAAGACTGGACAACATATTTTCCATAGCAGCATCATCAGAAATTATCTCCTCATTATTTGCTGATTGCTCAGCAATATTTTTATCAACTCGTTTTTCTCCATGGTGTACCCAACAAGTATAATCAAATGACATGCCATTACGAAGCGAGTGAAGATGAACTTCCTTGCGTGTCCCGTGGCAAATATTACGACATTTCGTGCAAGGACAAGGCTTAGTTTCTTCTTCACGAGTGCCCTGGAATGCTAAATTTAAAAATGACTTCATTCCATCCTGCCACTCATTCGTACGCCCGTCTTTTCCCATCCATGTCTTATCTTCTGACATCGCTTCCTACAATTCAATCAGCATATCCATAAGAGGATTGAACTACAATAACATTATGTGAGCAATTGTACCTAGCAATGTTGCTCCTCCACGTGCGGCGGCCGGCGGATGCTCCTCCACGCTGGTGGACGGCGGATGCTCTTCCAAGAGCGTGGCAGTCGGCGGATGCTCCTCCAAGAGCGTGGCGGCCGGCCAATGCTCCTCCAAGAGCGTGGCGGCCGGCGGATGCTCCTCCAAGCGCGTTGCGTGCAATCGGGAGAGGGGGCCGTTGTGGATCGAAGGGTTCGGCGGGGAGGCAGCCAGGACAAAGCGTATGTGAAACTATCAGAGTAGGCCCAACATTGTGTTGGGCCACTTGTTATTCGTGGGCTGAAACTGCGCTGAGTCACTTTGTATTCCTAGGCCGAAACTGCGCTAGAACGCTTGGTGTTCGTCTCCATGTATGCGTGAGCCCATGTACCGAAATTATGCTTTAAAAGAATACAGTTCCTTGGCGTTATACATGTGATGTCCATCCATCATACGACCACGTTCATTCATGTGCACACATGTCACAGTCATGCAACTACTTCATCCGTTTGTTCATGTGGACACATTTCACAAATGTGGAATGGTATGCACAGCCTTGGATATGCATACTGTATCCATAAATTTTTTTTCCTCATTTGGGTAGGAGTGGTTCCACTTCAATCTAAGTGGATTGGAGAGTGTCCGGCCATCATACGACCTGGTGTAATGAAGATTTTTGAATCCGATATACTCCTCTTTTTAATTCTTATCATTATGACCTCAAGTCGCATTGTCTCAACCAAACACCAAGTACAACAACAATGACTTAGGGGAATCAGGAACTGGCCAAAATGGAAGTTAGCAGTCTCGCAGTTCATAGATCGAAACGTGCGCCATCCTTTTTCTTCTTCCCTTTTTCTATCCATAACCGTGAGACTGTTGAGTTCCATCTTCACCGGCACATATGTACGATCCAGGTGTGCTGGTGTGTACCTTAACCCCCGTCGTGCGTCCGCGGTGGTGGTTGGAAGACCCCTGCAGGTATGTTCTGATTCATGTCCTCCAACTACATCTAGGTTTCCGATAAAGCATGCGGTTCACCACCAGATAAATCAGCAAAGCCTCGGTAATGAGCGGCATGCAAATTTCATGATGACAAACTGGCTGCAGGGGCCTCCCGTTCGGATGCAACTTCGGTGCTCCCGTTTGTGCTTCCATGCGTACTCCCACTTATTGGTCATCATCTAATTTGTTGAATTTAAATTAGGCATTATGTTAGGTAAATCAAATGGCCAATAAAATCATGACACTTAAGTAGGAGCACGCATGGAAGCACTGAATGGGAGTATACAAGCCGTGTCCCTTTCGTTCTGTCCTCCCATGCGTCATCCCGCTGATGTTTCAAAATGTTATTGGTCCCTTTATTAATGCTTAGTTTAACTACCATACCTTCACAACAGATAAGATGATGACATGTCAGCGGGAGTGTCATCAATAAACTAGAGATGGATGCATCAGCAGGCCGCAATCAGCAGGCCGTAGTCAGTTTTTCATCAAAAACTTGCATGCCGCTCAACCTTTTTTGATTTGTCTGGTGGTGAACCGTTTGCGTCATCGGAAACCTAGATAAGGAGTAAGAGGACAGGAATCAGAGCATACCTGTACGACTCTTCCCAACAACCACCAGGGACAGACGATGTACAGGGGGTTAAGGTACAGCGGCGCACCCGTACCGTACGTGTACCCGACCAGCCGTGTACTAGTAGCTTCCTTTGAACCTCCTGCAGAAGAAAGCGTCATGCAAGTTTCATTCTGTATGGACAATGTTTGTTGTGTATTCATCAGGGAACACATATACACTTTATATAGGCTAGATAGTGTAGTGTGAAACCAAAACAAAACCCTTTCGCACTACACAAATTCAAAAGCTAGCGTTAATAACTAAACGTAGGCCTACGCAGTCAAACAATGATGTTAGACCAACGCAGTCAACAATGACTGTTACATGTGTGCGTGCTTATCCTTTCTACAGTCTGGTAGTGAACTGCCTGCATCATCGGAATCCTAGATGGAGTTGGAGGAAAGGAATCGGAGCATACCTGCCTAGACCAGGATCGCCTGACGTAGCGACATTTTGTTGCATGCGTGCAGTAAAGGCTGCATCCACCGTTTGTTTTGATCCGACGGTTGTACTTCCCAGCTATCCAACTAAGGGGTCCATTCAAATCGTTTCTTAAACTCTTGCCTGCTTGCTTCAACATGATAAAGAGTTTACATGCATATAATGATGCATACTTCAAACATTTAAATAAAACAAACTTCTATAATAACAGGATTAAAAACACATTAATTATCTTATGTGGCATGCCAATGTGTGGATGTCCAACTCAGAGTAAGGATGAAAGTGAAACAGTTTTTTGAAGTTGATGGACTAAATAATTGACACATTTGAAAGTTCAAGAACCAAACTTAGTTTTGATTGAAAGTTTGAGGATGAAGTTGAGTGTTGCCAGCTTGATGAGCTCGAGCTCGAAAAGTTCGAGTAAGCTCATTTTTTGTTGTCATTATGATATGTACGTATGATTAACTAAACTATATAACTCTATTAAAAATGTTCTATGGGACACAATTTTTATATATGGTAGAAAGAAACTCCCTCGAGTTGAACTCGTTGATAGCGCTAGATGCAATTAAAGTTTTGGTGCAATCGTGTAATCAAAGATTTTCATCTGTTGGATCTATACATCCTACGATTATTACATCTTTTCATTAAACCCCTTCCACCCCCACCACCACAGAAAATAAAAAGAATCAATGGTTGAAGATGGTTAAATAAACAGATTCAACGACCGTAATGTAGATCGATCCAATGGTTGAAGATGGTTGATTACACAATTGCACCAAACATCTTATTACATTCTAGTTCAACCCGACTTTAAAACAGAAAATCTTTTGACACTGATTAATCCAGTCATGATGTTTTTCTCTTCTTGTTTTTGTGATGTTTTATTTTTTCTTGTTTCGTGATGCTGATTTTCATCTTTTGTATTTCCTCCTCCCATATTAGTACTAGAGATTAATAATTAGGACAAGTTTTGTAAAACAAATATGAACTAAAAAACTTGTTCTAACGACAAGTAATATAGGTAGGAGGCTGTAATGTTTTATCATAATGAACTCAATGTTGTTCGTCTGTTCCATCTGTTATTTTGTTTTCTCTCTGCTGTTTAGTGAACTATCTGTTCTCTCTGTATTCTCGGTTAATGAACGGCCCTCCACACTGCCCGTGGCTTGTAAATTATCTGTATGATACTTTAGCCCCTAGAGGTGCCAGGAGATCGCCCACAGCGGAGCCTGCAAAGCGGTCTGTAAAGTATACAGTACTAACAGGTAGCGATGACTGGAAAAAAAAAAGTGGAGACAATCAACAGAGAGAAAAGAAAAGAAAGGACGAGAAAAATGTTAGAAAAAGATAGGTAGAACTCCAACGTACCACTGGCCCTATGCCCCTATACGCAGTGTAATCATTACCACTACTCCTATACGCGGCCAGAAGTTATTACCACTGCTTCAAGGGAAGTGTTGCGGACTAGATGTCCTGATTAGTTTATTTTGTGTTTATTGGGGATTATGTAACAGCTAGTTCTGTCGATTAGCGACGACTGGAATGAAAAGTGGAGACAACGAACAGAGAGAAGGGAACACTGATTTCCTTTGTTCCAAACTACTGTATGATTGAATGTATTCATTTCCGGAAGAATCCAGTTCTTTAAACTGTCTCGTGAGTTTCCTTTGATTCAATTGGGGCTAAACATAAGACGAGCGCGCATAGGGGAAACACAACAAGTGCAACATTCATCAGAGACGAGCGGGCATAGGGGAAACACATATACTGCAAGTCTATTTTATATACTCCCTTTGTTCTCTTTTAATTGGTGTTGGGAGAACTAGGGGTGCATCCAAACGGGAATGGAGGGAATATAACCCATAGAGTACAACGCCAGACGGCAGAACAGGTCATGCTCATGCTTAATCCTACAGTTATCTATACAGAAGACTCTCCACTCCTCCCACGTAGGCCTACCGCAGCGGGCAGTTCCCCGGTTCCCCCCTATTGAGCAGCCCCAAGCGTCATCATCAATGTTGGGGCCTGCAAAGCGATCTGTAAAAAGTACTCCTCCCTCCGTCCCAACTCAACTCTATTTTTAGCTTTGGTCAAACTTACCTTTGATCAATGATTTCTTGTCTGGTCTTTATCCTGATCATCAAGGTCCTCCGCCTGCTGCCCCAGATGACTTGTGGCAAAATAGGGATGAAAACGGTCGGAATTGAGCTTATTACCGTTGACAACTCCTTATTCAAACTGGTGTCTGAATAGAAAATTAAAAGAATTGAGCTTATTACTCCCTCCGTCTCTAAATACTTGTCGCTTTGTAGTTCAAAAATAAACTACAAAGCGATAAGGGCCTATTTGGAATAGAGGATTTTTAAAGGAAACTTCAAAGGAATTCATTCCTATATTGTGCTGATGTCACAGGTGTTTGGAACACAGGAACCATATTTCCTTTCCTGTAGAAAGACTTCCTTTCCTATGTAAAATGGAGGAATGAAATAATCCAGTCCAAGTTCTTTGTGGTCTGCTGGTTGGCTATGGAGGGAATATATAGGGTGCTAAAAGTCAAATTAACTAACCTAATGATTTGCATGGAATGATTATTTCTTTTTTTGAAACAATAGAATAATTATTTCTAAGCTACTGCATTGCAATAGATGTTTTGATGTTAGAAATATAGGAATGAAGTTTTTCATGAAGCAAACTGGTAGTTCATTTTGGCAAGAAGTTTTGACTTTGATTTATGTATTACAAATAATGATAGTTAAGATTATAAAGAATTTTTTTTATAGTTTCTCTAACATTTTTCCTATGATTTCATTCCTGCATTCAAAACATCTTGAATTCTCCATTCCTCTCATTTTGATTCCCGTGGTTTCCTCACTTTCTTCGTTCCTGCATTTTGTCTATTCCTATGTTATTTCCAATTCCTGTGATTTGGATTCCTACGTTCCTAACGGGGCTTAAGTACTTAGGGACAGAGAGAGTGCATGTCAGCCCATTAGACCCAACCTACTATTCGGAAAGTATTCGGTTATTGTTCGGAAATTTTCCATTAAAATACGGTATTTCGACAATTTGGTTGGAAATCAATCTAAATCATTTCCATTCCGTTTACCAAATTTCAATGTCCCATAAAAACAGTAATCGGATCAAAAATTTCGGAAATTGTCGAAAATGGTAATTGCATCGGAAATTTTCAAAAACGGTGTTGGACGGTTCAGGAATTTACCATACCGTTTTCGTCCCTAGGGCAGAATGATCCTGGCGACCGGAATGAAGTGTCGGATATATGTTGTCCACGGCGCAGGGTTATTAAACACAAGCAATAGGTAGCATATCCTAATCTTTCTCCTCATATATAGCGTGTTGAATAATTTTTTGGCCCCAGATGATCTAGAAAAATTACTCCAGATTTGATGATGCCATAAATTAATCGCTGCTCAAGACAATGACGGTGCTCATCAAGCTCGCAAGCTCAACTTCATTCATCCTCAAACTAGCTAATTATTTCGGATGGATTTACGTTAGGGGTGTGCATTCGGTCTACCCGATATTTTGATTCGGATATTTCGGTCTTTTTCAAAATTCGGTTGCTTGAAATCACTACGCGAATTGTTGTAATAATATTAGGTTCCCGAACATTTTGGGTACCAAAATTCCGGTTCGGTCTTCGGTCCTACCCGATATATCCGAATTATACATTATATCCATGTCATGTTGGCACAAATTTAATATGATTGATAAATTTAATTCCATGAAGTAATTTATTATAAATTATAATTATGAAAAATAAAAAATAAACGTTTAAATCCAACAACTTCACACATCACAACTTGAAAATAAAATATCTAAATTTGAAATGTTCATAGTTTAGCACGCATAATTTAACTTATTATTTGATGGACCGACTATTCGGTTATTTTAGTTACCCGAGAGTGGTACCCGAACCCGACATTTATTTTTTAGTTATTTATAATTGCTACCCGAAAAGTACCCGATACCCGATATTTCGGTCTTTTCGGTTCCGGTCTCGGTTTGTTTGCCCACCCCTAATTTACGTAGTAGTAGCATATGGGATATACATATTTCTCCTCCATGTTTTTTTGCAAAACTATTTAGTGATATATCCTATGTGCATATTATATATGTAAAACTAATGTAAAATATAAAACTTTTTCAAAGGGAAGACATAGGTTTCGTCAAATCTATCTTTGAGATTTACACAATTTTGATCTGTTTTAACAATACAAGAATTGTACTTTTAGATTCACCATGAAAATATTTCCATAATATACAATAGTACTACATGTTATTGAAGTTAATAAATTCCATATAAATCATTGGTCAAAGGTAATTAGTTTGACCAAAACAGAAATAGAGTTGAGTTGGGGCAGAGGAATTAATATACGTTGCTGTTTGCCGCATAAGGTTTGGTCCTTCGTTCAAGCCGTAGCCATTTGTACAGGGGGTTGATGCGACTGGGCGGACCGAACTTACGTGCGCGCCAGTCACCGAGGCGCCTTAAATGCACGCAGCACATGCGCATCTTTGAATTCAATTGGAACCGCTCCGCGACCCATCACCACTACTGCGCGCGTCAAGAGACGAATAGCCAGGCGGGTTTAAATCCCCTGCAGTACTGCAGGTGCAGTAGAGATGGCTGACATGAGGGCCCTAAATGGTGTGGGACCCACATGTCAGCCATCTCTACTGCACCTGTAGTACTGTAGAGGATAAGCACCCCAGCCAGGCTTCTACTACGCTATAAGATCACCCGGGCGTGCCATCGTCTTCTCCGCACAACCACTCTTCCTCTCTTCCCAAAACCACGCCAAGAACACCATGGCTGACAAGACAACGCCGCTGCCAAGCCCGCCGAAGGACGCCAAGGGGAAGCGTCCCCGACCAGACTCCCCCCGGACAAAGAGTGGGCTCTCCGAAAGATGGCGCGCAATGTATTTGACAATACATCACGCTCCATGTGTCGCCTTGGGCTTGGTCCCCTTCCAGAGTATTATGCAATGGGGACCACGTGCCACTACGTCTTCGGCATGACGCACTTGGTCGGTCGCCTCGACATCCTCTAGGAGACGCTGGCGGACAAGCTCCGCGTCGCCGGCTGCGACAACCTGGTGGCGGCGACGTCCAGGAAACTAGGCTTCCCGTCTTCTTTTTTCTTGTTTGTAATGTATTGTCTCAAGGTATGAACTTTATATTTCTGTTCATTGGTGCGCAAAAATAGTTCTAATGTTGCTGTTCTAATGATAAACTAGTGGACTATTTATCTCTTTTATCTTTTAGAATGGAATATACTTCCACTTCCAACTCTACTAAGCTAAAGATCCAGAAAGTGACTATCACCTACTAGTTTATCTGACAAGACCAGCAGGGAGAAGCCCACTCTCTGTTCAAACCCAACAAGGATCCAACATAATGAGCAATCAAACAGCAAAGCACGTAGTAAATCACAAAAAACGCACCAACAGTTTCTGGAGTACGTATCAACTTTAGCCCAGATTAGATGCTCGTGGGCGTCATTGCAAAAGGGTGAAGACAAAAAAGACTTGATTCGGATGGCTTGCAAAAACAAACTAGAAGTCAGGGTCATCGAAATTTTTGCCTGATTTGGATTGAGTCTTAGTTATAGACTTACATAATAATAAAATGTATTGGGTATTTTACTTTCACATGTGTCATAAAATATATCGGGTGTTTTACTTTCACTAATGTGTCATAAAGTGTATGCTGGCCATGTATCCTGATCCAACCATACAACTTCAAATAAAAGAGGGTTACTTCATATATCGGGTGTTTTACTTTCATTAATAGAAGATTGGTGGAAAATAATACAAACTTATAAGAAAAAGGAGAAGAAGAAAAAGGATGGAACGCGTTTTGATACATGAACCGTGACACTGCTGACATCCATCTTCATTGGCCAGTTCTCGATTCCGCTGATCTCTCCAACATGTATTCACACTAGCTACTCTCTGGTGACTGGACCCAGGGTATCCCGTGGCCCACCCGGCATATCCAGTGGGTGGGCTCCTGAGAAATGTTGTTTTTGTTGTACGTGGTGTTAGGTTGAGACAATGCAACTTGTGGTCATAATGACAAGAATTAAAAATTAGAAAGAGTATATATTCAAAAATCTTCATTACTATCTTTGCTCCAGGCTCGGGCACATCAAATTCGGAAACTCCTCCGCTCATATTGTAATTGCATCAGTTATATATCCAGGCCCGTTTCCAATTAAAATCCAAACTAAGGGTGTAGACGAAGGTTTTGCACAAGAGAGAAGTTGTGCCGCGCTGCCGCAGATGGCAACTGTAGGGACGACAAGGAGAGAGACCCAATGGCGGGGACTCAGGTGTACAACATGACGTTCGAGGAAGACGTGATCACCACCACCATGACGTCCTCCGACAGGGCCGTGGAGGATTGGCTCGACGAGGTCCTCTCCATCCACTGCCGGCGCCTTCACAAGCTCGTCGTCGGGCTTGATGTCGAGTGGCGCCCCAGCTACTCCACCGACCAGAACCCCGTTGCCATTTTGCAGCTCTGCGTCGGCCGCTGCTGCCTCATCTTCAAGGTCATCCATGCTGACTACATCCCCGATGAGCTGGAAGATTTCCTCAGCGATTCCGACTACCACTTCGTCGGCGTCGGCGTGGAGGGTGACACCGACAGACTTTGGAAGGACTAGCAGCTGAAGGTTCCCAAAACGATGGACCTGGCCGAGCTCGCGACGGAGGAGATGGATCGCCCGAGCGTCCACCACGTGGGTCTGAAGGACATCGCGAGCGCCGTGATGGGCGGCGACATGGAGAAGCCTTACGGGGTGAGGACGAGCAACTGGGACGCGTACAATCTCTTTGGTGAGCGGATCAGCTATGCGTGCATCGAAGCCTTCATCTCCTTCGAGGTCGGCCACAAGCTGCTCTCCGGTGACTACTGATCTTACCACCAAGTTCACGGATCGGCTGCCGTCGATCATCCCGGCATATGGAATTCGTAGGTGCATCGCTCAAGTTCTAGCTTTTGTGCTTGTGCGCCCAATCTCTCATAAAATTATTTTTCTTAAGGAAACACTATATCTTGCTTTTAAAAACATGCATGTTATTTCACATGCATCGAGGTCTTTCACATGCATGTTAGTTGTCCATGCATGCTACGCCCCAAACATTATCAACGAGCCTCAAACATGACGATCTCTCTACAAAAAAGAGAACATGTAACGTTAGCAAACATCATCGAGGTCTTTCACATGGATGTTAGACGTACATATGCATGCTACATCCCAAACATGTATTCCAAGAATAGAATAATATTTCCTACCATGTATATATATTTCTATATTCATCATATTCTCTACCATGCATGTGTGTATGCTCTCAACCTATAGTATATGGTAGTTTAACTACCACACTAATGAAGAATATTATCCTGTCATCAATAGAGATAACAAATTTGACACAAGGATGTTCCCTCGATGGTACGAGGATAGAATGTGGACTACCATCGTCTAATAAGCACACAGCTCTCACTACATACGTACGTGGTTCATCAAATTAATCGATCGCATGCTGCCATTATGTATCGTTGTACTCGTATTTTGAAGAAACAACAGGCGTAGGAGCTAGCCGCTACGTGTTCTGATTTTAGGAACAAATGAACACACTTGTGAAAACACGTACGCCACATCCAATCCTCAATGTCATCCAATTATCATGTTCCTCAACAAGGGGGCACAAAAATCCTCAACACGTGACCAAACATGCTTGATCACGAGACTCTTTCACATGCCTTACATTCATGTCCACCATCATTCATGATCACGACAATTATAAGTTCGATATGGACTCTCGGTTGGCAATGGTCGGATCCTTAAAAAAAAGATATGGACTCTCGGTCGATTACCACGCGCGTTCACGTCAATCTCCACACCTTTGTGTGTCAAATTAAAAAATTGGCTGATGGGATGTGTTGAGCCGTTGCGATAACCGAGAGGAGGCAAACCGCGGTTTGGAGTAACTCTGACCGTCGATTCAAAAGAACAATTTTTGAAGCGTCCGATCATGTCCACTCACGCGCTTAGACGACGACCCACTATAAAGGCACACTGTCCTCTTCTTCTCCGCCGCAACTCTCGATCGATTTTAGCCTCCAAACTTCTCCTCTTGCTTCTCCGCTGCACCACTGTCGACCACCTCTCTCTCTCTTTGTTTGCACCTCCGTCGCCGCACAAATGGGTAGCGGCGCACCGAAGCGCTCCAGGTCATTAACGTCCTCCAAACCTCCTTCTCCGTTTCCGTCGCTGCCAAGGCTAGTGGAACTGGAGGCGGCGCCCACACCTCCTCCACTCCCATCTCCGCCCACGGCGCCCACACCTCCTCCACTCCCATCTCCGCCCACGGCACCCACACCTCTTCTGTCCGACTATGATGAGACTATCCATCTCATCGAGGAAAGCATCGACAAACTCAACAAAAAGCTTAAGGAGGTCACCGGCAGCCTGTTCGCCGCCGACGTGCAAGCAAAAGCGCTCGACAAAATGGTGTAGTCACTCCTGTCGCTGAATGGGACTTGGTGTCCTTCCCCATGACACCTGCATGGATTCCGCCGGCTACTACATCTTCGGGTTAGGCTTTGTTGCCGCTCGTCTCGACTGCCTCTACGAGACGATCGGTGAGGAAGCCTGGGTGGGGTTTCGCAAGCAACTCGTGAACATTGTCGACCGGAAAAAGTTCAATCTGGTGTTGGAGGATGCTCCGCCGGCGGTTGCGGTGGAGGCAGAGGCGCCGCCAGCGGAGGCGGAGATGGACAAGTCCTCCTCCGAGTAGAGTAGGATGAGTAGTAGTTTTTTATTTTTTTTTCTATGTGTTTTTTTCTTGTTTGTAATATATGTGTTGTTTTTATGTTAATCAAAAATGTCTTTTATTTTATGTTCATTAACAATGTGTACTACAGTACATGCACTAACGAAAAACTCCTCCTTTTATCGAAAAACATCGCATATGCAAAATTAACACATTAGAAATATTATACTGTATCTAATAAATACTCTCTCCTTATTCTCTTATTTAACGTTTTGGACAAAGCATTGAACTAACATTAGTAGGACGTACGTAGTAGAATTATATTTCAAAAAATTACGAAAATAAAAAGCTACACACTTAATTAATTTTATTTCTTTTCTCTTTACCAGCTGTCATCGTGCCCGCCCCACGACCCCCACCCACCGGCCTGGCCCTAGGCAGTAGCCCACAAATTTTCTGCGACCCTGCGGCATAGCATCGCGCGTGCGCCCCCGCCTAGCACGCCGTCCGATCAAAATCGCATAATCGTGGGAGCGGGACACGCGGGATTTCCATCCTTCGGTGTCCACACAACAAACCCAGCGCGAAGCGAAGGATCTCAGCGGTATTTCCATGGGACAGCGTGCGGGGCGGGGGCGCACGCGCGACGTGCGGAAAATTTATTTCCGCCTGCCTAGGCCCAGAGCCGGGCCTGCCTTTAAGACCATCTGCAGTGGTTCACGGTAAAGCTTTAGGCTGTGTTTGGGAACACGGTTTTTCAATACTAAAGTTTTTTAAACCACAGTTTTTAAAATGACATGGCAATACCAAAGTATTTCAATAACACAGTTTTATAATACCATGATTTTGCAATAATAGGACTGTTGGGTTGACAAACACCATTCTGTAAAACATACCATAGTAATCTCAAATACAACGTGTCGGTACCCTGGGTACCATATACTCATTGGGATTGCAAAGATCTCAAGGGAAAGTCATCTACTTTATTTGAAGACCTTCGAAGGCCCACATGTCAGACATAACCGGACCCGCTTCTCCAACATGGTTAGTCCCAGGGTCGCCACGTGTACTATCAAACCGGAGCTACCGCCCACAAGGGGGAAGCTCTGGGCTATGTACCGAAATGGCACCCCGGGACCTAACCCCAGACCGAGGGAAGCTCCGGAACTGACACGTGTCGGGTAACACCGGACCTATCTGTTCCCCACAGTGTGCTCCAGTGCTGCCACGTGTCCAACCGTCGGATCTTCAGCCTCTATCCTCCGGAAAACTCCATAACGGCTCTGGATCTTCAAAGGGGAATCAAGGACTTCAAGACCCGATCAAGTGTCATTAATACTATATTAATGACACGATCGGACGACCTTAATTGCTAGTAACGATGCTGTCAAAGCCCATAACTCAGTCATTAAGGGCAATTAAACGTGTTGAATGTGTATCAATATCAGTAACCGCCGGGGCCACATGTCGGGCCAAGCTAACTTGTAACGGCCTGCCCTTGTACTATAAAAGGACAGGCCGACGATACATAGGACACACTCTCCGGAGACACGCTGACTTTACACTCTCAACTGACGTTGAGCTCATACATCCAATACAACACCAACAAACCCCATGGAGTAGGGTATTACGCTCAGGCGGCCCGAACCACGTAAATCTTCGTGTCCCTTGTGTCACTCGATATCTCACCTTCTGGAATCTCCGCGCGCCCATACCGAACCTCAAACTCCTCTAACACTTTAGTAGTGTCGGGAGATCTGCCGGATCAAAACCACCGACAGTTGGTGCGCCAGGTAGGGGCCCGGAGATTTCAAGAATGGTGAACTCAGCCGCTGGATCATCGAATGGTCATCCCGCTGTTCAAGCTGTTGGGGGTAATCCCTCCAATATGCAGCCACCAGCAGGAACCACAGTTCCAGCAGGAGTCACACTTCCACCACCGTCGCCTCCACCAGCAAATCAAGCTGGACAACGCGATGGTGCACTGGCGTCAATCACTGCGTCAGCGAATCTTGATAACCCGGAACACGCGCTTCATGCAGCACGTGCTCTTCTTCAGCGCCCACCACCTCCAGATGCATCCCGGGATGCAATGGAGCAGTGAATTGCCGATGTGGAACACTTGGTTGCAGCAGCAGCCGACCGCATTAGCAACCAGGGTCCTCCTCCTTCAGGACAGGCCCCGTCGCAGCGATGGACCTTGTCCGGCAGACTTGGTCCGCACGTTTCCAACAACAGGAGACGTGCTGCATCACAGCAGGTGACGTTGTTGCCCTCCGGGGCACGACGCACTCACACAGTATCAAGGCTTTCAACTCATGACCTCCGAGCGGAGCTTGATTGCCGATATCGCCAACAAGACGGCCGAGTCCATATTGAGCATGCTCGTGAAAGACGAGAAGCTCAATACATTCCTGCTCCTGAAGGAGTAGGAGGAGGCTGTTCAGCCCTGGCCATGCATCTTCTTATGGTCAGGTGGCCACACATGTTCCAGCCTCACCTGCCGGAGAAGTTCGACGAGACCGTTAATCCTGTCGAATTTCTTCAGATTTACTCCACTACTATCTTGGCAGCTGGAGGAAATGAGGCCGTAATGGCCAATTATTTCCCAGTGGCTTTAACTGGGACCGCCAGGTCCTGGTTTATGAGCCTTCCACCCAACTCCATTAGCAGTTGGGAGGAGTTGTGCCGGCAGTTCACCGCCAACTTCGGGAGTCCTTACACCCGACCAGGCATCGAACTGGACCTTTTTGTAGTTGTGCAAAAAGGAGGAGAATCCCTGCGATCATTCATCCAGAGATTCTCTCAGGTACGAAACACTATACCTTCTATCTCTAGCGCCTCTGTCATCGTGGCATTTAGACAGGGACTGCGGGATAAGAAGATGCTGGAGAAACTGGCGATCAAGGAGATTACCAGTGTCACGGAACTCTTCAGCTTGGCTGACAAATGTGCCAGAGCTGCGGAGGGCCGTTAAATGCACTCCAAACCAACTCCGTAGGATCACAAGAAATCCTCCAAAGGAGAAGCCGCTACCTCCGGGGGTGGCAAGAAGAAGAAAAAGACCAACGAAAAGAAGAAGCCGTCGGCCGGTGCAATCAATGCTGCAACTGCTGCAGCTCCGGTTGGCCGGGGGCCACGCCCCGAGAAGCGACCTCGACCGTCTTCTGAAGACGGTGGCAAACCCAAGGTGTGGTGTCCAATTCACAAAACGGACAGCCACAGTTTGGAAGATTGCCGGGAGGTCCAAAACCTTGCCGAGCGCTACAACAAGTGCCGGGAAGAAGCTCCTTTCGGACAGAGGGAAGGAAAACAAAAAGTTGACGAATCTCTGGCTGAAGAGGAGTTAGGTTTTCAGGATCCCAAAAAGGTCCTGAAGGCCGTCTACACCTCTGTCGATGGCGATTCTGACGTCTCTGACAACGAGCGTCGGAAGACCATGAACACCATTTTTGGTGGATCATGGGACATCACCTCCCGCCGCGTCATCAAGACTATGCGTCGGGACATGGCTGCTGTAGCTCCTACAACCAGGGCGGAGCCTCATCGGAAGTGGATGGACACAGCCATCACTTTTGATGCTTCGGACTGCCCTTGAAGCATGGTTGGAGCAGGTCAGCTACCTTTGATGGTATCTCCTACCATCAATAACATCCAGCTCCACCATGTCATGGTAGACAGAGGTTCGGGGCTCAACCTCATAAGCTTCGAAGCTTTTACCAAGCTTCAGCTCCGACCTTCGGATCTCCACCCCTCCGACCTTTCTCTGGAGTAGGTCTGGGAGCCATTACCCCACTCGGAGCTATTACCCTCCCCGTTACCTTCGGGACCTAGGAGAAGTATCGCACCGAGAAGTTGGTCTTTGATGTTGCTCAGATCAACTTACTCTTCAATGCCATCTTGGGTAGGCCTGCCTTGTACAAATTCATGGCAGCTGCTCATTATGGTTACCTGGTGTTAAAGATGCCAACACCAGTAGGTGTTCTCCGGATCCGTGAAGATCGTACTGCCGGAGTAACTGCTCTGGAAGAACTCCATGTGCTTACTACGGCGCAAGAGGAGGACTCCAGGCAGGAGCAAGCTCCAAAACCTCCGAGCATTCGTCAGCGAGGCTCGACTTCTACACCTCGTGTGCAGCCAAGCGACGACACCGACATTCCCGTCAAAGTCATCCAAATCGGTTCCGATGCCGCTCAGACCACCCGTATATCCGGGGGATTGAAGGACAAATAGGAACTCGCGCTCACCGTTTTCCTCCGGGCTAATGTCGACGTGTTTGCCTGGCAACAATCACAAATGTCTGGGATCCCCAGGGAAGTGATTGAGCAAAATCTGAAGATCTACTCTGATGCCCGGCCTATGCATCAGAAGCCTCGGAAGCAATCCGTAGAGCGACAGAAATTTATTCGACAAGAAGTGAAGAAGTTGCTCGAAGCTGGATTCATCCGAGAAGTCTTCCATCCAAAATGGCTGGCAAACCCAGTCGTTGTGCCCAAGGCCGGCGGGAAGCTTCGAATGTGTATCGACTACACAACACTAAATAAGGCATGTCCAAAAGATCCATTCCCATTACCTGGAATAGATCAGATAGTGGATTCCACCTCCGGGTGTGAATTATTGTGTTTCCTAGACGCATATTCTGGGTATCATCAAATCAGAATGTCTAGGGAAGATGAAGAGCATACCTCTTTCATCACAGTAGATGGATTATACTGTTATACAGCCATGCCATTTGGTCTCAAGAATGCAGCTTCAACCTTTGTACGAGCTATGTACAAAACCTTTGAAGAACTCATTAGAGACATAGTGGAAGTGTACGTCGACGACATCGTGGTCAAGGTCGAGAACCAGGAGTCACTCCTTGACACCTTGCAGGCTGTCTTCGACAAGCTGCGGGTCACCCGCACAAAGCTAAATCCAGACAAGTGTGTCTTCGGGGTTAGCTCCGGAAAACTTCTTGGTTTCCTGCTAAGTCACCAGGGCATAGAAGCTAATCCGGCAAAGATCAAAGCCATTGAAGACATGCGGCCACCAGCCTGCATCAAAGATGTCCAAAAGCTAACTGGATGTCTAGCAGCCCTCAACCGGTTCATTTCAAGACTGGCGGAACAGGCACTCCCCTTCTTCAAGTTATTAAGGAAGTCCGGACCATTCCAATGGTCTGAAGAGGCAGAAAAAGCGTTCCAGGAGCTCAAACAGCTCCTCACCATCCTACCAATTCTGGTAGCTCCGAACCCTAGTGAGCCTTTGCTGCTTTACATTTTATCCACTGGCGAAGTTGTCAGTATGGTCCTGGTTGCAAAGAGACCAGAACCATCCCATACTCAGGAGTCCAGACCCCTTCAGGAGGGTCTGGAGGTTCCTCAAAGCGAGTCTGGGTCCCAGCTCCCAGACTTGAATCCACAAGAAGTTACTTCAGAAGACCCAGACCCCTCCGAGAGGGTCCAGGTCGCTTCTGAAGAAGCTCCGGGTTCCTCCAGCAAGGACCCGGAAGTCCCCGAAGAAAATTTGGACCCCTCCGAGAGGATCCGGATCAATGAAGAGGAAGCTCTGGGCCCCTCCGGGAGGGTCCGGACCATCCAGCGCCCAGTGTACTTCATTAGTGAAGTACTTCATGACGCCAAGACTCGATACCTAGAGGTGCATAAGCTGCTCTATGCAGTTCTTATTGCCTCCAGGAAGCTTTTCCATTATTTCCAAGCTCACAAGATCTCAGTGGTGACTTCTTACCCACTTCGAGCAATCTTGCATAATCCCAACTCAACTGGGAATATTGCAAAGTGGGCGGCGAAATTGGCCGAATGCGATCTCGAATTCATTTCAAGGCAAGCAATAAAGAGTCAAGCATTGGCAGACTTCATGGCGGAATGGACTCCCTCTCCATCAAACCCTGGGGGCTCCAGCGAGCAGAAGCCAGAACACAAGGCTCCGGTCTTCACCGAGCCTCACTGGACCATCTACTTCGACGGCTCCATGCAAAAGCAGGGGGCCGGAGATGGAATCCTTCTCCTCGCACCAACCGGAGAGAAGGTAAAATACATGGTACACCTTGAATTCAAGGCGACCAACAACATGGTGGAATATGAAGCACTCATTTACGGACTAAGGGTGGCACTGTCATACGGTGTCAAGCAACTGCTGGTCAAGGGAGATTCATAGCTCATCATTAAGCAAGTGAAGGGTGAATGCTCCTACAACAATCTCCAGCTAGCTGCTTACGTCCTTGAAGTCCAGAGGCTTCAGAAGGACTTCGAAGTCCTAGATCTCCACCATGTCCAGCGTGCCCACAATGCTGAAGCCGACGAACTCTCGACGAAAGCATCAACCGGAGCTCCGGCTCCAGACGGAACTTTTGTCCGGAGGTTGTCAAAACCCACAACTCAGCCTGCCGAACTGAGCGAAGGGGGCGAGATCAGCATCCCGAAGCTAACGGTCCCGATGGCCCTGTTACCATGGCGGCCATCAAGGGTCGTAGGTGCTGCCGGAAGCTCCGAGCAACCCAGCACGCAAGACTCAAATGCTCAAGTTAGTTCCGATGCATGGATCTCGGAGATCCAGAACTACTTGAAAGACAACATCCTTCCTGACGATGATGTATCCGCTGACCGGGTAGTCAGATTGGCTAAAAGATACACATTGGTAGAAGGGGATCTCTACCGGCGCGGTGCCAATGGCATCCTAATGCGGTGCATCACAAGGGAAGAAGGTTGTGAGCTCCTCGTAGAAATCCATGGAGGCGAGTGTGGGAACCACGCGTCTTCCCGCACGCTGGTTGGTAAAGCCTTTCGGCATGGCTTCTACTGGCCTACAACACTCCAGGATGCAACTGAGCTGGTGAAGAAATGCGAAGCATGTCAATTTCATGCAAAGCAAATTCACAAACCGGCTCAGCCCCTACAAATGATACCTCCTATATTGCCCTTCGCTGTGTGGGGGATAGACATCTTGGGACCTTTCCCAAGAGCTGTCGGAGGTTACAAGTTCCTCTACGTTGCCATTGACAAGTTCACCAAGTGGCCGGAAGCAACTCCAGTTGTGACAATCAACAAGCAATCTGCTATCAACTTTTTGTAGTCCATTGTATGCAGATTTGGAGTCCCAAACAAAATCATCACTGATAATGGGACCCAATTCACAAGCTCTGCATTTCAAGGATATTGCGAAGACCTCGGCATTCAAGTTTGCTACGCCTCCGTAGCTCACCCAGCAAGCAATGGCCAAGCCGAGAGAGCAAATGCTGAAATCCTTAAAGGACTCAAAACGCGCACCTATGTGCGCTTGAAAAAACATGGAGCCAACTGGATTGGAGAGCTTCCGCCTACTTTATGGGCCAACAGGACAACTCCAAACCGGTCAACTGGAGAGACACCCTTCTTCCTGGTGTATGGAGCTTAAGCAATCCTTCCTCCGGAAATCACCTTGGGGTCACTCCGGGTCTGGACCTTCGACGAAGCCACGCAGGACCAGCTCCGGTGTGAAGACCTAGACCTCCTTGAGGAGGGAAGGTGCCAAGCAGCTGTTCGGAATGCCCGATACCGCCAAGCCCTTCGGCGCTATCATCAGCGGCATGTACACAATTGACAGCTCGAGGAAGGCGATCTGGTGCTACGGAGAATACAATCCAGAGAAGGGTTAAACAAACTCTCCCCCAGTTGGGAGGGACCCTTCCAAGTGATTAAAGTATCCCGTCCCGGAAGCGTTCGCTTGGCTACGGAGGATGGGACACCTCTCCCAAATCCTTGGAACATTGAGCACCTCCGTAAGTTCTACACTTAATATCACGAAGGTGAGTCTGTAGTAACTTGAGGTGTATGTTATAGAGTCATTGTACAGAGTCGGGTAGTTCCTCCGGGAGAAGAGCCGGACCTTTTCCGGAAGGTCGGCAAAGTTCATGCAACACTTGTCGCAGTCTCAGGACTAAAAGTGTGGCTAGCTACCCTGGGTCAAACGAGAAATTAAACACACTTAGCCTGGTTCCGTACCCTAAGAGTGTACTTGTTTCCCCTGTACCCCGGACCTATAATGAAAGACATCTTCATGTGAAATAGACTCCACATGCATTTATTTTGTACAGGCTCAACATTTTTTATTTTTCTCTTTCTTGTATATAACAAAGACGTGCAATTCTTAAGAAATTTTAGTTCGACTGGTTCATATACGATTCGAGCTGTATTGTTGATTCTTCTAGATTCAAATAATGTTTATGGCCCACTCGCCAGAATGCCACCAAGCCAACCTAGGGCCGGAGTGTGCTATCGACTTAGCCTGGTCAAGCACCCTATGTACGCCACTCTACCTACACCCCGGCAAGCCAAAGTAAGGCGGGTCCAAGTACAATTGGATCTGGAAGAAAAGACAACGCATTCGGTTGTATTCGGTATTGTGTTTGACCTAAAACTCTCTTGGGAATCGTAAGCCACGACGAAGTTATAGGCAAGGAACGAATTTTACTATTTTTTTGGCTTCAGTGTGCAGGAAAAATAAAAAATCCACGTTAATGGAGAAAAGCCGGAGCTAACTAAGCTCCGACCCCCCCTAGGTGGCTTGTAATCTATGTTAAACATTGAAAACGAGTATCACCGGAGCAACCAAGCTCCGGTAATGCTAGGGGGGCCAGCCGTCGATGCAAAATAAATGATGGTGAGCAGACCCCGCAAGCGGAGTCTACTACCAACAAACTACACGTTGGTAAAGGTCACTGCCGGAACTACTAAGCTCCGACACCCCAGAGGACTAACTATCGATGCTCTACGCGTTGATAGGGACTATTGCCGGAGCTACTAAGCTCCGACGATAGACAATGCCGGAGCTTCTAAGCTCCGGCAACCTAAGGGGGCCTTCACTATTGAAGACTTCGGACCTACACTCTACAAGTTCGAAGCAAATGAGTCTTCAACAAAACACAATATCCTCTTGGTACATGTTCACAATCAAATTGTGTACATCTACCAGGGGGCCAAGTGAAGACAAAAGTGTTCAAGACAAAAAGTGAAATTCACAAAAATTTTGGGATTTCATTCATATGGAGACAAGGGATTACAAAATTGAGGAAGAAAAAGAGAGAATACAAGTGGGAGCTACGGAGATGGTCCTAGACCCTATGGAAGAACTGGGCGACCTTCT
The DNA here is from genome assembly GCA_036927565.1 of Tuctoria greenei. Taxonomy (NCBI): domain Eukaryota; kingdom Viridiplantae; phylum Streptophyta; class Magnoliopsida; order Poales; family Poaceae; genus Tuctoria; species Tuctoria greenei. The sequence goes on along the minus strand of JAYESD010000002.1, from coordinate 243,092,523 downwards.
GAGCAACCTCTGACACATTGGCTCGGGCGGCTTCACCTTCTCCTTCGACGGGACCTTCAAGCATCGAGTCCAGAGGGAATTGGGGATTTCGGCTAGTGTAGCACGTCAGCACATACTCTACGACGTTCTTCGCCAGGGATTGCCCCTCAACCTCCAACTGGTCCGCGATGACGTCGCCCACCTTGGAGAGTTTGCTACCCACTGAGCTCAGCGCTTGCAATGCCAGGTCCGGCTCCGGCTCCGGATCATCCGGACGCACGGGACTGAAGCCCATCGGTGTCAGCGCTTCGTTGGCCTTGCCCAGGAACTCCCAAACCTGTATGGAGTCCGCAGCCCTCAAGCCCTTCAGTTCTTCCAAGGATATTTTGGCCGCCACCAGTTCAGAATTCTCGCGAGCGAGGTGCTCAACTTCTTTGGCGTTTTGCTGAATCTTTTCAGCAACTCGCTTCTCGAGTTTTCCGAGCTCCTCCTCCCGGAGGTAGATCTTGTTCTGGCGGTCAACCAGGTCCTTCTCCCTGCCCCTTACTTTCTTCTCCCTGGCAGCGATGGCACACTCTTGCTCGTAGAGTTCCTGCCCTCGCACCCAGGCCTTCTCCTCCTCCTCAGTGTAGTGCTCTTCCAATTTCTTGGCACGCTCTTTGAGGCCCTTGTCAGCCAGAGCCACCTTTTCGGTGAGCTCCTCCTCCCTCCTCAAGACGTCATCCCACATCTCTAGGAGTTTGTGCTCTTCATCTTCGAGCCTTTTCTCCCTCTCCTCAAGTGCCTCCCGGCGCTTGATGAGAGTAGTGTTAATGGCCTCAAGCCTTTCTTGGCGTTCATCAACCGCACTATTAGCTGCTTTGGTCTGCTCATAAATGGCCTGGGATTTAGCGTCGAGGGCGCGAGTCAAGCTCTCCCTGTCATCCAATAACTTGCCCCAGTACTCCAGGCGGACCTTCTCCTGCTTGATCCATTCTTTGTCATCTGCCAGCCTTGACTGCGCCAGCTTGGTCTCGAAGTAGAGCCGATTACGCCACCTCCTAAGGGTTTGACGCTCCTCTTCAAGAGCCTTGCTGTCATGGAAGAATGCCAGCTGAACATGACGCAGACTGGAGCAGGCGTTGTCAATAGACAATGACAACGGGATAGGATCCGGACCTGCTGGGGTCTCCTCCGCTGGTTCCAGCGGGTTTTCAGTTACAAAAATTGGGTCCCACTCCACAAGAGTGGTCCCCTGAGCCTCAACGGCACCAGGGCCGTCCTCCAGGATGGCCTCAGTTGCCATCAAGGAGGGTCCCATTGATGAAGTTTCGACCTCCGGAAGTGGTTCCGAAGGACCAGCCGCCAGATCTTCGTTCGTCCCCTCGGGCAGTGTGACGCCCGGTTCTGAATATGAACCAAGCGTAACGCATATGTGTGCCCAGGAAGTTCATCACACATATACGGTTGCATCACAAACGATATACAGAATTTAACCACGTCTTAACTATTAAATAAGTACTTTATTACAATAATCCAATAGTTCACAAACGATAAAACTCTAAATGATTGCAGTGGAAAATAAACTAAATAGTATGACTCCAATCCACAGGCAATTGACGGCGGTACGCAACCTAGTACTCCACGTGATCCTCAGGGTACTCCCAACTGTCTCCAGTAGCTGTTGGGGGGAATTGCAAGGGTGAGCACATGTCGTACTTAGCAAGTGTGGAAAGTATGACATGTGGCTTATTCAAACGACGAATGTAATAATGGCTAAGTGCTGAAAAGTACAGTAAAACATTTGAAAAGCATTATACTATGTCTATGTGAAACAATCCCATCATAACCATCATGTTAACAAAATATAACCCATATCCAATTATTACCAACATCACCATTATCCATGTCCAATTACCATAACTCAATTTCATATCCATGACCATAATCCATAAACCATGACCATTACCAAACCATAACCATAAACCAACCATAACCATTACCAGACCATAACCATCCCAAATCCCAATTTCCAACTCTAATCATGTAGGTCATCCAGGCGCTCATAACCGGGAGCACGGCTATCATGATAGTTTTTAACACTCTGCAGAGGTTGTACCACTTTACCCACATGTTTGTGATTTTATCATTTTTTGATGACTAAGAAACCTCCATTATGCCATCTCACACTTCCGTAGGTGTGTGGCCAAGAGATCACAAAATAGCCTTTCAAAAGGGACTACTAGTATGTACGGGCCCACTAAGGTTTCACCGGCAGGCTTGAATCTCTATTCTCCCACCCACGGGCCCCCTTGTGTGCCATGCGGATCCCAGGGCAGTCCTCCTCGACTCCCATTCCCCGCGCCATCCAATGATCCATACAATACTAGCAGCGCTCCTAATTATTCAGCTATGCCGCACCCATACTTGGCCTTGTGGTGGCACTGTTGACCTGGCATATTCTCGCATGAACCGGTCCTTAGATCTAAAGCAAGAAAACCACCAAACATCCAACCCATCCACAAAACCATGCTTGCTTAGATCACCATCATATTGACCAGTTCACATTAACCAGAATATCATTGGGGCATAATTAAATGTGTAGTATTGTTTGCCATCCCAATTAATTAAGCGAAGCAAAAAGGTAAAAACCCTTTCCGACACTCTACCATAAATTCCAGGTGACAAGGGTGGTCAAACAAAACTAGTAAACTTCCTACCATAGGATTCCCATCAATTTGACACAAGCATGCAAGTTCGCAAACAAAACATTTAATAAAACAGGATCAATATGCTTCAAGGACACTTGCCTTGCTCCGGCGGATGGGGTTGCTCAAGCACTTCGAAGTCTTGGTTCAGGAAATCCTCGTATGCGGCCTCTTGAGCACGTTCCTCTGCGCGTGACCATACATACAAGAAAGCATATACAATCAACATAATGCACACAAAATAATCAACATGCAATGACATGTATGCATGCACAATTCAATAATTAATTTACTACGGTTGTTTATTAATTAGATGCGAGTAGTTCATACGTGTTCATATGAGTTTACGGGGGTTTTAGGGTGGATTAATGCTGCTGAAAATAAAATTATGGTGCAACTAAAATCAATTTACGCCTATTAGATTCAATATGATCGCTAAAATTTGCATCGGGAACATGGCCTACCGTAGATGCGATGGCTTCGATGATCGCGGGATGGGGACAAAGCGTAGACGAAGTAGATGCGTCCTCCGGCGGCACGACGACGGCGGCGCAATGTCGACGACGATCTCCGGCGAACGGTGGCGCCCTCCTCTTTTTCTTCCTCTTCTTCCCCTTCTTTTTCTCCTTTTTTCTTCCCTGGGCGCAGCTCTCTGGTCCCTAGCGTTTTTCCCGGCGGCTATGGTTCTTCCTGGAGCGCTTCTGGCGTCAGGGTCGTGGGCCTTCGGTCCCTTTTTATAGGGGCGGCGGGAGGACGATCTGGAGTGAAACGGGATCGGGGGCGGGCGGTATCGCGGGTGGGGCGTGCCGGGGCGGGGTGTTCGGCGGGGCCGGGAAAATCGGAACCGGCGTCGGGGGGGGGGGGGGGGGGGGGGGGGGGGTGGAGGGGTGTCGGGGCGGGACTCGGGGGTGGGCGCGCGCGGGGTCGGACCGGGGTGGGAGGCCGAGCCAGGCGCGGGAGTCGCGTACGCGGCGGGGCTGGCGCGGGGCGCTCGGTCGGCTGGGCCGCTTGGCCTGGCCGCCGGGTTGCCCCCTTTTTCTTTTTTTTTTCTCTTTTCTTTTTTTTTACTTTCCTTTTCTTTTATTTTTTTTATTCTTTTATATTATTATTATTATTATATATTTTATTATTTATAATTTTTTTATTTTACTTTTTTTTATACTTTCTTTTATTATATAATTTATTATATATATATATATATTTTATATATATATTATTATTCATATTATATATTTATTATTTATTGTTTTTATAACATATATTATTAATATTAATATTTTATCTATTTTTATATATTGTTATATATATTATTTATATATATACTTATATATATTTTTATTATTATTTTTATACTTATTCCTTATTACAAGTTTTAGGCTATAACTATTATTTTCTTTTTCTTCTTTTGCTACACATATTTGTATAGCATTTTTATTATTTTTCTTTTATTCTACTAGTGTTTAATGCATGATCATGTATGCAATGCATGATGCGAAAATTTAGGGTGTTACAAACCTACCCCCCTTAAAGTGAATCTCGCCCTCGAGATTCGATAGCGTGGAGAAAAGGTGAGGGAATTCTGCCTTCAAGTCTTCTTCACGTTCCCATGTTGCTTCGGCTTCCGTATGGGGTTTCCATTGCACTTTGCACCAACGGATCCTCTTATTTCTCGTGACCCTTTCCTTCATGTCCAAAATCTTGATAGGTTGCTCGACATAGGACAAATCCTCCTGAAGTTCTAACTCGTCCATCGGCACTTGTTCTTCCAGTACCCTGAGACACTTCTTGAGTTGAGAGACGTGAAACACGTCGTGTACATCAGAGAGATACGTCGGCAGTTCAAGTCGATATGCTACCTCTCCTCGCTTGTCCAGAATCTTAAATGGTCCGATGTAACGTGGTGCCAGTTTTCCTTTGACGTTAAACCGTCGCTGACCTCTGATAGGTGACACTTTGAGGTATACAAAATCTCCAACTTCAAAAGTCAGACTCCTTCGCCTATTATCAGCATAACCTTTCTGTCGAGACTGGGCAGCCTTTAAGTTTTCCCATATTATTTGGACTTGCCTTTCAGCATCTTGTAACACGTCTGGACCAAACACTTGATTCTCTCCGGTTTCATTCCAAAACAAAGGAGTCTTACACTTCCTTCCGTACAATGCTTCGTAGGGTGACATTTTCAAACTTGCTTGGTAACTATTGTTGTACGAGAATTCAGCATACGACAAACTTTTATCCCAACCTTTCCCATGCTTTAATGCACAAGCTCTTAACATGTCTTCCAAAATTTGGTTGGTCCTCTCAGTTTGTCCATCTGTTTGAGGGTGATACGCCGAACTGAAGTTCAACCTTGTTCCCATTGCTTCATGCAATTTCTGCCAAAATCTGGAGGTAAATTGAGAACCTCTATCCGAGACTATCTTCTTCGGTACTCCATGTAAACACACAATATGCTCCATATACAATTCTGCTAGCTTCGCGGTGGTATATGTGGTCTTGACAGGGATGAAGTGAGCTGATTTTGTCAATCGATCCACAATAACCCATATTGAATCATAGCCAGACTGAGTTCACGGTAATCCAACTATAAAGTCCATACCAATCTCTTCCCACTTCCATTCCGGGATCCTTAATGGTTGTAACAATCCGGCTGGCCTTTGATGTTCAGCTTTAACTCGTTGGCACACATCACAAAGTGCAACATATTCGGCTATGTCCTTTTTCATGCTGGCCCACCAATAACATGTCTTTAAGTCCTTGTACATCTTTGTACAACCGGGGTGAATTGAGTAAGGCGAGTCATGTGCCTCCTTCAATATTGTCTCCCGAATATGCCTGACATTAGGTACCACAATCCTCTTTCCAAGCCATAAGGTACCCTGTTCGTCCACATCAAACCTGAATTCTTTTCCTTCTTGGGTCCTTTCCTTGATTTCCTGTATTTCCTTGTCCTTTGTCTGTCCTTCCCGTATTTCCTGCTCTAATGTTGGGTTGACTTCCATCGTTCCCATCTCATTTATGAATCCAAGGTTCAACCGTTCAAACTCCTTGCATAACTCGGATGGCAGCTCTCGTACTGTGAGTTGATGACTTACTCCTTTTCAGCTCAAAGCATCGGCCACTACATTGGCCTTCCCTGGGTGATAGTTGATTCCCACGTCATAATCCTTGATGAGCTCCAACCATCAGCGTTGCCTCAGATTCAGATCCGTTTGCGTAAATATGTACTTGAGACTCTTGTGATCCATATAAATCTCACATCGGTGACCAAAAACATAGTGTCTCCATATCTTCAAGGCGTGTACCACGGCTGCGAGTTCAAGGTCGTGTGTAGGATAATTCAACTCATGTTTCTTTAGTTGCCTCGATGCATAAGCTACCACTTGGCCTTCTTGCATGAGCACACATCCTAATCCTTGTCTTGATGCATCACAATATATATCAAAACTCTTGCTCACGTCCGGTAATACTAACACCGGCGCGGTTGTCAACCTTTTCTTTAACTCCTCAAAGCTATCTTGACAAGCTTGAGTCCATCGGAATGCCTTCCCTTTCATGAGTAATTCGGTCATAGGCTTGGCTATTTTGGAGAAATCCTTAATGAATCGGCGGTAATATCCAGCCATTCCAAGGAAACTCCGAATTTCCTTAACATTCTGTGGCGGTTCCCACTTAAGCACATCTCTCACCTTCCCTGGGTCAATTGATACTCCTCCTCCGGAAATAATATGGCCTAAGAAAGAAACTTCCTGTAACCAAAATTGACATTTACTGAACTTGGCATACAACTGATGCTCCCTCAATTTCTGTAGCGTAAGCCTCAAGTGTTCCTCATGTTCCTTCTCATCCTTCGAGTAGATCATAATATCATCGATGAACACTACAATGAACATATCCAGATATTCCATGAAGACCTTATTCATGAGATACATAAAGTACGCAGGCGCGTTCGTCAATCCAAATGACATGACGGTGTACTCATAAGATCCGTATCGTGTCCGAAACGCTGTCTTGGGTATATCTGATGGTCTAATCTTCATTTGGAAGTATCCTGACCGCAAGTCGATCTTGGAGAAGATACAGGCACCCTTCATTTGGTCGAACAAATCCTCTATACGGGGCAGTGAGTACTTGTTCTTAATTGTCACTTCGTTGAGAGACCTATAGTCCACACACATTCTCTGGGTTCCATCCTTCTTATCTACGAAGAGCACTGGGGCTCCCCACGGGGATGAACTTGGGCGTATAAAACCCTTCTCTAGCTGCTCTTGAATTTGCTTCTTGAGCTCTGCTAACTCCTTAGGAGGCATCCTGTACAGCCTCTTAGCTATAGGTGCAGTTCCGGGTATCAACTCAATAGCGAATTCTATGTCACGAACAGGTGGCATACCTGGCAACTCATCTGGAAACACATCCGGGTACTCGCGAACGATTGGAATGCTTTCTAATGTCACTTCTTCCACGTGATTCAGCATCACCTTCTCTCTTGCAGGTTGGGCTGCCTCAACTTCGATGCGTGTACCATGTTCACTTGTCAACTGCACAATCCTCTCGGCACATTGAATGACTCCATTATACTTGCTCAGCCAGTCCATTCCCAGTATTATGTCTATTCCTTGGGAGTCCAAGACTATGAGGTTTGCGAGAAAGTCTACCCCCCTTATTTTAATGCTTACTTTCGGACATACTATATTTGTCCTAATCTCTCCGCCAGGAGAACTTACTAGCATAGTTTGCTTCATATGAGATATAGGCAAATTGTACTTGGCAACATACTTTGATGAGATGAATGAATGAGATGCTCCTAAATCAAATAAAACAGTCGTGGGGTTGGAGTTGGCAAGAAACATACCAATCACTACGTCATCAGCTTGCTGGGCTTCCTCAGTAGAGACATGATTCACATTGCCACGAGCAAAATTCTGCTGTCCACGATTGCCTTGTGGTGCTCCTCCATTTGGTCGCGGGTGATTTGGCCTTGGTGCATTGTTCATAGGTCCATAGTTTCTCTTGGGGCATTGACTTGCAAAGTGTCCGGGTTCTCCACACGCATAGCATGTCTTACCACCCGTAGCATTAGGGAAGTTTGGGCGCAACTGGTTTTGAGCATTTGCCGCCATGTTAGGGCGCGGCGCAGGTGGCACAGGATAGCGAGGCGCTTGCATGGCGGGGCGTTGCTACGGTGGCTGATTTGGGCGGGGCGGATAAGCAGCTCGGTATGCAGGAGCAGATGGGTTGTATTGTGGTGCAGTAGGTGGTGCATAGCGGGGGCGAACATTGCTTCCTTGTTGCGGTCCATGATGTGACGTCTTCCTCTTGTTGTCCTGCTCCATCTCACGAATCTTGTTCTCAACCATAATAGCCTTGTCAACCAGCTTTTGGAAGTTTGGATAATCAGTATTGAGTAACTGGACTTGAATTTCATTGTTGAGACCCCTCATAAACAAATACTGCTTCCTATTATCAGTTTTGATGTCTTCTGGAGCATATCTTGATAATTGAGTGAATTTGTTGAAATACTCACTCACGCTCATCCTTCCTTGCCTGAGATTTTCAAAATCTTGTCTTCTCGGTACCATAACTCCTTCAGGTACATAGTGGGAACGAAAACTCTGTTTATACTCAGCCCAAGTGATTGCCTCCTGATTATCATGATCGTTGCAAAGAGCTTCCCACCAGTCAGCGGCTGCTCCAACTAGTTGATGTGATGCAAAGAGAACCTTCTCCCTATCAGTGCACTGGACAATAGCAAGTTTCTTTTCAACGGACTTCAGCCAATCATCAGCTTCCATTGGGTCTGTGGCTTGTGCAAAGGTGGGCGGTCTGGTCCTCATGAACTCTCCCAATCGGTTGTGGTGCGGCGGGGGTGGTGGCGGGGGGCGGTATATGAGCCTGATTGTTGTTGCCAGCTTGCAGCTGTCCCATGGTCTGTATCATGGTTTGCATGAGCTGGTTCTGCATAGCTAACAGTTGTTCAATATTGATGGCTCCATGAGCATGTCCCTGGTTGTTCTGAGGTACTTCATTGCGCTCCTCCTCATCGTTGGCATCCCTTTGGTTACGAGTTCTCACCATCTGTTGGCGAAAGAAGAGTGGGGACAGAAGGATTTAGAATTTGGAAAGAAACGTCCCAACTATATGCATCAAGGTATGTGACACTAAATAATCCTTTATTAATATAGACCTATATTATGAGGATGTGGACAAGTGCCGAAGCATTCCACAACTCTCTACTAAGCACACAAGCACTCAAACAAGCACCAAACAAAATTGACAAAGATCCTAAAAGAAGTAACACAACTCAAGGTCACAAAAGTATGTCTACGTCGCTCTTATTTAACTAATGGGGGTGTGCCTATCCTGGAGTCGTGGCATAGGTCGAGGACTACTCGTCGTCAAGCGGGAACTCATCCGGGTCCTCGTCATCGTCGTCGTCGTCGTCGGGGTCCTCGGGGTCCTGTGGTGGTGAGGCAGCAGGCGGCGGCGGTGCGGTAGACGCCACACTGGAAGGCTCCTCGTCAGAGGACTCCTCAGAAGATGACTCACGCTGACCGTTGCGACGGTCTGGAGAGTCTGGGGTCCATGTCGGGGTGTCGGACGCGTAGTCGTCCGGGTCCTCATCGGTGATCCGACGATACCTCCTGATTATCGCCTCGTGGCACTGGGCGAGGTCACGTCCATCCTGAATCTCCTGTTGCGCCCTCTGAAGTCGGGCACTGAGCTGGGCCACATCGTCAACAGTCTGACGAGACTGCGGGAGGTCCAGGGGTCCCTCCACGTGCCTGGAGACGAAGCGCGCAGTGCCGCTGGGACGCTGCGGAACGAAGGCGTGCACCGTGTCCTTCAGACGGAAACGGCGGGCGTGGCTCCAAAAGGTGGCTGCTTCCCAGCTAGCATCCTGCTCCGCAGATCGGCGGGAGCTCCTCCAAGCAGGACTGCTATGGGTCTTCACCAACTCATCACCATAGTAGATATAGATCTTGCAGCTCCACTCCTTCCTGTCGGGGCACTGCACTCCAGTGGTGTGGTAGGAGAGCGAGAGGCTGTGGTGACGGTAGCCAGCCTCACGGAGTAGGGTACGGAGACGGTGACGCAGTTGTCCTGCGGCTCTGCCGTCAGAACGGATCACCACGGGGTGACGGGGGTCGACGGCCGGAGAGCGACTGGCCAACCTACGCGGGGGCACAAGTCCACCGGTCGACTTACGGGGGGTTGTCTTGGTGCGGGCCATCTACAGAAAACAAGAATACATTAGAAAAATAATGAAAAACAAATCTGAAATTTTCAGCAGGTAAAATGGCGGAAAAAGAGCGGTGCAGTGGTTCCAAAAGAACGAAAAAAAATAGAGAGAAAAATACAGCAACCAACACAATAATTTTACCCACACATAACAGCAGCAAAACACACCTTTTTCGCGAAAATTTACGCAGCAAAACAGCAGCACTTAATATTGCTCACTTCTGAAATTTTTTTTATCAGAAACGCAGCAGCGATCAGTACTTTTTGCGGCTGAAAATAAAGGAACAAAACAGCAGCACAAATTTTCGAAAATAGCAGATTAGAAGAGTGTTCCTAAGGGCTCTAGAGTGTCCATTCTACCTAGGCTTGCGTCCTACGGTCAACGCGGCTCTGATACCAATTTGTGACGCCCGGTTCCGAATATGAACCAAGCGTAACGCATATGTGTGCCCAGGAAGTTCATCACACATATACGGTTGCATCACAAACGATATACAGAATTTAACCACGTCTTAACTATTAAATAAGTACTTTATTACAATAATCCAATAGTTCACGAACGATAAAACTCTAAATGATTGCAGCGGAAAATAAACTAAACAGTATGACTCCAATCCACAGGCAATTGACGGCGGTACGCAACCTAGTACTCCACGTGATCCTTAGGGTACTCCCAACTGTCTCCAATAGCTGTTGGGGGAATTGCAAGGGTGAGTACATGTCGTACTCAGCAAGTGTGGAATGTATGACATGTGGCTTCTTCAAACGACGAATGTAATAATGGCTAAGTGTTGAAAAGTACAGTAAAACATTTGAAAAGCATTATACTATGTCTATGTGAAACAATCCCATCATAACCATCATGTTAACAAAATATAACCCATATCCAATTATTGCCAACATCACCATTATCCATGTCCAATTACCATAACTCAATTTCATATCCATGACCATAATCCATAAACCATGACCATTACCAAACCATAACCATAAACCAACCATAACCATTACCAGACCATAACCATCCCAAATCCCAATTTCCAACTCTAATCATGTAGGTCATCCAGGCGCTCATAACCGGGAGCACGGCTATCATGATAGTTTTTAACACTCTGTAGAGGTTGTACCACTTTACCCACATGTTTGTGATTTTATCATCTTTCGATGACTAAGAAACCTCCATTATTCCATCTCACACTTCCGTAGGTGTGTGGCCAAGAGATCACAAAATAGCCACTAGTATGTACGGGCCCACTAAGGTTTCACCGGCAGGCTTGAATCTCTATTCTCCCACCCACGGGCCCCCTCGTGTGCCATGCGGATCCCAGGGAAGTCCTCCTCGACTCCCATTCCCGCGCCCATCCAATGGTCCATACAATACTAGCAGCGCTCCTAATTATTCAGCTACGCCGCACCCATACTTGGCCTTGTGGTGGCACTGTTGACCTGGCATATTCTCGCATGAACCGGTCCTTAGATCTAAAGCAAGCAAACCACCATAACATCCAACCCATCACAAAACCATGCTTGCTTAGATCACCCATCATATTGACCAGTTCACATTAAACAGAATATCATTGGGGCATAATTAAATGTGTAGTGTTGTTTGCCATCCCAATTAATTAAGCGAAGCAAAAAGGTAAAAACCCTTCCCGACACTCTACCATAAATTCCAGGTGACAAGGGTGGTCAAACAAAACTAGTAAACTTCCTACCATAGGATTCCCATCAATTTGACACAAGCATGCAAGTTCGCAAACAAAACATTTAATAAAACAGGATCAATATGCTTCAAGGACACTTGCCTTGCACCGGCGGATGGGGTTGCTCAAGCACTTCGAAGTCTTGGTTCTGGAAATCCTCGTATGCGGCCTCTTGAGCACGTTCCTCTACGCGTGATCATACATACAAGAAAGCATATACAATCAACATAATGCACACAAAATAATCAACATGCAATGACATGTATGCATGCACAATTCAATAATTAATTTACTACGGTTGTTTATTAATTAGATGCGAGTAGTTCATACGTGTTCATATGAGTTTACGGGGGTTTTAGGGTGGATTAATGCTGCTGAAAATAAAATTATGGTGCAACTAAAATAAATTTACGCCTATTAGATTCAATATGATCGCTAAAATTCGCATCGGGAACATGGCCTACTGTAGATGCGATGGCTTCGATGATCGCGGGATGGGGACGAAGCGTAGACGAAGTAGATGTGTCCTCCGGCGGCACGACGACGGCGGCGTGATGTCGACGACGATCTTCGGTGAACGGTGGCGCCCTCCTCTTTTTCTTCCTCTTCTTCCCCTTCTTTTTCTCCTTTTTTTCTTCCCTGGGCGCAGCTCTCTGGTCACCTGGCGTTTTTCCCGGCGGCTAGGGTTCTTCCTAGAGCGCTTCTGGCGTCGGGGTTGCGGGCCTTCGATCCCTTTTTATAGGGGCGGCGGGAGGGCGATCGGGAGTGAATCATGATCGGGGGCGGGCAGTATCGCGGGTGGGGCGCGTCGGGGCGGGGGTGTTCGGTGAGGCCGGGAAAATCGGAACGGCGTCGGGGGGGGGGGGGGGGGGGGGGGGGTGGGGGGGGGGGGGGGTGGGGGGGGAGTCGGCGGACGTCGGGGGCGGGCGCGCGCGGGGTCGTACCGGGCGGGAGGCCGAGCCGGGCGCGGGAGTCGCGTACGCGGCGGGGCTGGCGCGGGGCGCTCGGTCGGCTGGGCCGCTTGGCCTGGCCGCCGGGTTGCCCCCTTTTCTTTTTTTTTTCTCTTTTCTTTTTTTTTACTTTCCTTTTCTTTTATTTTTTTATTCTTTTATATTATTATTATTATATATTTTATTATTTATAATTTTTTTATTTTACTTTTTTTTATACTTTCTTTTATTATATAATTTATTATATATATTTTTTATATATATATTATTATTCATATTATATATTTATTATTTATTATTTATTGTTTTTATAACATATATTATTAATATTAATATTTTATCTATTTTTATATATTGTTATATATATTATTTATATATATACTTATATATTATTATTATTATTATTTTTATTTTTATACTTATTCCTTATTACAAGTTTTAGGCTATAACTATTATTTTCTTTTTCTTCTTTTGCTACACATATTTGTATATGCATGTTTTATTATTTTTCTTTTATTCTACTAGTGTTTAATACATGATCATGTATGCAATGCATGATGCGAAAATTTAGGGTGTTACAGGCAGGGGGCCAGCGACTTCATCAGAACACTCCGGCTCAGCCGCGGGAACCTCTGGCGTCGTCACTCCCGGAGGAGGAACTGCTTCTGGCTCCGGCCTGGGCACCTCCTCTACTGGGGGCTCGAGCGCTGACGCCTTCGCAACGACCGGCTCAGGCGCTGGAAGATTTTCAACAACAGCCGGCCCTGCGGCCGGAGCTTCAACGGCAACCGGCTCGGGAGCCGGAAGGTCTTCAACATCAGCCGGCCCTGCAGCCGGAGCTCCAGCAACGACCGGCTCTGCGGCCGGTGCTTCAGAGGTACCCGACCCAATCGCCGGGACTTCCTCAACATCCGGCGCGCACGCCGGGACTTCAATTACCTCCGGCTCAACCGTCGGGGCTTCGACTATTTTCGGCTCTGGGGCCGGAATTATTGCTTCCTCCGGCTCAATGGCCGAAGCTTCCATCATCTCAGCACCCAAACCCGGAGCTTCAACCTCCGGGGCAGTGCCGCTGGCGCACCTTCTCTCCCGTGGTCCGGCGCTACCACGGGAGTCTCGGGGGATGAGTCGAGGTCCATGACCACGACAGCTAGCGCCGGAGCTGCCGCAGCTTCAGCCACCACTTGGGGCGGCACCGGGACAGGAGCAGAGGCTTCCGCCCTCACAACTTCAGCTGCTGTGGCTGAGGGTGGAGCCTCACTCCTCTTCTTGGGAATGCTGCAGATGAAGGATGAAGAAATTTAAAAAACAGTTACTACAAAAAAACAATTGTCTGAGGTAAAGATTAAAATTACCTAGGAGGCTTCCGCACCAGCTTGCGCGGAACCTCTTTCCCGGGCGTTCTGGGCTGACCATAGCCGCTGTGCGGCGTGGAAGCTCCGGAATGCCTCCCGAAACTCGTTGCAGTCACGGGCACTTCCTTAGTCGAGGCCCTCCTCGACCGGGAAGGACCCTCCGGACCTAGTGGCCTCAACTGGCCCTGGTGATGGAGTCGCATGCCCGAAGCTAGCACCCCGGGAAGACGCGGCTGCGGGTACAGTCGCCGCAGTTGTAGAAGACCTCCCCCTCCGGGGAGAAGGACCTGATGCAGAGGTTGCAGGCCTGACGGACCTTCCGTCGGCATGCTGCAGTTTCCTCTTCCGGCTCAAGGGTTCGTCTGCCGGTTCCTTGCCCTTGCCGATGACTTTGATCCTTGGCTTCGGGGCAGGGTCGGAACCACCTTCGGAAGCCCCAAAGGATCACCCACCCTGGAGGTCGATCTTCTCTCGACGACACCAAGGTTGTCAAGCACCGGCATCATCCGTCAGAGCTCCCTGCTGAACTCCTACTTCCACGTTCAGAGGGAGAAAGGCTGATGGCGGGGTCAAGTCATCTCCCGCAACGTCGATGCCGTGCTGGACCCGGTCGTCGTCCATCACGCTGTTGAGGGCCCAAGCGAGTTTTTCTCTCCTCTTCAGCGGTGCCCACCTGTTGACCAGGAAGTTGCAAAATACCGCCTGAGGAGTTAATCCTCCCTCCACGCACTGGTGGATCCTGGTCAGAGCAGGGTTGAAGGCATCCGACAGCATCAGAGCTTCACTCTAGACTGCAGTGTCGATGTTGGGGAGGCCTTCGGGCAGCTCCAGCTTCTCGTGCTCCTCCACCTGGATGACTATCCAGCCCTTCTTCCAATCATGCCACTTTCCAGAGGGAAACGACTGGAGGTACTTGAATGGGCACTTCTTGCGCTTCATGGAGTATAGAAGCCAAGGTACTCATTACTCCTACCGTTGGTATGGACGGTGAAGAAGGTCCGGAAAAGTTCAATGCAGGGGGGATGCCCACCCGCATTTCACAGAAGTGGACGAAGATAGACAAAAGAAGAATGGAGTGGGGGCCAAGGTGGTATAGCTGCAGACCATAAAAGTCTAGCAGCATCAAGAAAAAGGAGGAAAAAGGTGGGATCAACCCCACCATGGCGTACGAAGAGAAGTACACCATCTCGCCGGCGTGCTCCTTCTCGAACGAGAGCTCACTTCCGGCGCGGACTAGACGGTCGAAGAAGTCCGGGGACCATCCATGAGGGCCCGGACCTTCTTCAAGTCACCTTCGGTCTTCAAATGACTCTCGCGGAGACCCAACTCTGACTCGCAGCACAGCAAGGCAAGAGAGGAAAAGCGAGCACAAGTTGGGAGTTTGAGCGCAAGATCAGATGAGAGGCGTAAAGAACTCCAGATGGTGCACGCTTTCCTCCTTAAGTAAGCCCTCGCAACACTTGGATGGAAACCGCAAGGAAGTCAAAGATACTACTCAAAAATTCCACCCAGCCAATGACAAGAGGGCCCGGGTTCACCCCGACGATCAAGTCGAGATTCTTACCCAGGCGAACGGTTGTCATCATGAGGTGGGAAGCCCGAAGGCAGCGGCATGACAAGTCGCACGGAACCGATACGATTTTCGTATCGAGAACCGGTGACCTTCAATTGCGTGAGATCCGCACGCCAAAGATCTCATTTGCCGCACACGGGATATGCCATGCGGCGAGGATTTAACTCCAAACTATCGCCAACGGCACATCCGAAGACCTTTGAAGACTCAGTTCAAAAGTCGAAGGATGGACCCACCTCCGGCGGAATGACTTCACCCAAGGGGTCTTCCCCAAAGGTGGGCCCAGGGGGCCACTGTCGGTACCCTGGGTACCATATACTCCTTGGGATTGCAAAGATCTCAAGGGAAAGTCATCTACTTGATTTGAAGACCTTCGGAGGCCCACATGTCAGACATAATCGGACCCGCTTCCCAAACATGGTTAGTCCCAGGGTCGCCACGTGTACTATCAAACCGGAGCTATCGCCCACAAGGGGGAAGCTCCGGGCTATGTACCGAAATGGCACCCCTGGACCTAACCCCAGACTGAGGGAAGCTCCGGAACTGACACGTGTCGGGTAACACCGGACCTATCTGTTCCCCACAGTGTGCTCTGGCGCTGCCACGTGTCCAACCGTCGAATCTTCAGCCTCTAACCTCCGGAAAACTCCACAATGGCTCCGAATCTTCAAAGGGGAATCAAGGACTTCAAGACCCGATCAAGTGTCATTAATACTATATTAATGACACACGATCGGACGACCTTAATTACTAGTAACGGTGCTGTCAAAGCCCATAACTTGGTCACTAAGGGCAATTAAATGTGTTGAATGTGTATCAATATCAGTAACCGCCGGGGCCACATGTCGGGCCTGGCTAACTTGTAACGGCCTGCCCTTGTACTATAAAAAGACAGGCCGACGATACATAGGACACACTCTCCGGAGACACGCTGACTTTACACTCTCAACTGACGTTGAGCTCATACATCCAATACAACACCAACACACACCGTGGAGTAGGGTATTACGCTCAGGCGGCCCGAACTACGTAAATCTTCGTGTCCCTTGTGTCACTCGACATCTCACCTTCTGGAATCTCCGCGCGCCCATACCGAACCTCAAACTCCTCTAACACTTTAGTAGTGTCGGGAGATCTGCCGGATCAAAACTACCGACACCACGGTATTGCTAATTTCTCTAAAACTCCAAAAATACCGTGTTCCCAAACACCATTACTGGCCTACGAATCAGATGGTCTTATCTCTTAATCCCTTGGTGCGGAAATCGAATTCTTTGCGGCCCTTCCGCACAGCCGTCTCTGTGCAACCCTGCCCAGATGGTTGCCACGTACGTTCACGCTCCAAATCTTACAGCCAAGGGCGCACTGCATGGTTCCCGTGACTGTACCACCCTGCCCTGATGATTGCCACATACGCGAGCGCACCTAATTTTGCAGTGCGCACAGACACACGAACTCCACGTCCGAACTTTGCTCGGCAATCCGAATAACTCGGCCCTCGGCGTACACGATCCATCATCATGCGCACGAGCAAGTACGATGCAGCCAAAAAGATTTGTGTTTGGTTGCTTGTCTTAGATTGAATTGACTTGGATTAATTGGATAGCCCAGTCATGTGTTATTTGTTTCGCGGTCAGACGGGTGATCCATGTTTGAGGAATATAAAATATTTCTCACAGATGCTGGATGAGATGGTCCAGGAAATTTGGTTGGATGTGAGTCCATCCACCTTATCTAATTATGCTTCTTAGCAATGTAATTAGCGATAATTACATTGTTTATTGTTGATTAATAATTACAACTACAATATTAACATTAATATTTGCTAGTAATATGATAATTACTATATAAGTAATTAATATTATGAAATTATCAACTTTGATGATTCAATAATCCAATCAAATTTCATCCAACCTACCAACAAAAGTTTGGATCGTCCAGTCCATCCAACCAAACGTTAATTTGGATGATCCAGGACATAATGAAATGGATGATCTATCTCCAATCGAACTTCGATGTCAAACCAAACGCAATTGATGACTGAGCACTTTGTCACATGTCACTAGAGTGTACGCACAAATGACAAATACATGGCCTCAACACCGGGTTTAGGGTGCATCATGGACTAACCACATGACCCGACCAAACACTCACGTAATTACCATACACCTGCAAGAGCAACTACCTACCCGCATCCACCAACACATCCTGACCTTGCGAAAGGATGACGAGCAGTGGCAGGTGAACACGTTGCAGCGGTGGCACAATGGAAAATGGTGGCAGCGGATGGCGACGTATCTGGATGTTGGCGTAGTCGACCTCGCACATCTTCCGCGAGTCGTTCACCTTCTGCGGCGAGCTGAACCACACTGGCAGGAACTCCTCGGTTTCGCAGTCAAAGCATGACATGGAGAAACGGGCCACCAACGCATCCCGACCCTACGAAAGGATGACGAGCAGCGGCAGGTGAACACCATGCAGTGGCGGCGCAATGGAAAACGGTGGCAACGGACCACGACGTACCTGGATGTTGGCGTAGTCGACCTCGCAGATCTTCCGCGAGTCGTTCACCTTCCAACGGAAGCCATGCAGGTGCTTCCACAGTTGGAATGCCGCATCTTGCGATGTGACGTTGACAAAGCAGTAGCCCTTGTTCGCCTCGGACCTTGGCAAATTCAACAAATGAGGTTAAGTATCAATTAGTAAAAGACCGGAGCTTGATTAGTATAATCATATATTTCAAAGCATAGGCGTGGTAGTTAAAGTCAAATGGAACGTAAATAAAATTGTATTACGACTTGATGCGGCCCACTGCAATTTTTGCGTTCTCCTCGGCGCAGTGCTGATCAATGATGTTCATTACTTATTGCCTTCTGTGGAAAACGATGTAAAACATCAGGTATTAACGCATCAACAAATATGAGGGGGAGAATACCAACGCGCAGATTTAAAAGTATGGTGTGGATCATCAGCGTCGTCATACCAGAAGCAAGGTCGAAGCGGCGTCGTGGCTGCCGCAAACTCGAGAATGGACCGAGGGGAAGGCTCATCGCCAACGGATCGAGGGGACGGAAGCTACACGACCGCTATGGGTGATGAGCCTTCACCTCGATCCGTTCTTGAGTCCGTGTTCCCGAACCCGGCCCTAACTCCATTGTCACCGATAGAGTCTGCCAGGGGCCGAGGGCGCCAGGTGCTGGGGGCGTCGGGGGCCGGGGGCGGCGGGGGTGCTGTGGGCCGTGGCCAGGGCGCCGCTGGGGCGGGCCAGCGGCGGGGCCGGTGGCACAGGGGCGGCGGAGCCGGGGGCGAGCCGGCGGTGGGGGCGCAGGGGCAAACAAACTCAGCCGTCGCAAATGATCGCGTTTCTTGTAGTGTGTGTGTGTGTGTGTGTGTGTGTGTGTGTGTGTGTGTGTGTTAAGGAATGCATGAATGTGTGGTGTGTTCATCGTCTTGTACATTTTTCTTGTGTTTTCTAACGATCTTTCAACAATATATATATATATATATATATATATATATATATATATATATATATATATATATATATATATCACGTAACGTCATGAAACATGATCAAGGTCTTTTGCGTGACAAACTGAAAAAAACTGGAACATTGCATATACCTTGGGCCGATGGGCCCTTTGTGTGTCGAAATTAAAAACTAAAACTGAAAAACTGAAACACCACCGGACGGACCTACAAAGTATGCCAGGTGGGCCACTACATACCCTGGACCCTTTGCATGTCAAATTAAAAACTGCCTGTAAAGCGACAACTTAGAGGAAGCCAACCGCGGTTTGGATTAATTCGAAAGTGCAGTTTTCGAAGCGTCAGATCATCTCCACTCGCGCGGACCATCCGCGGTGGCGTACTATAAAGCATACTGGATACACTGTTTCGTAGTGTAATTTAGAGTACGTAGTATAAAAGATGAAGGAGAATAGTGTATAGAGTATGCTTTAGAGTACGCTGGTGCGGATGGTCAACGAGGACCCGCTATAAAGGCACACCCGTCCTCTTGCGTCTCCGCCGCACCACTCCATCTCCATCGATCGTAGCCTCCAAACTTCTTTTCCTTCACTGCCACACTATCGCCGACCATCTCTCGCTCTTTCTCCACACCTTCGTCGCCGCACAAATGGGTAGCCCCGCACCGAAGCACTCCAGGCCGTCGACGTCCTCCGAACCTCCTTCTTCTCCGTTTCCGTCGCAGCCAATGCCGGTGGAGCTGGAGGCGGCGCCCGCACCTCCTCTATCCCCTTCTCCGCCCATGGCGCCCGAACCTCCTCATCCTGTTAGGGTTCAGGAGACTGTCCGCCTCGTCGAACACCGCTTCGATGAACTCGATCGGCGCCTGAAGGAGGCCACCGAGCACCTTTCCGCCACAGTCGGGCGAGCAAAAAAGCTCGACAAATTGGCGTGGGATGTATTTTTCAATACATCTCGCTCGTGTGACCGTCTTCTGCACCAGCATGGACACCACCGGTCACTGCTGCTTCGGGTTTGGGTTTGTGGCCAGTCGTCTCAACGTCCTCTACGAGACAATCGGGGAGATGGCTGGGGTGCAGGGCCGCCAGCATCTTCTGTGGACCGTCACCCGGAAGCTTCGGACTCAATTGCCGGAGGAGGCGGCAGCAGCGGCGGTAGCAGCGGCGAAGAGGGAGGTGGAGGAGATCTCCTCCGACTCCGAGTAGAGTAGTATTTGTAGTTTTTCTTTTTCTTGTTTTCTATGTGCTTTCGTAGTTCTTGTTTGTAATATATGTGTTGTTTCTATTTTAATGATAAATGTCTTTTCTGTTCATGAATAATGTGTCCTATGCAGTATCGAAAAACAACTCCTTTCTGAAAAAGGGGCGGGATAACTGTTGTTCAATGTCTAGCCAAGAATTTGTTGTGTTGCGACAATCGACGACTCTTGGTTGTAACTCCATTGAGATCGTGGTTGAGGCTGCGTTTCTCCTCTTTTGTGTTCTTTCACTCAATTTTTTCATTTGTAGGCGGCGCATGGGAAAATGTATTTTTAGTATGTAGTAGTATATACTACATGTTATCATTTCATTGTGATTAATGTTAGAAAATGCGGATTTTTTACCATCGTCCTTTTGTGGACTTGGTTGTATTTGCATATCGTTTGCATTAGCTTATATACATTTGGTGATTCATATTTTTTTTGTATTTTTTTGGAATGTCCCACTAGCTAGCAGATGACTGCTTTTAGATTTTGATCTCCATGCATGGCAACAAAGATGAATTAAGAAGCGAGCAAGTTGTCCTAAGACGAAGTCTACCCCTCTAGCTGCACGCACCATGTGCAGGAATCAACGCGACATGAGATGTAATTAATCACGATTGGATGCGTGCACAAGGGCACGGCTTGCGTCAAATTCTCCACTCCTGCAAAAATTTTATCGTTCTACTTGGCGCGCCACATTTGAGATTTTGACAATTCAATTTTCACTACCTGCACCTCCAATTTCAGTCCCGCCTAGTATTGTAACCCTATTTCAGCCACGATGAGTATAAATGGAAACACTGGCCTCCGTTCCCGACACACCGCTGCCCCGCCTTTCCGGTGATCTCGCAGTACTCCAAATGTGTTGTCTCTCTGTCCTGTGTTCCATACTTGTATTCCTAACAAATTCCCGTGTTTTCATTTCCCACGGTTTTTACAATTTTACCCCGATGGATCTCGCAGTGACGCATCGAAGCTCTTGGTGGTGTTGACTGCTGGGTACAACACTGGGCGACCAAGTTTGATAGGCTCTACTGAACCTCTTCGTCGCCGACACCTCCTGACATCGCATCCCGGACTCCAGTTTTGTGCTTGGTAAACTACACGATCCATGCCATATTTTTATAGAGCTATATTGGCTTGGTTCTACACGATCCATGCAGTTTTGGCCTAGTTAAGTTATACACGATCCATCCTGATATACGAAGATTAAATAAATTAACAAAGAGGAAATGTGGTCTTCTGTTTCATGAATATATATATATATATATATATATATATATATATATATATATATATATATATATATATATATATATATATATATATATATATATATATATATATACACTACATCTGTCCCTAAATAAATGTTGCTCTGACAGCTTATTACGGTAGTGTATTTCTATTTCAATTCCTTGCCGGGAACGACAAATACTAAAAACCAGAGGTAGTAGTATGTAATTTCTGAATTTAGAAGTAAATGACGCACGGGTTATCTGATCAACCACTCCAAATATTGTACTCTCATTCCTATTTTACAAATTTGTATTCCTAAGATTTTTAGTTCCCATGGTTTTCACATTTTTCTTTCTTGTGGCTTTCTCAGATCGTACGTTTTTTTCTATTCTTTCTTTTCTAATTCCTCCTTTAGTAACAAACACTACAGTTTATAGAAAGCACACCGTCCAATCCAAAATCTACGTCAGTCATGTAATCTGACGTTATCACTATTATTTGGAATGACTACTTACAATGCTCTTTACATTAGGAACAAGACATCAAACCGTGATGTCGTCTACAAGCATTCATGGTGGCCAACAAGCACCTGGTATAACTATAAATGTGTTTACTGTCAAAATTAAACAAATTTAGACAACATTAAATCGTTTGCATGGTATGCAGAGAATATTGCAGCACATGACGTTCAGGAACCCCAAGGTTCTTCACTCCCTGGTACTACTACGATGCATGAACCAACAGCAGGTATAGATATACAAACCAGAAATACTCCTTCCGCCCCAGTGTAATTTTACTTTTGGAGCTTAAAAAATGTACCACTCCAACTCTATCCTCGGTAGTAGCTTCCAACTACCCATATCACATCATATTACTACTTGCCTCTCTACCATGCCATTTGTTTTGGCAGAGCGTGTTAGTTATTTACTCTACTCCTTTGGCATTGAATTTGGAGCATTTTGAGAGACTATGTTATGTTCTTTAGATGTATTAATGATGGGTGTATCATGGTCATTTGCATTCTTTCCTAGGCTCTACTAATTGTTTTAGCATGCCTTGTGATTGTAGTTTCTTATTAGTACTTAGTCTTTATAGTTAACAGTTCATCATCCTGTGTGATGGCACGATTTTTTTATGCCTCCACGTTGTGCTCTCTCGCCGCCGGCCACTCCGGCCGGCACCGGTGCCCACGCCCTGCTGCTGGTCACTTCAGTGTCCTCCCCGACGCGTCTCCCTCGCCCATCGCCACATCCCATCCTTCGCGTGCCATGATTACCCCGCCGCCCGCAAATCCCTAGCCATTACTCGCCCTGCCAACAATCCTCCTCTAGAGTTTTGGCGAGACCGAACCCTTGCTTTGTTGAGTGTCGCAAGCTGGCACTATGCATTATTGCACCTGCAGTAGCCACCACTGACAAGTAGACCCGATGTCTCATGGGCCCACATGTCAGTGGCAGCTAATGCAGGTGTAGTACTGCGGAGGATTTCAATCCCGCAAGCTGCATGCCTTATCCGTCTTGCATTCAACACCTGCTACTGCTGACGTTCATTACTTGCCCTGCAACTAATAATTCTCTTCGAGACGCGCTTTGTCGGTGTTTAGATCCGACAGATCTCCTGACACTACCATTGGTAGATCGAGGAGTTGTAGTTCGGTAATGGGCGCGCAGAGATTCAAGAAGGTGAAAGACAAGTGGACACAGAGATTTATGTGGTTCGGGCTGCCTGAGCGTAATACCCTACTCCACGGGGTGTGTTAGTGTTGTATTAAGTGTGTAAGTCTAGAAGAAGCTCCAGAAGAAGAAGCTCGTCTAGGTCAGGGAGTCCAGTAGAGGTCTGGAGCCGTCCCTTGTGTATCATTGACCAGTCCTTTTATAGTACAAGGACTGGTCGTTACACCGTTAGCCTGGCCCGACATGTGGCCCTGACGGTCACACATGCTTGATACATAATTAATGAGGTTCATTACCCTTAATAGCTCTGTAATGGGCCTTAACAATGCTGTTACTTATATTAAGGGCCATCCGATCGTGTGTCATTAATATGACATTAATGACACTTAATCGGGTCATGAAGTCTTTGATTGCTCCTTGAACGTCCGGAGCCATTGGGGGTCCACCAGACTTATTGTTGAAGTTGAAGGTCCAGCAGCTCAGCCACGTGGCAGCTCCGGAGCTTACCGTCGTGGACGGGTTGGTCCGATGCTGCTGGACACGTGTCAGTACCGGAGCTTCCATCTGTCTGTGGTTAGGTCTGTGGATGCCATACCGGTATCTAGTTCGGAGCTTTCCCATGTGTGGGCGATAGCTCCGGTCTTATGATACACGTGGCGGCCCCTGGGACTAACCATGTTGGGGAAGCAGGTCCGGTTACACCTGACATGCGGGGCCTTCAAAGGTCTTCAAATCTGGTACATGGATTTTCCTTGTGATCTTTGGAATCCCAAGGGGTATCCGGTACGTAGGGTACCGATAGTGGCCCCCTGGGCCCACCTCCGGGAGAGACCTTTTGGATGAAGTCATTCTGTCGGAGGTGGGTCCATTCTTTAGTTTTTGAGCCGTGTCTTCAAGGGTCTTCGGACGTGCCGTTGGTGATAGTTTGCAGTTAAACCTCCACCGCATGGCATATCCTGGAGGCGGCAGGTGAGATCTCAGCGTGCGGATCTCACGCAATTGAAGGTCGCCGGTTCCCGATAAGAAAATCGTATCGGTTCCGCGCGCCCTGTCAGGCCGCCGCCTTCGAGTTTCCCGTCTTTCATGATGACAACCGTTCGCCTGGGGTAAGGACCTCGACTTGATCATCGGGGTGGCCCCGGGCCCCCTTGTCATTGGCAGGGTGAAGTTTTTGATTGGTATCGTCGGCTCCTCTGCGGTTTCCATCCAAGCGTTACGGGGGCTTACTTAAGAAGGAAAGCACGCACCGTTTGTGGTTCTTTACGCCTTTCATTCAAACTTGCGCTTAAACCTTCCAAATTTTCGCTTGCTTTTCCTCTCTTGCCTCGTTGTGCTGCGATGGAGTTGGGTCTCCGCCAGAGCCGACTGAAGACCGACGGTGATTTGAAGAAGGTCTGGGCCCTCATGGGTTGGTCCCGTGACTTCTTCAACCACTTGGTCCTCGCTGGCAAGCTTCTGTTCGAGAAGGAACACGCCGGCGACATGGTGTACTTCTCCGCGTACGTCATGGTGGGACTCATCCCACCTTTCTCCTCTTTCTTCCTGATGCTGCTAGACTTCTATGGTCTGTAGCTGTACCACCTTGGCCCCCACTCCATTCTCCTGTTGTTGATCTTTGTCCACTTCTGCGAGATGTGGGTGGGCATTCCCCCCTGCATTGAGCTCTTCCGCACCTTCTTCACTGTCCACACTACGGGCAGGAGCGACGAGTACCTTGGCTTCTACTATATTGTGAAGCGCAAGAAATGTCGGTATAAGTTCTTGCGGTCGTTCCCTTCTAGGAAGTGGGACAACTGGAAGAAGGATTGGATTGTCATCAGGGTGGAGGAGCAAGAGAAGCTGGAGTTGCCGGAAGGCCTCCCCAACATTGACACTGCAGTTTGGAGTGAAGCTCCGGTGTTGTCGGATGCCTTCAACCCTGCTCTCACCAGGATCCGCCTGTGCGTGGAAGTAGGGGTGACTCCTCAGGCGGTGTTTTGCAACTTCCTGACCAACAGGTGGGCTCCGCTAAAGAAGAGTGAGAAGCTTGCTTGGGCCGTCAATAGTATGCTGGACGACGACCGGATCGAGACCGGTTTGAAGTCCAACATGGAGGGTGCAACTTTGGAGTTCCACCTCAAGAAGTTCCAGCATGGCATCAACGTCGAGGGTGAAGAATTGGCTCCGCTGGCAGCTTTCCTCCCTCTGAACATGGAGGCAGAGTTCAGCAGGGAGCTCCGGTGCACGATGTCGGTGCTTGACGACCTTGGTGTCGTTGAGAGGCATTCGACCACCGGGTTGGCGATCTCCGGAGCTCCTGAAGGCGGCTCCGTTCCTGCCCCAAAGCCAAGAACCGAAGTCGTCGGCAAGGGCAAGGAGTTGGCCGAGCCCTCGGGCCGTAAAAGGAAGCTGAAGCATGCCGACAGAAGGTCCGCCAGGCCTGCTTCTTCCACGGCGGCTCCTTCTCCCCGGAGGGGGAGGTCTTCAACGGCGGCATCTACTCCAGCAGCGGCATCTTCCCGGGGGCTAGCTCCGGCCGTGTGACTTCCGCACCAGAGCCAGCTGAGGGCTCTGGGTTCGAAGGTCCTACCTGATCGAGGGGGGCCCCGACCAAGGCAATGCCGGTAGCAGCAGCAAGCTCCGAGGGACCTTCTAGGACTTCCACGTCGGTGGCGGCTGGGGTCAGTCCGGAGCATCCGGAAAAGAGGTTCCGTGCTAACTGTTGCGGAAGCCTTCCGAGGTAATTTTTAATTTTTTACCTCAGCCAGTTGTTTTATTGTTATATATGTATTTTGAGTTTCTTCATCCTTCATCCACAGCATGCCTAAGAAAAGGGTTGAAGCTCCGGTCCCTGCAGTAGCAGTTGAGGCTGTGCAGGCTAAAGCTCCAGCTCCAATTCCAGCGCTGCCCCAAGAGGTGGCTGAGGCTGCGACAGCCCCGGCACTGGCTGTTGTGGTCTTGGACCTCGATTCATCCCCAGAAGCTCCCGTGGTAGCGCCGGACCACGGAAATGAAGATGTACCAGCGGCGCCAGCCCCGTAGGTTGAAGCTCTGGGCTTGGATGCTGAGATGTTGGACGCTCCGGCCACAGAGCCGGAGGTAGCTGCGATTCCGGCCCTAGAGCCAGATGTTGTTGAAGCCCCGGCAGTCGTGCCGGTGGTTGATGAGGTCCCAGCGGTAGAGCCGGGTCTTGATGAAGCTTCGGCACTTGATCCGGTTAACGACGAAGCTCTGGCGATAAAGCCGGTTGCTGCAGAAGTTTCGGCTGTAGAGCCGATCGTCGATGAGGTTCTAGCGTTCGAGCCAGTTGCTGTAGAGGTGTCGGCGCCTGAGCCCATGATGGTCGAAGTGCCAGCGCCTGAGCCATCGGCGGAGGAGATGCCTGCGCTGCAGCCGGAAGTAGTTTCTACACCAACCGAACCTTCAACACCTGCTCCGGAAGTGGTGATCCCGGAGATGCCCGCTGCTGAGCCAGGGTGCCAAGATGAAGCTGCTAGCCCCTCGCCTGAGGGGCCAGTTGTTGATGACCTGGCGGTGGGGCCTTCGGAGCCAATTCTGGAGGTCAGAACTTCTGCTGCAGGTCCTCGGCGGCGGCCGAGGCTATCCCGGAGGACGACCTTAGCACCGAGGAAGCTTAGAGGACTGCTCTTGTAGAGTGGAACCCAATTTTTGTTACTAAAGACCCTCAGGAGACAGCGGAGAGGACCCCGACAGGTCTGGACCCGATCCCCCTATCGTTGTGTATTGACAACGGCTGCTCCAGTCTTCATTAGGTCCAGCTGCCTTTCTACCACAATAGCAAGGCCCTCGAGGTGGAGCGCCAAACCCTTAGGAGGTGGCGCAACAGACTCCATTTCGAGACCAAGCTGGCGCAGTCGAGGCTGGCTGACAACAAGGAGTGGGTGCAGAGGGAGAAGGTCCGCCTGGATTACTGAGGTAAGCTGTTGGATGAGAGGGAAAGCATGACGCGATCCCACGACAACCAGTCTTGGGCCATCTATGAGCAGGATAAAGATGCAAATAGCACAGTGGATGACCGCCAGGAGAGGCTCGCCGCCATCCACAATAGTCTCGTCAAGCACTGCGAGGCTCTTGAGGCGTGGGAGAGAAAGCTCAAAGATGAAGAGCAAAAACTCCTGGAGCTGCAGGACGACCTCGTGAAGAGGGAGGAAGAGCTTGTCCAAAAGACAGCTCTGGCTGACAAGAGCCTCAAAGAACGCACCAAGAAATTGGAGGAGCGTTGCGAGGAAGAGGAGAAGAAGGCCTGGGAGCGAGCGCAAGATCTCTACAAGCAGGAGAATGTCGTCGCCATCAGGGAGAAGAAAGTGCGGGGCCGAGAGAAGGATCTGGTCAACCGCCATAATGTGATCCACCTCCGGGAGGAAGTGCTCAGTAAACTCGAAAGGTAGGTTGCTGAAAAGATTCAGCAGAATGCCAAAGAGGTGGAGCGTCTTGATCAGGAGAGCTCAGAGCTTGCGACAGCCAAAAGATCCTTGGAGGAGATGTGAAGCGCAAGGGTTGTGGAGTCCCAACAAGTTTGAGACTTCCTAGGCAAGGCCAACAACGCGCTGACGCCAATGGGCTTTAGTCCCGTGTGTCTGGATGATCCGGAGCCGGAGCTGGACCAGGCGTTGGAGGCGCTGAGTTCAGCAGGCAACAAGCTCACCAAGATGGGCGATTTCATTGTGGACCAGCTGGAAACTAAGGGACAGTCCCTGGCGAAAAACGTCGCAGAGTTCGTGCTGACGTGCTACACCAGCCGGGACCCTCGATTCCTTTTGGACACGGTGCTTGAAGGCCCCATCAAAGGAGATGGTGAAGCCGCCCGAGCCAGCGTGTCGGAGGTGGCCCAGAAGGTCGCTCAGTTCTTCCATAGGGTCTAGGACCATCTCTCTGTAGCTCCCACTTGTATTCTCTCTTCTTCTTCTCCAATTTTGTAATCTCTTGTCTCCAGATGAATGAAATCCAAATTTTTTTATGGATTTCATTTTTTTGTCTTCAACACCTTTTTGTCACTTGGCCCCCTGGTAGATGTACACAATTTGATTGTGAACATGTACCAAGAGGATGTAACGGTTGAAGACTTGCATGCTTCAAACTTGTAGAATGTAGGTCCGAAGTCTTCGATAGTGTAGGCCCCCTGAGGCTGTCAGAGCTTAGTGGCTCTGGCATTGACCATCGCCGGAGCTTAGTAGCTCCGACAGTAGTCTCCATCAACGCATAAAGCATCAATGGTTAGCACTCTGGGGTGTTGGAGCTTGCTAGCTCCGACAGTGACCTCTGTCAACACATGTTGTGTCAACGACAGACACAACTTTAGAGTCTTTCCACCATCTTCACGTTGACGGCATTCCCCCTAGCTTTACCGAAGTTGAGTAGCTCCAGCGATGCTCGATGTCAATGTTTGAACATCGACCACAAGCCGCCTAGAGGATGTCGGAGCTTTGGCAGCTCCGGCTTCATTCACCATCATCATGAAATATTTATTTTTCCTGCACACTGAAGTCAAGAAAAACAGTAAAATCCGTTTCCTATCTATAACTTCATTGCGGCTTACTATTCCCGAGAAAGTTTTAGGTCGAACACAATTCTAAATACAATCTAGAGCGCTGTCTTATTTCCTTCAGGTCCGATCGTTTCTAGACTTGCCTTACTTCGGCCTGCTGGGGTGTAGGTAGAGTGGCGTACTTAGGGTGCATGACCAGGCTAAGTCGATAGCACACTCTGGCCCTAGATTGGCTTGGCGGCATTCAGACAAGTAGACCATCAACAATGTTTGAACCCGGAAGGATAGACAATACAACTCGAATTGTACATGAACTGGTCAACCTAAAGTTTCTTAAGAACTGCAGAACTGCAGAACTTTGTTATAGACAAGAAAGAGAAAAATAAAAAATATTGAGCCGGTACAAAGTAAATGCACATGGAGTCTGTTTTCACACAATGATGTCTTTCATTATAGGTCTGGGGTACAGGGGAAACAAGAACACTCTTAGGGTACGGAACCAGGCTAAGTGTGTTTCGTTTCTCGTTTGACCCAAGGTAGCTAGCTACACTTTTAGTTCTGATACTGTGATAAGTGTTGCATGGACATTGCAGACCTAACAGGGAAGGTCCGGCTGCCCTCCCGGAGGAGCTACCCGACTCTGTACAATGACTCTATAACAGACATCACATGTAATTACAGACTCACCTCTGTGATATTAAGCGTAGAACTTACGGAGGTGCTCAATGTTCCAAGGATTTGGGAGAGGTGTCCCATCCTCGGTTGCCAAGCGAATGCATCCGGGACGGGATACTTTGATCACTCGGAAGGGTCCCTCCCAGCTGGGGGAGAGTTTGTTTAACCCATCTCTGGATTGTATTCTCCGTTGCACCAGATCGCCTTCCACGAGCTGTCGGCTGTGAACATGCCGTTGGTGATAGCGCCGAAGAGCTTGGCGGTATCGGGCATTCCGAACAGCTGATCGGTACCTTCCCTCTTCAAGGAGGTCAAGGTCTTCACGCCGGAGCTGGTCCTGCGTGGCTTCGTCGAAGGTCCGTACCCGGAGCCACCCCAAGGTGATTTCTTGAGGAAGGACTGCTTCAGCTCCGTACACCAGGAAGAAGGGTGTCTCTCCAGTTGACCGGTTTGGATTTGTCCTGTTGGCCCATAGAGTGGGCGGAAGCTCTTCGATCCAGTTGGTTTCATGTTTTTTCAGGTGCTCATAAGTGCACGTCTTGAGTCCTTTCAAGATTTCTGCATTTGCTCTCTCGGCTTGGCCATTGCTTGCTGGGTGAGCTACGGAAGCATAGCTGATTGGGATGCCGAGGTCTTCGCGGTATCCTTGGAAAGCAGAGCTTGTGAATTGGGTCCCATTATCTGTTATGATTTTGTTAGGGACTCCAAATCTGCATACGATGGACTGCAAGAAGTTGATAGCTGATTGTTTGTTTATTGTCACAACTGGAGTTGCTTCCGGCCATTTGGTGAACATGTCAATGGCAACATACAGGAACTTGTAACCTCCGATGGCTCTTGGAAAAGGTCCCAAGATGTCCATCCCACAGAGCGAAAGGCCATGTAGGAGGTATCATTTGTAGAGGCTGAGCCGATGTGTGAATTTGCTTTGCATGGAACTGGCTAGTAGAAGCCATGCCGGAAGGCTTTACCGACCAGCGCGCGGGAAGACGTCTGGTTCCCACACTCGCCTCCATGTATTTCTATGAGGAGCTCGCATCCTTCTTCCCTTGTGATGCACTGCTATAGGATGCCGTTGGAACTTCTCCGGTAGAGATAACCTTCTACCAACGTGTATCTTTTAGCCGATCTGACTATCCGGTCAGCAGATACATCATCGTCAGGAAGGATATTGTCTTTCAAGTAGCTCAAGATCTCCGAGATCCATGCATCGGAGCTAGCTTGAGCATTTGAGTCTTGCGTGCTGGGTTGCTCGGAGCTTCCGGCAGCACCTACGACCCTTGATGGCTTCCATGGTAACAGGGCCATCAGGACCGCAAGCTTCGGGATGCTGGTCTCGCCCCCTTCGCTCAGTTCGGTAGGCTAAGATGTTGGTTTTGACAACCTCCGGACGAAGGTTCCGTCAGGAGCCGGAGCTCCGGTTGACGCTTTTGTCGAGAGTTCGTCAGCTTCAGCGTTATGGACACGCTGGACATGGTGGAGATCCAGGACTTCGAAGTCCTTCTGAAGCCTCTGGACTTCAAGGAGATAAGCAGCTAGTTGAGGATTGTTACAGGAGCATTCACCCTTCACCTGTTTGATGATGAGCTACGAATCTCCCTTGACCAACAGCTTCTTGACACCATATGATAGTGCCACCTTTAGTCCGTAAATGAGTGCTTCATACTCCACCATGTTGTTGGTCGCCTTGAAGTCAAGGTGGACCATGTATTTTACCTTCTCCCCGGTTGGAGCGAGGAGAAGGACTCCAGCTCCGGCCCCATGCTTTTGCATGGAGCCGTCAAAGTAGAGGGTCCAGTGAGGTTCGGTGAGGACCGAAGCTTTGAGTTCCGGCTTCTGCTCACTAGGGCCCCCAGGGTTTGATGGAGAGGGGGTCCATTCCTCCACAAAGTCTGCCAATGCTTGACACTTGATTCTTGTCTTGGGACGAATTCACGATTGAATTCGGCCAATTCTGCTGCCAACTTTGCAATGTTCCCAGTAGAGTTGGGATTATGCAAGATTGCACGCAGTGGATAAGAAGTCACCACTGAGATCTTGTGAGCTTGGAAGTAATGGTGAAGCTTCCTGGAGGCGATGAGAACTGCGTAGAGCAGCTTGTGCACCTCTAGGTATCGAGTCTTGGCATCATATAGTACTTCGCTGATGAAGTATACTGGGTGTTGGACTATACGGACCCTCCCGGAGGGGCCCGGAGCTTCCTCCACATCGACCTGGACCCTCCCGGAAGGGTCCAGACCTGCTTCGGGGACCTCCGGGTCCTTGTTGGAGGAACCCGGAGCTTCTACTGAAGTGATCCAGACCCTCCCGAAGGGGTCCAGATCTTCTGGAGTAACTCCTTGTTGGTCCAAGTCTGGGGGTTGGGACCCAGACTCACCTTCAGGAACCTCCAGACCCTCCCGGAGGGGTCTAGATTCCTGAGCTTGTAAAGGTTTTGGTCTCTCCGCAACCAGGACCATGCTAACAAATTCGTCAGTTGCCGAATGTAAAGTAGTAACGGCTCACCAGGGTTCGGAGCTACCAAAGTTGGTAGAGTGGTGAGGAGCTGCTTTAGCTCCTGGAACGCCTTTTCTGCTTCTTCAGACCATTGGAATGGTCAGGACTTCCTCAATAGCTTGAAGAATGGTAGCGCCTGTTCTGCCAGTCTGGAGATGAACCGACTGAGGGCGGCTAGACATCCAGTCAGTTTCTGGATGTCCTTGATCCGTGCTGGTGGCCGCATATCCTCAATGGCTTTAATCTTCGCCGGATTTGCCCCTATGCCCTGGTGGTTTACCAGGAAACCAAGAAGCTTTCCGGAGCTAACCCCGAAGACGCACGTGTCTGGGTTTAGCTTCGTGCGAGTGACTCGCAACTTGTCGAAGACAGCTTGCAAAGTGTCAAGGAGTGACTCCTTGTCTTTGATCTTGACGACGATGTCATCAACATACACTTCCACTACGTCTTTGATGAGCTCTCCAAAGGTTTTGTACATAGCTCGTACAAATGTTGAGGCTGCATTCTTGAGACCAAATGGCATGGCAGTATAACAATACAATCCATCTACTGTGATAAAAGAAGTATGTTCTTCATCTTCCCTAGACATTCTGATTTGATGGTATCCAGAATATGCGTCTAGGAAACACAGTAATTCACACCCGGAGATGGAATCCACTATCTGATCTATTCTAGGTGGTAGGAATGGATCTTTTGGGCATGCCTTATTTAGTGTTGTGTAGTCGATACACATCTGAAGCTTCCCGTTGGCCTTGGGTACAATGACTGGGTTTGCCAGCCATTTTGGATGGAAGACTTCTCGAATGAATCCAGCTTCGAGCAACTTCTTCACTTCTTGTCGTATGAAGTTTTGTCGCTCTACTGATTGCTTCTGAGTCTTTTGATGTATAGGACGAGCGTAAGGATAGATCTTCATATTATGCTCGATCACTTCCCTAGGGATCCCAGGCATTTGCGACGGTTGCCAGGCAAACACGTCAACATTAGCTCGGAGGAAAGTGATGAGCGTGAGTTCCTATTTGTCATTCAGACCTCCCGATATACGGGTAGTCTGAGCGGCATCAAAACCGATTTGGACGACTTTTATGGGGGTGTCGGTGTCGCCACTTGGTTGCACACGAGGTGCAGAGGTTGAGCCCCGTTGAAGAATGCTCGGGGTTTTCAGAGCTTGTTCCTGCTTGGACTCTTCCTCCTGCGCTGTAGCAACCGCATGAAGTTCTTCCAGAGCAGTCACTCCGGTAGTGCGGTCTTCGCGGATCCGGAGAACACCAGCTGGTGTTGGCATCTTCAACACCAGGTAGCCATAATGAGCAGTAGCCATGAACTTGTACAAGGTGGGCCTGCCTAGAATGGCGTTTAAAGGTAAGTTGATTTGAGCAATGTCAAAGACCAACTTCTCTGTACAATAATTCTCCCATGTCCTGAAGGTAACGGGGAGAGTAATGGCACCGAGCGGGGTTATGGCCCCCGGACCTACTCCGGAGAAAGGTCGAGAGGGGCGAAGGTCCAAAGGTGGGAGCTGAAGCTTGACGAAAGCTTCAAAGCTTATGAGGTTTAGCCCCGAACCTCCGTCCACCATTACATGGTGGAGTTGAATGTTATTGATGGTCAGAGATACCATCAAAGGTAGTTGACCAGCTCCGATCATGTTCCACGGGCAGTCCGAAGCATCAAAAGTGATGGTGGTGTCCATCCACTTTCGATGAGGCTCCGCCCTGGCTGTAGGAGCTACTGAGGCCATATCCCGCCGCATGGTCTTGAGGACACGGTGGGAGGTGATGTCCCACAAACCACCAAAGATGGTGTTCATGGTCTTTCGACGCTCATTATCGGAGATGTTGGAGTCGTCGTCACGGAGGTGTAAACAGACTTTAGGACCTTTTTAGGGTCCTGAAAGCCTAACTCCTCTTCAGCCAGAGCTTCATCGACTTTCTGTTTTCCTTCCCTCTGACAGAAAGGAACTTCTTCCCGGCGCTTGTTGTTGCGCTCGGAAAGGTTTTGGACCTCCCGGCAGTCTTCCAAGTTGTGGCTATTCGACTTGTGAATAGGACACCACACTTTGGAGTTGCCACCGTCTTCAGAGGACGACCGAGGTCATTTCTTGGGGCGCGCCCCCCAGCCACCCGGAGCTGCAGCGGCTGCAGCAGTAGATGTGCCGGCCGACGGCTTCATCTTGCCGTTGGACTTTTTCTTCTTTTTGCCACTCCCGGAGGTAGTGGATTCGCCTTTGGAGGATTTTTTACCATCCTCCGGAGGTGGTTTGGAGTGCATTTCACGGCCCATCGTAGCTTTGGCAAACTTGTCTGCCAAGCTGAAGAGCTCCGTGACGCTGGTGATCTCCTTGATCACCAGCTTCTCCAGCATCTTCTTATCTCGTACGCCCTGTCTAAATGCCACAATAACAGAGGCACTGGAGATAGAAGGAATAGTGTTTCGTACCTAGGAGAACCTCTGGATGAATGAACGCAGAGATTCTCCCCCTTTCTGCACGACAGCAAAAAGGTCCAGTTCGATGCCTGGTCAGGTGTATGAACTCTCGAAATTGGCGGTGAACTGTTGGCAGAATATCCCAACTATTGATGGAGTTGTGAGGAAGGCTCATGAACCAGGACCTGGCGGTCCCAGTCAAGGCCACTAGGAAGTAATTGGCCATTACGGCCTCATTACCTCCGACTGCAAGGATTGCAGTGGAGTAAATCTGGAGAAACTCAGCGGGATTAACAGTACCGTCAAATTTCTCCGGCTGGTGAGGCCGGAACTTTTGTGGCCATCTGACCATGCATAGGTGCATGGCAGGGCTGAACAGCCTCCTCCTACTCCCTCGGGAGTAGGACTATCTTGAGCCTCTCGCCTTTCGCGAGCACACTAGATATGGACATGGTCGTCTTGTTGACGGTAACAGCGATCAAGCTCCACTCCGAGGTCATGAGTTCAAAGCCTGGTTATCATATGAGTGCATCGCGCCCCGGATGGTAGCGACGTAACTTGCTGTAACGCAGCACGCCTCCTATTTTGGGAAGCGTGCGGACGAAGTCTGCCCGACACAGTCCGGCACTGTGATGGGGCCTGCCCCAAAGGGGGAGGACCTTGGTTGCTGATGCGGTCGGCTGCTGCTACAACCAGATGTTCCACGTCATCCCTCCACTGCTCCATCGCACCCTGGGATGCACTTGGAGGTGGTGGACGTTGGAGGAGAGCACGCGCTGCATGGAGCGCATGTTCAGGGTTGTTATTATTCGCCGATGCAGTGACCGACGCCGATACACCATCACGCTGCCAAGCTTGACGTGCTGGTGCAGGTGGTGGCGGTGGAGGCATGACTCCTGCTGGAGCCATGGCACCTGCTGGTTGCTACATGTTGGAGGGATTGCCCCAAGCGGGTTGCACAGCAGGGTTGCCGTTGGATGATCCAGCAACTGAGTTCACCATCCTTGAAATCTCGGGCGCGCCCCTACCTGGCGCGCCAACTGTCGGTGTTTGGATCCAGCAGATCTCCCGACACTATCATTGGTAGATCGAGGAGTTGTAGTTTGGTAATGGGCACACAGAGATTCAAGAAGATGAAAGACAAGTGGACACAAAGATTTACGTGGTTCGGGCCGCCTGAGTGTAATACCCTACTCCATGGGGTGTGTTAGTGTTGTATTAAGTGTGTAAGTCTAGAAGAAGCTCCAGAAGAAGAAGCTCGTCTAGGTCAGGGAGTCCAGTAGAGGTCTGGAGCCGTCCCTTGTGTATCGTTGACCAGTCCTTTTATAGTACAAGGACTAGTCGTTACACCGTTAGCTTGGCTCGACATGTGGCCCCGACGGTTACACATGCTTGATACATAATTAATGAGGTTAATTACCCTTAATAGCTCGGTAATGGGCCTTAACAATGTTGTTATCGGTATTAAGGGCCATCCGATCGTGTGTCATTAATATGGCATTAATGACACTTAATCGGGTCTTGAAGTCTTTGATTGCTCCTTGAAGGTCCAGAGCCGTTGGGGGTCCACCAGCCTGATTGTTGAAGTTGAAGGTCCAGCAGTTCAGCCACGTGGAAGCTCCGGAGCTTACCGTCGTGGACGGGTAGGTCCAGTGCTGCTTGACACGTGTGAGTACTGGAGCTTCTCTCTGTCTGGGGTTAGGTCCGGGGATGCCATACCGGTATCTAATCCGGAGCTTTCCCATGTGTGGGCGATAGCTCCGGTCTTATAATACATGTGGCGGCCCTGGGACTAACCATGTCGGGGAAGAAGGTCCGGTTACACCTGACATGTGGGGCCTTCAAAGGTCTTCAAATCTGGTAGATGGAGTTTCCTTGTGATTTTTGCAATCCCAAGGGGTATCCGGTACATAGGGTACCGACACGCTCTGGCTGATGTCAGTCAGACCGAACCGGCGAACCCTATCTTTGTCTAGTCTAGCGTTGCTAGCTGCATGCCCTCTCACAGTCTTGCCTGCTTCGCTCATGGACTGAAAATCCTCTGCAGTACTACGAGTGTGTACAGCCACTGACATGTGTTCCTGATGGCTCATTTTAGGGTATGAACAGCAACAAAGAAGTCAATAATGTAACCCCCCATCAAAATAGTTGTTGTTAGGACAGTCCTAACTACTGTAATAGTTCATTTTTAATTCATTTGTTGGTCTAATACGACAATTAATATAAACCAGGAGGGAGTACTATAGAACAAAATGGTGCTAGCACAACGCGGTTGTCCCACGCTCGTATTTGCTGCACTCGTCCTGAAGATGGTATGAACATCAGACTTTTCTTCTTTTCACACTATTTGTACATGATGCTAAACTTGTTCAGACGGTAATTTGCTTTAGTTGTTTACCGTTTGAATCAATGTAACAGAAGGAAGGAAGCTAGGAAGAAGAGTGGCTGAAGGACTTAAGGTTGCCAGAATATGCTATGCATCCCAAGTTAGTAGAACAGAGCATGTGAAGCTACCAATTCAGTTCTCCGCTAGGTTGGGTGCTGCGGTTGGTATTAATCAGCGGCACTTTGTCGATGATGTTGTTATATTTACAAAAAGACATGCATCCCTCATTGTGCAAGGAAGTGGGCAGAGGTTGGCCATAGTAACAAGAGAGATATAGTACGAGACATTCTGGTTAGTGTTGTCACACCCCCACACAAGTATTTTTTTCTTGCAATCTCCATCCTGTATGTTTACAGCAACTTGTTATAAAATGTATAGGATTCCTGGGACATGGAGGACACACCGGAGAGCGCAAGAAAAATTTTGAAAATTGCTGGTGAGCGCTACAAGGGGTGGCACTCGACTTTGCATGCCACCTATGAGAATTATTCTACCGATGAAGAATGTATACGAAACCAGCCTGCTGACGTAACGGCGCTCGAGTGGTTGCACCTAATAAAATATTTTGGGTCCAAGAGATTCAAGGTCAGCTAACTTTTTAATAGCTTCGCATCATACAAAAAATATTTCATTTACTTTCATTCGTGGAATTAATTCTTTAAATTATTGCAGTCAATAAGCAGGACCAATTCTCAAAATCAAAGAAGACAAAAGGCGTGTCACTTGCTTGGCTCCAAATCCTACGCCCAACTTAGTTATGAGAAGGTATGAAAAATAAATCATGCTTTTGCTTTGCGCTGCAAACAATATGTATACCGACATGTTTAAGTTTACTTGTATTTTATATAGCAAGACCCAGAGACCGGAGCAGAACCCGATGACATACAACTGTGGGTGGCAAGCCATTTGTTGGAGAACGGTAATTGGACAAACAAGCTAGCAGAAGCTGTACCTGTGAGTAACACATCAAACAATCCCAAATTTAATAAATGTTTGCAAATTACCCATTGACTTTTCTTTTCGTATATAGATCCACGCACGTGCCCAAGTGGACGACATGGAAACTGAGCAGGGAGGCCCAATTCCAAATGAGGAGAGAAACCACATTTTCTAGCATTGTTATAGACCCTCAATCGGTTGTGCAGGATCACAGGTTCTGGGACGTGGTTATATGGCTAACCCAACTGGTCCTGAACGTGAACGTATGCGTATCCAGATGTCTGAACACCTCAACGGCCAAGTTTTAAACTTAGAAGATAGAAATGCAGGCCTCAATGAAATAGTGTAGGAGTTGGAAGGAAGAAATGATAGCTTAAACACCCAGATGGACTGCATAAACCAGAAGAATGAAGAGTTAATCGTTCAAGTCCAGAACTTACAAGGTCAGATAGCAGCTGATCGTGAACAGACATCTAAGGAAATACAAGACATGCGGGCCTCAGTGGTTGAAATTCACAAAATGATGACGGCGACCACTCCACAGAAGGTCCAACAAAGGAACCTCCAAAAGGCACCTGCTCCAACAATTAGTCCCGGTCAGCATAGGAAAACTCTTAGCATGCAAAAACGTCGCTTTAGTAATACTTGAGTGTTGTTATGTGTGTTGTAATATCAATTGATGGATGTTTATTGTTAAACTCGTGATTCTGTTACCACTAATTTTCAAACCTGGTGCATTCGGGTTCTACTGCCGCTAATTATAAAATGTGGCATTACGAATTTCTGGCCACGAATGATAAATTGTTGCAATAGGAACTATTGCCAATACGGATGATAAAACGTGTCAATAGAATGACAAAACGTTGCAGTATAAACATTTGGCAAGGACTCAAAAAATGTTGCATTAAAACACTATTGCCACAGATAAGAAATCATTGCAGTACCAAACTATTCGCCATGGATGCAAAATCATTGTGGTGCCATACTAGTTCCAACGGATCTGAAATCGTTGCAATACGGTACTATTCACCACGTTTGTGGACTCGTTGCAATACCCAACTATTAGCCACAGATACGAAATCGTTGCAGTACCAGACTAGTTCCCACAGATCTGAAATCGTTGCAATACTATACTATTCGCCACGTTTGTTGACTCGTTGCACTAACCTACTATTTGCCACGGACGTTAAACTGTCGCAGTATCATACTATTTTCCACGGTTGTGACATCGTTGCAGTACCATTCTATTTGCTACGAATGTGAAATCATTGCAATACCGTGATATTCGTTGCAATATGGTAAATCGTCGCTACACCATAACTCGTTGCAATATGTTACTATTTGCCACGGCTGTGAAAATCATTGCAATACTGTAGTATTTGCCACGAATGTGAAAATCGTTGCAATCACATACTATTATCAGGAACGAGAAATTATTGCAATACAATGCTATTCATTGCAATACGTTAAATCGTCGCAATACGGTAAGCCGTTGCAATAACATACTATTTGCCACGAATTTGAAATCGTTACAATACCGTACTATTGCCATGCCTGCGAAATTGTTGCAATACAATGCTATTCATTGCAATACGATAAATCATCGCAATACGCTAAACCGTTGCAATAACATACTATTTGCCATGAATGTGAAATCGTTACAATACCATACTATTGCCACGCCTGTGAAATCGTTGCAACCACATACAATTACCACGAATGTGAAATCATTGCAATACCATGCTGTTTGTTGCAATACGTTAAATCGTCGCAATACGCTAAATCGCTGTAACAACATACTAATTGCCACGAATATGAAATTGTTGCAATACCGTACTGTTTGCCACAATCGTGAACATGTTGCAATACAGTATAATTCGTTGTGATACGTTAAATCGTCGCAATACATGAAAACATTGCAATAGCTTCCTATTTGCCACCAATGTAAAACCGTTGCAATACCATACTATTCACCACGGATGCCAAGGCGTCGCAAATAACCTATCGCCATTGGAATTATTACGACAATTCGTAAAAACTATCTCCACGCTCTTTTTCGTTGCAACAGCGGCCTCTTGCGACAAAAAAACAACCTATTGCGATGAATTTTTTCGTTGCGATAAACCGGAATCCTTGCAGTGGTGAGGTGCTTGAGGTCTTGGATATTCATTATCATCTTCCTCATTTTATTCATCTCCCCCTTGATTGATGCCTCCATTTTCATCTTCTTGGAGCGCATCTTGGGGTTCTTGAGCTTGATTATTTGAGGAAGAGCTTGCTTGATGTGTGGGATGATCACTTGAGTCTTGAGGTTATTCTTGTGGTCCAATGTCTCCAAGTGCTATCCTTCCTATCACCACTTGTGGAGCTTCTTCTTGATCTAGCACATGACGATCAACTTGCTGTACTTTGGAGCCATTAGTCTCATCAAACACTACGTCACGTGCTACTTCAACAATTCTGGAGGATTTGTTGAAAACACGATTGGCGTAACCAAGTAAGAAACCCTCATCGGACTTAGAAGAGAACTTCGAAGTCCTAGGCTTCTTGTTGAGAATATAGCATTTGCTCCCAAAAAACACGAAAGTAAGAGACATTGGGTTTGTTACCGGTTAGGAGCTCATAAGACGTATTCTTCAAGATGCGGTGAAGGTACAACCGTTTTATGGCATGGCAAGCGGTGTTAACCGCTTCTGCAAAACCGATCTGACATATTGTATTCATCAAGCATGGTTCTTGACATCTCAATGAGAGTCATATTCTTCCTCTCGGGCACCCCATTATGTTGAGGGAAGTAGGGGGCCGAGAACTCATGCTTGATGCCTTCTTCATCCAAAAACTCTTCAACTTTAATGTTCTTTAATTCGGTGCCATTGTCACTCCTTATGGTCTTGATACTTAAGGTGAACTCATTTTGAGCTCTCCTCAAGTATTTCTTGAGGAACCTTGAGCTCACTCTTATCATGCAAAAAGAACACCCAAGTGAAATGTGAAAAATCATCAACAATTACAAGATCATATTTGTTACCGCCAGTGCTTATGTAGGTGATTGGACCGAAGAGATCCATGTGTAGAAGCTTCAATGGTCTTGTTGTTGTCATGATGTTCTTGGATGGATGTAGAGCTCCAACTTGCTTTCCAGCTTGGCATGCGCTACATGGCCTGTCCTTTTCAAACACAACATTCTTTAAACCACGGTTGTGCTCGTGCTTAAGAAGTTTTTGCATGTTCCTCATCCCAACATTGGCTAGTCTTCTATGCCAAAGCCATCCCATGTTGGTTTTTGCAATCAAGCATGTATCAAGTTGGGCTTTATCCGCGGAGAAATCGACAAGATAGAGCTTTCCCTTGAGTACACCCTTAAAAGCAATTGACCCATTGCTTCTTCTTGTGACGGTCACACCATCATTAGTAAAAAGACAATTATAACATCTTGAAGAACATCGATGGCTTTGGGATCTCTCACTATGGTATAAACGGACTAGTCCGTACAATAACGGACAAGTCCGGACTCGAACATAACCATTTGGTCCGTCCCAAAATGCACTACTCTGGAGTGTCCGGACTAGTCCGACCCCTGGGGCGGACAAGTTCAGCCTCCCAGGACTTAGCTCCATAGATGCTCACTAAGGACAAACGGACTAGTCCGTACCCATATGGACAAGTCCGAACTTCAACATAGACATTTACTTCGTTCCAAAACGAACTTCTCTAGCGACCCGAACTAGTTCGGCCTGAGGACCGAACAAGTCCGGCCCTGGAGTTTTTCTCTCCAACGGCTTCTCACTTAGGTATTTCTCTCAAGTACCACTTTGAGTCCTCTTTGATGATCTCAATGCACATGATACACACGCCCTCACACTTGATACAGCTAGTCTAAATTCAACACAATAGAAACCCAAATTTCTATGCTTGAGTGTTCAACGCCCATTTCAACCTTTTCCTTTTAGACGGATTTTGTCTCATTTTAATCATCACACATGTGCTTAAGATCAACTCAGCTCATTAGTCTCTTAATTGTCGTCATCAATCATCTGAAACCCACGGGGATGCCTAGATGCAATTTCAATCTCCCCCTTTTTAGTGATTGATGACAACACATTAAGCTTCAACAAAAAGGATAATAATTGGTTTTCATAACATGTATGTGTATAAGTAACTCCCCCTCAATGTATGCATTAAGAATCAGGAAATTGAGAGAGTTATCATACATATACATGTTATGGTGGGGTGCCTAATTGATGTGTTCATAATATGTGATAAGACAATGAATGTGAGTGATAAATAAGTCATTTCAAACATCACATCATAATTAAGCATAGCAAGCATTTTAAAATGTATACAACCCATAATAGAGATTAAGTCTTACACAAACTGAAATGCGTGTTTTAAAACATAGTAAAAGTCTATAGAGGATCAAAACAGACAACGAGAATGAACACTAAGTAAGTCCATAGAGGATAAAAACAGACAACAAGAATGAACACTAAGTACCCCCCCCCCCTTCCAATCTGTCCCCCTTTGGCATCAAGACACCAAAAAG
Organism: Tuctoria greenei; assembly: GCA_036927565.1. Lineage (NCBI taxonomy): Eukaryota > Viridiplantae > Streptophyta > Magnoliopsida > Poales > Poaceae > Tuctoria > Tuctoria greenei. Next base: position 243,050,442 of record JAYESD010000002.1, on the reverse strand, counting down.
GAAAAGAGAGGAGGAGAGCCCTAAGATCTACTCTTTATCATTGTTGACATCGTCGTGTTGCCACTCACTGTCGCTCTCTGTTGCCTCTGGATCTTTTGCGTTTTCACCATCGCCTTCTTCTTCGGAGGGTGCCGCTGTGGAGGTGCTAACATCACAAAATTGAACGGGTTCTTCTGCGGTTGTTGTCAGCTATTATATACCAATTTCACCCGTCAATATAACTCATTTATGTGAAGGAAATATCATTTCTTGCACACAACACCTTTCTATTTAATCTATTTCCACTTGTACATGGAGAACTTAGTGCATGCAGGTAGACTACACAACATTGAAGTAAAACTAGGGGATGGATCCTATAAAATATCATCCCAACCAATCAAGCATCAACACGTGGCACCACATGGATCAAATGGCCCACAAAAAGAAGTATCCAAGGCCATCCAATGGTGTTGCACCCATATCATTTAATAGGACCCACTTGTCAGTCACCTGGAGGAAGAACTGACCTTTTGGAGCCAGAACCATGTCGGCTTAACCACCATGTCGGCCGACCCATTCCTGGCGCCAAACGCTGTCAAACCCTCACCCCTCACTTCAACACACACCAGTTGAGCATCATTCTACTGTATACACTAGTTCTCTTAGTCCTTAGTGGAGTTAGGCTATAGGGAGGAGAGTCTCTAGTCCCAAGTCCAAATTGGGAAATGTATGGCTCATGTATCTTTTCTTATATTTGTTACTTTATGCATAATAAAGATATTATATTAATTCTTTTTTTATTCATATACTTGGATGAAGAGTTTCTTGTTGATTGTGGATTACATGTATGTGGTAGGAGTAGTCTTTATGATTATGCCATATCACTCTTAATCTATCATCATAAACACTACCAACCCCCACTATAGTCTAATCAGTTATGATATGATCATGTTAATATGAATAACTTATGCTATGTCTCAACATTGGTTCAACGATGTTTAGGTTAGTCATTTCCTTAAGATGTCATGATTCTTAAGGTATATACTTAATATGCTAGCATGGTGCTAGGGTAGTTAAGTAGCATTGGATGTCTCGTAAACCCACGGATTTAAGATGTAGGCAGTAGATGGTGATAGCCCTATCTATCCTTTGTAATCCTCCACGTTCGGCTATGACACAGGCTCTTGGCAGGAGTCGTCCTAGTGCTGCTAGGGGTAAACACGTACTCGATATATTGAACAGCTTAGCATAAGTATTCACCATTGACATGCTCGTGAGTACCTAACCTAGGTTATGTATATGTATATTAGAATTGTCAGTATTCACCATTGACTTGTCCGGTGTGCTGTGTAGAAGACGGCGTGGAATGCACCACACTTGAAAGCCTAATTGTGTCAGGTATACCAGACTAATCCGGTGTATGTCCGGACTTATCCGGTGCCAGTGTAATTCAACATCAGAGAGTTGAGCAGACTAGTCTGATCCAAGAACGGACTTGTCCGATGCTATGTGTAATTGGACTCCAGGGAGTTCAATGGACTAGTCCTGTCCCATGGACAGACTTGTCTTGAGTGCACTAAACAGGATTTATAGAGACTTGAACGGACTAGTCTGGTACACTGTGTTATTGGATTCCAGAAAGGTTAACGGACTAGTTCGGTCCGTAGATGGACTAGTCCGGTGCACTGTGTATTTGGACAGGAGAGAGTTAAACGGACTAGTCCGGTCCATGATCGGACTAGTCCGGTGCTCAGTGAGGTTTTAGGTGTTTTTAAGCCCTTACACCTACGCAAAGACTTGAGCTCTTGGGATGTGTCTCTCACACACATCCTATACATTTGAATCTACTTTGCGCTTCAGTTGACATTTGGGCTTTTCTCTTTTTTACACCACTACATTTTTTACCTTTTTTAGTGTTCCAAACTATCTCATTTTGGTGATTCTGCAGTCATCTCAATAAATTCATTAGGATCTCATTTACTTGTCGTCAATCGTCCAAAACCCACAAGGGATTGCCTAGATGCACTTTAAATCTCCCACTTTTTGGGGATTGATGACAACCAATTGAGATTTCACGATTAAGAGCAAAAATCTTATTTTCATAAAGTGTGCTTATACGAGAATAATGAATAATCACAAAATGCTTCTCACATATATGCACTCTTTATTGTGGGGTGTCTAACATTTGTGTGGTCAACAGATGTGATGGGCAATATATAAGCATTTGACAGTCATTGCAATAATCATCAACTTAAAATTAACTAAGCATCACACATTGAGTAAGTTTAGCACATCCAGAATAAATTACAATAGATTGAGCATTTGAAAATGAGTACAAGTCCTTGATCACAGGTCCTTAAGGGCTTATCCTAGACAACTAGTCTAAATCTCTCCCCCTTTGGCATCAAGGCACCAAAAAGGGAAAAATTTGAGTGGAATCACTCATCATCACTACCTCTCTCACTCTCAGTCCTCTCTTCATCTTCTTCTTCATCTTCAGTTGCTTGAGGAGGAGGAGGAGCAGAGAATGCGAAGGGTGTTATGCAAGGTTGAATATGAGCTCCTGGCGGCGGATTAGGGTTAACCCCGATGAAACCAGATTAGTCCGGTAGACCCCAAACAAGTCCGATGCAACGGACAAGGTCCGGACTAGTCTGTATCAACGGACTAGTCCGGTGCTGACCCCAAACAAGTACGGTGCCAACAGGACAAAACTGAGCTAAAACAACTTGATTTTGGTTGTTTGATCTAATAGTGATCTAAGGGACAATATTTCACAAATAATCTTGATGAACATGACCAGTAAGCACTCAACAATTATACAATGGCTATAATTCACCAAGATTTACTCATTTAAATAGTTTTCTAGATAAAATCGAGATAAGGGGGGAAGTTTTGGCAAAAATGAGTGAATATTGAAATCACAATCAGATGTGCAGTGTTTCAAGCCACATTTTGAGAGTCAAGCATATTTAGCTCATTTCTTAGCTCATAAAACCTTTTGTCATCTAATGGCTTGGTGAAAATATCTGCAAGTTGTTTTTCAATCCTAACATGTGAAATTTCAATATCACCTTTTAATGAATGATCTCTTAGGAAATGGTGACGAATATCTATGTGCTTAGTTCTTGAGTTCTCTACTGGGTTGTGTGCAATTTTTATAGCACTCTCATTATCGCATAGGAGTGGAATATGGTTCAGATTGTAACCATAGTCCCTTAGAGTGTGTCGCATCCAAATTAGTTGTGCGCAACAACTACCGGTTGCAACATACTCTGATTCGGCTATGGAAAGAGCAATGGAGTTTTGCTTTTTAGATGACCATGAAACTAGGGATCTGCCAAGAAATTGACAGGTCCCCGACGTGCTCTTTCTATTGACTTTGCATCCTGCATAGTCGAAACTCGGATCCTTTGGGACCCCAAAGGCCCAAGTTGGGTATGTGCACAAGGTACCTTAAGATTCTTTTTACAGCTATTAAGTGGCACTCTTTAGGTGCGGCCTAAAACCTTGCACACATGCATACACTAAGCATAATATCTGGCCTTGATGCACATAAATAGTGTAATGAGCCAATCATAGACCGATATACCTTTTGACCCACATTTGGACGATCTTCATTAAGGTCAATATGTCCGTTAGTCGCCATGGGTGTCTTGATGGGCTTGGCCTTCTCCATATTGAACTTCTTGAGGATGTCCTACGTGTACTTGGTTTGACTTATAAATGTGCCCTCTCTTAATTGCTTCACTTGGAATCCCAAAAGGAATTCAATTCGCCGATCATCGACATCTCGAACCTATCTGTCATAATCTTGCTAAATTATTCACAAAAAGACTTATTAGTAGATCCAAAGATAATATCATGAACATATATTTGGCACATAAATAAATGATCATCAAAGTGTTTTGTAAATAGTGTATAATCAGCTTTTCCAATTTTAAAGCCATTTTGAGACAGAAAATCTCTAAGGCACTCATACCAAGCTCGAGGAGCTTGTTTGAGGCCATAGAGAGTCTTACGCAGTTTATAGACATGGTTGGGGTACTCTTGATCTTCAAATCCTGGTGGCTGCTCCACGTACACTTCCTCCTTGATTGAACCATTGAGGAAGGCACTTTTGACGTCCATTTGATACAACTTGAAATTATGGCGAGTAGCATATGCCAATAAAATACGTATGGACTCAAGTCTAGCTACGGAAGCGAAAGTTTTGTCGATGTCCAAACCTTTGACTTGTGAGTAACCTTTAGCCACAAGTCTCGCTTTATTTCTTGTTACCACTCCATGTTCATCTTGTTTGTTTTGAAAGACCCATTTAGTTCCAACGATGTTCGCCTTTGGTCTTTCCACCAGTTCCCACACTTCATTTCTCCTGAAGTTGTTCAACTCCTCTTGCATTGCCATCACCCAGTCTGGATCTTTTAAGGCTTCTTCTACCCTGTATGGTTCCATAAAAGATACAAAGGAGTAATATAAACAAAAATTTGCAATGCGAGATTGTGACGCCCGGTTCTGAAAACTTAACCAAGCTAACATATGTGTGCCCAGGATGTTCAACACACATACACGAGTGCAATCACAAAAGAGTATACAGAAAATTACCACAGAACAAGATTAATTATCAAATTTTATTACACAAACCATATTATCCTCGAATACAAGCTCTAATGAATATTAATGACAAGTTTTAACTAATGCAGTGGAAATAAACTAATTAAGCAACTAAGCAAACTAAACAAAAGGGATAGCGCAGCTCCATGCAACACTACAGGCAAAGCTGACGGTAGACACGGCCTAGATCTCCACATTATCGCCATTAAACTCACAATCCTGACCTGCAACTGTTGGGGGGATTGCAAGAGTGAGTACATGTCGTACTCAGCAAGTGTGGAAAGTATGACATGTGGTTGATTCAAATGACGAATGTAATAATGGCTAAGTGCTGAAAAGTATAGTAAAACCATTTGGAAAAGCAATGTATCATATTTATGTGAAGTAAACCCATCATAAACCATGTAACCATAATAATACCAGTCCATAAATCACCATTACCAATAACCATAATCAATGTCATAAACCATAATTACATCCCATAACCATAACCATAATCATAATATCAACCATAACCATTACCAAACCATAACCATCCCAAATCCCAATTTCCCTCTAATCATGTAGGTCATCCAGGCGCTCATAACTGGGAGCACGGCTATCATGATAGTTTTAATACTCTGCAGAGTTTGTACCACTTTACCCACGTGTTTGTGATTTCATCACCCGTCGGCGACTAAAGAACCTCCCTTATGCCAATTACACTTCCTTTGGTGTATGGCCAAGAGATCACAAAATAGCCTTTACAAAGGGATTACTAGCCTATTTAGACCTCACTGAGGTTTCACCGGTGGCGATGTCTCCCACTGAGCACATCTTCAACCAAGGGCCCCCTCTTGAGCCATTCGGATCCCAAGGTAGTCCTACCAATCCTTAGCAAACCCAATCCGACTACCCCTTCCCCGAGCATCCATAATGGTCCAAACAGCACTAGCAAAGCCCTAATTAATCAGCTACGCCGCACCCATACTTGGCCTCATGGTGGCACTGTAGTCCTCGCTTATTCTCGCATGAACCGGTCCTTAGATCTAAAGCAAGCAAACCACCATAACATCCAACCCATCCACATACCAGGCTTGCTTAGATCACCCATTGTATTGACCAGTTCATGTTATCCATAATCTCATCCATGCATAAATAAATTGAGTTGTATAGTTGTTTTCCCATCCCAGTTGATTAAGCGAAGCAAAAAGTAAATAAAAAACCTTCCTGACTCTCTACCATAAATTCCAGGTGACAAGGGTGGTTTAACAAATCTAGTAAACTTCCTATCATAGGGTTCCCATCAATTTGACACAAGCATGCAGTTTTGCAAACAAAACATTTATTTTAAAACAGGGTCAATATGCTTCAAGGACACTTGCCTTGCTCCGGCGGATAGGGTTGCTCAGGCGCTTCGAAATCTTGATTCTGAAAATCCTCGCACACGATCTCTTGAGCACTTCCCTCTACTCGTGATCACACATACAAGAAAATACATACAAATCAACATGGTGCACACACATTAATCAACATGCAATGATATGCATGCATGCAAAGATCAATCATTAATTAACTATCGTTGTTTATTAATTAGATGCAACTAGTTCATACGTGTTCATCCGAGTTTACGGGGGTTTTAGCGAGAACTAATGTTGCTGAAAATAAAAAGACGATGCAACTAAAATCAATTTACGTCTATTAGATCTAACACGTCGCTAAAATTCGCATCGGGCAAACAAACCCTACCGTAGATGCGACGGCTTCGAAGATCGCGGGATGAGGACAACGCGTAGACAAAGTAGATGGCGTCAGATCCTCCGGCGGCACGACGGCGGCGACGCGACGACGACGACGATCTCCGACAGACGACGGCACCCTCCTCTTTTTCTTCCTCTTCTTCCCCTCTTTTTCTTCCCTGGCGGCACAGCTTTTGGTGTTTTTTTTCCTAGCCGCTAGGGCTTTCTTCTCTGGAAGGCGGTGGCGTTTTCTAGTGGCTTGGAAAACCTACGAGGCACCCGGCGGTATTTATAGGCGCGGCAGTCGAGGCCGCGCGTCGTGCGGAGCAGGGGCGCGCGGGGGTGCGCTCGCTGGCTGGGCCGTTTGGCCTGGCCGGCGGTTGTTTTTGTTTTTTTCGTTTTTTTTCTTTTTCTATTTTTTATAAATATATTATTATTTATTTATTCTTTATATTATTTATTTTTTATATATAATTATTATATATATTATTTATATATATATATATATTTATATATATTTTTTATTATTATTTTTATACTTATTCCCTATTACAAGTTTTAGGCTATAATTATTATTTTCTCTTTCTTCTTTTTGCTACACCATATATGTATGTTTTATCTTTTATTATCTTTCTTTTATCCTACTAATGTTTAATGCATGATCATGGATGCAATGCATGATGCGAAAATTTAGGGTGTTACAAACCTACCCCCCTTAAAATGAATCTCGCCCTCGAGATTCGACAGCGTGGAGAAAAGATGAGGGAATTCCGTCTTCAGGTCTTCTTCACGTTCCCACGTAGCTTCGGCTTCCGTATGGTGGTTCCATTGCACTCTGCACCAACGGACTTTCTTATTCCTCGTGACCCTTTCCTTCACGTCCAAGATCTTGATAGGTTGCTCGACATAAGACAAATCCTCCTGAAGTTCTAACTCGTCCATCGGCACTTGTTCTTCCGGCACCCTGAGACACTTCTTGAGTTGAGACACGTGAAACACGTCGTGTACATCGGAGAGATACGTCGACAGCTCAAGTCGATATGCTACTTCTCCTCGTTTGTCCAAAATCTTGAATGGTTCGATGTAACGTGCTGCCAGTTTTCCTTTGACGTTAAACTGTCGCTGACCTCTGATAGGTGACACTTTGAGGTATACGAAATCTCCAACTTCAAAAGTCAGACTCCTTCGCCTATTATCAGCATAACCTTTTTGTCGAGACTGGGCAGCCTTTAAGTTTTCCCGTATTATTTGGACTTGCCTTTCAGCATCTTGTAACACATCGGGACCAAACACTTGATTCTCTCCAGTTTCATTCCAAAACAAGGGAGTCCTACACTTCCTTCCGTACAATGCTTCGTAGGGTGACATTTTTAGACTTGCTTGGTAGCTATTGTTGTACGAGAATTCAGCATACGACAAACTTTTATCCCAACTTTTCCCATGCTTTAAAGCACAAGCTCTTAACATGTCTTCCAAACTTTGGTTGGTCCTCTCGGTTTGTCCATCTTTTTGAGGGTGATACGCCGAAATGATGTTCAACCTTGTTCCCATTGCTTCATGCAATTTCTGCCAAAATCTGGAGGTAATCTGAGAACCTCTATCCGAGACTATCTTCTTCGGTACTCCGTGTTGACACACAATATGCTCCATATACAATTCTACTAGCTTTGCGGTGGTATATGTGGTCTTGACAGGGATGAAATGAGCTGATTTTGTCAACCGATCCACAATAACCCATATTGAATCATAGCCAGACTGAGTTCGCGGTAATCCCCTATAAAGTCCATACCAATCTCTTCCCACTTCCACTCCAGGATCTTTAATGGTTGTAACAATCCGGCTGGCCTTTGATGTTCAGCTTTAACTCGTCGGCACACATCACAAAGTGCAACATATTCAGATATGTCCTTTTTCATGCTGGCCCACCAATAGCATGTCTTTAAGTCCTTGTACATCTTTGTACAGCCGGGATGAATTGAGTACGGCGAGTCATGTGCCTCCTTTAATACTGTCTCCCGAATATGCTCTACATTAGGCACAACAATTCTCTTTCCAAGCCATAAGGTACCATGTTCGTCTTCATCAAATCTGAATTCTCTCCCTTCCTCGGTCCTTTCCTTGATTTCCTTGATCTCTTCATCCGTGGTTTGTGCTTCTCGAATTTCTTGCTCCAAGGTTGAATTTAACTCCATTATTCCCATCTCATTCACGAATATGAGGTTCAACCATTCGAATTCCTTACATAGCTCGGATGGCAATTCTTGAACCGTGCGTTTATTACTTACTCCTTTCCGACTCAAGGCATCGGCCACTACATTGGCCTTTCCTGGATGATAGTTGATCCCCACGTCATAATCCTTGATGAGCTCCAACCATCTTCGCTGCCTCAAATTAAGATCTGTTTGTGTGAAAATATACTTGAGACTCTTGTGGTTCGTATAAATTTCACACCTATGTCCAAGAATATAGTGTCTCCAAATCTTCAATGCATGTACCACGGCTGCAAGTTCTAAATCATGTGTAGGATAATTCTGCTCATGTTTCTTCAATTGTCTTGACGCATAGGCGACCACTTGACCTTCTTGCATCAATACACATCCAAGTCCTTGTCTCGATGCGTCGCACAAATCCAAATTTCTTGCTCACGTCTAGTAATACCAGCATCGGTGCAGTTATAAATCTCTTCTTCACCTCCTCAATGTCGTCCTAGCAAGATAGAGTCCATTTGAGAAGCTTTCCCCTTGTTAGCAACTCAGTCATGCGCTTCACTACGTTGGAGTAGTCCTTGATGATTGGTTAGCTTTGATATTTATTGTGACGCATCAACTCCAATGCTAACTTCCTTATCACCTGTCGATTGCTTTGTCCTTGTGGCATATTGGACCACTCCATCATGCTTCCGTAGTCAATCCATTCCAAGCGTCATGTCCGATCCTTGTGAATCCAAAAGAATAAGGTTGGCGAAGGATTCTACCCCCCTTATTTTAAAACTTGCTCTTGGACACACCATCTTTTTTCTCATCTTCCATACAGCTTCGTCTAAGACAGTGGATCTTCTGGTTGTGTCCTTCTTCCATTGAAGTAGAGATCGAGCGAGAAAGAAAAGAGAGATAGAACGAATTCCCAACTATATGCATCAAGGAATATGAAACTAAACAACTAGCTACACTAACCTAGGTGGACATGGCAATGCTAAGGAATCCCAAAATCCTCTATTAAGCACACAAGCAAACAATATATATAGCAAACAGCACTCCAAGCAAAACACACATCGATTCCTGAGTGCTCCTATGTGCTCTAAAGTGTCCATTCTATCTAGGCTGCGTCCTACGGTCAACCTGTGGCTCTGATACCAATCTGTGATGCCCGGTTCCGAAAACTGAACCAAGCTAACGCATATGTGTGCCCAGGATGTTCAACACACATACACGAGTGCAATCACAAAAGAGTATACAGAAAATTACCACAGAACGAGATTAATTATCAAATTTTATTACACAAACCATATTATCCTCGAATACAAGCTCTAATGAATATTAATGACAAGTTTGAACTAATGCAGCGGAAATAAACTAATTAAGCAACTAAGCAAACTAAACAAAAGGGATAGCGCAGCTCCATGCAACACCACAGGCAAAGCTGACGGTAGAAACGGCCTAGATCTCCACATTATCACCATTAAACTCACAATCCTGACCTGCAACTGTTGGGGGGGATTGCAAGAGTGAGTACATGTCGTACTCAGCAAGTGTGGAAAGTATGACATGTGGTTGATTCAAATGACGAATGTAATAATGGCTAAGTGCTGAAAAGTACAGTAAAACCATTTGGAAAAGCAATGTATCATATTTATGTGAAGTAAACCCATCATAAACCATGTAACCATAACAATACCAGTCCATAAATCACCATTACCAATAACCATAATCAATGTCATAAACCATAATTCCATCCCATAACCATAACCATAATCATAATATCAACCATAACCATTACCAAACCATAACCATCCCAAATCCCAATTTCCCTCTAATCATGTAGGTCATCCAGGCGCTCATAACCGGGAGCACGGCTATCATGATAGTTTTAATACTATGCAGAGTTTGTACCACTTTACCCACGTGTTTGTGATTTCATCACCCGTCGGCGACTAAAGAACCTCCCTTATGCCAATTACACTTCCTTTGGTGTATGGCCAAGAGATCACAAAATAGCCTTTACAAAGGGATTACTAGTCTATTTAGACCCCACTGAGGTTTCACCGGTGGTGATGTCTCCCACTGAGCACATCTTCAACCAAGGGCCCCCTCTTGAGCCATTCGGATCCCAGGGTAGTCCCAACAATCCTTAACAAACCCAATCCGACTACCCCTTCCCCGAGCATCCACAATGGTCCAAACAGCACTAGCAAATCCCTAATTAATCAGCTACGCCGCACCCATACTTGGCCTCGTGGTGGCACTGTAGTCCTGGCTTATTCTCGCATGAACTGGTCCTTAGATCTAAAGCAAGCAAACCACCATAACATCCAACCCATCCACATACCAGGCTTGCTTAGATCACCCATCGTATTGACCAGTTCATGTTATCCATAATCTCATCCATGCATAAATAAATTGAGTGGTATAGTTGTTTTCCCATCGCAGTTGATTAAGCGAAGCAAAAAGTAAAAAAAAAACCTTCCCGACACTCTACCATAAATTCCAGGTGACAAGGGTGGTTTAACAAATCTAGTAAACTTCCTATCATAGGGTTCCCATCAATTTGACACAAGCATGCAGTTTTGCAAACAAAACATTTATTTTAAAACAGGGTCAATATGCTTCAAGGACACTTGCCTTGCTCCGGCGGATAGGGTTGCTCAAGCGCTTCGAAATCTTGATTCTGAAAATCCTCGTACACGATCTCTTGAGCACTTCCCTCTACTCATGATCACACATACAAGAAAATACATACAAATCAACATGATGCACACACATTAATCAACATGCGATGATATGCATGCATGCAAAGATCAATCATTAATTAACTATGGTTGTTTATTAATTAGACGCAACTAGTTCATACGTGTTCATCCAAGTTTACGGGGGTTTTAGCGAGAATTAATGTTGCTGAAAATAAAAAGACGATGCAACTAAAATCAATTTACGTCTATTAGATCTAATACGTCGCTAGAATTCGCATCGGGCAAACGAACCCTATCGTAGATGCGACGGCTTCGAAGATCGCGGGATGAGGACAACGCGTAGACGAAGTAGATGGCGCAAGATCCTCCGGCGGCACGACGGCGGCGACGCGACGACGACGACGATCTCCGGCGAACGACGGCACCCTCCTCTTTTTCATCCTCTTCTTCCCCTCTTTTTCTTCCCTGGCGACACAACTTCTGGTGTTTTTTTTCCTAGCTGCTAGGGCTTTCTTCTCTGGAAGGCGGCGGCGTTTTCTGGTGGCTTGGAAAACCTACGAGGCACCCGGCGGTATTTATAGGCGCGGCAGTCGAGGTCGCGCGGTGCATGGAGCAGGGGCGCGCGGGAGTGCGCTCGCTGGCTGGGCCGTTTGGCCTGGCCGGCAGTTGTTTTTGTTTTTTTTTTCATTTTTTTCTTTTTCTCTTTTTTTATAAATATATTATTATTTATTTATTATTTATATTATTTATTTTTTATTTATAATTATTATATATATTATTTATATATATATATATATTTATATATATTTTTTATTATTATTTTTATACTTATTCCCTATTACAAGTTTTAGGCTATAATTATTATTTTCTCTTTCTTCTTTTTGCTACACCATATATGTATGTTTTATTTTTTATTATCTTTCTTTTATCCTACTAATGTTTAATGCATGATCATGTATGCAATGCATGATGCAAAAATTTAGGGTGTTACAGAGATCTAGTAGTTACTCCCTTAGCAATATCACCAATGATGTTGTTGACGGGATGATCTCTTTGCACACTCTGATGTACTCTTGGGTGAGGGACTTGTGAAGTTGCTAGCTATTCATTTTCTTCATTGTCATTGTCTCTCCCTAAACTATTGCTTATGTGGTTGTATGGATCTTCTTGATCTTCCTGATTTTGATCTTGTGCATGAGCTCCCATTTGATCTTTGCTTCCTTGTTGAGGTTCATCTTGTGCACTTGAGTCTTGTGGTTGCTCTTGAGGTAGAATATCAACAAGTTCCGTTCTTCTCCACACTTCACACGGGGCTTTTTCTTGATATAGCACACACTTATCAACTTGCTTCACTTGAGAGCCATTAGTCTCATCGAACACTACGTCACGTGCTACTTCAACAAGGTCAGAGACTTTGTTGAAGACACGATAGGCGTAGGTGTTCGAATCTTATTCGAGCAAGAACCCTTCATCAGATTTCGAAGCAAACTTCGATGTCATCAGTTTCTTGTTCAGAATAAAACACTTACAACCAATAACTTTGAAATATGAAACATTTGGCTTGTTACGGTAAGAAGCTCATATGGCGTTTTCTTCAAGAGTCGGTGAAGATACAACCGATTTGTAGCATGATAAGCAGTGTTCACTGCTTCAGCCCAAAATTGGTCTGATATCTTGTATTCATCCAACATTGTCCTCGCCATTTCAATTACCATTCTGCTTTTCCTTTCGGCCACCCCGTTTTGTTGAGGGGAGTAGGGTGCCGAAAACTCGTGCTTTATCCCTTCTTCATCAAGGTATTCTTTAACTTGTGTATTTTTAAATTCTATTCCGTTGTCACTTCTAATATTCTCCACGGCTGATGAGAATTCGTTTTGAGCTCTTTTTAGGAACTTCTTGAGGATTCCCTGAGTTTCTGATTTATCATACAAGCAAAATACCCAGGTGAATATTGAAAAATCATCAACAATAACTAAACCGTATTTGTTACCGCCGATTCTTATGTAAGCAATTTGACCAAAAGGTCCATGTGAAGAAGTTTCAGCGGTCTTATAGTAGTCATCACATTCTTGGCGGGGTGCGGTGCTCCAACTTGTTTTCCCGCCTGGCAAGCGCTGCACGGCCTGTCTTTCTCAAAGACAACCTCCTTTAGACCTCGGAGGTGACCACCTTTTAGAAGTTTCTGCAGATTTATCATCCCAACATGGGCTAGTTGTCTATGACACAGCCATCCCTTGTTAGTTTTAGCAACCAAGCAAGTGTTGTGTTCGGATTTATCTTTGTTGAAGTCAAACCGATAAAGCTTTCCCTTCAGCATTCCCTTGAATGCAATCGAGCCATCGCTTCTTCTAAAAAAGATCACACCCTCATTATTGAATAAACAGTTATAACCTTTGTCGCATAGCTGAGATATTGATAAAAGGTTATAATCTAAAGAATCTACATATAAAACATTTGAGAGAGTATGTTGACAAGAGATTTCAATTTTACCGCTACCAAGGACCTTTCCTTGGTTGTTGTCTCCGAAGTATAGGCCCTCACATGGATCTGCGTTGTGCTCATACTCCATGAACATATTCCTCTCTCCGATCATGTGATTGGTGCATCCGTTGCACCGGAGGAGTAGGCCTGCAAAACAGAATCATTTCTTGGTTTTAGGTACCCAAGCTTGCTTGGGTCCTCTGAGGTTAGTTACAAGAGTCTTGGGCACCAACACACAAGTTTTAGAATTCTTGTGGCGTGGCCCTGCATATTTGGCAAACACATTTCTAGTTTTGTCTTTCATAAGAACATAGGAAGCATTAAAGGTACAAAACAATATTTGCAAGTTAGATTCATGCGATTTTTCCTTAACAAAAGTGATTCTCTTCTTAGCATGGATATTAGGGAACATGTGTTTTTTCTTGTCAAACCCAAGACCATCTTTTACGTTAGGAGGTCTAGTGACCATATATGCACTACGTGCATATTTGATATTCTCCTTGTCAAAGATGACACTTTGGGAAGGATGTGTTGCATGCGAAGTAGAAGAATCAGGTTGGCGGCATTTTTCTTAATAGAACATGTGCAAGTTGCAACAGTTGTCGAACTTACACCTTTGGTAGGTGAGCATTTGGAGGAAGAGGAGTCACTTTGCTTGAGCGACTCAACTTGCACCTCAAGAATCTTGTTAACATTTAACAAGTTAGCAAGTTCATCCTTGATTGCAATGTGCGAGTCTTCTAGCTTTGAGTAAGTTTCCTTACTTTAGGCTAGCTCTTGCTCAAGTGACTTGTTCTTCTCTCTTTCGAGCTCAAGGAGTTTCTCAACCTCTTGATATCTCTTACTTTCACGGATGAGCATATCTTCTTGTCGGTTGACAAGCTCCTCCTTCTCAAAGATTTCATCCAACAATATTTTCATTTTCTTTAGTGTAGTTTTACTTAATCCCCTAAACATCTCCTCATTTTCACTAGAGCTATCAAAATCATCAATAGAGGAATTTAGCGAAGGGGGAGTAAGTTGAACCTTTTTCTTGCCCTCTTTGGACATAAGGCAAGTGTGATTGTGTGTGTCCCGTCCTCCCATGTTTGGGAAGAGTGTAGATCTCTTGGTGGATTTCTTGATGGCAATGGTGGCCATCTCCTCTTCTTCATCGGAGGAGGGCCCGTCATTTGAGTCCCACTCCTTGCCGATGTGCGCTTGATGAGTTTGTCGCCTTTTTGAAGATCTTCTTCTCTTGAGGCTTTGTTTCTTTCTTCCTCTTACTTTCATCATAGGTTCAGTCAACCATGAAGTGACCGTACTCACCACAGTTATAGTGGGTGTGTTGATCCTTGGATTTTCCTTTTTCCTTGCTCTTCGCTTCATTCGAGTTGCTGCCATGTCTTCTTTTCATCATGCGCTTGAAATTCTTGATAAAGAGTACCATCTCTTCATCATCTAGGTCAGTGCTCATGTCACTTGTATCTTCTTCGTCTTGAGCTTCACGAGTTTCTTTTCCTTTAGGATTGCAAGTTGCTTTGAGAGCAACTTCTTTCTTTTTGGAGGAGGTGAGCTCAGCTAGATCTTTTACGTGTTGGGCTTCCTTCTCCATCATCTCATGTTTTATGATCTTACCCAATAGCTCATTCAGGATCATTTTGTGGAACCCGGGGCTTTCTCAGATCAATGAGCATAATGTGACATTTCTTGGCATAAAGGCTCTAATCATACTTTTAACCACCTCATGGCCAGTCCATTTCTTGCTTCCATAGGCATCAATCTTGTTGATAAGCGCCTTCATCTGGTTGTACATGTCTTGAGGTGATTCGCCTTCCTCAAAAGCAAATCTCCCCAACTCTCCTTCAAGCATCTCAATTTTGGCTTCTCGGACTGACCTATTTCCTTCATGGGCTGTTTTAAGTGTATCTCAGATCTCTTTTGCGCTTTCCAATAAATCAATCATGGTGAACTCCCCCCTGCTCCGTGATGATGTGATCACTGCAATGGCTTGTGCATTGTGGTGAATTTCTTGTTCTTGATCCGGAGTGAGTTCTTCGTCCGTGTCCGGGATATCTACACCTGTGCACACAATATGCCAAAGGCTAGGAATCAAAGAGATTAGATGCATCTTTATATTGTAATTCCACATGTTGTAGTCATTTCTGTCAAATTGTGGAGCCTTTCCCATGGGAATAGAAAGATACTTATTATTTGAATTAAGACGATTATAATTGTGAGGATATCGGGAGTGGTCATGATGGCCACTCCCCGTCGTCTTCTCTTCTTCTTTTCCCTTTTGTGCCAGCAGTTTCTTCCTCAGAAGTGCCTTCAATTGACATACTTCTTCATCATCATGTGGATTTTCTCTTAGTACATCGAAGGCTTTAGTTTCTTGCTCTTCCTCGGTGTTGAGCACCTTCGGGATCTCGTTCTACTTCTGAGAGGCCATTGATCTCTCCGAGCGGTGAGTCTCGTTGATGGAGAACTTGCTCTGATACCAATTGAATGTGGCCTAGAGGGGGGAATAGGCTTTGAATATTTCTTGCACACTTAATCAAACGGTCAAAAAGTTGATTGACTGGACTTGTCCGGTTGCGTGGGCGGACTAGTCCGGTGTGCCTGGTGTATGCCAATTTGATTAAGTATCTAAATAGAATTTAAATTCTTTTAAGCAGCGGAAATGTAAACAACAGATAAGATGACTTGAATTTACAATCTATGTCGTGAAGTTGTACATGAAAAACAATTTCCAATTCAAGTTATGATATTGATCAACTATGTGCCCTAATAAAGATGCAAAAGTAAAGAAGCGCACGAGACACCGATATTTACTGAGGTTCAATCTCACAAAAGAGATCTACTCCTTGTTGAGGAAGACCACACAGAGCCTGGTCTCTTCAAACCCTTTCCCTCTTCAAGTCACCACACAAGGCTGACGTGAATCCACTACCACGGGCAATCACCGAGTTTATGGGGCAACCTCACACGTTGATGGCTCCCACAAAAATTACAACAAAAAGATGATCAAATACACTCGAAAATATTACAAGAGAGAGTGCGAGTGTCAAGAGATCAAACCCCAAGAGCTCACAACGTGTAGACGATGATCTCCCAATCCCGAATCTAAGTGTTAAGTTAGTTTCCACCTTTTTGGACATAAGATGCGTGGGTAGATGTGTTTTTGGGCTCTTGGGACACGAGTCGGCGCTACGGTTTATGATTTTGACAGTAGGAATCGAAAGTTGTCATTATGGGGCCGTAGATCTCCTATTTATAGGGTTTCAAAAAAGTTACCATCAGAAATCTCGATGATCGGACTAGTCCGTACTGGGTACCGTGTCCGTTGTGCTGTGTAGAAGACGGCGTGGAATGCATCACACTAGAAACCCTAATTGTGTCAGGTATACTGGACTAATCCGGTGTATGTCCGTACTTGTCCGATGCCAGTGTAATTCAACCCCAGAGAGTTGAACGGACTAGTCCGATCCAAGAACAGACTTGTCCGGTGCTATGTGTAATTGGACTCCAAAGAGTTCAACGGACTAGTACTGTCCCATGGACGGACTTGTCCGGGGTGAACTCAACAGGATTTAAAGAGACTTGAACGGACTAGTCCGGTCCATGATTGGACTAGTCTGGTGCACTGTGTTATTGGATTCCAGAAAGGTTAACGGACTAGTCCGGTCTGTAGACAGACTAGGCCGGTGCATAGTCTATTTGGACAAGAGAGAGTTAAACGAACTAGTCCAGTCCATGAATAGAATAGTTCGGTGCTCAATGAGTTTTTAGTTTTTTTTAAGCCCTTACCCCTACACAAAGACTTGAGCTATTTGGGTGTGTCTCTCACACACATCCTATACATTTAAGTGTACTTTGCGCTTCAGTTAACAGTTGGGCTTTTCTCTTTTGTACACCACTTCATTTTTCACCTTTTTGAGTACACCAAAGTATCTCATTTTGTTGGTCCTGCAGTCTTCTCAATAAATTCATTAGGATCTCATTTGCTTGTCATCAACCATCTAAAACCCCGAAGGGGTTGCCTAGATGCACTTTCAATTAGGACCCATTTACCCCTTTAAATTAGATTGCTTAGGTGTGTGTCACACTACCCCTATTATCAACTTACCCCTGTCTTGATAATTGATTAGTATCCCATAGCTTTATCATAAGAGTTTGTTTACTTTACATCATTGCTTTCCTTGGGAATACTCTTGGGTGAAATGATACACGATAGTTTCCGTGCGCTTGCAGACCTCATCTCTTTTGAGAGATGATCTGTGACGTAAGAAACGTCAACAAGCATTTCTGGCGCTGTTGCCGGGGAAGGCAAAGGAAGTGAAGGATAGCTATCACTTATGATTAAGCTATAGGTACTAGTAGTTATTAGACAGGATTACTCTTGTTTGTTTTCTTTTTTTGTGGTGAAAACGGGGTAGTGTTGGCTAACCCATTTTATGGGGTGGCCAACAAGGATGCAAGTGCTCAACTACAAGATAATTCAAGGCGTACCTCAACAAATGTCCGCTTGGCAACACCATTGCCTTTCGTGGAAGAATTTCAGCTTCTAGTAGGAGCTAAAGTCATCCATCCCCAAGCTTGTGGGAGGCTCCAATAGTTCTTCTTGGTTTGCCTCCACCATGGGGTTGATAGTTGGCTTATCATGGGTTGGCTCCACCAATCCATGACTACATTTGTGATGGAGCTGAAGGAGCCCTATTCTCATTCATCATGAATGAGAATATGGTCTCTACTCAAGGGGTTGAAAAATTCTTTGCTTCCCTTAGCTTGGCATGCACACCACTTAAAAAGGTGCACATGCTAGCTATGGAACTACACCTCCCATTGAAGTATCATGAAGATCAAGGCAATGGATAATTGTTTGGAATTATCCAAGTCATGGATATTCACATTATTTGTGAAAATCCATGTCAACATGGGGCACTTAATGAATCATTTCCCTAAATACCCATGAGGATTCTTTCTTTCAAACAAAAACTCCAATGGCTATGACCTACAAGGAGGACAAGGGTGGAATCAACATCACCCTTGCAATCAAGGAGGCTATGCATATTTCAAGGGATTTAAGTTCAACTAGCCTACCTTGAAGTATCTTGTCCATGGCCAAGCAAGAAATCAAGACAACATTCAGCTCTTGGCCAAGGACAAGAAACTTAAATAGCATTCAAGATCCAATATATCCCACAATCACTTGTTAGGATTCCATCCTTCGATCAAGCCCATGCAACCTAGGGCAAGTGACATTGTGGATGAAGCATTTCTTGTTTGAATGTGGAGTCCACATGTCATCATGCCCAAGAAAGCTTTTGGTCCATGATCAAAGTATGGGTTGACCTTAAGGAATATCAAGAAGGTCTAAGTGACACCCCTATAGAAGGACAAGCCTCACCATGAGCAAGAAAGAATATCTTCAAGAGGGAGAAGTCATCACTACATCAACAAGTCTTCATAAAGATGGAGAGGCTATGGCCATCATGTGGTCCACATGTCCAACTGACATGCCAAAGGAGACTTGGCATGTCAATTAAGAGAAGTTGTCTAGATCTTCAACTCCGGGATTGGACAACAAATCATCGCACTAAAATAGATGGAGGTAAGTCCCACTCATCGGACTTCAAAAACATTTGGTGAGTCCTTACCAATAGGTTAATTGGTAGTTATCTCATATTTGATTCCCCAGTTGCATATTTGAATTTCCCATCAAATCTTTGTATTTGCATTTAGCATGTTTGAATTGTCACACTTGCATGTTGGAAAGTAAAATTTCCAATCGTCCTAAAACTAAAATTTTGAATTAGGTAATAAATTTATTTGTATATGAACCTTGGGTGTAACCACTCGAATTCATCTTCCTAATTCAAACAAAAAATATTTCCCCTAATATTCAATGCATTTGCAAGTTCTTTCGAGTTGGGCAAAACAATTTCGCGAAGGGTACAACATGCTTTTGAGCTAACATAACCTGTTTTTGTATTGTTTTGTTTGTTCTTGATTTTAGTGCAGCGAGGACAAAATTTGTGGAGAGGCTGGAAGACCCCATCAAGCGCATATCCCTCAATCATCTCATTTTGAGTTCATGGTGGAGCAATGACCAAGATGGTGGTCCAATGGAGGAACAAGAGGAAGCTCATTCAACTTCAACCTCAACATGGCAGGAGGCATTGAACATAAAGGCTACACCAAAATCTTTGGTCATGAGTTTCTCACACAACGACCTTCAACCGAGACTGCTCTTCAACTGAGGTACAAGTTTAAAATTTTCCTTCGTTGAAATTGCATTAGGATTGAATGATTTTGTTTACATTGGGAAGGTTTACACCTTCTCATCATTCCATTCTTATGAATCCTCACGAGCATAAGTGTTGGTCTGCTCTTTTCTATTCTTCAAAAGTAATGTCACCCTACTTGGAAATAAATTTAAACAAGTACCTACAATTTCATAAGCATTGCTAAAATTGACTTAGACATTTTCTGCCTAGGTAATGCTTATGGAGTTACTTAATGGTTGAATTGGTATGTAGCAACCAAGGATTAGTGATGTTTATAATTTTGATTTGAAACTCATTCATGCAGGGGTCACTAAATTTCAAATTCCTACGAAAGAAATTAAAAATGTTCAGAAGGATAAAATTGAGAATCTTGTTTGCCATGACCCAAATGATAAATATTTGCTCTTATAAAAAACTATGATGGTTAGAAATTTTACAAGATGAAGGGATCAATATAGTGTATTTATATCACTTGCACTTCTATGAGTAGGAGCTTTAGAATATGTTCAACTTGGTTTATTCATAAAGCCCCACTCCTAGCAATGATTCATACATTGTTCATGGATACGCTGGAAATTGGACCCAATGCATCTTTGGACTTTTTCTTCCCTATGAGTACAAATGATGATTCGGTTACCTAACCTGAAAATTCATTTATACAAGTATCGGGAGCTAACCATCCCTCTGTATCATAGAGAGGAAGTTTACAAGAGAAAAATAACTATGTAGCCATTCAAAGATCCGATTGTTGGAATCCCTAGAGGATTCCATTTCAATATCTCTTGGCCAAGGAGTAAATTAGGATGGTTGTTACCTATCGAAAATTAAGCCCGAAGGTCAACCATAACAATACGAGGCCGAAGATTTGACATGGAAACCCTCCGTGAGCAACCAATGGGCTGCTACGAATATATGAGAGCATTTTTCTCTCAACTATTCTAAGCACTCATTCATGCTCAAGGGAATTGCCACCATCATTGGGTGTAAATTAGTCCTTTGTGGCTAAAAGGTATGACGTACCTTAACCAAGGAATGACAAGATCACATCCAATGTATATTGGGTGCACGTTGTTTCCATGTGGCCAGAAGGTATTTTATACCTTAGCCCAGGAACAATGGATCACACTCAACCCATGTTGAGTGCACATCATCTTTTTGTGGTTATAGGTATGTTGTACCTTAGCCAAGGAATAACAGGGTCGTACTGAACACATGTTGGGTACATGTCATCCCTTTATGGCTAAAGGTTATCATTAACTTAAGCCAAGGAGTGATAGATCACACCCAATGCATGAGAGGTACAAGTTATTTCTTATGGCAAGAAGGTATGATACACCTCAGCCAAAGAATGACGGAACACACTCAACCATGTTGAGTGCACATCATTCCTTCGTAGCTAAGGGTTATCATTATCTTAGCCATGGAATAAACAAGTACATCCAACCTATGGGAACCATGAGGTGTGGATGAGCGACATCGACAACGCTCTCCTCGACCACACTCGCAGAACCCATGGAAGGCAACCCAACATCGACACTCAACCCTCCAATATCAAATCCATGTTGCAGAAAGGTTAGGCTAACCTCATGGCCTACATCCATCGTTAGGGTTTCAACCCCTATCGTGGACCTTGACAAAGAATAAGATTGGGGAGGACCCCCCCCCCCACTTGAGGTAACTTGTACCACAGTCCTTGCATATTTATTTTCCATTCACCCATAATCTATCTTGCATATAAAAAACATAAAAATAAGTAGAGTATATTTGCTTTCAAAATAAAATAAAAGATGTGTGGTAAGAATGATTTGGAATTCACATAGATGAAATGATGAATAGTTGCTCTATTTTAATTTTCCCAAGTCCCCCGTTTACAACTTACTACTCTTCATTGGCAAGAATTACTTTTTACTTGATTTAGAAATTGTGGGTACCAAAAGCTTAATCCATTCTAAGTTGTTGTGATATATGATATAGTGATACGGCTGCTAGTCCTAGTTTGAAAGTGAAGCTTAGACTCCCAGAGAAATTCTAAAAAGATTTAAGTTACTCTCATTTGATTGGAAATACCTATCGAAGCCATATGATAGATTACATTTATAGACTTTATGCATATTCTATTTGTCTTCACATTGAGCTTTGTCGAACTAGTATAGACCTATGTGAGGTTTCATTCATTACTTTTTTAATTCAAGACTTCACTTGCACATGCTATATTTTTACACTAGAAGTAAGCAAATTCCCATCATACCACCTTTCCACAATAAAATGATAAACTCCATACCATTCATGCTTAGTACTCTCTCTAAATTTATTGCATAAAAAGGGAGTAGAAGACATGGCTACAAAAAAAGTGCATGCTTACATCAAAAGCATGAGAAAAAAAACAAAGTAGCCATGTTTCATCCCTGCAAAATAAGAGAGTCCACACAAAGAGGAGTCATCTCAAATATCCACATCCACTCCATTCCATCACACATGCACAAGTCTTGAATCAAAATAGTTTTGAATTGATTTCTCCTAAGGCTTGATCTTTTGACTTAGCAATATTATGTGTTGCAAATATACCTACAATATTCCCTACCAAGCTCCACATACAAGCCTTATGTAGAGGTAGGACGGATTTAGGCACAATGCCTTGGTGTGGATATATTTGCACTACACATAAATGAGGGACTGAGAGAATCGAATTGAGATACTAAAATCTAAATTGAACTCTTCGGAATTTCAATGGAACTTTATTTCTAGGGTATGTGTGCTCCATTTTCTGTTCAATCTTTCAACCACCCATGAATAGGAGATGGCATAAGCCCCATAATTATTTAAGATGGGTGAAGTACCATGCCAATTTTGCAATACTAGGTAGAGTATTTTGTTGTGCACATGGTACTTCTGAAAAGTAGAACATTGTAGAGACTCCATAACGTCTTGACTTTGCTCGGGACGAGCAAAGGATAAGCTTGGGGTAGTTTGTTGACGGCTGTTATATACTAATTTCACCCGTCAATATAACTCAATTATGTGAAGGAAATATCATTTTTTGCACACATCACCTTTCTATTTAACCTATTTCCACTTGTACTTGGAGAACTTGGTGCATGCAGGTATTTTACACTAAATTGAAGTGAAACAAGGGGTGGATCTTATAAAATACCATCCTAGCCAATCAAGCATCAACACGTGGCACCACATGGATCAAATGACCCACAAACAGAAGTATACAAGGCCATATAATTGTGTAGCACCCATATCATTGAATGGGACCCACCTGTCAGTCACCTGGAGGAAGAACTGACCGTTTGGATCCAGGACCAGGTTGGTCGACCCCTTCCTGGCACCAAACGCGGTCAAACGACACGTGTTGGCTCCTCACGACTTGAAGAAGTCAGAGGTGACTGATTCGTGCGCACCATTCTCCAACCAATAAATAGGACCCCTTACCCCTCACGTCAACACACACCACTTGAGCATCATTCTATTGTATACACTAGTTCTCTTAGTCCTTAGTGGAGTTAGGCTATAGGGAGGAGAGTCTCTAGTCCCAAGTGCGAGTTGGGAAACATATGGCTCATGTATCTTTTCTTATATTTGTGACTTTATTCATAATAAAGATATTATCATTAGTCTTCTTTTATTCATATACTTGGATGAATCGTTTCTTGTTTGATTGTGGATTCCATGTATGTGGTAGGTGTAGTCTTTATGATTATTCCATATCACTCTTAATCTATCATCATAAACACTACCAACCCCCACTATAGTCTAATTAGTTATGATATGATCATGTTAATATAAATAACTGATGCTATGTCTCAACATTGGTTCAACGATGTTTAGGTTAGTCATTCCCTTAAGATGTCATGATTCTTAAGGTCTTTACTTAGTATGCTAGCATGGTGCTAGGGTAGTTAAGTAGCGTTGGATGTCTCGTAGACCCACGGATTGAAGAGGTAGGCAGTAGGTGGTGACAGCCCTATCTGTACTTTGTAATGCTCAATGTTCATTCATGCCACAGGCTCTTGGCAAGAGTCGTCCTAGTATTGCTAGGGGTAAACCAGTGCCCGATATGTTGAACAACTTAGCATAAGTATTCACCATTGACATGCTCGTGAGTACCTAACCTAGGCTATGTATATGTATATTAGAAGCATTGTAGGAGTAACTCCCTGAATGTGGCCTAGAGGGAGGGGGTGAATAGTCTTTGAAAATTTCCTGCAAACTTAATCAAACGGTCAAAAACCTGATTGACCGAACTAGTCCGATGTGCCTGGTGTATGCCGATTTGATTAAGTATCAATACAGGGTTTAAATTCTTTTAAGCACTGGAAAGTTGAACAATAGATAAGATTACTTAAATTAACAATAGATGTTGTTAAGTTATACGTGAAAAACAATTTGCAATTCAAGTTATCATATTGATCAACTATGTGCCCTAATCAAGATGCAAAAGTAAAGAAGCACATGAGACACCGATTTTTACCATGGTTCGATCTCACCAAAGAGATCTACTTCTAGTTGAGGAAGTCCACACAGAGCCGGGTCTCTTCAAACTCTTTACCTCTTCAAGTCACCACACAAGGCCGACTTGAATCCACTACCACGGGCAATCACCGAGTTTATGGGGCAACCTCACACGTTGAGGGCTCCCTCAAGAATTACAATGCGAAAATGATCAAATACACTTGAAAAGATTACAAGAAAGAGCACGAGTGTCAAGAGATCAATCCCCAAGAGTTCAACGATGTGTAGGCGAGGATCTCCCAATCCCAAATCTAAGTGTTCAATTGGTTTTCACCTTTTTGGACTTTAGATGAGTGGACAGATGTGTTTTTGGGCTCTTGGGACAAGTGGCGGCGCTAGAATTTATGATTCTGACAGTAGGAATCAATAGTTGTCATTGTGGGCTCGTGGATCTCCTATTTATAGGGTTTCAAAAAAGTTACCGTTAGAAATCCCAATGACCGGACTAGTCCGTATTGGGTACTGGACTTGTCCGGTGTGCTGTGTAAAAGTCGGTGTGGAATGCAACACACTAGAAACCCTTGTTGTGTGAGGTATATCGGACTAGTCCGGTGGGTGACCGGACTTGTCCGGTACCATGTGTAATTCAACTCCAGAGAGTTGAACGGACTAGTCCAATACAAGAATGGACTTGTCTGGTGCTATGTGTAGTTGGACTCCAGAGAGTTCAAAAGACTAGTCCTAAGTTGTGAACGGACTTGTGCGGAGTGCACTGAAAAAGATTTATAGAGACATTAATAGACTAGTCCAGCCCACGATCAGACAAGTCTGGTGCACTGTGTTATTGGATTCCAGAATGGTTAACGGACTAGTACGGTTCACGATCGGACTAGTCCGGTGCACGGTGTACTTGGACAACTTAGGGTGTGTTTGGTTCAGCTCTAGATTTCTGAAAATCTGATTCTAACTGTGAGCTATGAAAAAACTGTTGTGAGCTGTCAGCTGTGGAGAATCAGAAATCTGTTTGGTTGTAAACAACTTTCAACTGTGGATTCTGTAAAAATGATTGTTATACCACTATAGCTTTGTAATTTTGTATATATAAATAATAAAAATATAAAACTGATGTAATATGAAAATACAAGTAGTAACTCACATGTATGAAGTTTTCATTATAAAAATATTAATTATCTAAAATCCTTTTTCCATGATGTGTTCACCAAAACAGCTATACAGCAACATAAAAAAAATGCAAGCACTCAAATTTACATTCATATAAATAATTGAAACATTCAAAATTAACAAACATAAGAACAATCATGAGTGTCGAATGTCCATTCAGGTCTTGAACATAGCAGCAACAACAAATTGACCATGATCCCTTGCTGCCGCCTCAGAGGATCAAGTGCTATTTGCAATAACAAGCATCGTAATAGGAAGACACTGTTAATTAACGGCAACAACAACAAGCTGGCCGAGCGGCTCCACATCGCGACCGGCGGGGCACAGCCATACCCCGTGCGACAAGACGGTGGACTTCCGCACAAATCAGAAGCAATAGCAACGGATTTGGATGAGGTCCTGCGCTGCTCGGAATGTGGCATTGTCAACCCGGCTAGAACACGAGGTTGCCGCCGTGAAGCCCACCGCTCGGGATAAGGACACTGTTGTTGTTGCGTTCGTATGGTCGACCAATCGGGGAGAGGTGAAGAAGAGATAGGGATTAGGCGCCGGGATAGGAGGAGCCAGTCGACGAACTTGAGCAGCCGGCCGCGTGGATCTCTAGCCACCGCCGTGAGGAGGCGCAGCCCCCGGGACGACGAGGCCGGCAAACCGTTGCCGCCGCCGGAATTGGATGGTGCCGCAAGGTGTCAGGCTGGGAGAAGTCCGTGCATTGGAGGCCGGAGGGGGGATAGATTAGAAAAGAAAACGATTCATTTATGTAATCGATGACATGGTGGGTAATTTTGTGTAAAAGTAGGAAGAAGAATCTGAGAAATCTGGGGTCTTGGGTGATTCTCATTTGCACTAGGAAAATCTGCAGATTTTCCAAAATCTGATTCTCATAAGACGCCCTTTGGTTTGGATTTCAGCTTTTTGCTAGAGAATTTCAGTGGTGCAGCTAAACCAAAGGGAGCCTTAGAGTTAAATGAACTAGTCTGGTCCATGGTCGGACTAGTCCGGTGCTCAGTGAGCTTTTAGGGATTTTTAAGCCCTTACACCTACGCAAAGACTTAAGCTTTTGGGATGTGTCTCTCACACACATCCTATACATTTAAATCTACTTTGCGCTTCAGTTGAAATTTGGGCTTTTCTCTTTTGTACACCCTTCATTTTTCTCCTTTTTGAGTGCACCATACTATCTCATTTTACTTGACTTGTAGTCATCTCAACAAATTCATTAGGATCTCATTTGTTTGTCATCAATTGTCCAAAACCCACAAGAGATTGTCTAGATGCACTTTCAATCTCCCCCTTTTTGGTGATTGATGACAACCAATTGAGATTTCACAATTAGGAGTAAAAATTTGATTTTTATAAAGTGTGCATATATGATAATAAAGAATGAATAACAAAAATCTTCTCGCATATATGCACTCTTTATGGTGGGGTGCCTAACATGTGTGTGCTCAACAGATGTGATGAGCAATACATAAGCATTTGACAGTCATAGCAAAAAATTGTCACATTACCATTAACTAAGCATTACACATTGAGTAAATTTAGCACATCCAAAATAAATTACAATAGTTTGAAAATGAGTACATGTCCTTGATCACAAGTCCTTAATATCTTAACCTAGACAACTACTCTCAATCTCTCCCCCTTTGGCATCAAGGCACAAAAAAGGGAAAAATTGAGTGGAATCACTCATGATCACTGCCTCTCTCACTCTCAGTCCTCTCTTCATCTTCTTCTTCATCTTCAGGTGCTTGAGGAGGAGGAGGAGGAGCAGAGGTACCAGCCAGTCCAAATGAGGCCAACTCTTGCTCAGTTAGAGGAGGCATTTCAGTAAAATCTTCTTCTAAGTCCTCTAAAATCTGAAGTAACCCCACTGGCTCCATCTCTAGCTTGTCACAGATGGCTTTGATGTTGTCCTTTACATATCTTTGATGCTTCTTCCTGGCCAGACTCTCCTTGTGATGCTTGATTTCCACTTTGCGACAGGATACAAAGATGGATGATAGCATCTTCAGCACTCCATTGGATGACTCTTTAGGATGTGAAGGAGCAGGAGCAGCAGCCTCAGATCTTGTTCCCTCTTGAGCCCTCTTGGATCTTCATTCCTCTCCGAGTGAGCTGGGAGCAGAAGGAACAGTGTAGATAGTACGCTTTTGGGGCCTAAGTCTGGTATGAGGCACGTCCTTCACAAATTCCAATCCTGTCATGTTCTCAATCATATACATGATGTAAGGTGCATAGCCACAGGACCAGTTATGAGTGATGGAGATATTGACAATGTCATTGTACATGTACTCAAAGAAATTCAAGGTCCTTTTCCTGCTAATCACCTTCATCAATGTCCTGAGGGTGCATTGAATGGTCCCTGCATCTCCCTCTTTGGGAGCTATGGTCTTCCTCAGGATCCTGTTGAGAACAGCAAAGAAGGGCTTCAAGTACTTCATAGTTGGATACTTGAATGGCATCTTTGTATCATAGAGAAAGTCAAGTTGATCTTTCTCCAGAGGCTTTAGATTATGGATAACGATGTCATTCTCCATAGAATCATCCAGGTGAAGAATTCTTGCAAACTCCTCATAAGTGACACTGTAATGTTCTCCATATGTCATCTATATTATCCTGTCAGTGTCATCACGAGAAAAATAGAGAGTAGAGTAGAATTGAGTGATGACCTCAATGTTCCAGTCCCACTGGAAGGACACTAGATCCTTCAGTCCATGCAGCTCCAAGGCTTCCAGAACCTCTTGATAGTCTTGACATCTTTTGGATTGGAGATAAGTGATATCAACCCATTGACTTTCAATGATAGGATTCCTCATCTTTAAATACACATGCTCATAGTAATCAGCATGGAAATTACTCCAAAATTTGGGATCAGCTGATTGTTTGGGCTGATCATAGACCTCTATCTTCCTGAACTTGTCAGCTAGCTCACCACCTTTTCAAGTGAAATCAGCTCTAGATGGTTGTCTGTTGCAGTGATAAGGAGCTTTCATCTTCAATGGACCAATAGGCTCACTAGAAAGTCATTTGCCCTTATTGAGGGCTCTTTTGGGCCCCGATGAGCTCCCGCTGCATCCTTGACTTGAGCTTTCTTCACTACAACTCTCCTTCTCTTAGGGAGAATATCGTCAGAAGGAGGAGAGTGGACATTGACATCATGTCTTTTCCTCATCACCCTCTCCTTGGCTCTTTGCAATCAAGCACGTTGTACCTCTTCATCATAGTGAAATGAACTATCCTAGGAACTTGAAGACATCGTGTCTGACATGGAGGTTCAAGGTTTAGATAAGAATGGATTGAAGACAAAGTGCAAATAAAAATTTAGAATTTCAAGTGTTAGATGCCGGACTTGTCCGTTTTCAGAGTGCGTACTTGTCTGGTATACTGGACTTTTCCGCACATGCACACCGGACTAGTCCGGTGTGGCATAAGAACCCTAAAATTCCTATTTGAACCAAATATAGCTTGAATTGATGCACAAGGGCTAGGAGACAATAGGAGTACATCTAGAGAAGTAATGTATGCCCTAGGAATCGAAGGAAACAAGCTAAATCAAGAAAAGTTGAGAGCTAGGGTTTGAGGGGAATTTTACTAAAAAATGAAGATTCGTGTTGAAGGAGCGGACTTGGGGCCGGATTAGTCTGGAGGTGGACATGATCCGCGACGAAGATGAGATTTCCCTTGGAGAAATCCGCATTTTTGGTGGCTGGATGTGGAAATCGCCTTTGGACCTCGAGGAGGAGGAGAGAGAATGC
This sequence comes from Tuctoria greenei, assembly GCA_036927565.1. Lineage (NCBI taxonomy): Eukaryota > Viridiplantae > Streptophyta > Magnoliopsida > Poales > Poaceae > Tuctoria > Tuctoria greenei. The sequence continues at coordinate 243,021,077 of JAYESD010000002.1, read as the reverse complement.
GAAGGATGTTATGCAACGTTGAAAATGAGCTCCTGGCGGCAGATTAGGGTTAACCCCGATGAATCCGGACTAGTCCGGTGTGTCAGACTAGGGCCGGACTAGTCTGTGACAACGGAGTAGTCCAGTGCTGACGCCGAACGAGTCCGGTGTCAGAAGGACGGAACTGAATTGAAACAACTTGATTTCGGTTGTTTGATCTAATAGTGATTTAAAGGACATTATTTCACAAATAATCTCAACAATCATGACTAGTAGGCAATCAACAATCATACAATAGCCATAATTTACCAAGATTTACTCAATTAAATAGTTGTCTAGATAAAATCGAGATAAGGGGAAAATTTTGGCAAAAATGAGTAAACTTTGAAATCACAATCAGATGTGCAGTGTTTCAAGACACATTTTGAGAGTCAATTATATTTACCTCATTTCTTAGCTCACAAAACCGTTTCTCATCTAATTTCTTGGTGAAAATATTTGCAAGTTGTCTCTCAGTCCTAACATGTCAAATTTCAATATCACCTTTTAATGAATGATCTCTTAGGAAATGGTGACGAATATCTATGTGTTTAGTTCTTGAGTGCTCTACTGGGTTGTGTGCAATTTTTATGGCACTCTCATTATCACATAGGAGTGGAATATGGTTCAGATTGTAAGCAGAGTCCCTTAGAGTTTGTCGCATCCAAAGTAGTTGTGCGCAACAACTACCGGCTACAACATACTCCGCTTCGGCTGCGGAAAGAGCAATGGAGTTTTGCTTTTCTAAATGACCATGAAACTAGGGATCTACCAAGAAATTGACAGGTCCCCGTGGTGCTCTTTCTATCGACTTTGCATCCTGCATAGTCGGCATCGGAATAACCAATCAAGTTAAACTTGGATCCTTTGGGATACCTAAGGCCCAAGTTGGGTGTGTGCACAAGGTACCTTAAAATCCTTTTTACGGCTGTTAAATGGCACTCTTTAGGTGCGGCTTTAAACCTTGCACACATACACACACTAAACATAATATCTGGCCTAGATGCACATAAATAGAGTAATTAGCCAATCATAGACCAATATACCTTTTGATCCACATTTGGACAATCTTCATTGAGGTCGAGATGTCCGTTAGTTTCCATGGGTGTCTTGATGGGCTTGGCCTTGTCCATATTGAACTTCTTGAGGATGTCTTTCGTGTACATGGTTTGACTTATAAACGTGCCCTCTCTTAATTGCTTCACTTGGAATCCCAAGAAGAACATCAATTCACCCATCATTGACATCTCGAACCTATCTGTCATAATTTTGCTAAACTCTTCACAAAAAAGACTTATTAGTTGATCAAAAGATAATATTATCAACATAGATTTGATATACAAATAGATGACCATCAAAGTGTTTTGTGAACAGTGTATAATCAGCTTCTCCTATTTTAAAGCCATTTTGAGTCAGAAAATCTCTAAGTCACTCATACCAAGCTCGAGGATCTTGTTTGAGGCCATAGAGAGCTTTACACAGTTTATAGACATGGTTGGGGTACTCTTGATCTTCAAATCCTGGTTGCTTCTCCATCTACACTTCCTCCTTGATTGGACCATTAAGGAAGGCACTTTTGATGTCCATTTGATACAACTTGAATTATGGTGAGTAGCATAGGCCAATAAAATATGAATGGACTCAAGTCTAGCTACGGGAGGGAAAGTTTCATCGAAGTCCAAACCTTCGACTTGTGAGTAACCTTTAGCCACAAGTCTTGCTTTATTTCTCATTACCACTCCATGTTCATCTTGTTTGTTTCGAAAGACCCATTTGGTTCCAACGATGTTCGCCTTTGGTCTTTCCACTAGTTCCCACACTTCATTTCTCTTGAAGTTGTTCAACTCCTCTTGCATTGCCATCACCCAATATGGATCTTTTAAGGCTTTTTCTACGTTGTATGGTTCTAGAAAAGATACAAAGGAGTAATATTCACAAAAATTTGCAATGCGAGATCTAGTAGTTACTCCCTTAGCAATATCTCCAATGATGTTGTTGACGGGACGACCTCTTTGCACACTCTGATGTACTCTTGGGTGAGGGACTTGTGAAGTTGCTTGCTCTTCATTGTCTTCATTGTCATTGTCTCCCCCTATATCAGTGCCTCCGTGGTTGTATGGATCTTCTTGATCTTCCTGACTTTGATCTTGTGCATGAGCTCCCCCTTGATCATTGCTTCCTTGTTGAGGTTCATCTTGTGCACTTGAGTCTTGTGGTTGCTCCTGAGTTAGAATATCACCAAGTGCCATTCTTCTCAATGCTTCACATGGGGCTTCTTCTTGATCTGAACACTACGTCACGTGCTACTTCAACAACGCCAGAGACTTTGTTGAAGACATGATAGGCGTAGGCGTTCGAATCATATCCGAGCAAGAACCCTTTATCAGATTTCAAAGCAAACTTCGAAGTCCTCGGTTTCTTGTTCAGAGAAAAACATTTACAACAAAATACTTTAAAATATGAAACATTTGGTTTTCTACCGGTGAGAAGCTCATATGGTGTTTTCTTCAAGAGTCGGTGAAGATAAAATGGATTTGTAGCATGACAAGCGGTGTTCACTGCTTCGGCCCAAAACCGGTCCGATGTCTTGTATTCATCCAACATTGTCCTTGCCATTTCAATCAGAGTTCTGTTTTCCTTTCGGCCACCCCATTTTTTTGAGGGCAGTAGGGTGCCGAAAACTCGTGCTTTATCCCTTCTTCATCAAGGTATTCCTCAACTTGTTTATTTTTTGAATTCTGTCCCGTTGTCACTTCTAATATTCTTCACGGTTGATGAGAATTTTTTTGAGCTCTTTTCAGGAACTTCTTGAGGATTCTCTGAGTTTCTGATTTATCATACAAGAAAAATACCCAGGTGAATCTTGAAAAATCATTAACAATAATGAAACCGTATTTGTTACCGTTGATGCTTATGTAAGCAATTGGATCGAAAAGGTCCATGTGAAGAAGTTTCAGCGGTCTTGTAGTAGTCATCACAATCTTGGTGGGGTGCGGCGCTCCAACTTGTTTTCCCGCCTGGCAAGCCCTGCACGGCCTGTCTTTTTCAAAGACAACATCCTTTAGACCTCGGATGTGACCACCTTTTAGAAGTTTCTGCAGATTTATGATCCCAACATGGGCTAGCCGTCTATGCCACAGCCATCCCATGTTAGTTTTAGCAACCAAGCAAGTGTTGAGTTCGGCTTTATATTTGTTGAAGTCAACAAGATAAAGCTTTCCCTTCAACATTCCCTTGAATGCAATCAATCCATCGCTTCTTCTAAAAACAGTCACACCCTCATTAGTGAATAAACAGTTATAAGCTCTGTCGCATACCTGAGATATTGTCAGAAGGTTATAATCGAAAGAATCTACATGCAAAACATTCGAGAGAGTGTGTTGAGAAGAGATTTTGATTTTACCGCTACCAAGGACCTTTCCTTGGCTGTTGTCTCCAAAGTATATCACCTCACTTGGATCTGCATTGTGCTCATACACCACGAACATTCCCTTGATTGGTGCATCCGCTGTCTAGCACCCATTTTGATCCAACGAAGGAGCAGGCCTGCAAAGCAGAATCATTCCTTGGTTTTAGGTACCCAAGCTTGCTTGGGTCCTCTCAGGTTAGTTACAAGAGTCTTGGGCACCCACACACAAGTTTTTGAATTCTTGTGGTGTGGCTCTGCATATTTGGCAAACATATTTCCAAATTTGTCTTTCATAAGAACGTAGGAGGCATTAAAGGTACGAAACAATATTTGCAGTTCAGATTCATGCGATTTTTCCTTGAAAAAAGTGATTCTATTCTTAGCATGGACATTAGTGGACATGTGTTTGTTCTTGACAAACCCAAGACCATCTTTGACGTTAGGAGCTCTAGTGCTCATATATGCACTACGTGCATATTTGATCTTCTCCTTTTCAAAGATGCCACATTGGGAAGGATGTGTTGCATGAGAAGTAGAAGAATCAGGTTTGGTAGCATTTTTCTTAATAGAACATGTGCAAGTTGCAATAGTTGTCGAACTTACACCTTTGGAAGGTGAGCTTTTGGAGGAAGAGGAGTCACTTTGCTTGAGCGACTCAACTTGAACCTCAAGAATCTTGTGAACTTTTGAATGGTTAGCAAGTTCATCCTTGATTGCAACGTGTGAGTCTTCTACCTTTGAGTAAGTTTCCTTACTCAAGGCTAGCTCATGTTCAAGTGACTTGTTCTTCTCTCTTTCGAGCTCAAGGAGTTTCTCAACCTCTTGATATCTCTTCCTTTCATGGATGAGCATATCTTCTTGTCCGTTGACAAGCTCCTCCTTCTCAAAGATTCCATCTGACAACATTTTCATTTTATTTAGTGCAGTTTTACTTAATCCCTTAAACATCTCTTCATTTTCACTAGAGCTATCAAAATCATCAATAGAGGAATTCAGCTAGGGGGGAGTAAGTTGAACCTTTTTCTTGCCCTCTTTAACCATAAGGCAAGTGTGATTGTGTGTGTCCCGTCCTCTCATGTTCAGAAAGAGTGTAGATCTCTTGGTGGGCTTCTTGATGGCAACGGTGGCCATCTCCTCTTCTTCATCGGAGGAGGACTCGTCGTTTGAGTCCCATTCCTTGCCAATATGCGCTTGGTGAGCTTGCTGCCTTTTCCTGAAGATCTTCTTTTCTTGAGGCTTTGTTTCTTTCTTCCTCTTATTTTCTTCATAGGTGCATTCAACCATGAAGTGACCGTACTCGCCACAGTTATAGCAAGGGCGTTGAGCCTTGGATTTTCCTTTTTCCTTGCTCTTCCCTTCACTTGAGTTGCTGCCATGTCTTCTTTTCATCATGCGCTTTTCCCTTCACTTGAGTTGCTCACGTCACTTGTATCTTCCTCATCTTGATCTTCACGAGTTTCCTTTCCTTTGGGCATGCACGTTGCTTTGAGAGCAACTTCCTTCTTTTTGGAGGAGGTGAGCTCAGCTAGATCTTTGACATATCGGGTTTCCTTCTCCATCATCTCATAGTTTATGATCTTTCCCAATAGCTCATCCGGGGTCATTTTGTGGAATCCGGGGCTTTCTTGGATCATTGAGCATAATGTGACGTTTCTTGCCATAAAGGCTATAATCATTCTTTTAACCACCTCATGGTCAGTCCATTTCTTGCTTCCATAGGCGCGGATCTTATTTATAAGTGCCTTCATCCGGTTGTACATGTCTTGAGGTGATTCGCCTTCCTCTATAGCAAATCTCCCCAACTCTCCTTCAAGCATCTCAATTTTGGCTTCTCGGACTGACCTATTTCCTTCATGGGCTGTTTTAAGTGTATCCCAGGTCTCTTTTGCGCTTTCCAATCCATCAATCTTGGTGAACTCCTCCGTGCTCAGTGATGATGTGATCACTGCAACGGCTTGTGCGTTGCGGTGAATTTCTTGTTCTTGTTCCGGAGTGAGTTCTTCATCCGTGTCCGGGATATCTACACCTGTGCACACATATGCCAAAGACTAGGATTCAAAGATATTAAATGCATCTTCATATTGTATTTCCACATGGTGTAGTCGTTTTCGTCAAATTGTGGAGGCTTTCCCATAGGAATAGAAAGATAGTTATTATTTGAATTAAGACGATTATAATTGTAAGGATATCGGCGGTAGTCGTGATGACCACTCCCCGTTGTCATCTCTTCTTCTTTTCCCTTTTGTGCCAGCAGTTTCTTCCTCAGAAGTGCCTTCAATTGACATACTTCTTCAAATTCCTACACACTTAATAAAATGGTCAAAAACTTGATTGACCGAACTTGTCCGGTTGTGTGAGCGGACTAGTCTGGTGTTCCTAGTGTATGCCAATTTAATTAAGTATCGATACAGGATTTAAATTCTTTTAAGCAGCGGAAAAGTGAACGACAGATAAGATTACTTGTGTTTACAATCGATGTCGTGAAGTTATACGTTAAAAACAATTTGCAATTAAAGTTATGATATTGATCAACTATGTGACCTAATCAAGATGCAAAAGTAAATAAGCACACGAGACACCAATTTTTACCAAGGTTCGATCTCACCAAAGAGATCTACTTGTTGAGGAAGCCAACAGAGAGTCGGGACTCTTAAAACCTTTTCCCTCTTCAAGTCACCACACAAGGCCGACTTCTATCATGGGCAATCACCGAGTTTATGGGGCAACCTCACATGTTGAGGGCTCCACAAGAATTACAATGCCAAAATGATCAAATACACTCGAAAAGATTAAAAGAAAGAGCACGAGTGTCAAGAGATCAAACCCCAAGAGCTCAACGATGTGTAGATGACGAACTCCCAATCCCAAATCTAAGTGTTCAATTGGTTTTCACCTTTTTGGACTTTAGATGCGTGGGGAGATGTGTTTTTGGGCCCTTGGGACAAGTGTGGTGCTAAGGTTTATGATTTTGATAGTAGGAATCAAAAGTTGTCATTCTGGAGCCGTGCATCTCCTATTTATAGGGTTTCCAAAAAGTTACCGTTAAAAATCCCGATGATCGGACTAGTACATACTAGGAACCAGACTTGTCTAGTGTGCTGTGTAAAAGTCAGCGTGGAATGCAACACACTAGAAACCCTAATTGTGTGAGGTATACCAGACTAGTCCAGTGGGTGTCTGGACACGTCCGGTGCCATGTGTAATTCAACTCCAGAGAGTTGAACGGACTAGTCCGATACAAGAACAGACTTGTCCGGTTCTATGTGTAGCTAGACTCCAGAGAGTTCAACGGACTAGACCTAAGCTGCGAACGGACTTGTTCGGAGTGCACTAAAAAAGATTTACAGAGACATTAACAAACTAGTCCGGTCCACAATCGGACTAGTCCGGTGCACTGTGTTATTGGATTCCAAAAAGGATAACGGACTAGTCCGGTCCACGATCGGACTAGTCTTATGCACAGTGTACTTGGTCAACAGAGAGTTAAACGGACTAGTCCGGTCCACGATCGGACTAGTCCGGTGCTCAGTGAGTTTTTAGGTGGCTTTAAGCCCTTACCCCCATGCAAAGACTTAAGCTTTTGGGATGGGTCTCTCACACACATCCTATACATTTAAATATACTTTGCGCTTCAGTTGAACTTTGGGCTTTTCTCTTTTGTACACCCTTCATTTTTCACATTTTTGAGTGCACCATACTATCTCATTTTACTTAACCTGCAGTCATCTCAACAAATTCATTAGCATCTCATTTGTTTGTCATCAATCGTGCAAAACCCACAAGGGATTGCCTAGATGCACATTCACTCCCCAACTCTTAGTCTAATCTCCATGAGGACCCATATACCCCTTTAGAACAGATTGCTTAGGTGTGGGTCACACTACCCCTATTATCAACTTACCGCTATCTTAATAATTGATTAGTATCCCATAGCTTGATCATAAGATTAGTGTTTACTTTACTTCAATGCCTTCCTTCGGAATAAATACAATACCCTTGGGAATATTCTTGGGTGAAATGCTACACGATAGTTTCCGTGCGCTTGCGGACCTCATCTCTTTCGAGTGATGATCTGTGACGTAAGAAACGTCAACAGCGACGAACTTGTGGAACAGAGTCATCTGTCCATTACTCTCCGCAGCAGGAGACATGGGAACTTCGAGCTTGTCGCACATCACCTTGAGATACTTCTCTTGGCGATGCTCCATGCGATGTTGTCAAGCTTCCACCTTCCGGCAAGAGGATAAAATGGCCTTGAAGCACTTGAAGAAGCCACTTCCGGATTGTGGTGGTGGAGTAGGAGGTGGAGAGGCCACAGGATGAGAGGATGAGGAAGGAGGATCGTCATTCTTCCTCCTTTGTGCAACGAGCTCTAGAGGAGGAATTTATGGACGAAGTCTCCTGTGAGTGATATACTTCTTGAAAGTCAGCCCGGACACCTTCTTGATCATGTACATAATATAAGATGCATGGCCACATGATCGGTTGGGTGTGGAGATGTTGAAGATGTCATCAAAGATATAGTCCACTACATTGAAACCAACATCTCCATCAATAATCACCATCAAATGTCTTAGATTGCCTTGAATGATCCCTGCATCTCCATCTTTGGGGGCTATTGTCCTTAGGAGCACACGAGTGAGCACACTATAGAAGGGCTTGATGTTTCGGATATGGCCTACCTCATATTGACCTCCATGACCTAGATACATGTAATCCAAGACATCTCTATCAACTGCCTTGAGGTTGGCGATGATGATTTCGTTTTCATGTTGACTCTCCAAGTCAAGGATTTGAGCAAACTGCCAATAAGTGGTGGTGTATTGCTCTCCATGAGTCATACAAGTAATTCTCCGATCTCCATTGGCATGAAAGTAGACAATTGAGTAGAATTGCACTATGACTTCATCATTCTAGTCATAGTTGAATGCTATAAGTTTCTTCAAGCCAGGGCGCTCTACGGCCTCAATCATGGCATTAAATGCAACATAGTTCTTCTGTGCCATGTAATCCCAATCGATCCATCGAGCATCCGTCACTGGAGTCTACTTGGACATGTAGACTGTGCGATAGTAGTCACAGTGGAAGTCACACAAAAAAATGAGGGTCGGTGGTGCTCTTCTCACGTTTATATACATTGACCGTTCTTAGTCTTCTAGCCTTCTCCTCCCCTTTGCCTTTGAAAATAATGGCTTTGACGGTGGCTTGATGATTTGGGTTGAGAGGATGTCTTCTTTGCTTTGTTGGCTGGCTTCTTGACAATGGTTGCTCTCTTCTTTGATGCCTCAGTGACCGGTATTTACCCTTGTCCTTGGAACTTCTAGCCTCTTGTGTTCTTGCTTTCTCGCCCATGGTCACAAGTCTCTTCTTCCTTGGGGCAATCTCGGCAGCAGCTGAGTTGTGTGCCTCTCTTTGCTTCTTCTTCACATTCTTTGCTTCAGACCTCAATTCGAGGAGAGCTATAGCAAGCTCTCGCTCCTCTCGAGCCCGACGATGGGTTTCTTGCCTCCCTGCCGCAGCCTCAAGATCAGATAAAGGCGAGTAGTCAGAATCCGACATCGTCCATGAGAAGTGATGTAAAAGAGAGTATATGACTCCAAGGAAGTGGAACATTGTGTTAGAATTCACAAAATCGATCAAGCTTAGGGTTTTCACTGTGGAGTTCGAACTTGTCCGCCTTGTGGCCAGACTAGTCTGGTTCACATAGTAAGACCCCAAATCTTGAGGATTTTTGCAAAAACTACGGATCTATTCACAATACTCCAAGTATAGGATCACAATGATGTAGAGAACAACTTTTGTGAAGAAGTTTCTATCAAAAGACCTAAAAGAATTGAATTTTGAAGGATTTAGGGCTAGGTAAAGAATACCTCTCCAAATCTTCGAATCGACAAAATGTTGATGAAGAATTGGCCTAGGATGCTTGGGGAAGAGTTCCCATGCACCTTGGGGCTTCAATCCAAGGATTGGAATTGAGTTTTTGTGGTAGGAATCAGAAATCGCCGATTTGGGGTGTGGTTTTCGCGTTTGAGGAGAGAGAGTGCTTGTGTGGGAGTGAGGAGGTCGGGGTCCCCTGGGGAGTTTATGTCCCCAGGGGCCGGAGTAGTCCGGTTGGGGACCCGAAATTGTCCGGCATACGGACTGGGTTCAGATTAATGTGTTGGACCTGTCTGGCGCGGGGGGCGGACTAGTCCGGTACAAAGGCTGAAAACACGTATATATTGGGTTTTTACTGGAAATTTGATCCTTTTGGACTTGATTTCACGAAAGATCTTGCCAAGCATGGTCAGTAAGCAATCAACAACAAAACTATGACCATAATTCACAAAGATTCAATATTTTCAAAATAGTTTTGTAGAAAATTGAGGGGAAAGAGTTTTTCGCAAGCATGTGTGAATTTTGAAGCAACTACAAGTAACAATCAGATGTGCAAGACTCAAGCCACACTTCGAGAATCTAAGATATTGAGCTTACTCCTAAGTTCACAAAATCATTTCTCATCTTGGGGCTTGGTGAAAATATCAGCCAATTGGTTTTCGGTTCTCGCATGGGAAATTGCTATGTCTCCTTTGATGGAGTGATCTCTCAAGAAATGGTGGTGGATATCGATGTGTTTGGTCCTTGAGTGTTCAACTGGGTTGTGGGCTATTTTGGTGGCACTCTCATTGTCACATAGAAGGGGGATATGGCGCAAGTTTATGCCATAGTCCCTAAGAGTTTGTCGCATCCAAAGAAGTTGTGCACAACAACTTCCAGCTGCGACATACCCCGCTTCGGATGTGGAGAGAGCAGTGGAGTTTTGTTTCTTTGAGGACCAAGACACTAGGGATCTACCAAGGAATTGACAGGTTCTCGAGGTGCTCTTTCTATCCACTTTTGTGACGCCCGGTTCTGAAAAATGAACCAAGCTAACGCATATGTGTGCCCAGGATGTTCAACACACATACACGGGTGCAATCACAAACGATATACAGATAATTACCACAGAACAAGATTAATTAACCAAATTTTATTAAACAAACCATATTATCCTCGAATACAAGCTCTAATGAATATTAACGACAAGTTCAACTAATGCAGCAGAAATAAACTAAATAAGCAAATTAAACAACTAGGCAGCATAAGCGATAGGGTAGCGTAGCTCCAATCAACACCACAGGCAAAGCTGACGGTAGAAACAACCTAGAACTCTGCATTATCACCATTAAACTCCCAATCCTGACCTGCAACTGTTGGGGGGATTGCAAGAGTGAGTACATGTCGTACTCAGCAAGTGTGGAAAGTATGACATGTGGCTGATTCAAATGACGACAATAATAATGGCAATGTGCTGAAAAGTACATAAAAACATTTGAAAAGCAATATATTACATGTATGTGAAGTAAACCCATCATAATCATAAGTAATATCATAATACCAGTCCATAATTCACCATCCTCATCAATAATTCCATATTTCACCATTTGCCAATAACCATATTCAATACCAGAAACTACTCCATAACCATAATACCAACCATAACCATCCCAAATCCCAATTTCCCTCTAATCATGGAAGTTGTCCAGGTGCTCATAATCGGGAGCACGGCTATCATGATAGTTTTAGACACACTCTGCATAGACCGCTTTACCCATGCGTTCGTGATTTCATCACCTTTCGATGGCTAGAACCTCTATTATGCCGTCTCACACTTCCGTCGGTGTATGGCCAAGAGATTACAAAATAGCCTTTACAAAGGGATTACTAGCCTATTTAGACCCCACTGAGGTTTCACCGGTGGCGATGTCTCCTACAGAGCACATCTTCAACCAAGGGCCCCCTCTAGAGCCATTCGGATCCCAGGGTAGTCCCACCAATCATCAACAAACCCAATATGACTACCCCTTCCCCGAGCATCCACAATGGTTCGAACAGCACTAGCAAAGCCCTAATTAATCAGCTACGCCGCACCCATACTTGGCCTCGTGGTGGCACTGTAGTCCTGGCTTATTCTCGCATGAACCAGTCCTTAGATCTAAAGCAACCAAACCACCATATCATCCAACCCATCCACATACCAGGCTTGCTTAGATCACCCATTACCATATCATATTTAACCAGTTCATGTTAACTATAACCTCATCCATGCATAATTAAATTGAGTGGTATAGTTGTTTCCCATCCCAGTTGATTAAGCGAAGCAAAAAGGTAAAAAGCCCTTCTCGACTCTCTACCATAAATTCCAGGTGACAAGGGTGGTCAAACAACGCTAGTAAACTTCCTACCGTAGGATTCCCATCAAATTGACACAAGCATGCAATTTTGCAAACAAAACATTTATTTTAAAAACATCAATATGCTTTAAGGACACGTGCCTTGCTCTTGCGGTTGATTAGGGTCAAAGCCTTCAAACTCTTGGTGCTGTAGATCCTCCGTGGCACTCTCTAGCGCAAATCCGTCTAATCCACACAATAAACATACAAGACAAGAACACAATCAAAGAGTGCACAAATATTACTCAATATGACATGACATGCATGATTGATGCAAATGCAAGGTAGAATTTGTTAATTGATTGCTTTTAATATCACTAACTAGTTCTAATAGCTTTTAACAAGTTTATACAGGTTTGGAGTTGATTAGATCAAATTTTAGAATCAATTCAACACAATTTAGCCAAGACGACAGGACTAGTCCGCTAGGGACTGGACAAGTCCGCACTTTACGATATAAGCAGGTTAGGGTTTTCTAGATCGACATAAATTCGGAGATTAGGGGTTGACTTCACGTAGGTAAAATATAATAGAAGGTATACCATGTGTTTAGAACTTGGATCTTGATGATCTAGGGTTGGTGATGAACTTGGAGATGAATTGGTGGTGAAGAACAAAAGCTTGGTGGAGATCTTGGTCCTCTTTCGTTTCCTCCTCTTCTTCTTCTTGCTTGGGATCTTCTCCTCCCTCCTTGATGGTGGCTCTCCACGAACTAGGGCTTGGGTGGGGTGGAAAAGTGGCAAATAGATGTCAAGCAAAGGGGTGGGGTTGTTTATATAGAGGTGGAGGCTAGGGTTAGATGGATTTTGAGTTTGGGATGAGTAGAGGCCGGTTTAGAGTCCCACATGGGCTCTTAAAGAGTTAGGCATGACGTCCCTCGGCCCACTTAACGTGAAACCCAAGAAACAAGTTGTAAAACAAAAGATCAACTCGGAGTCACGAAATATCGGACATGTCCAGAAAGGACCAGACTAGTCCGGAAAAGTCCAAGGACTTAGCAATTTTTCAAGGATTCATGGAATATCGGACTAGTCCGCACAAAATCGGACAAGTCCGAAGGTTTCTAGAGGCAAAATCGGACTAGTCCACAGCAAAAACGGACAAGTCCTTTTTTAGTCGGAGAGAAATCGGACTAGTCCTCAGTAAAATCGGACTAGTCCACACTTTTCTGCGTTTTAACTGCGGTTTTGTTCCAAATCGATTTTAAATGCTCCAAATCAGTTTTAAACTCGTTCCTCTTTATGTGGGTTAATGTTAAACATGTATATGAGTGTATGTAGGGCATGATGCATGAAGATGAGGGTGTTAAAACTTTGCACCCCGCATAGTCCACATCTGTGAGACCTATGTGTGCTGAATACATTGGCTATGGCGATAAAAGTTTTGAATATCACTAAAACACCTTTTTCATCAAGGTACGACTCTAGGTCCGAGCTCCTGCAAGGTCCGGCGCTAGGTCTGACTAGCTTTGGTAAGCTCCGGCGCTAGGTACGAGTAGCTTTGTTAAGCTCCGGTGGTAGGTTCGACTAGCTTTGGTAAGCTCTGGCGCTAGGTCCTTCTAGCTTTGGTAAGCTCCGGTTCAAGATCCGATTATTTTGGCAAGGTCCGGAGCTAGATTGCAATGGTTTTGCTTTTATCTTGAAATGATTAAAACTTTTAAATTGATGGGAAGTTTGCTTAGTAATCTTTTACTAAGTTTTTAGTGTGTCTTGGTGGTTATGGTGGTTAATGTTTTGATATCGTATTGCTATAGTTTGCAACATGCTTATGTGAGGTGCTCACGTAAGGTATTGTGGTTATCGGAACTAACAAGAGTCAAGTCAAGGACTTGTGCTCGGAAGTATTAGTTGTTTGTTCATGTGCAGGTGTTGCTTGAGTTCAAGACATGGTTGGTCACGGGATCCATTGAACTAGTCTTAGGGAGAAGACGAGGTTCAACAACCAAGTTCAGGAGGAATTGTGGTCTAGTTGATCGAGAGGTCGCGAAGCATGTTTGGATCAAGAACATTGCATATGAAGGTATCGTGGACGTCATTGGAAGGTGTTTGCACGTGTGTAAGGAGTGCAAGTACGTGGCTACATGGTTCTGAGGCGTGATGAAGAGATGTGGACATAAAAAATTGGTTGGAAAAGTCCAACCGACTAGGTTATGGACTCAGGCTTCGCTTGAGTCGGGTATGACTCAAATATGGAAAGATTTGAGTTGGTTATGATGGGATTTCGTATGGGCCACGATTCTAGGTTGTTTTAGGAATGTGGGATACGTTCCTAAGGTGTTTTGAAGTCTTAAGATTGCTTCTATCTGCGTATGGAAGAGTCTTGAGCAATTATGGAAAGTTTCAGTTGAATCTGAGTCGGCTTTGAGTCCTAGTTACGATTGGGTTGGCATAAAGGCTGGTTATATAAGCAAGGGAGGCCAGAGATCATGGTGCACATCTTTGGGGCTGTTTCTCTTGTGGTTTGATCAATAAAATTCGTAGTTTAAAGGACATTTTGTGCCTTGTTCGTTGAGTTTCTGCACAGAACTACCTTGCTTCGATGGTTTTATCATAACTCGAGTTTTACAGATCCAATTGGCGTGATTCTTTTTGGGTTGTCTTCAAAACTTGATTAACTATCATCTGTCAAAATTTCACGATCATAGGATTTGTGGTTTTGGATATACACGAGTTTCTTTGCAGTGTTGCAGGTCTGGTTTTTCTTGGATAGAACAGATTGACCTTCGTTCAATCTTTCGATCGTAACTTGAGTTTTTCTTGACTGTTTTTCGTGATTCCTGTTGCCGTGTATTTGTGAATCGATTCTCTAAAATCTATACTAACTTTTTCATGATTGATCACGTTTATATTAGTCGCACACACAATTTCTTGACAGATTGATTTTCTACCGAGGTGTTTTTGTTGCTTCTGCTGAAAAACTTTTAATCTACCATTCACCCCTCCCTCTGGTACCTTTTCACACGCTGTTTGATCCTATAATTGGTATCAGAGCCACGGTGCTCTAATCTTTGTGATTTGAACATGTTTTTAACTAATCATCATGGAGAAATACTCCGCATAACCTTGTGTCTTTAGTGGTATTGATTTTTAGGTTTGAAAGGCACATATGGAAGCTTTCATCCAGCCACAAGGCTTCACAATATGGGAAAAGGTGTACAAGCCTTATGACATGCCGTCAAACAATCAAGTCACGGATACAAACATGAGAGATATCAACAACAACAACAAGGCTCGCAACTTGATCATACAAGGATTAACTCAAAGCGACTTCGACCGTGTTGCTCACCTCCGATCTGCATATGATGTGTGGAAAGCACTCTGTGACTACCATGAAGGATCCAACGCGATCAAGGAGCTAAGTTAGGATATGTTCAAAGGGGAGTACATTAGCTTTGAGATGCAACCAGGTGAGTCCATCGATGATGTCTTTGCTCGTTTTAATAAAATTCTTAGCAACTTGCCTAGCGTCAATGTTAATTTTTCAGATGCTGAGAATGCTAGTCAATTACTAAGTGCATTAGACATGTCAATTTGGGAGATGAAAGTCACATCTATTCGTGAATCTACTCTCATGAGTACACTTACATTAGATGTGCTATATTCTAAATTGAAAACTCATGAAATTGACATAATCTCATGTAAGAACCCCAACAAGTCTCTTGCATTTGTTTCTCAACTTGACATGGCTAGCTCCGACCAATCTTCATCTTGTGGTACACTTGCTTTATTGTCCTCTCTAACCCTTGAACAGATTGAGGAGTTTCCAGAGGAGGAGCTAGCACTTCTCTCTACTAGGTTCTCAAAAGCATTGCAAAATGTGAGAACTAGAAGGAGAGGAAGCTCCGCACCTCAACTATTTTTCGAATGGAGTAAGACAGGATATTTTCGTTCAGATTGTCCTAATCTTTCAGGTCCTACTTTTTGGGAAGAAAAACAAACAAGGACAAGGCACTCCTCTGCTAACGATAAAAAGAAGAAGAAGGGTTTTACAGGACGCCAATTGGTGAGTTTTTTATCTCTGCACTTCAAGAACTTGGCTCGAGCGATGTGGACATCGGAAGTGACGAAGATGAAGATGATTTGGCAAACTTGTGTTTCATGGCAGGCAAGTCAATATCAAGTATGGAGGAGGCAGAACACAACAACGACAATGAATAGGTATGTCCTACTTGCGAAGAAATGTGTGATGCTATTTCTCGTGCCACTGTTATTGTTAATAAAAAGAACAAAAAGTGTAGGGACAATGTTGTTAAAATTGAGTCACTAGAATCTGAAATTAATCGTTTGAAATCCTTGATTTCTAGTGATGATTCTTGTTCCTCATGTGATTTAATATATGAACAATTGTCCTCATTAAGAAGTGTGCACACCTCCACACTTGATAAACTTGAGTTAGAAATTGAAAAGAATAGAGAGATTGCTGCACATAATGATAAAAACTTGAAAGATGATAGGTGTTCTACAATTGATTTGCATTGTTCTACTTGTGAGGATCTTGATAGAAACTACCAGATGCTATGAATTAAATTTCTGTTTTGAACAATGCTTTACGTGCTCATGAAGTTAAAAATTGTTCTAATTGCAAATTAAAAGGAGAAACTTCATGTGAATATTGTCTTGCTCTGTCTAATAAACTTGTGACATGCATAGGACATTAGATCGGTTTTGTAATGCAAATAAGAACGTAAACTTGCTATTGAATTCCTATAAATCTTGCAATGATAAATCTGGTTTAGGTTTTGATTCTCATGCGCATGCTAAATCACATCCACCTAAAATGTAAAGTCATCAGGTAGTGGTTTGATTAAAACAGTTCCTAAACATAAAGAAGTGGTTTTCAAAATCTGCAGGGGTGTTGTATCATTTGGTTGTTAATAAAAATGTTGCTTGCTCATCTAGACATGAACACAAAGTTAAATTTCATTGTACCTACTATAGTAGAGATGGTCATGTCATAGATTTTTGTTATAAACTAGTGAAACAACAAAAAAAGGAAATAATGATTGCTAGATCTCATAACTTTCTTGCAAGATTTGTTGCACATGCTAAACCGAATGATAGGAACATGCAACCTGCTGTAATCAGTCGAAAACATGCAAAGTTTGCTCCCAAAACTACTGTTTTTTGTGCTACACATGTAACACCTCGTTGGTTAGTAGTTGGGTACAAAAATCTTCAAGCTTTGGCTCATAAACCTGCTATTTTATCTCAACTTTCTCGTGTTATTTCTGATGGACGTCGTGTGACTCAGTATTGGATTCCTAAATGCCTTTTTACTAACCCCAGTATTGAGTCATCGACGTATTGTGCTTCTATGTAGGTTACACACTTCAGGAAGGAGAACATTTGGATTTTGGATTCAGGTTGCTCACGCCACATGACCGGTAACAAAGAATGGTTCTCCTCCCTCTCTTTTGTGAATGTTACTTTTGCCGATAATTCTTGAACTCCTATAAGTGCTAAGGGTTCTGTTAGAGCAAATGATCACTACACTTTGAAGGATGTGGAACTTGTCAAAAATTTGAAACACAACTTGATTTATGTTTCACAATTGCTAGATGAAATTCTGGAAATTATTTTTAATAAAAATTGCTGCAGAGTTGTAGGTTCAAATAGTGAGCTTATTTTTAACATGTCTCGGTTTGGAAGATTTTTTAAATCTGATTTTGATATGTGTTCTTCTAAGCATAGGTGTCTAGTTGCTAATGATTCTAAAGACTTATATTTTTGGCATCGTAGACTTGGTCACGTAGTCTTTGATCATCTCATGCGTATTAGTGCTCTTGATCGTATACGTTGGCTACCTAAGCTGAAAGGGGACAAAGAAATTGTGTGCTCTTATTGTAGACATGCTAGTATGGTTGCAGGTTCACATGCTCCTCTCACAATGACTATGACAACTTAACCAGGTTAACTTTTGCATCTTGATATCGTAGGACCTTCACGTGTTCAATCCTTCAGAGGTAAAAGGTATGCTCTTATGATTGTTAATGACTATTCTAAATACTCTTTGGTTTATTTTATGGAATTTAAGAATGAAGCTTTTAGTCACATTAGAATTTTATTTCTTAGATTATCAATTGACTGCCTAGGATCTTTAAGAGCAATCAGAAGTGATAATGGAACTGAATTTAAAAATCAATTCTTTGATCATTTTTTGTGCTGAAAAAGGAATAGATCATCAATTTTCTTCACCATGTGTACCTCAACAAAACGGTGTTGTAGAGAGAAAGAACAAAACATTAGTTGAGATGGCTAGGACTATGCCTGGTGAATATCAAACTCCTAGAAAGTTTTGGGCAGATGCAATTGCAACCGCTTGTTATGTTTCAAATCGTGTTTTCTTGCGTGCTAGGCTAGGAAAAACACCATATGAGCTTCAGTTTGGACATAGGCCTAGTGTCAAACACTTTAGGGTCTTTGGTTGCAAATTCTTTGTTAAGAAACATAGTAATATTAATAAATTTGAAGCTAGATCTGTTGATGGCATGTTTCTTGGTTATCCATCTCATACTAGAGGCTACTGTGTGCTTTTACTTGACCCTAACAAAATTGTGGAGACTTGTGAGATTTCTTTTGATGAAGCTAGCCAGGTACTAGCTCAAATATTGCAGGTCCAGATCCATATCTGCAGGAGGAGAGTATTTTCGCTAAAGATGAGGAAGAAAAGGTGCTGCTGCCCAAAAATTCAGCAGTTAATTACATTTATCCAACTCCTGATTTTGATTCACAACTTGCACTGACGACCACCATTGCAGGTCCAGATTCTCCTCAAGTCACAAGCTCATCAATTTGTGATGAACATGAAGAAGAAGAAGCTTGTGAAGTGTCCACTTCCCTCCGGGTTCTCAAAAGTCATCCTCCACAACAAATTATTGGAATCTTGCATGAACGAGTCACACGGTCCAGGTTTTGCGATCCAAACTCTCATGCTGATTCTGCTTTTGTTGCTTCTTTTGAACCCAAAGATATATCACACGCATTCGCTAATGAATCTTGGATTATTGCCATGCAAGAAGAGTTAGAAAATTTTGAAAGAAATAATGTTTGGAAACTTGTACCACCACCTCAAGGTCACACTTTAATTGGAACTAAATGGGTGTTCAAAAATAAACAATGTGAGGATGTGTTTGTGATTAGGAATAAGGCTAGGTTGGTTGCTCTAGGTTTCACACAAATTGAAGGTCTAGATTTTGATGAAACTTTTGCGCATGTTGCTAGATTAGAAGCCATAAGAATTTTGTTAGCTTTTGCTGCATCTAAAGGTTTCAAGTTATATCAAATGGATGTTAAAAGTGTTTTTCTTAATGGCTATATATATGAGGAGGTTTATGTCAAGCAACCACCGGGTTTTGAAAATCCATATTTTCCTAATCATGTTTTCAAACTGTCCAAAGCCTTGTACGGTCTCAAACAAGCGCCTAGAGCATGGTATGATAGGTTAAAAACATTCTTACTTGAAAAGGGGTTTACCATTGGCAAGGTTGATAAAACTCTTTTTGTGCTTAAGCATGATAATGACTCATTATTCGCTCAAGTATATGTGGATGATATTATCTTTGGTTGTGCTTCCCATTATTTTGTGTCCAAGTTTTCAGCTATGATGAGTTCATAATTTGAAATGAGTATGATCGGAGAACTCACATACTTTTTGGGGCTGCAAATCAAGCAAACCAAGGAGGGTACTTTTGTGCATCAAACGAAGTATACAAAAGACCTTCTTAAGCACTTCAACATGGACAAAAGCAAGCCTCTTCGGCAACCAATGGGTACAGCAACGACACTTGAACTTGATGAAGATGGTGAACCCGTGGATCAAAAAGAATATAGAAGCATGATCGGATCACTTTTGTACCTTGCGGCTTCAAGACCGGACATACAATTCATTGTATGTCTTTGTGCACGATTTCATGCTTTCCCACGTGCCTCACATCATCAAGCCATCAAAAGAATTCTCAGGTACTTACATAGAACTCAAGAACTTGGCATTTTTCTTCCTTCTTCCTCAACCGTTACTTTGAAAGCTTTTTTGGATGCAGATTTTGGGGGTTGTATGATTGATACAAAAAGTAGTTCGGGTGCTTGTCATTTTCTTGGTAATTCACTTGTTGTTTGGTCCTCTAGAAAACAAACTTCAGTTGCACAATCCACAGTCGAATTTGAATATGTAGCTGCTGCTAGCGCTTGCTCACATTGGATTGTTCAAACACTTAAGGACTATGGCGTTGATCTAGATAGTGTTCCACTATTTTGTGATAACACTAGTGCCATTTGCATTGCTAAATTCCTGTGCAACATTTGAGAACAAAGCATATTAACATTAGGTATCACTTTCTCCATGATAATGTTGAAAAAGGGAACATTGTGCTTCACCATGTAGATACCGAACAACAATTGGCTGCTATTTTCACAAAACCTTTGGATTTCACTCATTTTTGTTACATTCGTAGTGATATAGGGGTTATGCATCCTCATGGCTTAAATTGAGGGGGATTTTTAAAAATTAGGAAATCTTTGTGTGAATCTGAATTTAAAATAATATGAGCATAGTATTTCATACATATATGACTTTGTGATTCCTTTTACATGCTGAAAGTTCTTACTACATTACTCATGTTATACATATTTGTAGTTTTTGCCATGACTAGTAATTGGAATAATTACTTACACTAAATCTGGTCATCATTGAAATTTCTTGCTGTTTTAAGCTTGTTGCATGCTCACAAGTGCTTTTGATAGTGAAAAATTAATCAATCAACTATCCATATGTTGAGCTTTTATGGTCAAAAAAAAGTGAGACAAGATAAAGAGAATATGCATGCATCGCACTTCTTCTTTTGAGATGGCTTATCATTGCACTTAGATATGAACTTAGAAAAAGTTTTGTATGACTAAAACCATGTCCTTAAGCCTCTAATTGTCAAATGACATAGGCTTGGCTTGGTTGGTTAGAATAAGGCAGATGCGGCATATAATATCTTGCAAATGTTATATGATAAGAATTTGTGCTTTAAATAATATTGAAAAATGAAAAATGCAGCAACAAGTGTCATGCTTTAAGGTTTTGAAATAGTTAAGTTTGTGAGATCATGACTTGCTTAAATTGAAAATTACATTTGATCTCTAGCATGGCTTACACTACTTTATGTATTTTATTGATGTGATAGTGTAAGTTACTTGATAGTATGACTTGTATGAGCTTTGTTTTATATGTATATGTTATAATATGCTCATAAAATTTAAAATTTCTCGTTTGTACCTTGCTGAATACATTTTCAAAGGGGGAGAAATTCATAACACATTGCACACATTCACAAGTGTTTTGGCACGATTCTTCTAAGGGGGAGAATTTTTGTTTTTCTCCTCATTTTATTTTTGATTTACAAAGGGGGACTAATATTTGTTTTGAAATTTCTTTATTTCTCATTTGATTGTTTTCAAAACTTTTCATAAGCCAATGTTCGGATTTTGAGATTGTGAGACCTATGTGTGTTGAATACATTGCCTATGGCAATAAAAGTTTTGAATATCACCAAAACACCTTTTTTTATCAAAGTTCGACTCTAGGTCCGAGCTCCTGCAAGGTCCGATGCTAGGTCCGACTAGCTTTGGTAAGCTCCGGCGCTAGGTCCTGCTAGCTTTGGTAAGCTCCAGTTTAAGGTCCTGTTAGTTTTGTCAAGGTCCGGAGCTAGATTGCAATGGTTTTGCTTTTACCTTGAAATAATTCAAACTTGTTTTACATTGATGGGAAGTTTGCTTAGTATTCTTTTACTAAGTTTTTGGTGTGTCTTGGTGGTTATGGTGGTTAGTGTTTTGATATCGTTTTGCTAAGGTTTGCAACATGCTTATGTGAGGTGCTCACGTAAGGTGTTGTGGTTATCGGAACTAACGAGAGTCAAGTCGAGAACTTGTGCTTGGAATTATTGGTTGTTTATTCATGTGCAGATGTTGCTTGAGTTCAAGACATGGTTGGTGACGGGATCATTTGAACTAGTCTTAGGGAGAAGATCAGGTTCAACAACTAAGTTCAGG
Organism: Tuctoria greenei; assembly: GCA_036927565.1. Taxonomy (NCBI): domain Eukaryota; kingdom Viridiplantae; phylum Streptophyta; class Magnoliopsida; order Poales; family Poaceae; genus Tuctoria; species Tuctoria greenei. The sequence goes on along the minus strand of JAYESD010000002.1, from coordinate 242,999,367 downwards.
AGGAATTGTGGTTGAGTTGATCGGGAGGTCGTGCAGTATATTTGGAGCAAGAACATTGCATATGAAGGTATCGTGGATGTTGTTGGAAGGTGTTTGCACGTGTGAAAGGAGTGCAAGGACATGGCTATATAGTTTCGAGGCGTGATGAAGAGATGTGGACGTAAAAAATTGGTCGGAAAGGTCCGATCGACTAGGTTATGGACTCAGGCTGCGGTTGAGTCGGGTATGACTCAAGTATGGAAAGATTTGAGTTGGTTATGATAGGATTGGCTCATGAAGTTGGGTTGTTTTAGGAATATGGCATACATTCCTAAGTTGTTAGTAAGTCTTAAGATTGCTTCTATCTGCGTATGGAAGAGTCTTGAGCAGTTATGGAAAGTTTCGGTTGAATTTGAGTAGGATTTGAGTCCTAGTTAGGATTGAGTTGGCCTAAGGGCTGGTTATATAAGCAAGGGAGGACAGAGCTCATGGTGCACGACTTTGGGGCTGTTCCTCTTGTGGTTTCATCAATAAAATTCATATTTTAAAGGAACTTTTGTGCCTTGTTCGTCCGACTTGTTTTCGTCAAGTCTTTCACGTCAAGTTTCTGCACAGCACTACCTTGCTTCAGTGGTTTTATCATAACTCAAGTTTTACTGATTAAATTGACATGCTTATTTTTGGGTTGTCTTCACTAATTGATTATCTATTATCTGTGAAAATTTCACGGTCATTGTATTTGTTGTTTTGGATCTACACGAGTTTCTTTGCAGTGTTGCAGATCTGGTTTTTCTCGGTTAGAACAGATTGACCTTCATTCAATCTTTCAATCGTAACTTGAGTTTTTCTCGACGGTTTTTTGTGATTCTTGTTTTCTTGCCTTCGTGACTTGATTCTCCACAATCTATACTGATTTGGTCACGATTGATCATGTTTAGATTAGTTGCACACATGATTTCTTAACAGATTGATTTTCTACCAAGGGGTTTTTTGTTGCTTCTGCTAAAAAGGTTTTAATCTACCATTCACCCCCTGGTAGCTTTTCACGTGCTCTTCGATCCTACAGCATCGGAATATCCAATGAGATTGTACTTAGAGCCCTTGGGGTACCAAAGTCCTAGGCTTTGTGTGTGAACCAAATATCTAAGAATTCTTTTAACGGTGGTCAAATGACACATCTTAGAAGCAGCTTGGAATCGAGCACACATTAAACACTTAGTATTATATCGCGCTTAGATGCACATAAGTAAATCAATGAACCTATCATGGAACGATATACCTTTTGGTCCACACTTGGACCATCTTCGTTAAGGTCGAGGTGTCCATTGGTTCCCAATGGAGTCTTCATGGGTTTGTCTTTGTCCATGTCTAACTTCTTGAGTATATCTTGTGTGTACTTTGTTTGACTAATGAACGTGACATCCTTGAGTTGCTTTACTTGAAAACTAGAAAGAACATCAACTCCCCCATCATAGACATCTCCAACCTCTCAGTCATTATTTTAGAAAACTCATCACAAAAAGCTTTGTTAGTACAACCAAATATAATGTAATTGACATATATTTGTAAAACAAACAAGTCATCATTGAATTGCTTAGTTATGAGGACATCTCTCCTTTGCATACAATGCAAGGACCGATCACTACAGCACGTGCGCGACAATTGGATCTCCAGGTAGATTCTAATCTTGTCAATTGTTTTTCAGAATTTATGCTTGTTTCCATGCATGTTTTATTGATTAGGAACAATGGAAAGGACCAGCAAAGGCTTGGAGGAGTCAAGGAGGAGGAGATAGGACATGCACACCAAGGAGGAGTCCAAGCCCAACTCGACTTCGACTGCACCTCGGAGTCCAGGAGCTGCCTTCACCAAGATTGACGTCCCAGAAACATACGGAGTCATATTTGGACGTTCTATATATGGCTGGAACCACGATGTCATAAAGCTTCCAATGGAACCGGCCCCACCTCAAAACTCCTTTTGAGTTGACGGGAATCAGCGAAACAAGTGGGCATCCAGAATCTGTCCTGTGCTGCATCACCGTCCTTGGGCTGCTGGCCTGTGTATCGTGTGGAAGCCCATTAGGGTTGCGTCTAGGGGTCTTGCACGCCCCTAACTCCTATTTATACAGCAGTCGTCACCACATTAGGGTTGGGTTTTGCTTAGATACAATTTTTCATTGAACAGTGTCACCAATCACCGGTTGTGAGACCCCACTTCGTGATCAATTCAGTTTTGATTGCAACTTCTCAGTTCTTGCTTGTGTTCTTGATTGTGCTTGCTGGGATAAGCCTTCGTGGCGAGGTCATTCGTGTGACACGGGTGATAACCAAAGGAGCAGTGGTGTAGTGATTATGGGGTTCCGTTCCCTCGGAGCCTTTGATCATCAACATCGAGATCTCCACCCAATCAAGTTTACCATACCTCTCGGAATGTCGGGACTCATCCTCCTATTAAGTGGTATTCGTGCCAGGTTGACCGTGAGGTATACTTGTGTGCCTTTATATTCATTTTGTTTCATCCTATAGTTCACAAAAAGCCACAAAAAATTTTTACTTTCCCTGACCTACAACCCTCGCTCAGCCTTGTGCACAATTTAGTTTCGAAGTCCGTAGTTCTGAGTTCGTGTCCCAGGTTGAGTCTGGTTGCTGGTTTAGATTTGTTTTGGTTCAGTTTTGTTTCTTCCATCTACTGCCATCTACAAAAAACCAATCTACAAAAAAAGTTCATCCTCCGATTTATTTCGGCTTCAGTTCCCACCACCACCAAAACCTAATTCGGGGTATCCTCCTTAAACGACATAACTTTTCGCTCGGAACTCCGATTGGGGCACATTTTTTTATCCAGAAAGAACTCGAAAAAAATCCACATACGATACATTGGCTATGCCGGTCACGGCGTTTTCAAAAAAAATTAAAAAAATAAGAAGGCCCTCGTTTCGAACTCTGAAGTTCTAGCACCAGTTTTTCCAAATGCTCCTGAATTTGTACCGATCACATCTTTCATCGATTTGAGATAATACTTGGTGTTGTTTCTATTCTTGTGCCCCTGGTTGAGAAAAATATCAAGAAAATAAAGAGAAAAAATATTTGATTACTACTAGTGCCAAAAGACAAAAACAGGAGGCTCAAGGGGTTTTCTACTTGTGTTGTTTTCTGTATGAATGGATACTTGCTGATATTGTCCTTGTTGTTCATCATCTTTCATCCTTGTTCCTTGCTTCTTGCCACAACAGCCCTAATACATTTTTAGGCCAGCAACTAGGTGAAATTTTTTTGGACACTTATTCAGCATTGCTGTCTGTTACTAACTTGTGTGCCACATACATATACTACATTTGAGCCTTCCCAAGCTCCACCTTCTCTCGAGCAGAACGGGTAACCTCTGCAATCACACCCACACTCTGCTTGCTTTCACACCGGTCATCGTGGCACCTGCAGTGCTGGTAAGAAACTTGTAAGAGCGAGCTAAGACGCATCTTACTGATCGATTTTCCACTTCCACTTCAGAGAGCATAGTAATAGGGTTCTTCACGATCTTTTTGTCTTTGTTTTCTGTTTGTACTAACAATGACAGGAAAGAAGCCTATGGATAAGACCTCTGGTTCTACACCACTGGATGACGATGAGTGTGTGTCCCATATGGAACTAATGGACATGATGCGGGCGATGACCGAAGTTTTCAACAATTACCAAACCACTACAACAACCACCCTTCGGAGGCTTCATACAAGTGTTGCTGGTCTGTCAGCACGGTTGGACAAGATGGAGACTCATCTTCCCCAACAAGCTACACCCTCTATCATCCTTGATGCTCATGCACACGTACACTATGACACATAGGAGGATTCCATAACGACGAGGTTGATGCACAGCAGCGCCGTCACCCTCGACGAGATCGTCAAGGTATTGGAGGTAGACCTCGTCCTCATGCTCCTGAACAAGATAATGATCTTTAAGCTAAGATTAAGTTTTCTATTCCACCATGATTGGGAGATGACAGTAGAACAAAAATTTAGCTCTCATCTTGTTCCTGAGCGACATATAGTTAGACAAGCCACTAGTGAGTTTAAAGATTTTGCTATCATTTGGTGGAATGAACTTGTCAATACACGTAATGCGCCACAAACATGGGTTGCATTAAAAGAAGAGATGCGTGCTACGTTTGTTCCTCCTTCATATAGACATGATCTTCTTAAGATATTGCAATGCTTTGATCAGGGTGACATGACTATCCAAGAGTACTACCACGAGTTGCAGAAAGGTATGCTTCGTTGTGGGGTAGTTAAGGATCAGGAAAACCAAATTGTTAGGTTTTATGGGGACTTGCGGTGTGAGATCCATGACATAGTTGACTATAAGGAATATCATTCTATTCAACGTTTATTTCAACTTGCTATGTGAGCAGAAAAAGAAGTGCAGGGTCGCCAAAAGCATCAGCAGAACAACACCTTAAAGCCACGACAGCTTTCGGTGCCATCCAAAGCAGCGCAGTCCTCAAGCATATGTGCTTCTACACCACCCTCCACTGGTGTTGTACGCAGCACCGCACCTTCTACATCACGGCGACAAGATAACAGCAAGTCCCAGATGCCTCCAGGTGTTGTAGCAAAGGTTGCTGCACCCAACACTTCGACAAGTCGCACCTCTGAAATCAAGTGCCACCGCTGACAGGGACTTGGCCATATGCAACGAGATTGCCCCAGCAAATGGGCGATCATTGCCACTGCTGATGGTGGGTATGTTAGTGCTTTTGATATTGAAGATGAAAATATTATTGCAACTAACATTTCAAGTTCTGATGATGGTGCTGAGGAGGTTCTTGGTACATCTGCGACCAACAACTATAGGACTTTGATTGTGCAGCGAGCTTTGAGTGCCATGGTTTTAGAGGACGACAACCGCGAACGTCACAACCTTTTCAACATGTTTCTCGTCTTCAAGGACTGTCGTTTACATACCATCATTGATGGTGGTAGCAGCAACAATTTGGTGAATGTTGAGGTGGTCAAGAAGCTTGGCTTGACCACATGGGAGCATCCCCACCCTTATCACATTCAATGGTTTAACAACAATGGTAAGATAAAGGTAACACAAACAGTAAGGATACATTTTTCCATTGGTTGTTATCATGATTTTGATATGGTACCTATGGATGCTTGCTCTCTTTTGTTGGGACGTTCTTGGGAGTTTGATACCTATGCTATTCACCATGGTTGATCTAATAAGTATACTATCATGTATAAGGGCAAGAAAATTGTGTTGCTTCCTATGATTCCCACTGTGCAATTTGAGCATGAGAAAAAGAATAATGTTAAGCAAAAGGGTGTTTCCAATTCTGAAATTCAGCAACCTATTAAGTTGAAAAATCATGTTTTGCTTACAACTAAATATGATCTTGATGACTTATATGCCTCTAATGGAACTTGCTATGCTTTAGTGTGCAAACATGCTTTATATTCCATTGAGGATACATCCATTATTTTGCCACCTGCTGTTGCTAACCTTTTGCAGGAATATATGGATGTTTTTTCCTCAGAGATACCCCCTGGATTACCACATTTGCAAGGCATTGAGCACAAGGTTGATTTGATTCCAGGGGCGAGCTTGCCAAACCGTGCCGCCTACAGGACCAACCCTGATGGGACTAAGGAAATTCAGCGACAAGTCCAAGATCTTTTGGACCGCGGGTACATTCGTGAGAGCCTTAGTCCTTGTTTTGTTCCTGTTCTTTTGGTTCCTAAAAAAGATGGCACTTGGCGCATGTGTGTTGATTGTAAAGTCATCAATAACATTACCATTCGTTATCTCTATCCTATTCCTAGATTGGATGACATGCTTGATGAGTTGAGTGGTTTTGTTATTTTCTCCAGGATTGATTTGCGTAGTGGGTATCATCAGATTCGTATGGCTTTAGGTGACTGTCGGTACCCTGTCTACCGGGTACCCTATGATACTGCAAGAAGTGCAAGAGAGTTCTACCCGTCAGAGATGAAGGTCTCCTTAGGCCCCACATGTCATATTACATCGGACCCGCATCCCTCATATGGGATGTGTAATGTAAATCCAGAGCTAAACTCCCAAAACAGGGAAACTCTGCGATCTACACGTGTAGAACGACCCCGGACCTAACCCCAGCAGAGGGAAGCTCCAACGCCGACACGTGTATAGCGGTTCCGGAGCTCCCTCCCCGCAATGGAAAGCTCCAAAGCTGCCGTGTGTGGAGCTTCCGGACCTTCATCTTTGATGAATACATTGGCGGATCTCCTTCAGCGCGGATAATCAAGGGATAGTTAAAGCGGCAGTTACAAGACCTGATCACGTGTCGTTAATGTTGTATTAATGACACACGATCAGAGCACTGTTCATAAAGGTAACGCAGCCATTAAAGCATGTTATCACACTATTGACCATGCTTAATATTCATAGACAGTGTATTAGGCTATTAAATACGCTAGGGCCACATGTCGGGCCAGGCTAATGATGTAACGGTTAGTCTTTATAAAAGGACTGAGCCGCACGATACAGGGGGACAACTCCAAGCTGAGCCAGAGACTACACTTCCTAGCGATTCATAATACAACAACACACACCCCATGGAGTATGTTATTACGCTCAGGCGGCCTGAACCACGTAAATCTCTCGTGCCACCATCTTGCTCGTGATCTCTGCGCGCCCCAACCGAAACAAGAACCTCCGCGGGATACATTTGGTAGTACCGGAGGAAGTGTCGTTGCTACACTTCAACATTTGGCGCGCTAGGTAGGGGGAGCCGAGATTTCAAGATGGTGAATTTCGCTGCGGGATCTTCCAACGGCAATCGTGCTGAACAACCTGCTGGAGGCAATCCCTCCAACGTGCAGCAGCCAGCAGGTGCCATTGTTTCGGCAGGCACTATGGCACCACAGCCGTCATCTATTCCGGCAAACAATGATGGGCGACAAGATGGGGCATCTGCATCGATCACTGCATCAACAAACAACAACCCTGAGCACGCACTCATTACGGCACGAGCTCTCCTACAACATCCACCGCTCCAGGGGCACCCCGAGGTGCTATGGAATAGTGCAGAGCTAATGTCGACCATCTGGTTGCAGCTGTAGCCGGTGGTATCAGCAATAAAGGTCCTCCCCCTTCGGGGCGAGCACCATCACAACAACGGACCTTGTCGGACCGACTCGGTCTACAAGTCTCACAGCAGAGGAGACGTGTTGCATCCGAGCAAGTGACTTCGCTACCTCCTGGGGAACGACGCACCCACACCATCACCAGAATTCCAACTCACGACCTATGGTCGGAACTTGATCGCCATTACCGGCCGCAGGACGGTCGCGTCGATATTGAGCGTGATCACGAGAGACAAGAAGCTCGAGACAACCCTGCTCCTCAGAGAGTAGGGGGAGGCTGTTCTTCCCTGTCCATGCATCTAGGCATAGTCAGATGGCCACAAAAGTTCTGGCCTCACATGCCAGAAAAATTCGACGGGACTGTCAACCCCGCCGAGTTCCTTCAAACCTACTACACTGCTATACTGGCAGTAGGGGGTGATGAGGCCGTGATGGCCAACTACTTCCCGTTGGCTCTAACTGGGACTGCAAGGTCCTGGTTCATGAGTCTTTCATCCGACTCCATTAATAGTTGGGCGGATCTATGCCAACAGTTCACTGCCAACTTTGGGAGTTCTTACACCCCGTCTGGCACTGAATTGGATTTGTTTGTTGTAAAGCAAAAAATGGGGGAATCGTTGCGATCCTTCATCCCGCGGTTTTCTCAGGTACGGAATACTATTCCTTCAATCTCTAGCTCTTCTGTTATCGTGGCATTCGTACAGGGTGTTCGAGATAAAAAGATGCTGGAGAAGATTCCAATCAAAGAAGTCGCCAGCATCACAGAACTCTTCAGCCTAGCAGACAAATGTGCTAGAGTTGCGAAGGGCCGTGAAATGCACTCCAAACAACCTCCAGAGGCCAACAAGAAGTCCTCCAAAACTGAAGCCACTACATCTGGCAGTGGCAAAAAGAAAAATAAGCCCAACGGCAAGAAGAAGCCGTCGGCCGGCGCACCAGCCGCTGCAGCTGCTGCAGCTCCGGGTGGCCGAGGGCCACGCCCCGAGAAATGACATTGTCCTTCATTAGAAGACGGCACAGTTCCAAAGCATGGTGTCCGATCCACAAGACGGACAGAGACAACCTAGAAGAATGCCGAGAGGTCCAGAACCTTGTCGAGTGCTATAATAAGCACCGAGAAGAAGCTCCTCTCCGTCAGCGGGAAGGAAAACAAAGAGTCGACGAAGCTCCGGCTCAGGAGAAGCTAGATTTTCGAGACCCCAAGAAGGTCCTGAAAGCTGTCTACAACACTGTTGATGACGATTTCAACATCTCTGACAACGAGCGCCAGAAGACCCTGAACAGCATTTATGGTGGTTCTTGGGATATCACCTCTCGCTGCATCCTTAAGACAATATGGCGAGACATGGCCGTGGCAGCTCCCACTGCTAGGGCGAAGCCTCATCGGAATTGGATGGACACTACCATCATTTTCGATGCTTCAGACTGCCCCCGCAACATGATTGGAGCTGGCCAACTCCGGTTGATGGTGTCACCCACCATTAACAATATTCAACTCCACCATGTAATAGTGGACTGAGGTTCAGGGTTGAACCTCATAAGCTTCGAAGCTTTCGTTAAGATTCAGCCCCGGCCTTCGGACCTTTGCCCATCTCGACCTTTTCTGGGGTAGGTCCGGGAACCATTACTCCTCTCGGTTCCATCACACTCCAAGTGACCTTCGGGACTCGAGAGAACTACAGAACTGAGAAGTTGGTCTTTGACATTTTGCAGATCAGTCTGCCGTTCAATGCCATTTTGGGCAAGCTAGCCTTGTGTAGGTTCATGGCCGCCGCTCATGATGGTTACTTAGTGTTGAAGATGCCAACACCTGCGGGTGTTCTCCGGATCCGTGAATATTGCACTGCAGGAGTTACTGCTTTAAAAGAACTCTATGCGCTTACCACAGCACAAGAGGTAGCATCCGGTAAGGACCCAGCTCCGAATCCTCTGAGCATCCGTCATAAAGGCTCTACCTCTTCACCCCCTGTGCAACCAAGCGGCGACACCGACATTCTTGTCAAAGTCGTCAAAATTGGTTTTGATGCTGCTCAGACTACCCGTATATCAGGAGGTCTGAGCAACAAATAGGAACTCACGCTCATCACTTTCCTTCGAGCTAATGTCGACATGTTTGACTGGCAACCGTCACAAATTCTTGGGATCCCTAGGGAGGTGATTGAGCACAATCTGAAGATTTACCCAGACGCACGGCTTGTACACAAGAAGCCCCGAAAGAAATCAATCAAGCAGCAAAACTTCATCCGACAGGAGATCAAGAAGATGCTCAAAGCTGGTTTCATCTGGGAGGTGTTTCATCCTAAATGGCTGGCAAACCCACTCGTGGTGCCTAAGGCTAGCGGGAAGCTTCAGATGTGTATCGACTACAGCACCTTAAATAAGGCATGTCCAAAGGATCCATTCCCACTACCTAAAATAGATCAGATAGTGGACTCCACCTCCAGGTGTGAGCTACTGTGTTTCTTAGATGCATATTCTGGATATCATCAAATCCAAATGTCTAAGGAAGATGAAGATCATACTGCCTTCATAACAGTAGTTGGATTATACTATTATACCGCCATGCCATTTGGTCTTAAAAATGCTGCTTCAACATTTGTGCGAGCTATGTACAAAACATTTGGAGAGCTAATTAGAGACTTGGTGGAGGTGTACGTCGATGACATCGTCATGAAGATCAAGAGCAAGGAGTCACTCCTTGACAATTTACAAGTTGTCTTTGACAAGTTGCGCACCACGCGCACCAAGCTGAACCTGGACAAATGTGTCTTCGGGGTTAGTTCCGGGAAGCTTCTAGGTTTCTTGGAGACTCACCGAGGAATTAAAGCATATCCGGCGAAGATCAAGGCTATAGAAGATATGCGGCCCCCATCCCGCATCAAGGATGTCCAGGAATTAACTGGATGTCTAGCTGCGCAAACCAGGTTTATCTCAAGACTGGCAGAACCAGCGCTACCCTTCTTCAAACTCTTGAGGAAGTCCGAACCATTTCATTGGTCTGAAAAAGCAGAAAATGTGTTTCAAGAGCTGAAACAACTCCTCACCACACTACCAATATTGATAGCTCCGAATCCTAGTGAAATTTTATTTCTTTACATTTCGACAACCACCGAAGTTGTCAGTATGGTCCTGGTCGCGGAGAGACCGGAGCCACATCCAGTCCAGGAGCCCAGACTCTTCAGGGAGGGTGCGGGGTTACCTGAAGGCGTGTCCGCGTCCTAGCCCCCAGACACAGAACCTCAAGGTGAATTGCTAGGAGATCAACCTCATTCACCTAAGGGAGTTCACCTGGCTGACCAAGATGATCTGGACCCTTCTAGCAAGGTCCGGGTCGAACAAGGAGTTTTGGACCCCTCCGGGAGGGTCCAAGAAGCGCAGCATGATGGTTCGGATCCCTCCGGGAGGGTCCGGATTGATGGAGAAGAAGCTTCGGGCCCCTCTGAAAGGTTTCGGACCGTCCAACGCCCAGTGTACTTCATCAGTGAAGTGCTCCACGACGCCAAGACAAGATACATTGAGGTGCATAAGCTGCTTTATGCAGTTCTTATTGCCTCAAGGAAACTTCGTCACTACTTCCAAGCCCACAAAATATCAGTGGTAACTTCTTTTCCACTGCATGCTATCTTGCATAAACCTAACTCTACTGGGAACATTGCAAAGTGCGCAGCGGAACTAGTCGAGTTCGATCTAGAATTCGTGTCACGACAACCAATCAAAAGTCAAGCTTTGGCTAATTTTGTGGTGGAATGGACTCCTTCTCCATCAAACCCTGGGGGCCATAGTGAGCAAAGATTGGAACCCAAGGTTCAGGTATTCACTGAGCCTCACTGGACTCTCTTCTTCGACGGCTCCTTGCAGAAGCAAGGGGTCGGAGCTAGAATCCTTCTCCTTGCTCCGACCGGGGAGAAGGTCAAGTACATGGTTCACCTTGATTTCAAGGCGACCAACAACATGGCGGAGTATGAAGCTTTCATCTACGGACTCAAGGTGGCACTATCTTATGGTGTCAAACAGCTGTTTGTGAAGGGAGATTCACAATTCATCATCAAACAAGTCAAAGGTGAATGCTCCTGTAACAATCCTCAACTAACTGCTTATCTCCTTGAAGTCCAGAGGTTTCAGAAGGACTTCGAAGTCCTGGGATTCCACCATGTTCAACGTCTTCACAATGCTGAAGCTGACGAACTCTCGACGAAAGTCTCAACTGGAGCTCCGGCTCCTGACAAAAACTTCATCCGAAGGTTGCCAAGACCAACAGCTTAGCCTGCTGAACTGAGCGAAGGGGGCGAGGCCAGCACCACGAAGCTGGCAGTCCTGGTGGCCCTGTTACCCTGGCATCCACCAAGGGTCGTAGGTGCTGCCGGAAGCTTCGAGCAACCCAGCACGCAAGACTCAGAAGCTCAAGTTAGCCCCGACGCATGGATCTCGGAGATCCGGAGCTACTTGAAAGACAATATCCTTCCTGAAGATAGTATATTCGTTGATCGGATTGTCAGATTGGCTAAAAGATACACATTGGTAGAAGGGGATCACTATCGGCGCGGTGCCAATGGCATCCTAATGCGGTGCATTTCAAGGGAAGAAGGCCGCGAGCACCTCACGGAAATCCATGGAGGCGATTGTGGGAACCATGCTTATTCTCTCACGCTAGTCGGTAAAGCCTTTCGGCATGGTTTTTATTGGCCTACAGCACTCTAGGGAGCGGTTGAGCTAGTGAAAAAATGTGAAGCATGCCAGTTTCACGCAAAACAGATTCACACACCGGCTCAGTCGCTACAAATGATACCTCCTACATGGACATTAGCTGTGTGGGGCATGGACATCTTGGGACCCTTCTCAAAAGCCATCGAAAGTTACAGGTTCCTGTACATCGCCATCGACAAATTCACCAAGTGGTCGGAAGCAACTCCAACAATGACAATCAATAAGCAATAAGCAATCAAGTTCCTGAAGTCCATTATATGCAGATTTGGAGTTCCAAACAAAGTCATAACTAACAACAGAACCCAATTCACAAGTGCTGCATTTCAAGAATATTGCAAATACCTCGGCATTCAACTCAGTTATGCCTCAGTAGCTCACCCAGCAATTAATGGCCAAGCCAAGAGAGCAAATGCAGAAATCTTAAAAGGACACAAGACGCGCACATATGAGCGCCTGAAAAAGCATGGAGTCAACTGGATTGAGGAGCTTCCGTCCACATTGTGGGCAAACAGGTTAACTCCAAACCGGTCAATAGGGGAAACTCCATTCTTCCTGGTGTACGGAGCTGAAGCAGTCCTTCCTCCAGAGATCACCTTGGGGTCCCTCCGGGTCCAGACCTTCGACGTATTCGCGCAGGACCAGCTCCGGCGTGAAGACCTTGACCTCATCGATGAGGGAAGGTGCCAAGCAGCTGTACGGAATGCACGTTATCGCCAAGCGCTCTGGCGCTATCGTCAAAGGCATGTGCGCAACCAACAACTCGAGGAAGGCGATATGGTTCTTCGGATACTAACTCGTGAAGGGATGAACAAACTTTCCCCTGGCTGGGAAGGTCCTTTCCGAGTGATCAAAGTATCCCGACCCGGATGCGTTCGCTTGGCAACGAAGACGGGATTCCACTTCCCAATCCTTGGAACATCGAGCACCTTCGTAAGTTTTATGCTTAGAATCACGGAGGTGAGTCTGTAATTACACACGATGTGTGTTATAGAGTCGCTAAACAGAAACAAGTAGGTCCTCCGGGAGAACATCCGGACCCCTTCGGGAGGTTCTGGGAAGTTTAAGTACACTTCATACAGTCACCTCACTAGAAGTGTAACTACCTACCATAGGTTAGTACAAGATGTATAGCGCACTTAGCTTGGTCCCGCACCCTAAGTGTGTCCTTGTCTCCACTGTAATCCAAACCTATAATGAAAGATATTGTTGTGTGAAAACAGACTCCACGTGCATTTATTTTTGTACAAGGCTCGATCTATCAAATTATTGTTTTTTAACCTTCTTGTCTATAATGAAGTTGTGCAATTCTTTTTTAGTTTTCACCCAAGTTATTCATATGTGTTGTAAGTTATATTATTAATCTCTTTGGGTCTTAACATGTTGTATAGTCTACTTGCCTAAACGCAAAGCCAACATAGGTCTGGAGTGTGCTATCGACTTAGCCTGGTCCTGCACCCTAAGTACGCCACTCTACCTACACTCTGGCAGGCCTCAGTAGGGTGAGTACTAAAAAAGCATACGGGTCCAGAAGGGTTACATCAATATACTTGTTACCATATTGAGTTACTTCAGATTAAAAACTCAAATAAGAACAATAAGTCACAAACGATTTATAGACAAGAGGACGAATTTTACTTTTTTCTTGTATTTAATGTGCAGGAAAAACAGAAATTCATAGCGATGGTGGATGACACCGGAGCTACTAAGCTATGACATCCTCCGAGGGGACCCGCCGTTGATGTTTAATATGTTGATAGTGGGTAATGACGGAGATACAAAGCTCCGACAACCCCTGGGGGCCTACCTTCAACTATTCGTTCGGCGACATTAGGAGCTACCAAGCTCCAATAAATCCTAGGGGGTCCGTTGTCGACGTTTTATACGTTGATGGTGGGTACCGTCGGAGCTACCAAGCTTCGCCAATCTTAGGGGGCATGCCGTCGACGCGTCAGAAGCGAAGACTTCTGACCTAAAATCTACAAGTGTGAAGCATTCAAGTCATCAATATGCTATCAAATCATTTGGTACATGTCCACACTTCAATTGTGCACATATACCAGCAGGACAACAAGACAGATCGCATTATATTGAAGACAAAACAACAATGAAGTTCATGGCAAAGTGAATTTCATTAATTTGAAGCACTGGATTACAAAATTGGGATTAAAGTAGAAGGAAAAAGGAAGAAGTCCTAGCTACTGGAGGATCTATGTCCGGTAGAAGAATGTGGCGACTTTCTTGGCAACTTCTTGGACACTGGCCTTGGCGACGTCTTCCTCTTCAGCAATGGGACATTGGAGCACCGGGTCAAGAGAGAATTGGGGATCTCAGCTCACATAACACGTCAGCACATACTCTGCGACGTTTGTAGCCAGTGATTTCCCCTCTATCTCCAACTGGTCCGCAATGACCTCGGCCATCGTGTCAAGTTTGCCGCCAGCAGCGTTGAGGGCCACCAGTGCTCGGTCAAGGTCCAGCTCCGAATTGTTCGGACGTACAGGATTGAAGCCTAGTGGCATCAGCGTGTCGTTGGCTCGTTCCAAGAAGTCCCATACTTGGATGGACTCAGTCTCCTTCAAGCTTCGCAGCTCCTCCAGTGACTTCCGGGCGGCCGCAAGCTCCGAAACTTCTCGAGAGAGGCGCTCGACCAATTTGGCATGCTGTTGCATATTCTCAGCAACTTGCTTCTCGCGATCGATTAGCTCTGTCTCCCGGAGGTGGATGCGCTTCCGCCTTTCCACCATGTCTTTTTTCCTGCCTCTAACCTTCCCTTCCCTGGTGGCAACATCATCTTCTCTTTTCAAGAGCTCTTGCCCCAGTTTCCAGTATTTCTCCTTCTCCTCTTTGCTCCATAGATCCAGCTTTTTGCTGCTATTTGCCAAATTATGTTCACCCAGAGTCAACTTCTGGGTGACCTCCGCCTCCCTCTTCACAATATCCTCCTGCTGCTCTAGGAGCTTCTCTTCCCTTGCCTCAAGGTCTGCTCGGCACTTCAGGAGGACCTTATTCAATTCATTGAGGTTTTTGTGAGGCTCATCAGTGGCATCACGCCTCTCCTTGGCTTGCTCAAGGATCTCCCTGGAGTTAGTGTCGAGCGCCTGAATGGCAACTTTCTTCTCCTCCAACAGCTTGTCCTAGTATTTCAACCGGGTCTTCTCCCTCTTGATCCACTCCATCCGATCAGCCAGCCTTGTCTGTGCGAGCCTGGTCTCAAAGTGGAGTCTGTTGCGCCAATGCTCAAGGTGTTGCGCTCCTCCTTCAGGGCTTTGCTCTCATGATCGAAGGCGAGCTGGACTTATCGTAGGCTCGAGCAGGCGTTGTCTATGGACAACGCCAGAGGGATAGGATCCGGACCTGCTGAGACCAACCCTATAGGCTCCAGAGGATTTTCCATCACAAAAATTGGGTCCCACTCTACAAGGGTGGTCCCCTGAGCTCCTGCAACACTAGGGCCGCTCTGTGGAAGCCCTTTAGTAGCAGCAGAGGAGAACCCACTGGGGGAACTCCCACCTCTGGACTAGATGTCGAAGGCGCTACTTCTGGGTCTTCAATTACCGGCTCCAAGGATGGAGGACATGTCGACACCTCTTCAGGCCGCTCTGGCTCTGGTCCAGACACCTCCGGAGTAGCTATCTCCGGGGAAACAGCTGGAGCTTCATCCGGTGCCCCTACCACCTCCGGCTCAGACGCCGACGCGTCAGTCACTTCCAGTTCAGCGACTGGAGCTTCAAGCTTTTCTGGCTCAGTTGTCGGACCTTCAACAACTTCTGGCCCAAGGGCTGGAGCTTCACCCATCTCCGGCTCGATGTCCGGGGCTTCAATTGCCTCTGGCTCAGCGGCCAGGGATTCGATGACTTCCGGCTCAAAGGTCGGGG
The DNA here is from genome assembly GCA_036927565.1 of Tuctoria greenei. Lineage (NCBI taxonomy): Eukaryota > Viridiplantae > Streptophyta > Magnoliopsida > Poales > Poaceae > Tuctoria > Tuctoria greenei. The sequence goes on along the minus strand of JAYESD010000002.1, from coordinate 242,983,683 downwards.
CTTCTGACATCTCCCGTACTAGAGAATCAAACTCAGGCAATGTTGTCAGGGTTACATCTTCGACTTCTCCCCGTGGTCTGGTGCTACCATGGGAGTTTCCGGCGGGGACTCTGAATCCAAGTCCACGACAGCTGGCGCCGGAGCTGCCGTGACTTCTGCCACCACTTGAGGAGGAGGCTCGGTGGTCGAAGCCAGAGCTTCGATGTGTGCAGCCACGGTTGCTGCAATAGATGCCGGAGTTCCTGACCCTTTCTTCGATACCCTAGAAATAAAGGGGGGAGAAGATTAAAGGCACAGCAAAAAAGAAGACTAGCATTTTTAGGTGAGCACTCGATGCTTACCTAGGGATGCTACCGCCCAAGTCACCTCGGAACCTCTACTTTTGGGGCCCAGAGCCAGAGCCCACCAAGTCTGGTGAGACAACGACTTCGGACCTCAGCTGAGGACCACTTGTGGCAGCTGGAGTCCTCTCGGCTGGGGCTTCTCTTGGCCGAGAAGAACACCCAGGCCTGGAGCTCTTAGTCGGCACTGAAGCCAGTGTTGACAGCCCGAAGCTAGCGCCTCTCGAAGATGCCTGCGCTGCAGAAGGTGCAGCCATAGAAGACCTCCTCCGCCAGGGAGAAGGAGCCGCTGTAGAGGGAGCATCCCTGACGGACCTCTGATCAGCATGCTTCAGCTTCCTCTTCCGGCTGGAGGGTTCGGCTGGCTCTTTGCCCTTGCCCTTGCCGATGTCTTCAACCCTCCAGCTCGGGGCAGAGGTAGGCTCTCCTTCGGAAGATCCGGAGATTACCACATTGGAGGTCGGACGCCTCTCCACCTCACCAAGGTCATCAATCGCCGACATCTTCCTCCGGAGCTCTCTGTTGAACTGTGGCTCCATGTTCAGAGGAAGGAAAGCAGCCGGTGAAACCAAGTCATCGCTGTCGATGTTTATCCCATGCTGGAATTTCTTGAGATGAAGCATCAAAGCTTCATCATGCAAGTTGGACTTTAGACCAGTTTCAATCCGGTCGTCATCCATCACGCTGCTGAGGGCCCAGGCGAGCTTCTCCCTCTTCCTCAGTGGAGCCCATTAGTTGACTAGGAAGTTGCATAAGACAATATGAGGGGTCACTCCACCCTCCACGCATTCGTGGATCCTGGTAAGGATGGGGTTGAAGGCATCTGACAGCTCCGGAACTACACTCCAAGCGTCGGTGTCAATGTTGGGGAGTCCTTGGGGCAGCTCCAACCTCTCATGCTCCTCCACTGCAATGGTGACCCAGTACTTCTTCTAGTCATCCCATTTGCCGGAAGGGAATGACTTTAAGTACTTGAAGGGGCAGTTCTTGCACTTCACTAAATAGTAGAAGCCAAGAAGCTCAGTCCCCTTGCCGGGGTGTGGACAGTGAAGAAGGTACGAAACAGCTCGATGCAGGGGGGGCACCCACCCACATCTCGCAAAAGTGGACGAAGGTCGCCACTAGCAGAATAGAATGGGGGCCAAGATGATACAGTTGGAGACCGTAAAACTCCAGCAACATTAAAAGAAAGGTTGAAAAAGGTGGGATCAATCCCACCATGGCGTACGCAGAGAAGTACACCATGTCGCCATTACGCTCCTTTTTGAACGGGAGCTCACCGGCGCGGATCAGGTGGCTGAAGGAGTCACTGGACCACCCCATATAGGTCCGGACCTTCATCAAATCGTACTTGCTCTTGAGGCGGCTCTTGGGAAGACCCAACTCCATCGCGGCAAAGTGGAGCGATGGAAGGGAAAGCTAGGAAATGTTTGGGGGGCTCTGAGCGCAAGTTTGATCAAAAGCGTAAAGAGACCTCAAACGACGCATACTTTCCATCTTAAGTAAGCCTCCGCGATGCTTGGATGGAAATCGCAACAAGAGTGGAGTCACATTTCAAAAATCTACCCCGTCCATGATGAATGGGTCCAAGGCCACCGCTTCGAAGAGATCGAGGTTATTACCCCAGGGAACTATTGTCATGATGGGCGGCGGGAGACCCAAAGGCGGCACCCTGACAAGGCGCTCGGAACCAATACGGTTTTTTTTATGGGAACTAGCAACCTTCAATTGCGTGAGATCCGCACTCAAAGATCTCATCTACTGCGTTCATAACAAGCCACACGGCGATGGTTTAACCCCGGACCAACGCCCGAACGGCACATTAGGAGACTTTTGAAGTTGAAGCGTGGGAACCAAGGATGGCCCCACCTTTGGTAGAATAACTTAACCCAAAGGGTTTCTCCCAAAGGTGGGCCCGGGGGCCACTGTCAGTACCCTGCGTACCGGGTACCCTATGATACCGCAAGAAGTGCTAGAGAGTTCTACCCGTCAAAGATGAGGGTCTCCTCAGGCCCCACATGTCATATTACATCGGACCCACATCCCTCATATGGGTAGCTCCGGGGATTGACATGTGTAATGTAAATCCGGAGCTAAACTCCCAACACGGGGAAGCTCTGCGATCTACACGTGTATAACGACCCCGGACCTAACCCCATCAGAGGGAAGCTCCGGTGCTGACACGTGTATAGCGGTTTTGAAGCTCCCTCCCCGCAAGGGAAAGCTCCAAAGCTTCCACGTGTGGAGCTTCCAGACCTTCATCTTTGATGAATACATAGGGGGATCTCCTTCAGCATGGACATTCAAGGGATAGTTAAAGCAGCAGTTACAAGACCTGATCAAGTGTCGTTAATGCTGTATTAATGACACACGATCAGAGCACTGTTAATAGAGGTAACGCAGCCATTAAGACACATTATCAAACTATTAACCATGCTTAATATTCATAGACAGTGTATTAAGCTATTAAATACGCCACGGCCACATGTCGGGCCAGGCTAGTGATGTAACGGTTAGTCCTTAGACTATAAAAGGACTGAGCCGCACGATACAGGGGGACAACTCCAAGCTGAGCCAGAGATTACGCTTTCTAGCGATTCACAATACAACAACACACAACCCGTGGAGTAGGGTATTACGCTTAGGCGGCCCGAACCACGTAAATCTCTCGTGCCACCATCTTGCTCATGATCTCTGCACGCCCGAACCGAAACAAGAACCTCCGCGGGCTACATTTGGTAGTACCAGGGGAAGTGTCGTTGCTACACTTCGACAGTGACGAATGGAAAATTGCCTTCAAAACTAAATTCGGACTTTATGAATGGTTAGTCATGCCATTTGGTTTAACTAATGCGCCCAGCACTTTCATGAGATTGATGAACGAGGTTTTACGTGCTTTCATTGGTAAATTTGTGGTGGTTTACTTTGAAGATATCCTTATTTACACCAAGTCATATGATGAGCATCTTCAATATTTGTGTAGTGTTTTTAATGTCTTGTGCGATGCATGTTTATTTGGTAACCTTGAGAAGTGCATCTTTTGCACCGATCGTGTGTCTTTTCTTGGTTATGTTGTTACTTCGCAGGGCATTGAGGTGGACGAGGCAAAGATTGTTGCCATCACGAGCTAGCCACTTCCGACTACGGTCACACAGGTTCAGAGTTTTCTTGGTCTCGCAGGTTTCTACCGGCGTTTCCTGCGGGATTTCAACACCATTGCAGCACCTCTCCATGAGTTGACAAAGCATGGAGTCGTTTCGATGGGGACCAACACAACAACAAGCTTTCGATGCTCTCAAGTCAAAGCTCACACAAGCACCATTGCTGCAACTTCCTGATTTTGATAAGACCTCTGTAAAAGCCCGCATTTGAGAAACACAAGAAGCAAAAATATGAACTTAAATTTTTGAAGTTAAGTTATAAATTCAAACTCATAATGCTGGAATGCATAGTTCAAAATCACCCCTGCCAGCCTCTTGGTTCAAATAGTTGACATGTCCATGTTTAACAATTGTAAACTCTAGATAACCAATTAAATCAAGGCAATCTATGTGTTAACATTCAAATTTAGATCAAAATTTTGAATTCAAACCAAACTTGCTCAATATACACATCGGACTCCACCATGTAGTTCCTCCTAATTGGAAATGCAACCCTGCAAATTCACAGCATTTTAAGAGTTCCTTTGTTATTTTAGTTCAAATTTTGCAAACGGCAGTGAGGAGATAAAACCAAAGGTGGGACCCACCTATCAGTGGGCCCCACATGTCAGCACATCACATAGGAAGAATTTTCTTCCTTCTCGGTTGTGTGCGCCATGCACGGGAGCCGTCCGCTCCACGTCATGCTCGTTCTTACCTTCTTATACCCTTCTTGATTGTTCTATGCCTACCTCTGTTCCGTTCTGCGCAAGCTACACCCATTTCCTTGCCCTTGATGCAGCACAGCGCCGCGCGCCTGCCGCTGCAGCTCGCTGGCGGCAGCAGCGTCGACCGTGCCCTGCTCCCGCTCCTGCACGAGTAGGCTCGCTGGCAGCCGTGCTCAACACCAGCCCCGCCGCCGGCTGCCTCTGTTCGCGCCGCCCACACCGCCGCGGTGCTGTCCGCCTCTGCTCCGCTGGCGTGCTGTGCCCCCTCGCCACGTCTCAGCCGCCTCAGCTGCTCTGACCGGTTTCTGCTTGCCAGCCGGCGCCTTGCCGCCGTGGGCGCCCTGCGCATCTGCTGTACTGTGCTGCGCCCTGGCCGTGTCCCTGCGTGCTGGCGCCCAGCTCGCACCCGCGCCCAGCTTTGGTCGCGCCCTGCCGGCGCGCAGCATGCCGTCCGGCTGCTTGCTCGAGTCCTGGCGCTTGCTGCCTGCCTCGTGCCTTGGCCCCTGCTTCCACCGGCCTCTGCGCCCCGTGTTGCGTACGCGAGCCTCTGCCCCGCCTGTTGCGCTCTCTGTCACGCCTGTGCCCTCGTTCTTCAACCGCCGCTCCTCGTCACTGCGCGCGCCGCGCTGCAACCGCATACCACCCACAGCCGCATTGCGCCTCCGCGGAACAGCCGCGATGAACGTCGCCACCGAGCACCGTGGGCACCTTGCTCACATGCTTCGCCTGCTGCATCGCCGAGGGAAACCGCCACTCTGTCCATGGCAACACCGCGCTCTGCGCTGGCTCCCTACTCACAACGAGTACACCGTGCCATGCTAGCAGCACCATATCCATGCCAGCAGTACCGTGCCCGGGTGCCACATCAATGTTGCCACCTTCAAACTACATCATCACAGCATTCTACACTTCTGCTGCGTCCTGGCAGCGAAGAAAGTGATGTGTGTCATGTATGGTATGCAGGAACACGTCAATGACACAACAACGATGAGAATTGATCCAAGGTTAGCTCTGATTTGTGCAAGATTGATCGAGACAGTGCTGCAGTCAACATGTTCGATGAAATGTTTACAAGACAAAAACAACTGTGATGATGAGCAGTACTAATCAGTGATACCGGAACGCGACAACATCACAATGGGAAAGGTCAGCTAGGCCTCGAGGACCTCTGAATTGTGCAAGAATGAATGGATCGAAGGTGCAGCCAAGATGTTCGATGAAATGTTTATAAGGAAGGAACCAGATGTGTTGACGTTCAGTGCTGGTCTATGGATGCAGGTATGTTGTGGTGTGGAAATCGACAAAGATATGTGCCAAGGTGCTCTATAAATGTTGATGAAGTAACCGGGTCAAGAACACAACCAAGATGCTCGCTGAAATGCATACAAGATGAGTATGCTTATAAAGATAGCAAGGTAGTGCGACTAGTGTTGTGTAATCCTGCACATATTGTTTAGTGATTGGGGGTGGCTAATTGGTCATTCATTTCTGTTACTACTTCTGTCTTGTGATGTCTCTCCCTTCACCTCAAGCTCCTTATCAAGGGTCCATCTAATTCTTGTAGATTGGTTAATAGTCATTCTCATCATAGGAACCTCAAGAAGTTTATATGATCCAGTCTTCTATGGTTACTAGGAACCGTAGAACTGATTTCTTACGATACAAAGGTAATGTAGAGTAAGAATCCTAGAACACTTTAGACCCATAGTAAGTTCCTCCTAAGTCCTTAGAAACTTTGTAGACCGTCTCTTAGTTCTTAGATGACTTTAATTCTTCAGTTATAAGATTTAATCTGGAGTTTCAATCTTACGCTTTGCATAGTCATCTCATACCTTAATCGTGCTATGTTTCACCTTGATCCCTTAGTCATCCTTACACTACTCAGTCGAATGCTTCTTCACCAGTCAGTCTTATCACTCTTGTGTGGCATAGCTCCAAGTGTTGATTGCTAAGTTGCAATGTGTGCTTGCATTGCACCTTTCAATTCTTACCTCGACACTACTATGATGACCTTGACTCATCCTCTGTTTCTCCACAGAACAGAGACATGTATGTCCCTCCTAGTAAAGCTTCTCCTTAAGGTGTATACAATCCGCTGAGTCTAATATTATATTACATTGCTCCCTAACATGCATAATCTTGTCAATAGGAAACATGACGAAGATGATCGACGAGGAGCTTCACCTGGAGGAGGATTCGAGGAGTCACCATCTTGCAGTTTCATGGCTAATTCTTCGGAGGAAGATCAATCCTAACTATTGACATTTGCCTAGTCGCAAACCAAGGCAAGCCCCATTTGCATTTAAGTGATTTTGCGAAGTTTTGATTTGTATCACTTATGTCTAGGGTGAATTTTGTGCATTAGGGATAAGGTGCTTGTTACTCCAGTTGCATGACCCACAAATCCCCTGGAGTATTGGGTAGGTCTACAGCTTGCCGAATAGAAAATGTCATGCTAATGTTTTGAGGAATTCGGTAGAAGTCGAGTAGTTGGAATCTACTCGCGAGATAGGATTTTATCACACGGGTATCAAAAAATGGTTTATGAATATGAATTGGAGACCTAGCAGCAGGATAGGTGCAGCGAGACGTGGTCTCACATGCGTAGCCCTGCTTGTGTTGATTGAGGATCGATCCGTGTGTGGCCCCGTTGGACAAGTTTGAACTGTACCGGATGCATACTGGCTATATGGAAACCAGGAAACCGATGTAATTGGTTAACCTGGGTGTCAAGGCTTACCCTACCATTTTATAGGAGTGGGTTGAGGGCAGCAAGGTGTAAATCTGCTGGCGGGCACAGACAGCTCTGCGTGGGGACCTCCTACCCATTACGGAAGGACCGGTACGGCATTTGGGTTTCCTTTGAAAGGTTGTTGCATACAGCATAGTATTGAAGTGTGATTCGCTCCACTTCCTAAATGGGTGTATGTGACGTGTTATCCGAGTGTCTACTGATTGCAATCACCGTCCCTCGCGGTTATTTGAGTATCGCTTGTTCATGCACCGTGACGTAGTAATCCACAGTGGTTAAAAATATTATGAATTGCTGCAATGACTACAATATTGTATTGCAACCTTGTGTGGCTTAGAGATAGCACAATTAAAGTTTACAGTTTCTAAACACTTAACCTGTAATAGCATTATGTGCTTTGGGCAAGTCATATCATCGGCAAAGCGTTTCTTGTTTGATTGCAGAGTCTATGATGTGTTGTGCCTGAGGAATGTCATTTCCTACTTAAAACATGACTATAAGGATCCACCTGTAGGCGAGTCTACTTATGCTATTTCCTACCTATGTTTAGTCTTTACCTTGCATATGTCTAGTGAGACGGGTCAGTCTTGCTGAGCATTATGCTCATGTTTGTAGTTAATGAGTTTTTGCAGGTTATGCCATTGATGAAGGGCTTGACGGCAACGCCTTACCCTCATCAGGGTTCATGGCTAAGTGGGAGCCTTGCACTCCGCCGTGATCAGGAGAGTGAGTGTTGCTAGGGCGAAGCATCCTAAGGGCATGGATGACTTTGCTTTTGCATAGCTAGAGCTGAGAGCGTAGCTATGATGTATAGACTCTTTTCTTCGTTTTGTATTGTAAAAACTTCCGCTGTGTTTATAAATAAAAGACTTGGTTTGTATTTTATTCTAGTTCTTTTCATGTATAATGTTGGGTGTCGCATCGCATGACACCATCCAATGAGATCCTTGGGTGTTGGGACCGTGATCCCCACAACCTTCGAGCTTGAATGTGATGCGAGCGGCATTGGCATTGGAGGAGTGCATGGGCCTTCGTTGAATTATTCTACATATGACAAAGAACTTTATGCTTTAGTGTGTGTCTTACAAACTTGGCAACATTACCTATGGTCTAAAGAATTTGTCATACATTAATATCATGAGTCTTTGAAGTATCTTAAAGGACAAGCTAATCTGAACAAATATCATGTTAAATGGATTGAGTTCATAGATTCATTTCCTTATATCATTAAACATAAGAAAGGGAAAGACAATGTGATTGCCGATGCTTTTTCTAGACGTTATATCATGTTGTCCCAACTTTCTCATAAAATCTTTGGTTTAGAAACCATAAAGAGGTTATATTCTATTGGTTTGGACTTCAAAGATGCCTATGAAAATTGTAGAGAGGGAAGAACGTGGCAAAAATTCCTGCTGCGTGAAGGCCTTCGCTACCGTGCTAACAAGTTGTGTGTTCCAGCTAGCTCCATTCGTCTTTTGTTGTTGCAGGAAGTGCATGGAGGTGGTTTGATGGGACATTTCGGTGTTAAAAAGACAGAGGATGTGTTGGCCGCTCACTTATTTTGGCCACGAATGAGGCATGATGTGGAGCACTATGTTTCACGTTGCATGACATGCAACAAAGCTAAGTCTCGACTTAACCCACATGGTCTTTATATGCCTTTTCCTGTTCCTAGTGCACCTTGGGAGGATATTTCTATGGACTTTGTTTTAGGATTACCTAGAACAAAGAGGGGGAGGGGTAGTGTCTTTGTGGTTGTTGATCATTTCTCTAAAATGGCTCATCTTATACCCTGCCGCAAGACTGATAATGCTTCACATGTTGCTAATATGTTCTTTAATGGAGTTGTGCGTTTGCATGGTGTTCCCAATACTATTGTTTTTGATAGGGATGTTATGTTTTTTAGCCACTTTTGGAGAACTTTATGGTATAAATTGGGAACAAAGTTGCTATTTTCTAATACTTGTCATCCTCAAATTGATGGACAAACGGAGGTAGTTAATTGTATCTTATCTACTATGTTGTGGGCTGTTTTGAAAGATAATTTGAGGTTTTGGGGGGAGCGTTTGCCACATATTTAGGCCCCCTTTGGTACAGCTCCGAGCTTCTGATTTTCTGAATTCACTTCTGATTCTCTGATGAAGTGATTATGTGGCTGAAAGTGATTCTCAATGATTTTCTAGAATGAACTCTTAGAATCGGGATTGAGAATCACTTCACAGAATTAGGAGAAGCTACTTTTTTCAGCTCTCAGCCTCTTAGTCAATTCAGAGAATCACTTCAGAATCACCTAAGAATCACTTCTCCTGAAAAATAGTGTTTGGCATAGCTCCACAGATTCTGCCTGAGAATCAGCATCGTGAAGCTCTGCCAAAGGGGGCCTTAGTTTGCTAATAACAGGGCTATTCACTCCACAATCAAGTTAAGTCCATTTATGATAGTCTATGGTTTCAGTCCTCGTGCTCCCATTGATTTGCTACCTTTATCACATACTGAAATTGTGAACTTAGATGCTACACAACGTTCGGAATTTATTCTTAAGTTGCATGAAACTACTAAGTTATAAATTGAAAAAAATGAATGAAAAGTATCGCATTGCTGCTAGTAAAGGTAGGAAGGAGGTAAAATTAGAACCCGGTGATTTGGTGTGGGTTCATTTGAGAAAAGATAGGTTCCCGGATTTGAGAAAGTCCAAACGCATGCCACGTGCTGGTGGACCTTTTAAGGTTCTTGAGAAGATAAATGATAATGCATATAAACTTGAGTTGTATCCCGAGTTTGGGGTTAGTCCCACATGTAACATTTCAGATTTGAAGCCATACTTGGGTGAGGAAGATGATCTTCAATGGAAGGACGACTCCAATTCAAGAGGGGGAGGATGATGAGGACATCTCTCCTTTGCATACAATGCAAGGACCGATCACTAGAGCACGTGTGTGACAATTGGAACTTCAGGTACGTTCTAACCTTGTCAATTGTTTTTCAGATTTTACGCTTGTTTCCATGCATGTTTTATTGATAAGGAACGATGGAGAGGACCAGCAAAGGATTGAGGAGTCCAAGGAGTCAAGGAGGAGGAGATAGGATGTGCACACCAAGGAGGAGTCCAAGCCCAACTCGACTTCAACTGCACCTCGGGGTTCAGGAGTTGCCTTCACCAAAATTAGCGTCCCGGACACATACAGAGCCGGATTTGGACGTTCTATATATGGCTGGAACCAGGATTTCATAAAGCTTCCAATTGAACCGTCCCCACCTCATAATTCCTTCTGAGTTGACGGGAATCGGTGAAACAAGTGGGCATCCTGAATCTGTCCGGTGCTGTGTCACCGTCCTTGGGTTGCTGGCCCGTGTATTGTGTGGAAGCCCATTAGGGCTGTGCCCAGGGGTCTTGCATGCCCCTAACTCGTATTTATACAGCAGCTGTCACCACATTAGGGTTGGGTTTTTCTTATATACAATATGTCATTAAACAGTGTAACCGATCATCTGTTGTGAGACCCCACTTCGTGATCAATTCAGTTTTGATTGCCGCTTCTCTGTTCTTGCTTGTGGTCTTGATTGCACTTGTAGGGATAAGCCTTCGTGGCGAGGTCATTCGTGTGACACGGATGATAACCAACGGATCAGTGGTGTAGTGATTGTGGGGTTCTGTTCGCTCGGTGCCTTGGATCGTCAACGTCGAGATCTCCAGCCAATCAAGTTCATCATACCTCTTGGAACATCGAGACTCATCCTCCTATCACTTAGTGAATAAAGTGTAATCCGCCTTCCCAATCTTGAAACCATTTTGAGTTAAGAAGTCTCTAAGGCACTCATACCAAGCTCTAGGAGCTTGTTTGAGGCCATAGAGAGCCTTACGCAATTTGTATATATGGTTTGGGAATTCTTGATCTTAAAAGCCGGGGGGTTTCTCCACAAACACCTCTTCTTTGATTGGACCATTAAGGAATGCACTCTTGACGTCCATTTGGTATTGATTAAAATCATGGTGAGTAGCAAAGGCAAGTAATATACGAATTGATTCAAGCCTAGCTAAGGGAGCAAAGGTTTCATTGAAATCCAAATCTTTGAGTTGTAAGTACCCCTTGGACACAAGTTGTGCCTTGTTCCTTGTAACCACCCCGTGCTCGTCTAGTTTGTTGCAGAACACCCACTTGGTGCCCACAACATTGGTGTTTGGTCTCTTCACGAGCTCCCATACTTGATTTATTTCAAAATTGTTGAGCTCTTCTTGCATGGCCATCACCCAATCCGGATCTCGTAGTGCTTCTTCAACCTTGTGAGGCTCCAAGGAGGAAACAAAAGAGTAATTATCACAAAAATTTTCAACACAAGATTGAGTAGTTACTTCCTTGGAGATGTCTCCAAGGATGTTGTCAATGGGATGGTCCTGTTGAACACTTTGATACACTCTTGGGTGAGGTGCTTGAGATCTTGGATCTTCATCTTCCTCATTTTCTTCGTCTCCCCCTTGATTGATGCCTCCATTTTCATCTTCTTGGAGCGCATATTAGGTTCCTTGAGCTTGACTATTTGAGGAATAGCTTGCTTGATGTGTAGGATGATCACTTGAGTCTTGAGGTTGTTCCTGTGGTCGAATGTCTCCAAGTGCCATCCTTCCTATCACCACTTGTGGAGCTTCTTCTTGATATAGCACATGACGATCAACTTGCTCCTCTTGGTAGCCATTAGTCTCATCAAACACTACATCATGTGCTACTTCAACAATTCTGGGGGATTTGTTGAAAACACGATAGGCGTAAGTGTTTGAGTCATAACCAAGCAGGAAACCCTCATCGGACTTAGAAGCAAACTTCGAAGTCCTAGGCTTCTTGTTGAGAATATAGCATTTTCTCCCAAAAACACAAAAGTAAGAGATGTTGGGTTTGTTACCGGTTAGGAGCTCATAAGATGTCTTCTTCAAGATGCGGTGAAGGTACAACCGGTTTATGGCATGGCAAGCAGTATTAACCGCTTCTACCCAAAACTGGTCCGACATCTTGTATCCATCAAGTATGCTTCTTGACATCTCAATGAGAGTCCTATTCTTCCTCTCGGCCACCCCATTTTGTTGAGGGGAGTAGGGGGGGCGAGAACTCATGCTTGATGCCTTCTTCATCCAAAAACTCTTCAACTTGAGTGTTCTTGAATTTGGTGTCATTGTCACTCCTTATGGTCTTGATACTAAGGAGAACTCATTTTGAGCTCTCTTCAAGTATTTCTTGAGGACACATTGAGTCTCACTCTTATAATGCAAAAAGAACACCCAGGTGAAATGTGAAAAATCATCAACAATTACAAGACCATATTTGTTACCGCCAATGCTTATGTAGGCGATTGGACCGAAGAGATCCATGTGTAGAAGCTCCAATGGTCTTGTTGTCACCATGACGTTCTTGGATGGATGTAGATCTCCAACTTGCTTTCCGGCTTGACATGCGCGACATGACCTATCCTTTTCAAACACAACATTCTTTAAACCACGGATGTGCTCGCCCTTAAGAATTTTTTGCAAGTTCCTCACCCAAACATGGTCTAGTCTTCTATGCTAAAGCCATCCCATGTTGGTTTTTGCAATTAAGCATGTATCAAGTTGGACTTTATCCGCGGAGAAATCCGCAAGATAGAGCTTTCCCTTGAGTACACCCTTAAAAGCAATTGAGCCATTGCTTCTTCTTGTGACGGTCACACCCACATTAGTAAAAAGATAATTATAACCTTTGTCACATAGTTGTTATATGGACAAGAGGTTATAATCAGAGGAATCAACATGTAAAACATTGGATAGAGTATGATTAGGAGATATAGCAATTGTACCGGTGCCAAGGATTTTTTCTTGGCTATTGGTTCCAAAGTAGATCCCCTCACTTGGATCTTCATTTTGATCAAACTCCATAAACATCTTCCTCTCTCCAGTCATTTGATTTGTGCATCCACTATCAAGAACCCATTTGGTTCCACCGGAGGAGTATGCCTACAAAATAGAATTAAGCCTTGGCTTTAGGTACCCAAGTGGTGTTGGGTTCTTGGATGTTAGTCCAGAGCCACTTGGGCACCCACACACAAGGTTTTGGACTCTTGCGGTGTGGCCCAACATACCTAGCATAAGCCTTTCCAAACTTGTTCCTTAATGAAACATATGAGGCATCAAAATCATGGAACAATGCATGAGTTTCCTTTTTAGACATGTTAAGAGATGTAGCAATGTTCTTTCCTTTATCATTGTTGTATGAACCTCCTTTGACAAAACAATCAAGTCTTTTCCATCCTTGGGAGTTTTGGCACTTTGCCTCTTCTTCATAGAAAAGCCAAGACCATCCTTGACAAGGGGATGTCTTGTGTTGGTGTATGCACTACGTGCATATGCCATCTTCTCCTTGTCAAAAATGCCACCTTTCTATGCTTGCTTGTTTTGTGCCACATTAAGCTCATCTTTAAGTTTCAATATCAAGTCAGAGCACTTGCAAGCTTGAGATGTTTAGGATTTGATAATTGTGGAAGGTGAGCTTTTAGAGGAAGAAGATACATTGACCTTGAGATACTCCACTTGTGTTTCAAGGATCTTGTTAGCTTTTGTCAAGCTAACAAGTTCATCCTTTAGCACAATTGTAGTGTTCTCAAGGTCTGAGCAAGTTTCCTTGCTCAAAGCGAGTTCACGCTCAAGTGCATTGCTTATTTCTCTTTCAAGCTCCAAGAGCTACTCAAACTCTTGACATCTCGCCTTTTGTTGGATGAGCATGTCCTCCTGACGGTTAATGAGCTATTCCTCCTCAAATATCTCATCCATTAACAACTTCAACCTTTTCAAGGTACTCTTACTCTTATCTTTAAGAATATATTCATTTTCACTACTACAATCAAAATCATCATGTGAAGAAATTAAAGAAGATGATTTAGATTTAACTTTCTTTCTTACCACCTTGGCCATAATGCAAGTTGGCCTTGAGTTCTCCAAGTTGGGGAAGAGCTTGTTCTCCGTGGTTGACTTCTTCATATCAATTGTTGCTATTTTCTCTTCTTCATTGAAGGAGGATTCTTCATTTGAATCCCACTCCTTCCCAAGGTGGGCATGTCCCGATTGCTTCTTCTTCTTGAAGCATTTCATTTCTTGAGACTTGCCCTCCTTCTTCTTCTAGTTCTCTTCATGTGGGCAATCCACAATGAAGTGGGTGTACTCCCCACAATTGTAGCAAGCCCTCTTTGATCTTGTCTTGGGCTTGTCTTTGCTTTTACCTTCATGATGGTAGCTCCCCCTTCTCCATCTCAACATCTTCTTGAAGTTATTGATGAAGAGTGCCTCTTCCTCATCGATGTCGAGGCTCTCTTCATCACTCTCTCCTTTTTGTTGAGATCTTGAGGATGTTGCCTTGAATGCAACATCTCTCTTCTTGGAGGTGGAGAGCTTTTGGAGGTCGTTGTAGAACATAGTTTCTTGCTCCATCATCTCATGGTTGATGATTCTCCCTATCACTTCTTCGGGAGTCATCTTATGGAATTCTAGACTTTTACAAATTATTGAGCAAAGAGTAACATTTTTAGGCATGAATGCCCGAATCATTCTCTTCACCACTTCGTGGTCCGTCCACCAAGTGCTTCCATAAGATCGACTCTTGTTGATGAGGGTCTTGAGGCGGTTGTACATGTCTTGGGGGGGCTCACTATCCATGATAGTGAACCTCCCAAGTTCTCTTTCAATAATTTCGATCTTGGCCTCCCTTATGACACGGTTGCCCTCATGTGCCATCTTGAGTGTGTCCCATATTTCTTTGGCCACCTCCAACCCTTCAATACGGTTGAACTCCTCTCAAGTCAATGAGAAGGTGATCACTCCAACCGCTTGAGCATTGCGGTGGAGTAGGATCGCTTGCTCCTGGGTAACGTCTTCCTCATTATTGGGAAGATGAACACTTGTCAAGACAATTTGCCACAAGCTAGGGTTTAAGGAAATGAGATGCATCTTCATGTTATGCTTCCACATAGAGTAATCATTTCCATCAAATTGGGGAGGTTTCTCAATAGGAATAGATAAATAGTGATTCCAGTTAATCGCTCATAGTTGTAAGGATATCGGAAGTAGTCTTGTGAACTACACCCATTGTTGTTGTCGATTGGGTCGATCGCCTTGGTCTCCTTCTTGGGAAGACCTAGCTTCTCACGAAGTCCCGCCTTGAGTAGACACACTTCCTTGTCATCATTGGGATCATCTTGAAGAGCATCGACATTCTTCATCTTGTCATCTTCAACGATCAATGGAACTTCGTTGTCACCCCTTCCGACCATCTCCTCTCCTAGTTGTTAGATTCTTGGTGGAGAGCCTTGCTCTGATACTGGCGGCACCCTACAGACGGGGTACCCTCGCACACAAGGTTAAAGCACCTAGGCACGTTCGGTGGCGCCACGTGTCCCGAAGGTTCCAGACCTCGGCCTTCCTCATGGATGTGCTCCGGCACTGTCACGTGAGCCTAAAGATGGGACTCGGCTCCTCCTTTGAGGTGGGCTCCCGAGACGCCACGTGTAGGGACGGGACCTCACCCAACCTTAGGGGAGAGCTCCGGTGCAGCCACGTGGCTCGGAGCACCAAGTCCAGCACCCCCCGCGGGAAATGGCTCAGAGCTGCCACACTCCCTGGAGAGCCCCGGAGCTGCCACGCATCATGAAGAACTAGGGCGGGCCTCCCCAACAGAGGCCAGCCCCAACGCTGCCACATGTCTTGCAACTTGCCCTAGACGGTAAGATGCGGGAGTTAAGGTATGGTGCACCCTACCCAAGTCAAGCATTGAAGACGCGCACCCACCTCCGGCGCACAACGCGAAGCATGCAAACGGTCAGAGACCGCTATGACCAATCGCATCACAGTGAAGGCATTGCATGCCTATCCCACTCGGCCAAGTGGGTAGCTTGCGGCAACAAGACAGGCTGACGGGACACCTTCTACCGTCATCAACAACGGCGCATGGGCTACTGACGAGAGAGGTGGCAAGACGGCAAGTCTTCACTGCCACAGTCAGAGGAAGCTTATGCGAGAAGCATAGATCTTTAGGATAAGATCGCCCTGGGACCACCTGTCGGGCCATGAACCCCACTTGTAAGGCATCTGGCCTTGTCTATAAAAGGACCAGACCACCACCATTACGAAGGACCCAAAATTGAATCTCCGATACACACACACACACATTCACACACTAGCAATACAATCCACCGTGGAGTAGGGTGTTACGCTCCTTGCAGCCTGAACCACGTAAAAATCACCGTCTCATACACTCTCATATGCGCGTACACATGATTGAGGCCTAAGCCCTGCCGAACAAGAACCTTCGTGGGCTACTCTTTAGCAGATCTGGGGGAAGTATCATATAAACACTTCGACAGATACCAATTGAAATTTGCCTAGAGGGGGGTGAATAGGCAATATGACCTGAAATCACTTCATCAAACGAGATTAAATTCCTGAGGCCGGACTAGTTTGGTATGGGTCGGACTAGTCTGCTCGGCACAGGGTGAAAACCTAAAAACTTTATTTCTACAAGTTGTTTGCGGAATTTAGGTTCACCAAAGATAGATGCAATGTCTAGCAACCTAGTACAACTTAGATTAACAAGTGCAAGCAGTTAGGTTGCAAGATTTCAACGAAGAACAATATGAAGAATGATATGAACCCCAAAAGCAATTCTAGTTATTACGGGATGTAAAGCGAAAAGTGAGACACAATTTATCCAGTGGTTCATCTCCACAAAGAAGCCTACATCTACATTGAGAAGTCCACACAAGGATCGGGTCTCACTTGACCCTCTTCTCACCAAGCCACCACAATTATCAGCTTGGTTTCCACTATATCAAAGGGTAATCACCAAGTTTCTTGGGGCTGCTCACAAGTTGAGGCTCCCATGAATCAATACAGCAAGGAGCACACGAAGCTCAACTCAAAGAAGCCACAAAACGCTACATCGAGTGCAAGAGATCAAACCGAGAGCCAAAGAATGATGATCTTCCTTCAATCTCATTCCCAAACCCTAATCTCTTCAACATTAGGTCTTAGAGGGCAAGTAGGACGAGTAGAAGGCTTTAGAAGGCTCAAGGACTATTGTGGTGGCGCTAGGGTTCAAGATACTTCAAATAGGGGTTGGGGTCCCATTTTATAGGGGTCCCGACAATTAACCAGTGCCATCAACACAACCCCAGACTAGTCCGGCCCTCTACCACGGACTAGTTTGGCCTTTTGGGACCACCGACAGTTTGACGTCACCAGTCGAAAAAATAGGTGACGTCCCCGCCAAACTTTTAAATTTCAAACGATCACTGGCAACACAGACTAGTCTGAAGTCAGACAAAATACTTTAGTCCGGCTGAAAATGGACTATTGTGGGAGAGCTCGGACTAGTCCGGCCTCTGGGGCGGGCAAGTCCGGCCTCCTAGGACTTGGCTTCGAGATATCTCACTAAGGTATAAATGAACAAGTCCGTACAACAACGGACCAGTCTGAACTCGAACAGAACCATTTGGTCTGTCACAAAACAGACTACTCTCGGGTGTCTGGACTAGTCCGGCCCCTAGGGCGGACAAGTCCAGCCTCCCAGGAGTTAGCTCCACAGATGCTCACCAATGATGAACGGACTAGTCTGTACCCATACGGACAAGTCTGATCTCCAACAGAGACCTTTAGTCCGTTACAAAACGGACTTCTCTGGCAACCCGGACTAGTCCGGCCTAAGGCCCGAACAAGTCTAGTGCCTGGAGTTTTTCTCTCTCAACGGCTTCTCACTTGGGTATTTCTCTCAACTACCACTTTGAGCCCTCTTTGATGATCTCAATGCACATGATACACTCACCTTCACACTTGATACAGCTAGTCTAAACTTAACACAATAGAAACCCTAATTTCTATGCTTGAGTCTTCGGCGCCCGTTTCAACCTTTTCCTTTTAGAGGGATTTTGTCTCATTTCAATCATCACTCCTGTGCTTAGGATGAAATCAGCTCATTAGTCTCTTAACTATCATCATCAATCATCCAAAACCCACGGGGATGCCTAGATGCACTTTCAAGGTTAGATCACATGTTCTAAACACTTTTATAAACACTACTCTAAACAATGGTTGTTATCGTCCACTTTATTAAACACTGCTCTAACTAGTCCCTCTTAAACCTGCCAGGTGGAGGTTAGATCGCATGTTCTTCAACTTGAGCTGGGAATCATAATTTTCGGACTGCAATCTCCAAGCTCTCTCTGCGTCGATTTTGGATCATTGCCCTATTCTCCTCTCTCGACAAGGCCTGGCCTCCAAAAACTATCATTTCAGATTCGAATCCTTCTGGACCCGAATACCGGGCTTCACTGAACTTGTTCCCCAAGCTTGGAATACCCCATCAACATCAATCAGTCAAATCCATAACCTCCATGCTAAGTTGCAGAACACGGTGGCTGCTTTACGGAAATGGAGTTCCAAGCTCTTTGGGAAAAATAGGAAGCACCTTCAACTGGCAAATGAATTCATCTGTCACCTCGATGTTGCTCAGGAGCTTCGAAGCCTGACGTCGGATGAACAGTGCTTCAAACGCGACTCAAAAATAGGGTACTGGGGCTTGCAGCAGTAGAGAGATGTCGTAAAAGGCAGGCATCTAGACTTGTCTGGCTGAAGGAAGATGATGCATGCACAAGATTTTTCCATGCCAAGGCCAGTGCCAGATGTCGAAAGTTGCACATTGATCGGCTGACCAACAGAGATGGTGAGTGTGCCACAACGCAGGATGACAAAGAGCAAGTTCCTTTTTGTCATTACAGCTCCTTGCTGGGAACCAAGGTGCCCCAATCCACCTCCTTCAACTGGCCCTTTCTCAACCTTCCTCGCTTACCACCTAATCAACTTGATGCTATGTTCACCAAAGATGAAATATGGCGTGCGGTGCAGGACATGCCTGCTGAAAAAGCGCTTGGGCCGGGTGGTTTTAACGGAGAATTCTATCGTTGTTGTTGGCCTATAATCAATCCACGAATTCTTGATGCCTTCAACAGTGTGTACAATTTGCATGGTGGATCCCTGGGACAAGTGAACACGGCCTTCATTACCTTGATCCCCAAACATGGTGCTGCAGAATCTCCGGCTGATTTTTCGGCTGATCAGCCTGATTCATTCCTTCGCGAAGTTGGTCTCCAAGATTCTGGCGCTCCGAGTTCAGAAGCACATCGAAGACCTTGTCTCATGGGGGCAGAGCGCTTTCATTAGGTCCAGATGCATTCAAGATAACTACCTATATGTGTGCAATCTGGCCAGATCTTTCCATAAGAGGGGCTCAGCAATCATGTTGATGAAACTGGACATCACTAAGGCTTTCGACACTCTGTTGTGGGAATTCCTTCTCGAAGCACTTGTGGCACGAGGGTTCCCTCAGAGATGGTGCAACTGGCTTGCACTGATTCTATCATCTTCCTCCTCGCAGGTCTTGCTCAACGGCTTGCCGGGAATCAACATTCCCCACAGACCAGGACTGTGGCAAGGGGACCCTCTGTCACCTTATCTATTTATCCTTGCCTTTGATACTTCGCAGAAGATTTTCGAAAGGGCAGAACAAGCGACTTGTCTAACACCCTTGGCCAATCCGCAAGCTAACCTCAGGATGTCTCTTTATGCTGATGATGCCCTCATCTTTCTCAAGCCAATATAAAGTGAGGGCGACTTTGTAACGCAACTCATGTTTAGGTTTGGTTCAGCTACGGGGCTTCAGGTCAATGCACAAAAAAAGCACCATCTCTCCAGTTAGCTGCCCCGAAGAAACAACGGCCTTGGCGCTGTCCAACTTCCCGGGCTCCAGGCAAGGTTTCCCCCTTACCTACCTCGGCTTACCCTTTATCCTTGGTAGACTTAAAAAGACCGATCTTCAGTACATCCTCGACAAAGCGACGGCTAGAATTGCTGGATGGCAAGGGAAACTGCTTTCTCTTGGGGGAGGGAAGACGCAAGCTGGTGCGATCAGTGTTATCTTCCCTGCCTATCTACCACTTAACAGCGATCAAGGTGCCCAAACAGTTTTTGAAGGAATTTAACAAGGCCCGACATTGTTTCCTTTGGTTGGGATCTCAAAACCTTCAGAGCTCTCACAGCAAGGTCAGTTGGGCTAAGGTATGTCGGCTGATGCACTATGGAGGCATGGGAATCATTGATCTGTTTAAATTTGGGCGTGCCCTGAGGCTACATTGGGCATGGTTTACGATGCTTTAGCCTCGCACAACTGGATCGCGGACTTGGCTCAGGACCTCTCGGTCCCGGTTCTGCAATACTTCATCGCGCTCTGGAGCAGCATCCAGGAACTGCAACTGCAGTTGACATCTGACACACGGGACGTTATCAGATGGAAGATGAACGCAAATGGTTGCTACTCAGTGAAATCGGTCTATCTCTTGCAGTTTGAAGGATCACAGAAATACAAGTTCCAGAAGCTTGTCTGGCGAGCTTGGGCGCCGAACAGATGTAAACTATTTGCTTGGCTGCTCCTCAATAACCGAATATGGTTGGCAGATAGACTGATGCTCAGGGGCTGGTCAAACACCTATTTTGCCAACTTTCCAACAGAAATCATGAAACGATTGTTCACCCCATCATCGAATGCCCATTCTCACGTGATATCTGGAAGCAGCTCTCACTCTGGTTGCAGGTTCCCTCCTTAAACCCTGATCTTTGGGCTAGCCAGGAGGATATCAGAGACTGGTTTGAAGGACTGAGCACGTCGCATAGAAGGACCAAGGCGACTAGATCACTTTGCTTGCTAACTTGCTGGTCTCTTTGGAAAGAACGAAATGCACAAATATTTGAAAATAGGCATAAGACCCTTCCTCTGTAATTTCAGGACATCAAGGATGAGGCGGTCTTATGGGGCAGAGCAGGCGCCATTGATCTTCAAAAGGCTCTAGAATATGGAGTATAGGCGACCCACAGGCGTTCTCTAGGATAGCGCTGTTCTTTTCATTGTATGTTTTTAGTGTGTGTTTTTGCCTGTTGTGGACGCACTACGTAAGGAATGCAAATAGGAGACAAAGATCAAAGACAAGCGCAAAGGTGACCGTCACTGATATGGGTAAACGAGACAAGTCCGCCTCAGCGAGGATGCTAGTTCACAAAAGAAAGGCGTGGCTAAGCGTAAAAGGAGACGAGGTACTATAAAGCGCATCTCATTTAATGAAATATTCAAGATGAGCTCGATCCTGACAAACGGGAGACGTGCGGCTAATAGAGCGCGTCTCCTATTTGCGAAAGAAATGAGACGAACTTTACAAAAATCATGTCTCCTTTGGCTTCGGTTACAGACTGACATGACCACATCGCTGAACGAACGTAGAGCAATTCACTTGATAACTAAATAATTATTTCAATATAGAGTACCTTCACTGTAGTATTTTAAATCCAAAAAATAATGAAATCCTTACTTATGAATTGTTATTCCTGAGGAACATGATGAACACACCATTCATTCATTCATAGTTGAACACAAGATAATATATGTTCACACAGATGAACACAGTTAACGCATTCATTTATTAACAATATATTACAAAACTCAAGAAAAGAGTACAAGACATAAGAAAAGAAAAACAACATAAACTAAAAACAACAAAAGAAAACCTAAATCCTACTCCTCCTCCTCCTCCTCCTACGGCGACTCCGGCACCGGTATAACAGGAGCCCTGGCCAGCTGCTCTAGCTGCTCTGCTGGTTACTCCGGCTAGTCCAGCATTGCAACCTCACGACCGAGGTTCCTTGCCATTACCGCCACCAGGTTACTGCGGCCCTCGGCACCGAGCACCTCGTCTATCGTCTCGAGCAACCTCTCGAACCTGTCGAACAGCCTCTCGAGGACCTGAGACATCATCTCGAGCAGCTCGTTGTTGAACCTCTCGGGGGAGCTGGAGCACTATTTCTTGCAGGGTGGCTCCCTTGGCGGGCTTGGCGGTGGGACGTTGGCCATGGTGGGTTGTCTGCGCGGAGAAGACGAACAAAGAGAAGAGGATAGAGAGAGACTGATGGCACACCTTATATAAGGTATGTGCGGAGATGCAAAATGGAGACGTGCTTAACAATGAAGGGTCTCTCCTATTATCAACGTCTCCCTCTCCTCTGCTAAAAGGGAGACGGGCTTAACGGCAAAGCGTGTCTCCTATTCCCCACGTCAGCTTTTTGATTTTTTTTTAATTTTGCTTTGGTTCACTGTTGATACCAGACAGACAACACATCATTGAACTTGGAGCACATTCACTTGATAACTAAATCATTCATTTTTCTAGAAAATAATCTAAACCTTCCTTATGATTCCTGGGAACACGATGAACACACCATACATTCATTCATTCACACAATTGAATACACAAAAGATAATATTCATTCACTCAGATGAACACAAATAAATTTCATTCATTAACACAATGTATTACAAAACACAAGAAAAAGTACAAGAAGATACAAGAACATAAAAACATCAACTAAAAAATAAAGAAAAACTAAATCCTACTCCTCCTCCTCCGATGGCGACTCTGGTGCTGGCGTAACAAGAGCTTGGACCGGCTGCTCTGGCTGCACCGGTTGCTCCTAATGCATCGGAAGTGCAGCCCCGCGACCGAGATTCCTCTCTGTCGCCACCACCATGTTATTGCGACTCTCAACGCAGAGCACCTGGGCCATCGTCTCGAACAAAATGTTGAGACGATCGGCCACTCACGTGAGGGCGTAGAGGTAGTAGTCGATGGTACCCATTCCAGTAAACTCTGAAAGGGTACCCAGACCCAAGAAACTCATTGTGCGAGACATATTGTTGTACGCCTCTTGCGCCATGATGAGGCGGCGCTCGGTGTTGAGCCTCTTGGTGGAGCTGCTGCACTATTTCTTGCAGGATGGCTGCCTCGGCGGGCTTGGCGGTGGAACATTGGCCATGGTGGTGGTGGGTCATCAGCGCGGAGAAGACGAAGAAGAAGAAACGGATGCAAAAGGACAGACACGCTTGTGGAGAACTAACAGGTGATGGCACGTCTTATATAAGGTCTGTGCGGAGTCGACGATGGAGCGATTGGTTTGGAGCGCATTGATGGGATGATGGGACGCATCGATAGTGCCTCGGGAAAACGAAAGGTCACGCATGCCGGTCGCACACGTCTCTGCACCACCACCGCCAAAATTAAGTTCTTCGCAATCCTCGTGTCCCGCGTCTCTCTTTGTCAACAATGGAAGACGCGCTTTCATATCTTGCTCGTCTCACTTCAGTCTCGCGCGTCTCACGTTTATCTCCCGCGTCTCTTCGCCACCGGTGCTCCTTTACTAATCGACCAACTCCAGCGCAACCACCGCCTATGTTCCACCAACTCCAGTGCGACCGTCGCCTCTGTTCGCCATCGTCGTCATCATCGTCACCGTCCTCATCGTCGTCACTATTCATGGATAGGTTAGATATCGGCTTGGCGCGTAACCGACTGAAGGAGTATCACTTGGCGTGGCGCAAGAATAATCCCTATGTATGTACATATGGCACACTAGCTGCATGGTTGTATGTAGTTCTGTAATGGAATGATGAACTTAACTGTAGTTTTGTTTTTTCATCTTGTTTGTTTTTGGTATTTGCAATTTCATGGCTCGCTGCCATTTGTGTCACTTGTTTGTCCAATTTCTCTGCGTAGGGTTTCTCTGCCAAGCCTGAGTCGGAAGATTTATTGAAGTGGCAGTGCATCATCCTCGATAAAAAAAGGGTAAGTCATGAAGAACAAGCACAATCATATCCAGTATAATATCGTCCCCTTATTAATGAATTTCCTTTGTAGACTGACTGGGAACATGGTTACTACCCCCTGACAATCTCCTTCTCAGAGGACTATCCACTGGTGCCTTTCCACGTGGTTTCTTCCACCCAAATGTATCGCTCAGGAGCACTCTGCCAAGACTGTAAGATAAACTTATTTTTCTCAAGTAATTAGTAATTGTTTTACCAAACTTATTTGAATTGATTTCTTATGTTGCTTAAATTTATATTTCTTAGTGGTGGTGGTCTGGTTTTATAATTAAAACTATACTACTTAAAGTTCAGCGTTTGCTTCATCAGCCAAATGCGCCCGATGTTGAGAATGATTGCTATAATCTACTTATCAAGGTTATTAACTTTACGTTAGTGACCAAGTAGGTTATATATTATTCCTCATTCGACGTTAATTTAAAGAATGTCAATATTTTCAGGATCCAGAGGAATATAAGAGACGCGTTCGAGAGCAAGCAAGACGGTACAGTTTAGATTGATCGACGGGAGCTTCATAGGAATAAGTTTAGAATCAAAATGTATATTTTAAAGGGCACGCAATGTGTATGAACTATGAAATTTATTGAGTTGAAAATTATTTCTAAATTGCAATGTCATTGCATTTGTTTATCTATGAAATCCAATTATATCCTTGAATTGCAATGTCATTGCATTTGTTTGTCCCTGCAATGGATGCTCACGATGTTAACTCTGCGCGCGAGTGGCAACGAACGCTCACGATATCGTGCGAGTGGTAAAAGTGAGATGAGCACATGAGAGGCGAACATTAAACGGGAGCGTCTCCGATTTTTGACCTCCGGCAAAAGGAAGACGGGCGAATAGAGACGTGCTCTATTAAGGCTTGTCTCCGATTTTGACCTCCAGCGAAAGGTAGACGGGCAAATGAGAGACGGGCATTATATAGGCTCAGCTCCGGTTTTTGACCTATTTTTAGCTCTCGCACGCTCTCTGGCAAAAGTTTTCGCGCAAAACTTACTCGCGCTCTCTTGACCTAAGGGAGACGCTCAAATGAGAGAAGGGTTTTATATAGGCTCGTCTCTGAGTTTCGTTGTTTTTATCTCCCGCGCGCTCTCTCCCAACACTTGGTGGAAATTTTTAGCTCTCGTGCGTTCTCTTGACCTAGAAACCACAACTCTTAAGCACACCGCCGCCGTCCTTCTTCCTCAACTCGCTCTTCGTCATTGTCGCGCTGCCGTCGTCGACCCCGACCTTCGTCATCAGAGAGATGAGCACGCAGGAGAATGCCGCCTCATTCCCTGTCCCCGCAGCATGTTGCCGCCTCGACTCCGACCTCAGTAATCGGTATGAGTACGTCGCCGTCTTCACATGAGTCAAAATGTTCTCCCTGTGCCCGGAGCATGTCGACCTGCTGTCATCAGAGAGTTTAGGAACCGCCACTCCAACACCTCTGCCAGCTCGTCCCGGAGCACGTCGTCGCCTCATACCCTGTCCTCGGAGCACGCCGTCGCCTCGACCCTGTCCTCAGAGCATGCATTTCAGTGATTTTATTGAATTGAGGATGTCCAATAAAGGCTCATTGTTAATCAAGTCATTGATCCAAAGGAAGAATTTTCATTACTGTATACATTCATCTTTCTTGTTTATGTCCAATGCAGAAGTTGTATTTCTTTTGACTATCAATGTATATTATGAATTCTGATTCGCAAACCCTTGAAAATGCAGGAACTGCGGTTGACACTTGCATTTGCCATCCCACTGAGTTTGATTGCTACCTCTGTAGCCATGCTGGAATTAAGGTACCTATGCGATAATTGGTGTTGCTCTCACGAGTTATTGATATCAGACTATTAATGCATCAGTGGAATGTAAATTATTTTTTTAGGGGACAAGCACACCAGCTCAATACCATGTCCTTTATGATGAGAACAATTTCTCTGCTGATGCTTTGCAGATGCTCACCAACTGTCTGTACTACAAGTAAACTCGGTTCTTCATTAACTACAGTTCTTGTGTTTGTTACAATTGTATACCAATTTGTTGCTAAGCCTTCAGATATTTGCTCTCTTACGTGACTGTTTAAGCAAATATGACTGCAATTTGATAATGTTTTATATGATTTCAGTGATTTATTGAATTTGAGGATGTCTGAGTTGGAGCATTAGAGGCTATGAAGGCTCATCGTTAATGAAGTCATTGATCGGGAGAATTTTCATTACAGTGTACAGGATTAGATGATGATAGTTATGATGTATATAACTAGTTACTTTGTAATCTTTGTAATCAGGATGAACAGAGGGGTATTTTTTGTGTCATTAGTATACTCGATAACCACGATTGACACTTTGTTAGTATTTGATTGGTCAATATAACTTGGTGTGACCTTTTTTGGCAATACATATGTTCATGTGTGTGTATGTTGCTGGCACTGGCAGTGCGGCTGCCAAATCCTAGCTAGCTCTAGAATGCAGTCGGCAACCAGGATAATCAGGAGTGGAGGGCACCTAATAGGAGACTCTACCTGTAAACAATATGCGATGAATTGTAACAAATATCGTCTCGGATTGCCTAAATAAAGGAGGCAAGCTTTCTTAAAGCCTGTCTAAGATCAGTCAACAAATCTGCGATGAGATGCAACAAAGTCCATCCTGGATCAATCAATAAATCTGCAACGTGTTGTATTAGAACTTGTCTCGCATGTATGTTGATGGCCGACGTGCTAGTTGAACGTCTTTGATGACTCCATAAAGCTCGTCTCGTATGACTCAAAGAAAGAAGATGTGCTATCTTTGAGCTTGTCTCGCACTTATGTTGATCAGCGACACGCCCGCCGCCCGTTTCTGATGACTACGTAATGCGAGACGCGACGATAGAGACATATTGTTTGTTCGTCTCCGTTCTTTGTTCGGGCATGTCTCGGATGAGTCTTTCTCACGTAGTGACGGCACATCTCATATCGATCTTGTAAAAAAGGATATCTCCTGCTTAATGAATATGCCACTGGACTCCCGATCGAGCTTTTCTAAAAAAAAATTATTTGAGGATGTTCTCACTTTTACTTTGATTTGATTCGAAATTTATATTTAGTCAATTTATGGCGTAATAAGTCTCCCTCAAACAAAACATGGCCCTCAAATCTTTTGAAATCTTGGTGAAGATTAATGAACCACAGTTGGGACTAGGGAGATGTGTTTTTGATATGCAACTAGAATTATAGAGACTGCAATTTTCTGTTGTACTATGAAAAAAGATGCCTTTCAAGCTAGCCACAGATCTGCTTACACTAGAATAATAGTCTGAAACATATAATTCAAATCAATCCATTGATGAAGCCAATAAGCCATAGCCTCGTGCGCTGATACACGCTGTCATTGTACTTGTAAACACACTTGCATAGTGGGCGGGAAAGCACATGTATAATATTTGCCTCCTCCATTTCCCACGCATCTTGTCAAGATACACCCCAGCGAATTCGATTGAAAGTTGCTGCATAAAGGAAAGGTAAAAAAAATTTCAATCACACGGTACCAAAATAACCGGAGGGACCAATGATTGGGCTGTAGATGTAGCTTGCGCGTTTAATTGAACTGGACGAAGGAGCGGTAATCGGCGTCTGGCCTCCAGTTGGCCGGTATCACGTCCTTGGCCACCAGCGTCTTGCCGGACTCGCTACGGATGCGCAGGGAGAAGGGCGGCTGCAGGGGGTGGTTGGAGTCGAGACGCCAGATGGAACCCCACGAGCGGCGCATCGGCGTCCAGTAGCGAGCCTTGTTCTCCATCAGGTCCACCTGCACCACGGTCCCATCCTTGTTCGCGTACTCTACGAGTACCGCGAAGTAGACGGGGTTCGACCCCCTCTGCACGCGGAAGTTTACGGTCAGACCCCGGTTGTTGCAGGGCACTCTCCTGAACTGCATGTCGATGATGCCGGCGTGTCGGAGTTTGTCGCCGAGTCCGGGCTTGGCCATGGCGCCGAATGCAGTGCCGCTGAGGTCAAAGTGGTACTTGGCGACCGGGTAGTAGTTCATGTCTGTGATGATCACCGTCTTCGGCTGGCCGGAGCAGGCTGGGTTGTTTTTACTGATGCACCTTACCTGAAAGACAATGCAATGGAGACGCATATATTAGATCTGACATAAAAATTTCAACGACAGGTGGCACTATCCACTACCGCTGCCTAGCTATATTTAACCGAACAGATCAAATTTAATGATCAGGACTGAGAGGTGAAGTGGACAACTATTAAACTCGTCCGGTGCATTTCCACATGTGTCTACGTATTGTACTGTACCATACCTGGTAGCATGCGCCGCAGCCTTTGCCGTCCTGGAACAGAGGCTCATTGCCGCACGACGTCATGGACATGAACGGATACTTGTTGGTGTTCTTAAACCCGCACGCGCCACCTGCAGGATCGAGCAGTACAAGAACGACACAAATGTCAGCCACGATGCTATATATACGTGATGTTGCTCAGACACATGACAGAGCAAACACAAAAGAAAAGAAAACATTAACACGCGACGACATTAGATTAGCACACATACCGTTGTCGTCTGGTCCGGCGCCATTGGGCGCGCCGTACCACGTGGCCTTGGCCGGGAGCCAGCCGCCGCCATTGCCTTGGAGTCGACGGGCAAGAGAGGTGGTGTTGATCACCGGCTGCTGGGCGCGAGCACCATTCGTGAAAAGGACGGCGAACAGTACCGCAACGAGTACGGCCATCTTGGTGGCGGTCATGGCTCCCATCTCTCCGCTCGTACCAAGCTAAAGCGAGAACCTTCTCTGCACTTTGTTGTGAAGCCACTTAGTACTTGTGTGTTTTGTGGTTTTGATGGTGGAAACGGCTGCATTGCCAGCGTACTTATAGGCAGAGGCAGCAACGAAAAGCATATACGGCGAGAAGTTCGAGTTCGGCATCAATAGTCGTCGCGGCTCCGCGCACCGGACGCGCCGTGTATGGCGGTGCAAGGCCACATGGCCGCCGATGGAATCATGGAGGAATTGAGCGCCCGGTCCACGATCCAGCCGCAATAGGCCATTACAAAATCAGGTACTGGCAGTTATCGCATGTGAGGGCTCGTACGCGCGTACAGTACGTCGGTACCTGCCCATTGCAATGATTAAAGGGCCACTAATCTAGTAACCGTGTATCTATACTCATCAGTGGAAACACTTCATTTATCAAGAACTGCACGTAGAATTTGCACCCTCGGATTAAGATGATCCAGCGTCCTCTACCCGCCGTTCGCTGCGGCCAGTTGACCTAAGGTAGGTAGGTACAGAACGAATAGTGATGGGAATTAAGTATGGCAAAATTAACTCTTCCCGACTTGAATGAAGATTGACATATGACGTGCTGGGCCACAAGCAACTGAAAACCGAATGACGAGTCGATTAGAAGAATACGTGCGTGTGAAGAGTAATCCCCGGCAGTATTATGGAAAACAATCATGAGAGAAATCAAGCATTATTCTTACGGAAATACTGAAAATCAGACGCCTGAAATCGCGGATCGCTTCAGGCGAGCATACCAGCCGTCGGTAGCGCTTTACGATTCGTGCCAAATCCCTTATATGCTCCACCTCTCTCCTAACCCTAACCGGTTCAGTCCCAATCCGTCAAAACGAGCGGCGGCTAGCGCGCCGCGCGCAGGGGTGGCGGCCGCGGCTTCGATGATAACAGCGGCGAGGATTCACGGCGACGACGACAAGGATTCGACAGCGACAACGGCGCGACTTCAAGGGCGACGACGGCGCGACTTCAACGGCAACGATGGCACGACTTCAATGGCGACATCGGTGCGGCTCCTCCAGCGACGTCGGCACGGCTCCGCCGGCAACCGATGCGCGACGGCACGGAGGCAAAGCGTGGCGCACGTCTGAGAGCGACGGCGCCGCCGGCTAGCCGCCCGGAGCCCAAGAAGAAGAGTTACTAGTAATTTTTTTGTTAGTTGTAATCTGTAGTTGTTAATCCGTAATTGTAAAATTATGTTAATTGTAAAATAATCAAATAAAAAATTGTAATTGATTAATCTATAGAATTAAAGTTAATGATTAATTAAAAGGATTAGTGATTAATGATTGTAATCAGCACTTAATTACCCGGTGCCTGATTTTTTTCTAAATTTCATGCGTCTGACATATAGACAGACTCTTATTCTTATGGGGTAGATATCATCCGTGGTATCTCTCCAGCTTACGAGCGGCTAACAAATGTGCGCACGTTAGTTGCATGTCTAAACTCATTCTAACTTCAAGAGAAAGAAATATCCCGTTCTAAATACTACATTCACATTGTCCCTTTTAAGACTTCTAGGGTGTGCTTACAACCTTCCACGTGCAGTGTGAATGGAGAGCGGTACCCGCTGTATGCTTTAGATACATCATGCAAGACTTGCAATGCGCATCTGACCTTTCCCCACTTTTTTTTGAACATGAAATCAATTACGAACTGACCTTTTCTACTGGGTGATTACATTTTGACCACCTAATAGATTCTATGGTTGCAGATTTTTAGTGCTAGATCAGAGACTAGCTTGCATCTCAGTCAACTTCTTCAACATTGTTTATTTTCGTCAGCATTTTCACTACAGCAATCCTGACGACGGTCGTGGCTGTCGCAAATAAGAGATAAACCACCGTAAATAAGCTATTTGCAACGGCTACGCTTATTTGCAATGGTTTCTGGCCGTCGCAAGTTTCTCGTCGCAATTAAACTTATTTGCGACGGCTAGCTGCAGCCGTCGCAAATTATTGTCCTGAGAGCGGTGGGCCCCACGGGTCTATTTGCGACGGCCCGGCCGTCGCAAATAATACTAGCTGATGAGACTCACGCGGCCATCCGATGGGACCCACACACACATTTGCGACGGCCAGACCGTCGCAACAAATAGGATATTAACTGTGACGGTCCGTCCGTCGCAAATAACAGAGGCTTGTTTGCGACGGCCAGGAGCCTTATTTACGACGGTACCATATAAAAAGCCATCGCAAATAAGTTTTTGAATTTTTTAAAAAAAAAAACAGAAAATGTTACCCTGCTCGATGGCCAGAAACGCAGCAGACAATATATCACAAACAGATCACAACAGTCACATATTAGCATCACAACACATCGTCGATACATCGCATTACCATCAACAAACCAAACAAGGGCTCACTCGCCCGTCTGACCTCCGAAGCCACCTCCGAAGCCATCGAAGTCGTTGTCGCGCGTCACTGCAGGTGGCGGTAACGACGGCGAGGGAGTTAGAGCAACCGTCGCAGATCCCTTCAATTAATGAAACTTGGAGTTAGAATAGAAATCTATCAACATCTCTCTCCCTCTCTTCCTCTCCCTCTATCTCCATATACATCTCCCTCTCTCTCTTCATTTCTCTCTCTATCTCAATCTATCTCTCTCCCACTCTATCTCTCTATTTCTATCATTTTCCCTCTATATCCATCTATATCTTCCTCTCCCTCTTCATTCCTCTCCCACTCTATCTCAATCCTTTTCCCTCTATCTTCCTCCCTCTTCTAACTCTATCTCTCATTCTATCTAACTATCTCTCACTCACTCTCTTTCCTCGCTTTATCTTGGCTAAGTTGAGGTAAAACTAGAATTGTTAAGTTGACATAGAAAATTATCTGACCCGCAGAAGAAGGGTTAGCTGGAAGGACCGGTAGTGGCGGTAGCTGGATCCCCAGAACTTGCGCCCGAGTCAGGGCCTGTCATTGTAAACATTATATGTTACCTATTAGTAAGTCATTTATGCTGAATTAATGAGAACTTTAGTTTTCATTTTGTTACCTCCGTTGTGTCCCGCATCTACGCCATCCCGACTGCCTCGGAAGAGATCGTGGCCTCCATTTGAATCCTTCGTTGTTACACCTCCTCCTGTCGCCTGAGGTTCTCTTCTACGGTTTGTCGGAGGGACTGCATCTCGATGTCTCTCTACGAGACGCGGCGACCTGACGTGCCCACCAACAAAGCCTGCATGGAGCTGCCTCTCGCAGGTCTCGCCGCCCTCAAGTCGACAACTCCGTCGGATATAGAGAGCCTATAAAAAAAAGTCAGTAATATGAAATTGAAATATCTTTAATACTTTGAATTGAAAACGATAAAATGACTTATGAACTCACCTTCGGTGTGCTTTTCTACCTCCGCTTGCATACGCACCTTGAGGATTGATTGGTTCATGTTCCCAATCAAAATCTTTGTCGTGTATCATCTTAGCGTCCTCCCCGTACTTAGCCTGGAAAACAAGAAAATCGTGTAAGTTCAACAATCCATATAGTTATATTTAATATGAATGATTTATAAACTTACCAATCGCTTGGTTGCGGCCTGACTGCACCCCTAAGGCTGAGAAGGGTCCCTGTGACCTCTCATTCAGATCTCAGCAGGGGTCGACTGCACCCCCGTCTCGCACTCCTGTCAATACGTGTTAGTACGAACAATATATTATGAATATATAAACATAAGTTACATACACTTACCATGCATTTAGCTAAATGCAAGTGGTTATCTTGGTCGTGCCTGCTCTTCCCCTTAGACCCCTCTGCACTCTCGAGCCTTCCCGGACTTAGCCTTAAACTCATCCCTAGTTCAGTACCAACAAAGGGCCCAAAATGCATCGGACCGACCCTGCAACCAGCTCATGTGGCTCTGCACATAGTTGTAGAACGTTAAAAATACCATTGAGTAAATTATCAGAAAAAATATTTACTACACCCCACGTACCTGCGTATACTCCTCCTCCGGCAGGTGCCTCTCGCTCTCTTGTCGGAAGTGTAGCACGTGGTGCTGGTTCGCCTTCAAGTGCTCATTGATAATTTGAGTACGAGCATTCGACAAAGCTTGTCGAAGCGCCTTGGCAGCGTTGTAGTGAAACACTCTCCTCGCATCCTCAAACATGCGAGGGTCGTTCGGGTCCTCTAAAATATACCTTGTCTATGATAAAGAATATATTGAAGAGATGTTCATTAAAAGAGTTTAAGAGTTAAAACTTAGAAACTTTATTTAACATACTTACCATAAAATCGGCCCATACAACCTCTTGAAGGTTGTCGTGCTCCTGGTGATGGACGCATGCGTAGTCTCACATGAAAGAGCAGGCACCCCGTCGATGACCCCAGGATAGTGCAAACGCACTAAGGACCCGAGGACACCGTTCACTAGTCTGTGGTGTCTCTCATCGGTGAAAGACGCGTCGTACCAAATCCTACAAGATATTTATTGATTCGTTACTTAAGTAACCAAAAGAAACTAGAATTGAACACTACGATTTCATTATCTGTCTCCGACCAGACGAATCACGATCCTCTGTGAAGGGACTACAGGAGGACTGACAAAGTGAGTTCTCCTCGTCCTCTACGTCTGCTGGGGCACCACGTTAGGTGACCCAAAAGGCTCGTCACCAGCCAAGCCAAAGGGCTCAGGAACAGAAGGCTCATCAGTTGAGGGCTGGCAGGCCGAGGGCTGGCTCACCGAAGGGTAGCAAGCTCAACTGGCGCCATAGCCTCTGAGTCAGTTGGTGAGGACTACAACATTCAAATGATTCATAAGTAAGTTTAATTGGAAATTGAATTTGGAGAATTTGTCAAAAACAGGTGAAATTTACCTGTGACGAAGCTCTAGGGCTACTCAGAACGTGCCCCAGTAGCTGAGAGCATCTGCTCCCGGTTGACGAGGCACCAGCGAAAGCGTCCTCAGGTCTAGAGAGGTAGAACCCCTTGTCAGCGGCACCTTCTTACCCTTCTTTGATGCCATCTGGTTTTAATAGATAATCAGTAAATATGCAAATAAGATATACAAAATTCATGTTACTATCTTCAAGAAAACGTTACTTAAATCACTTTCAAAATTTATCAACATCATTATCATGTGTCCTACTCCTTAAACTAGCCCAACGATCTTCCATTGTGACCTGTTCTAATTTCCGCTTTTGCATATTATCTCGCTCTACATCTTCAACATCTTCAACTAATTGATAGAGTCTTGCACCAAGCTCGATGATAAAAGTTTCTGACAATTCTTCTTCTTGGTATACTTCTTTAACGTCTTCACTATCATGGTAACCATCATACCCAGGAGTATGTAACTGCTCAGGAGGATTTACCTTATATACCACCCACCAAGCACTGAACTTCGTGCATGGATAAGTTAGATAATACACTTGCTCCACTTGATGTGCAAGAACAAATTTGTTATTTTTATGCAACACTTTGATAAGTTGGGAAAAGGCAAATGACGGACATTAAAATTTTTAATCCTTTTGAGCGCTTGTGTTCCCTGCAATACATTGAGGCTTTTTAACGATCATAATAAACCCAACATTTGAATTTAGCCAGCTAGATCGATCACATTCTATTAGTTCCAAACAGCATAAATTTTGTTTTTTTGTTCCGTGATGAAAACGTTATATATTTCCACTTTTTTAAAATCAGAATCCATCCACTTCTCTACATTAAGAAACGGAAGTACATCAGTTTGAAGCATTAGAGGCAGAGCAGCAAAGTAGACCTCTATCCTATTATATAGTATAGAGCGCTACTCCCCTAAAAGTATGAGTTGTTTAGCTAAGACCTAATACTTAAAAGACACGCAGTTCTACTGCAACTTAAACCCTGTTTAGCTAGAAGTTTTTCACGCCCACGGCTCATACAGGCCGGGATCCAAAAAAGAGACAGACTACGCCAGTTCAACAAGTCTTAAGGAACATCACAGAAAACGATCATATCAGACATGTTGCCTTTTTTTCGTTTTGCCTCCACCATCCAGCTTCTTCCTCCCTCATCAGTCATCCTCCATTGCACCTCCTGGAGACGCCTACTGTCCTCCTCCATCAATAGCCGGGATCAGGATATATTTCTTGTGGCTTCTCATAACATTCAAGGTCGTTGAAGTAGTGAATCAGCACCTTTCTTCATGAGCTGCTGCATTTCCCCCGAGTACAAATCTGGCCAAAAATCCATAAGCGAACATGCATAACAAATAATCTCACAAAAATGACTTATAGTCTTATGTTCAAAAACAGCGTCATTTCTCATTTTTCACACAGCCCAGCACACCGCCGCTAGGCCAATCATACCAACTTTATCACCCGCAGGAACCACTGTTTTAAACCATATTTTATACTGTGCAACATTCAAAAGCCTAATATTACTACGGAAGCAATGTGCAATTATACCGGATACCACCCTCATGCAGCAACAAGTAAACAGTAAGTGATCAGTGCTTTCCAGTTCATCACAGAAACTACAAGATACATCACCATGCCAGTTTCTTTTAGCTAGATTTTCCTTGGAAAGAATAGCATCATTCTCAACTATCGAAGCGTACGAACGACACTTTCCCAGTACTATTAAATTGTAGCCCGCGGAGGTTTTTGTATCGGTTTGGGCGTGCAGAGATCTTAGACAAGATGGTGATACAGATGATTTACGTGGCTCGGGCCGCCTAAGCGTAATACTCTACTCTATGGGGTGTGTGTTGTTGTATTGAGGATTTATTGGTGCTTGTGTGCGTATGAGCTTGCCTGTTCTATATCGTGCAGCACATCCCTTTTATAGACCAAGGGATGGTTGTTACATGAGTAGTCTGGCCCGACATGTGGCCCCGACGGTTATTATTGCCTAATACACAATTAAGTGTGTTTAAGCACCCTAATAGTGTGATAACGCGCCTTAATGGTGGCATTACCAGTATTAAGGGTCTTTTGATCGTGCACCATTAATGGTGTATTAATGGCATATAATCAGGCCCAGTAACTGTAGCAATCACGGTCCCTTGAATGTTCGTGTTGTTGGAGATCCGTCAGTATCCCCGCTGGTGTTGTTGGTCCGGAGGCTCAACACGTGGCCGATCTGGAGATTCCCCTCGTCGGGAGGAAGGTCCGGAGCCGCTACACACACGGTGGCACTGGAGCTTCCCTCTACTGAGAGTTAAGTCCGGTATCACTGTACACGTGTCAAGCACAGAGCTCCCCTATGTAGGGAGTTTAGCTCTGGTCTTATTGATCTTATTTACACGTGGTAGTGTCGGAGCTACCCATATCAAGGAGGCGGGTCCGGTGCTGGGTGAAACATGGGGCCTATGGAGGTCTTCAACTTTGACAGGTGGAACTCCTTTGCACTTCTTGCGGTATCATAGGGTATGCAGGATAAAGACAATGGCCCCCGGGCCCACCTGTAGGAGAAACCCTTTGGGTTATGTTATTCTACTAGAGGTGGGGCCATCCTCGATTCCCGCGCTATGACTTCAAAGGTTTTCTGATATACCATTGGGGCGATGGTCCGGGATTGAACCCTCGTCGCGCGGCTTTTTTGAATGCGGCAGATGAGATCTTAGAGTGCGGATCTCACTCAAACGAAGGTCGTCGGTTCCTAATACGAAAACCGTGTTGGTTCCGCGCGCCTTGTCAAGCAGCCGCCCTCAGGCTTCCCGCCGCCCATCATGACAACTGTTCGCCTGGGGTAATAACCTCGACTCCTTCGTCGAAGTGACCCCTGGCCCATTCGTCATTGATAGGGTAGACTTTTGGTAATGTGGCCTTGCTCTCGATGCGGTTTTCATCCAAGAGTCGTGGAGGTTTACTTAATAAAGAAAGTCCGCACAGTTTGAGGACTCTTTATGCTTTCGATCAAACTCGCGCTTAGAGCCTCCCAACCCTTGCCTAGCTTTCTCTTCTTTCGCTCCACTTTTCCGCGATGGAGTTAGGCCTTCCGACGCATCCAGAGCAAGGATAATCTGATGAAAGTCCGGACCTTCACGGGGTGGTCCAGCGACTGCTTCAACCACATGGTTCGGGTCGGCAAGCTCCCCTTCAAGAAGGAGCGTCATGGCGAGATGGTGTACTCCTCAGCGTACGCCATGATGGGACTGATCCCTCCTTTTTCAAGTTTTCTCTTGATGCTGCTGGACTTCTACAGCCTCCAACTGCATCATCTCGGCCCCCACTCCCTTCTGCTGGTGGCGACTTTCGTCCACTTCTGCGAGATGTGGGTGGGCGTGCCTCCCTACATCGAGCTGTTCCGGACCTTCTTCACAGCCCATACCACCGGCAAGGGGACAGAGCTGCTTGACTTCTATTACTTCGTGAAGCGCAAGAACTGCCCCTTCAAGTACAAGAAGTCGTTCCCCTCCAGCAAATGGGATGACTGGAAGAAGGATTGGGTCGTCATTGAAGTGGAGGAGCACGATAGGTTAGAGCTGCCCCAAGGACTCCCCAACGTCGACACTGACGCCTGGAACATAGTTCCTGTAGGATCGAAGAGCACGTGAAAAGCTACCAGAGGGGGGGTGAATGGTAGATTAAAAAATCTTACGCAGCGGAAACAATTAAATCCCAACCTCTTCGACAGAAAAATGTTCTGTTAAAGAAATCATGTGTGAGATTAATCTAAACGTGTTTCGCCGTGACAAAAGTGATAAATATCAGAGATAATGAAGTCACGAAGAAAACACAAGAAGAATCACCAAATCTGTCGAGAGAAACTCAAGTTATGATCGAAAGATCGAACAAAGGTCAATCTGTCCTACCAGAGAAAAATAGTTCTGGAACGCTGCAAAGAAATTCCTGTAGATCAGAAACCACAAATCCAATGACCGTGAAATTTTTACAGATGATATATAATCAAGTTGTGAAGACAACCCAAAAAGAATCACGTCAATTGGATCTGTAAAACTCGAGTTATGGTAAAACCAGTGACGAAAGATAGTGCTATCCAGAAACTCGACGAGTAAAACTTGTCTGGAACAAGTCGGACGAACAAGGCACAAAAGTTCCTTCAAACAACAAATTTTATTCAATAGAACACAAGAGGAACAGCCCCAAAGTCGTGCACCATGAGCTCTGGCTTCCCTTGCTTATATAGCCAGCTCGAAAGCCAACTCAACTCAAATCAGGACCCTAATCCTACTCCGATCACGAATCAAAACTTTCCATAACTGCTTAGGACTCTTCTATACGTAGATAGAAGCAATCTTAAGACTTCTAAACACCTTAGGAATGTATCCCACATTCCTAAAACAACTCAAATTCGTGACCCGCAAGAAATCCTATCATAACCAACTCGATATTTTCCATACCGAGCCATAACCGACTCCGCCGCAGCCAAAGTCATCAACCGATACGATCCGATCATTCTAACCAGATCTTCCCATCCATAAACCATCTTCGGAACCATGTTGCCATGTCATGCACCGCGTGCATACGTACAAACACCTTCCTTCGACGTCCAGTAACCTTCATATGCACTGCCCTTGATTCAATCATCCTGCGCGATCTCCTGACCCGCTCAACCACAATTCCTCCCGAATTTGGTTGTTGGAACCTCATCTCCTCCCTGAGACTGGTCCAAAGGATCCTGTCACTAGCCATGACTTGAACTCAAGCAACACCTGCACATGAACAAACAACCAATCCTTACGAGCTCAAGTCCATGACTTGACTCAAGTCAGTTCCGAACACAACACCTTACGTGAGGACCTCACATAAGCATGTTGCAAAGCATAGCAAAATGATATCATCCATATCGACCAAAACGCACCAAAAACTTAGCAAATGAATACTAAGCAATCTTTCTAAGAATGTAAAGCAAGTTCGAAACATTTCACATTAAAAGCCAGAACATTGCAATCAAGCTCCGAACCTTGCCAAAGCTAACCGGAGCTTGAGCTGGAGCTTACCAAAGCTAGTCGAACCTAGCGCCGGAGCTTGTCAAAGCTAGTCGGACCTAGCGCCGGAGCTAATCAAAACTATTCGGAACAAGTCATCCCAAAAGTCAGAGCTAGAAAACATGTGGAGCTAACCAACATAAGTCGGACCTAGCAAAACATATCGGAGCTTAACAAAGACATGCCGGAGCTATCAAGGACACGCCGGAGCTATCAAAGACATGCCGGAGCTAAAGACAAAGCTCACCGGAGCTACCCAAAAACATGTCGGATCTAGAAAAAAAAAGTCAGACCTATTGTCGAAGCTCGAAGCTAGAGTCGGACCTTGCCAAAAATATGTTATGGCAACATTCAAAACTTTTATTGTCAAAGCCAATGTATTCAACACACATAGGTCTCACAATCTCCCCCTTGATGAATGCATTGGCAACACCACTTAAAATCCGAACATTGGCTTATTCACATTAAAAGTTTTGAAAACAATTTCTCCCCCTTTGTAAAATAGAAATAAAATGAGAAAAAAAATTATCCCCCTGAGAAGAATCGTGTCAAAAACAATTGTGAATATGTGCAATGTGTAATCAATGTCTCCCCCTTGCATATTTGTTTTTAAAAATTCACATATTATCTCTCCCCCTTTGACAATGTATTCAGCAAGGTTTATAAGACAAATTTTAATTGTTATGAGCATATTATAACATATACATATAAAACAAAGCTCATCCAAGTCATACTATCAAGTAACTTACACTATCACATCAATGAAATACATAAAGTAGTGTAAGCCATGCTAGAGATCAAATGTAATTTCCAATTTAGCAAGTCATGTTCTCACAAACTTAACTATTTTAAAACCTGAAAGCATGACACTTGTTGCTGCATTTTATTATTTTTCAAAGCACAAATTTAGATCATATGACATTTGCAAGAGATTATATGCGCATCTGCCTTATTCTAACCATCAAGCCAAGCCTATGTCATTTGACAATCAGAAGCTTAAGGACATAGTTTTAGTCATACACAACTTCTTCCAAGTTCATATCAAAGTGCAATGATAAGCCATCTCAAAAGAAGAAGTGCGATGCATGCATATTCTCTTGATCTTTTCTCAACTTATATTTGTTCACAAAAACTCAACATGTGAATTGATTACTTGATTAATTCTTTATGATTAAAAGCACTTGTGAGCATGCAACAAGTTCAAAACAGCAAGAAAGTTCGACCATTACCAGATTTAGTGTAAGTTATTATTCCAATTACTAGACATGGCAAAAACTACAAAATGTATAACACGAGTAATGTAGTAAGAACTTTCAGCATGGAAAAGGAATCACAAAGTCATATATGTATGAAATACTATACTCATATTATTTTAGTTCAGATTCACACATAGACTTCCTAAGTTTCAAAACCGCCCCTCAATTTAAGCCATGAGGATGCATAACCCCTATTTCACTACGAATGTAACAAAAACGAGAGAAATTCAAAGTTCTGTAAAAATGTCAGCCAATTGTTGTTCGATATCTACATGGTGAAGCACAATATTTCCTTTTTCAACATTATCACGAAGAAAGTGATACCTAATGTCAACGTGCTTAGTTCTAGAATGTTGCACAGAGTTTTTAGCAATGCAAATAGTACTAGTGTTATCACAAAACAGTGGAACACTATCTAGATCAACCTCATAGTCCATAAGCTTTTGAACAATCCAAAGCATTTGTGAGCAAGCACTAGCAGCAACTACATATTCAGATTCGGTTGTGGATTATGCAACTGAGAAGCACCGGAAGTATTTTTCTTATCAATCCTACAACGTCTAAAATCAGCATCAGAAAAAGCTTTCAAAGTAACGGTTGATGAAGAAGAAAGAAAAATGACAAATTCTTGAGTTTTATGTAAGTAACTGAGAATCCTTTTGACGTCTTGACAATGTGAAGCACGTGGGGAGGCTTGAAACCGTGCACAAAGACATACGCCGAATTGTATGTCCGGTCTTGATGCCGTGGGGTACAAAAGTGATCCGATCATGCTTCTATATTCTTTTTGATCCACGGGTTCACCATCTTCATCAAGTTCAAGTGTTGTTGCTGTTCCCATTGGTGTCTAAATAGGCTTGCTTTTGTCCATGTTGAAACGCCTTAGGAGGTCTTTTGTATACTTCATTTAATGCACAAAGATACCCTCCTTGATTTGCTTGATTTGCAGCCCCAAAAAGTATGTGAGTTCTTCCATTATACTCATCTCAAATTCTGAACTCATCATAGCTGAAAACTGAAACACAAGATCATGAGAAGCACAACTAAAGATAATATCATCCACATACACTTGAACGAATAATGAGTCATTGCCATGCTTAAGCACAAAAAGAGTTTTATCAACCTTGCCCATGGTAAACCCCTTTTCAAGTAAGAATATTTTTAACCTATCATATCATGCTCTAGGGGCTTGTTTGAGACCGTACAAGGCTTTGGACAGTTTGTAAACATGATTAGGAAAATCTGAAATTTCAAAACCCAGTGGTTGTTTGACATAAACCTCCTCATATATGTAGCCATTAAGAAAAACACTTTTAACATCCATTTGATATAGCTTAAAACCTTTAGATGTAGCAAAAGCTAACAAAATTCTTATGGCTTCTAATCTAGCAACAGGAGCAAAAGTTTCATCAAAATCTAGACCTTCAACTTGAGTGAAACCTTGAGCAACCAACCTAGCCTTATTCCTAACCACAACCCCATCCTCACTTTGTTTATTTTTAAACACCCATTTAGTTCCAATTAAAGTGTGACCTTGAGGAGGAGGTACAAGTTTCCAAACATTATTTCTATCAAAAAATTTTAACTCTTCTTGTATGGCAATAATCCAAGATTCATTAGTGAGTGCGTGTGATATATCTTTGGGTTCAAAAGAAGCCAACAAAAGCAGAAGGAGCATGAGAGTTTGGATCGCAAAACCTGGACCGTGTATGTTCGTGCAAGCTTCCAATAATCTGTTGTGGGGGATGATCTTTGTAAAACCGTAAGGGAACAGATGTCTCACAAGCTTCTTCTTCTTCATGTTCATCACAAATCGATGAGCTTGTGACTTGAGGAAGATCTGAATCAGCATTGATGGTTGTCAGTGCTAGTTGAGAATTAACATCCGGAGCTGAACCAAAGTCTTTAGCTGCTGAATTTTCGGGCAGCAACTCCAATTCTTCCTCATCTTCTACAAAAATTCTCTCCCCCTGCGGATATGGATCTGGACCTGCAATGTTTGAGCTAGTACTTGGGCTAGCTTCATCAAAAGACACTTCAAATGTCTCCACAATTTTGTTAGTGTCAAGTAAAAGCACACGGTGGCCTCTAGTATGAGATGGATAACCAAGAAACATGCTATCAATGGATCTAGGTTCAAATTTATCAAGATTACCATGTTTCTTAGCAAAGCATTTGCAACCAAAGACCTGAAAGTGTGTAACACTAGGCCTATGTCCAAACCGGAGCTCATATGGTGTTTTACCTAGCTTAGCGCGCAAAAAACACGATTTGAGACATAACAAGCGGTTGCAATCGCACCAGCCCAAAATTTCCTAGGAGTTTGATATTCATCAAGCATAGTCCTAGCCATCTCAACTAAGGTTCTGTTCTTTCTTTCTACAACACCGTTTTGTTGAGGTACATATGGTGAAGAAAATTGATGATCTATTCCATTTTCAGTACAAAAGTGATCAAAAGATTGATTTTTAAATTCAGTTCTTTATCACTTCTAATTGCTTTTAAAGATCCTGGGTGATCAATTGATAATCTAAGAAATAAAGTTTTAAAGTGACCAAAAGCTTCATTCTTAGACGCCATAAAGTAAACTCAAGAGTATCTAGAGTAATCATCAACAATAACAAGAACATACCATTTACCTTCGAAGGATTGAACACGTGAAGGTCCTACGGTGTCAAGGTGCAAAAGTTGACCCGGTTCAGTTGTCATGATCATTGTGAGAGGAGTATGTGAACCTGCAACCATCTTAGCACGTCTACAAGAAGAGCACACAATTTATTTGTCCCCTTTAAGCTTAGGCAGCCCACGTAGGAAATCAAGAGCACTAACACGCGTTAGGTGATCAAAGCCTACGTGACCAAGTCTACGATGCCAAAAATATAAGTCCTTTGAATCATTAGCAACTAGACACCTATGCTTAGAGGAAAACATATTAAAATCAACTTTAAAAACTCTTCCAAACCGAGACATGTTAAATATAAGCTCACTATTTGAACCTATAACTTTGCAGCAGTTTTTATTGAAAATAATATTCAGATTTTCATCTAGCAATTGTGAAACAGAAAGCAAGTTGTATTTCAAATTTTTGACAAGTGCCACATCCTTCAAAGTGTAGTGATCATTTACTCTAACCGAACCCTTAGCAATTATAGGAGTTGGAGAATTATCAGCAAAAGTAACATTCTCTACATGTGACACAAAAGAGAGGGAGGAGAACCATTCTTTGTTACCGGTCATTTGGCGTGAGCAACCTGAATCCACAATCCAAATGTTCTCCTTCCTCAAGCGTGTAACCTACATAGAAGCACAATACGTCGATGACTCAATACTGGGGTTAGTCAAAAGGCATTTAGATATCCAGTACTGAGTCACACGACGTGCAACAGGAAAATCACGCGAAAGCTGAGATAAAATAGCAGGTTTATGAGTCAAAGTTTGAGGTTTTTTACTCTTAACTACTGACCTATAAGGTGTTACTTGTGTAGCACAAAAATCAGTAGCTCCGGAGGCAAAAACAGAAGGTTCGGAGGTAAACTTTGAATGTTTTTGACTCATAACAGCAGGTTGCATGATCTTGGCATTCGGTTTAATATGTGCAGCAAATTTTGCATGAAAGTTATGAGATCTAGCAATCATTATTTCCCTTTTCTGTTGTTTAGCTAGTCTATAACAAAAATCTATGACATGACCATCTCTACCACAGTAGGTACAATGAAATTTAACTTTGTGTTCATGTCTAGATGAGCAAACAATATTTTTATTTGAAACCGAATAAGACAACACTCCTGCAGATTTGAAAACCACTTCTTTTTTGTTTAGAAACTGTTTGAATCAAACCACTTCCTAATAACTTTACAATTTTAGGTGGATGTGCCTTAACATGAGCATGAGAATCAAAACCTAAACTAGTTTTATCATTGCAAGACTTGGAAGAATTCAACAGCAAGTTTAGGTTCTTATTCCCATTACAGAACCAATCTAATGTCCTATGCATGTTATCAAGTTTATTGGACAGATCAAGACAATTTTCACATTAGGTTTTCCCTTTTAATTTGCAGTTGGAACAATATTTAACTTCATGAGAACGTAAAGCATTATTCAATATTGAAATTTCATTCATAGCATCTTTTAGTTTCTTTTCAAGATCATCACAACTAGAACAATGCAAATCAATTGTAGAACAAGAAGCATCTTTCAAGTTTTCAATGTCAAGTGCAGCAAGCTTTTTGTTCTTTTCAATTTCAAGTTCAAGTCTATCTAGAGTAGAGGAATGTGCAGTTCTTAATGTGGACAACTGTTCATAGATTAAATCACATGAGGGATAAGAATCATCACTAAGAATCAAGGTTTTCAAACGGTTGATTTCAGATTCTAGTGATTCAATTTTAGTAGCATTATCCCTAAGCTTTTTGTCCTTTTTCTTAACAATAATAGTTGCACGAGAAATTGCATCACACATTTCATTACAGATAGAACATACCTCATCGTCGTCACTATTGTGTTCTACATCCTCCTGACTTGATCTTGATCTTGTTTTTCCCGTCATGAAGCATAAGTTGGCCAAATCATTTTCATCTTCGTCACTTCTAATGTTCATGTCGCTTGATCCAAGTTTCTAGAGTGCGGAGATAAAACTATTCACCAGTTAGCGACCTGTAAAGCCCTTCTTCTTCTCCATATAATTTGTTGGGGAGTGTTTCGTCCTTGATTGTTTTTCTTCTGGGGAAGTAGAACCTGAAAGGTTAGGGCATTCTGTACGAAAGTGTCCCGTCTTACCACATTCGAAACATCATTGAGGTCTGGAGCTTCCTCTCCTTCTAGTTCTCACATTTTGCAATGCTTTTGAGAACCTAGTAGAGAGAAGTGCTAGCTCTTCCTCGGGAAATTCCTCGATCTGCTCTAGGGTTAGTGAGAACAACAAAGCAAGAGTATTGCAACATGATGATTGGCCGGAGCTAGGCATATCATGTTGTGAGATAAATACAATAGACTTATTTGGGTTCTTACGTGATAAGATGTCAATTTCATGAGTTTTGAGTTTAGAGTAAAGCACATCTAAAGTATGTGTACTCATGACAGTAGATTCACGAATAGATGTAACTTTCATCTCCCAGATTGACATG
Source organism: Tuctoria greenei (assembly GCA_036927565.1). Taxonomy (NCBI): domain Eukaryota; kingdom Viridiplantae; phylum Streptophyta; class Magnoliopsida; order Poales; family Poaceae; genus Tuctoria; species Tuctoria greenei. Next base: position 242,938,937 of record JAYESD010000002.1, on the reverse strand, counting down.
TCTAATGCGCTAAGAAGTTGCCTAACATTTTCAGCATCAGAAAAATTAACGTTGACACTACGCAAATTACTAAGAATTTTGTTAAAGCGAGCAAAGATATCATCGATGGACTCACCGGGTTGCATCTCGAAGCGCATGTATTCTTTCTTGAACATGTCTTGCCTTACCTCCTTGATCGTGTTGGATCCTTCGTGATAGTAACAAAGTGCTCTCCATACATCGTATGCCGATCGGAGATGTGCAACGCGGTCGAAGTTGCTCTGAGTGAGTCCTTGGATGATCAAGTTTCGGGCTTTGTTGTTGTTGTCGACGTCCCGTAGGTTTGTAACCGTAACTTGATCGTTAGGTGGCACTTCGTAAGGTTTGTACACCTTCTCCCATATTGCGAAGCCTTGCGTCTGGATGAAAGCCTCCATGCGTGCCTTCCAAACCTGAAAATCAATACCAGCAAACACACAAGGTTTTGTGGAGTATTTTTCCATGATGAGTAGTCAAAAACACGTGCAAATCACAATGATTGGAGCATCGTGGCTCTGATACCAATTGTAGGATCGAAGAGCACTTGAAAAGCTACCAGAGGGGGTGAATGATAGATTTAAAAATCTTACGCAGCGGAAACAATTAAATCCCAACCCCTTCGGCAGAAAAACGATTTGTTAAAGAAATCATGTGTGAGACTGATCTAAACGTGTTTCGCCGTGACAAAAGTGATAAATATCAGAGATAATCAAGTCACGAAGAAAACACAAGAAGAATCACTCAAATCTGTCGAGAGAAACTCAAGTTATGATTGAAAGATCGAACAAAGGTCAATCTGTCCTACTCGAGAAAAACAGTTCTGAAACGCTGCAAAGAAACTCGTGTAGATCAGAAACCACAAATCCAATGAACGTGAAATTTTGATAGATGATAGATAATCAAGTTGTGAAGACAAACAAAAAAGAATCACGTCAATTGGATCTATAAAACTCGAGTTGTGATAAAACCACCAACGAAAGGTAGTGCTGTCCAAAAACTCGACGAGTAAAACTTGTCTGGAACATGTCGGACGAACAAGGCATAAAAGTTCCTTCAAACTACAAATTTTATTCAATAGAACACAAGAGGAACAGCCCCAAAGTCGTGCACCACGAGCTCTGACTTCCCTAGCTTATATAGCCAGCTCGAAAGCTAACTCAACTCAAATCAGGACCCTAATCCTACTCCGATCACGAATCGAAACGTTCCATAAATGCTTAGGACTCTTCTATACACAGATAGAAGCAATGTTAAGACTTCCAAACACCTTAGGAACGTATCCCACATTTCTAAAACAACTCAAATTCGTGACCCACAAGAAATCCTATCATAACCAACTTGATACTTTCCATATCGAGCCATAACTGACTCTGTCGCAGCCAAAGTCATCAACCGATACGATCCGATCCTTCCAACCAGATCTTCCCATCCATAAACCATCTTCGGAACCATGTTGCCACGTCATGCACCGCATGCATACGTGCAAACACCTTCCTTCGACGTCCAATAACCTTCATATGCACTGCCGTTGATTCAATCATCCTGCGCGACCTCCTGACCCATTCAACCACAATTCCTCCTTAATTTGGTTGTTGGAACCTCATCTCCTCCCCGAGACTAGTCCAAAGGATCCTGTCACCAGCCATGACTTGAACTCAAGCAACTCCTGCACATGAACAAACAATCAATCCGTACGAGCCCAAGTCCGCGACTTGACTCAAGTCCGTTTCGAACACAACACCTTACGTGAGCACCTCACATAAGCATGTTGCAAAGCATATCAAAACGATATCATCCATATCAACCAAAACGCACCAAAAACTTAGCAAATAAATACTAAGCAATCTTTCTAAGAATGTAAAGCAAGTTCGAAACATTTCACATTAAAAGCCGGAACATTGCGATCAAGCTCTGAACCTTGCCAAAGCTAGCTGGAGCTTGAGCCCGAGCTTACCAAAGCTAGTCGAACCTAGCGCCAGAGCTTACCAAAGCTAGTTGGACCTAGCGCCAGAGCTAACCAAAACTAGTCGGAACTAGTCATCCCAAAAGTTGGAGCTAGAAAAATATGTCGGAGCTAACCAACATAAGTTGGACCTAGCAAAACATGCCAGAGCTATCAAAGACATGCCGGAGCTATCAAAGACATGTCGGAGCTAAAGACAAAGCTCACCGGAGCTACCCAAAAATATGTCGAATCTAGACAAAGAAAGTCGGACCTATTGTCGAAGCTCAGAGCTAGAGTCAGACCTTGACAAAAATATGTTATGGCAGCATTCAAAACTTTTATTGTGAAAGCCAATGTACTCAGCACACATATGTCTCACAGTTCCGAAGCTATCGGATGCGTTCAAGCATGTCCTGGCCAGAATTCAATAATGTGTGGAGGGTGGAGTGACCCCCTAGATGGTCTTTGGAAATTTTTTGGTGAACAGGTGGGCTCCAATGATGAGAAGGGAGAAGCTCGTCTGGGCCTTCAATAGTGTGATGGATGATGACCAGATTGAAACCGGTTTGAAATCCAACTTGGATGACGAAGCTTTGAGGCTCCATCTCAAAAAATTTCAGCACGAGTCCATCGCCGATGATGACTTGACTCCGCCGATTGCTTTCCTACCTCTGAACATGACTTCAGAGTTTAGCAGGGAGCTCCGGAGGAAGATGTCCACGCTGGATGACCTCAGTGAAGTGGAGAAGCGCAGGACCTCAAGGGTTGTAATTCTCGGAGCTTCCGAGGGGGTGGTCACCCCTACTCCGAGCCAGAGGGTTGATGACTTCAACAAAGGCAAGGGAAAGGAACCAGATGAATCTTCCAACCGCAAGATGAAGTTGAGACATGTTGATGGGAGCTCCATCAGGTCTACTCCAACTCCAAGAGCCCCTTCTCCCCAGCGGAGGAGACCATCTGTGACCACACCTGCTTCGGTGCTAGCGCCCTTGAGGGACTTAAGCTCCGGCAGGCCAACTCTGGCTCCGGTGCCAGTTGTGAGCTTCGGGTTCGGAGGTCCTTCCCAACCGAGGAGTGTTCCAGCTGAGAAGACTCCAGCTGTTGCCGACGGCCTCCGACCAAGGTCCAAAGTTGCTATCTCACCAAATTTGGTGAGCTCCGACTCCGGGCCCCAGAAGAAGAGATTCCGCGGCAACTGGGGCGGTAGCATCCCCAGGTAAGCATCGCCATCTTACCTTTACATGCTAATCTTATTTTAATTATATTTTTAATCTTCTTGACTTTTTGCTCCCAGGGCAACAAGAAAAAAGTCCGAGGCTTCGGCATCTGCTATAGCGACTCAAGCTCTGAAGGTTGAAGCTCCGGCTTCAACCATTGATCCTCTACAGGTGGCGGCAGAAGACACGGCAGCTCCGGCGCCAGCTGTCATGGACTTAGATCCAGAATAGACGCCAGAAGCCCCCGTGGTAGCGCCGGACCATGGGGTAGAAGTAGTTGAAGTTGCGCCACCAGCAACAGCGTCAGAGACTGAAGCTCCGATGCAGGATCCGGAGGTGTCTGAGTCGGAGATACTCGAAGCTCCGACGCCCTTGCCAGAAGTGGCTGAAGATCCGGCGATTGAGCTGGAGGTGCTCGAAGCTCCGACCTCTATGCCGGAGATAGTTGAAGCTCCGGCTGCTGAGCCAGAAATGCCTGAAGCTCCAGCAGCAGAGCCGGAGGTGATTGATGTACCGACGCCTGAGCCGGCGGTGGAAGTGGCTTCAGATGAAGCTCCGACAATCGCTTCGGAGGTAATTGCTCCGGAGATGTCCGTACCCGAGTCAGAACGTCCTGAGGAAGCAGCAGCAGGCCCTCCACTCGCGGAGCCAGCAATTGAAGACCCAACAGCAGGACCTTCGGCGTCAGCTCCGGAGGTAGAAGTTCCCCTAGCGGGATCTTCCTCAGCAACGACCGAGGACCTCCCGGAGGGTGGCCCTAATGCTGTAGAAGCTTAGGGAACAACACTTGTGGTGTGGGACCCTATTTTGTTCTTGAAGATCCTCTAGAGCCGGCGGAGATGACCCCAGCAGGTCCGGAGCCTATTCCTTTGGCATTGTCTATTGACAATGCCTGCTCGAGCCTCCAACAGGTCCAGCTCGCCTTCGACCATGACATCAAGGTCCTTGAAGAAGAGCGCCACACTTTGAGGCATTGGCGCAACAGGCTCCACTTCGAGACCAAGCTTGCTCAAACGAGGCTTACTGATCAGAAGGAGTGGGTCGAGAAGGAAAAGGACTGGTTTGAATATTGGGGCAAGTTGTTGGAGGAGAAAGAGGCCCCCATCAGGGCTCTCGACGCTAATTCTCGGGAGATTCTAGAACAAGCTAAAGAAAAGCATGATGCTGCTGACGAACGTCACAACAACCTCAATGAATTAAACGATATTCTCGTCAAGCGCCGAGCAGACCTCGAGCAAGGGAAGAGAAACTCCTGGAACAACATGAGGATGTTTTGAAAAGAGAGGACGAGATTGGTCAAAAGCTGACTCTGGCTAAGCAAAATTTGACAGATCGCACTAAGAAGTTTAATCTGTGGAGTAAGGAGGGGAGGAGAAGTACTGGAAACTGGGACAGGAGCTCTCAAAAAGAGAAGTTGATGTTGCCGCCAGAGAAGGGAAAGTAAGAGGCAGGGAGAAGAACCTGGCCGAACGGCGGAACCGCATCCACCTCCGGGAGACGGAGCTAGCCGACCGCGGAAAGAAAGTTGCAGAGAGTATGCAGCAACATGACAAAGTGGTCGAGCGCCTCGCTCGAGAAGGTTCGGAGCTTGCGGGCGCCCGGAGGTCATTAGAGGAGTTGCGGAGTTTGAGGGAGATCGAGTCCATACAGGTATGGTACTTCTTAGGCCGAGCCAATGACGCGTTGATGCTGCTAGGCTTCAGTCCAGTGCGTCCGGACAATCCATAGCTGGAGCTAGACCGAGCGCTGGTGGCTATCAACTCTGTTGGCAGCAAACTCAACGCAATGGGTGACATCATCGTGGACCAGCTGTCTCGAAAATCTTTGGCTAAGAACGTTGCAAAATATGTGCTGACGTATTACAAGAGCCAAGATCCCCAATTTCCTCCGAATCCGGTGCTCGAAGGTCCCGTTGCTGAAGTGGAGGACGCCGCCAAGGCTAGCGTTCAAGAGGTTGCCCAGAGAGTTGCCTCATACTTCCGTAGGACCTAGGACCTTACTCTGCTTGTAACTTCTCCAATTTTGTAATCTCCAATCCTCAGATGAATGAAATCCAAACTTTTTGAATGATTGAGTTCCATTTTGTCTTCAATACAGTGTCCTTCATCTTGTTTTCCCCCTGGTAGATGTACACAATTTATTTGCGAATATGTACCAACAGGATTTGACTATGTGTTGAAGACTTGAGTGCTTCGAACTTGTAGACTTTAGGTCTGAAGTTTTTATATCCGACTTCTCCGGGGATCTTTTATTTCATTGGCGGTGGGCCCCCTGGGAGTTGTCGGAGCTGGATAGATCTGACAACGCCCACTATCTACGCATATGGACATCAACAGCGGGACCCCTGGGGTTGTCGGAGCTGGATAGATCCGACTGCACCCACTGTCAACGTGTAGGAACGTCTACAGCGGCGGGCCCTTTGGGGTTGTCGGAGCTAGATAGGTCCCACGATATCCACTGTCAACGTGTGAAACATCGATGGCAGGCCCCCTCGGGGTGATTTTTCCACCATCTTCACTTCGATCGTCTTGGGTTCTTGACATCAACGGAAGGCCCCTCTGGGGTTGTCGGAGATTGTTATCTTCGACGACACCCACTATCAACGCATGAAACGTCAACGGCGGGCCCCCTTGGGAATGTCGGAGCTTAGTAGCTCTGGCATTATCCACCATCGGCATGAGTTTTCCATATTTCCTGCACAGTAAAGTCAAGAAAAACAGTAAAATTCATCTTCTCATCTATAACTCGTTTGTGTCTTACTATTCTTATTTGAATCTTAGATCCATAAGAATTTGATATATAAACAAGTGCACTGAATTAATTTATTCAGATTCGAATGTCTTCTGGACCCACCTTACTGAGGCCTGCCGGGATGTAGGTAGAGTGGCGTACTTAGGGTGCAGGACCAAACTAAGTCGATAGCTCACTCCGGACCTATGTTGGCTTGGCGTTCAGGCGAATAGACTGTCCAACAATATTAAAATCTGGAGAAGTCAACAATGCAACTTGCATAACATATGAATTCCTTGGACTAAAAGCCATTAAGAATTGCACACCTTCATTATAGACAAGAAGGAAAAGAAAGATAATTCAAAAGAATGAGCCTATACAAAATAAATGCACGTGAAGTCTGTTTTTACCCAACAATGTCTTTCATTATAGGTCTGGATTATAGGGGAGACAAGGACAGACTTAGGATTCGGAACCAGGCTAAATGTGCTATACCTCTTGTTATAACCCAGGGTAGGTAGCTATACTTTTAGTGTTGGGACTGTATCAATTGTTGCTTAAACTTACCGGACCCTCCTGGAAGGGTCCGAATGTTCTCCCGAAGGACCTACCTGACTCTGTATGTTGACTCTATAACATACATTGTATGTAATTACAGACTCACCTCCGTGAAACTAAGCATAGAACTTATGGAGGTGCTCGATGTTCCAAGAATTGGGGAGCGGGGTCCCATCCTTAGTTGTCAAGCGAACGCATCCGGGACAGGATACTTTGATCACACGGAAGGGACCTTCCCAGCTAGGGGAAAGTTTATTCAACCCTTCCCGAGTCAGTATTCTCCGTAGTACCAGATCACCTTCCTCGAGCTGTCGGTTGTGCACGTGCCTTTGGCAATAGCGCTGGAGTGCTTGGCGGTAACGTGCATTCCAAACAGCTGCCTGACACCTTCCCTCGTCAACGAGGTCAAGGTCTTCACGCCGAAGCTGGTCATGCGTGGCTTCATCGAAGGTCCGGACCCGGAGTGACCCCAAGGTGATCTTCGGAGAATGGACTGCTTCAGTTCCATACACCAAGAAGAAGGGTGTCAGGTGTAGTCCTACTTGCCCACAGTGCGGACGGAAGCTCTTCGATCTAGTTGGCCCCGTGCTTTTTCAAGGCGCTCATATGTGCGCGTCTTGATTCCTTTTAAGATTTTCGCATTTGCTCTCTCGGCTTGGCCATTGCTTGCTGGGTGAGCTACTGATGCGTAGCTGACTTGAGTGTCGAGATCTTCGCAATATTCTTGGAATGCAGCACTCGTAAATTGAGTTCCGTTGTCAGTAATGACTCTGTTCGGAACTCCAAATCTACATACTATGGACTTCAAGAACTTGATTGTTGATTGCTTATTGATAGTCACAACTGGGGTAGCTTCTGGCCACTTGGTGAACTTGTCGATGGCGACATACAGGAACCTGTAACCTCTGACGACTTTTGTAAAGGTCCCAAAATGTCCATGCCCCACATAGCGAATGGCCATGTAGGAGGAATCATTTGCAGTGACTGAGCCAGTGTGTGAATTTGTGACTAAGCCAATAGATGGGAAGAGAGTTGATTTCTTCGTTATCTTCTTGATGGCTATGCTAGCCATCTCCTCTTCCTCTTCGGACGAGGACTCATCATTTGAGTCCCACTCCTTTCCTAGGTGCGCCTGCCCAACTTGCTTTTTCTTCTTGAAGAACTTCTAAGGTTGAGGCTTTGTTTCCTTAGTCTTCTTCTTGTTTTCTTCATAGGGGCAATCAACTATAAAGTGGTCATATTCACCACGGTTATAGCAGACCCGCCTCAACTTTGTTCTTGACTTTTCTTTGAGTTTTCCTTCACTTGATTTCCCCCCTTGTCATCTCTTCATCATTCTCTTGAATTTCTTCATGAAGAGGATCATGTCTTCCTCATCTATGTCGCTGCTCTCATCATCACTGTCATCTTCACGTTGAGCCTCTCGAGCTTCTTTTGACAAGGGCTTGCAGGTGGATTTTAAGGTGACCCCTTTCTTCTTTGCCGAGGTGAGATCGACAATCTCCTTAACATCTTTAGCTTGCTTCTCCATCATTTCGAAGTTGATGATCTTTCCAAGCAATTTGTCCGGGGTCATTTTCTTGTACCCGGACTCTCTCTAATCATCGAGCACAGGGTGATATTGCGAGGCGTTAAAGCTCTAAGGATGAGCTTCACCATCTCGTGATCGTTCCACCTTTTACTCCCATATGCTCGAACCTTGTTGATGAGAGTCCTCAACCGGTTGTACATGTCTTGCGGCAACTCATCTTCTTCTATGGCGAATCTTCCCAATTCGCCTTCGATCATTTCGATCTTCGCCTCTCGCACATGATGATCGCTTCATGTGCAGTTTGTAATGTGTCCCATATTTTATTTGCAATCTCGAGTCCATCCACCTAGGTGAACTCGTCCCGACTTAGTGATGATGTGATGAACGCTACAGCTTGAGCATTCTGATGAATTGCTTGCTCTTGGCTTGGTGTGAGCTCTTCATTGTCGTCTGGGATATCTATATCTGTGCACACTATATGCCACAAGCTGAGGTTAAGTGAGATTAAATGCATTTTCATGTTTTGCCTCCATATTGAGTAATCATTGACATCAAAGTGTGGAGCTTTTCCTAGAGGAATAGACAAATAATGGCTATTGTTAGAATTTAGACGATCGTAGTTGAAAGAATATTGGGGGTAGTCGGTGTGACTACACCCCTTCTTCTTCTTCTCGTTCTCGATCTTTATTTTCCCTTTGGAGAGAGCTTTCTTCCTTAGGAGCGCCTTGAGTTCCAGCATCTCCTCATCGTCATCCTTGAAGTCCTGGATGGCGTCGAGGAGCTTCTCCAACTTTTGCGCCTTTTCATCTTCAACCTTCTCTTGGTTGAGGCTCTTGTACACATCTTTCATGTCCGACATTTTCTCTTCGAGCGATTAGTCTCCTCTTGAAGAGTTCTGCTCTGATACCAATTGAATGTGGCCTAGAGGGGGGTGAATAGGGCTTTTTGAATTTTAGTCGGAACCTGCAACACTTAGCAACTTGATCAAATACCAAGAAATCGGACTAGTCCGGTAGAGTGCGGACTAGTCCGTTGCGTGCAGACTAGATTAATCCAGTTAGATCAATGATCTCAATACCAGCACAGTACGCAACAGAATATAGTTGTAACTTGAAGGTATTGAGTCAATGAAATTAAATGTAGCACAAACTAACTTTGGTTTCAATATTTTAACGTAAGATATGCAAGATCAAGTAAACCCTAGAATGCGATATGAAAAACTAAAAACAAGATTGACACACGAGTTTACCCGTGGTTCAGTTCCCACAGAGACAACCTACGTCCACGTTGAGGAGCCTACGCAAGGATCGGGTCTTCTCCAACCCTACCCTTGTTGAATCGCCACGGGGGTCGATTCTCTTCCACTAATCACAAAGGGTAAATCACCAAGTTCAAGGGGTCTTCTCATAAGTTGAAGGCTCCCCAAGATTACAGATCAATCACCACCAAGAACACACTCATAAGATCCACAATAAAACAACAGGAGTGTGTTAGAGAATCAAACCCAAGAGCTCAAGACGTGAGAATCCTGTCTCTTCTTTGATCCAAAGTTAATCCTCAAGGATTTGATCTTTCTTGCGTTGGATTGTGTGGAGAGATGTGTTTTCTAGGCTCTTGGAGGGTGTGACGGCCCTAGGAGTCGAGAGCATTGAAAGTAGGGTCGTGCACATCTATTTATATGGAGATTTCCAAAGGTTACCATTAGGTTTTCGAGAGTCCGGACTAGTCCGTGGTGGAGTCCAGATTAGTCTGGTGTGCGGCGTGTAGCAAACCCTAAGTTCTCAGGAATATCGGACTTGTCCGGCCTTGGGCGGATTAGTCCGATTTAGGCTCTGGAAAAGTTCGGACTAGTCCGGCACATATCGGACTAGTCCGGCTGTGGTGAACCCCTTAGTGAATTGGGGACAAGTCCGTACTTGGAGCACTTGTCCGATTTTAGTCAGAGAGGTTATCGGACTAGTCCGAATATTATCGGACTTGTCCCATTTCGTGCAAAGTTGTGAAGTGTCGAGGACTAGTCCGCACTGGGGAGGACTAGTCCGATCTTAGTCAGAAAGATATTGGACTAGTCTGTGGTGATATCGGACTAGTCCGGTCTGTGTAAACCTGGACTATGCAGACAAGTCCGCACTTGGAGGACTTGTTCGATTTTGAACAGAGGGATTATCGGACTAGTCTGGGGTATATCGGACTAGTCCGGTTCTGTGTAAATTTGTGCAGTGAATGAGTTTTATTGTGCTTGAGCTCTTGGGGTGTGTTTCTCCAACACACTCCATACACACTAATCTAATCTATTCATACACACTGATCTAATCTATTCAGCTCTTGAGCTCTTTTCCATATAGATCCTCATTCTCCTTTCTTTTTGCGCTTTCTTCATAATTTCATTAAAACCTGTGCTCATCTCAACAATTTGGTTAGGATCTCATTTGTTTGTCATAAATCAACCAAAACCCACAAGGGATGCCTAGATGCACTTTCACCAAGGGGCCCGCCGTCGACGTGAAAAATTAACAGCAAACTAAACAAAGATGGTAGAAAAATCACCCCAAGGGGGCTCGCCGTCGACGTTTCTAAGCGTTGGCAATGGGTGCCGTAAGATCTATAGAGCTCCAACAACTCTCACAGGGCCCGTCGTCGACGTTTCTAAGCGTTGGCAATGGGTGCCGTCAGATCTTACCAAGCTTCGACAACTCCCAGGGGCCCACTGTCGACGTTTCTAATCGTTGATAGTGGGCGCCGTCAGACCTACCAAGCTCCGACAACTCCCAGGGGGCCCACCATCGACGTTTTTAAGCGTTGATAGTGGGTGCCGTCGGACCTACCAAGCTCCAACAAATCCCAGGGGGCCCGCTGTCAATGTAACAAAGGGTCCCTAGAGATGTCGGGGGTAAACTTCAGAACTCGGAGCTATCGTTTTGGCTACGAGCGAGAAGTGAAGTCATCAAGACATTGTCAAATCCTTTTGGTCTATGTTCGCAATCAAATTGTGTACATACCAAGGGTCCAACAATATAAAGGACAATGCATTGAAGACATACAAAATGAAATTCATTCATTCAAAAGATTGGATTTTATTCATACAAAATGAGGATTACAAGTGAAGGCAGAAGAAAAAAGCTCTAGCTACTAGAGATCCTATAAAAGAACGAGGCAACTTTTTGGGCAGCTTATTGAACGGTGGCCCTAGCGGCATCTTCCTCTTCAACAACGGGTCATTGGACTACTAGATCCAGAGACATATATGGGTCTCGGCTTTTGAAACACGTCAGCACATATTCGGCGATGTTCTTGAGCAGAGACTTCCCCTCCGTCTCCAGTTGGTCGACGATGACGTCACCCATTGTATCAAGTTTGTTGCCGGTAGAGCCCAACACCACCAGCGCCTTGTCTAGCTCCGGCTCCAGGTCATCCGGACGTACCGGACTGAAGACAAGTTGCACCAAAGCTTTGTTGGCTCGCCCCAGGAAGTCCCAAACTCGCTGGGACTCAGTTGCTCTCAAACTCCTTAGTTCCTCTAGCGACCTTCTAGCAGCCGCAAGCTCCGAACTCTCCTGAGCGAGGCGCTCGACCTCCTTAGCATGTTGTTGGATCCTTTAGGCCACATGTTTTTCTCGGTCAGCAAGTTCCATCTCCCGGAGGTGGATGCGGTTCCGACATTCCGCCAGGTCCTTCTCTCTACCTTTCACTCTTTCCTCCCGACCGAAGACATCAGTCTCTCTCTTGGAGACTTCTTGTCCCACCTGTCAAATCCTCTCTTTCTCTTGAACGCAATGTTGTTCAAACTGTTTGGCACGATCAGCCAAACTCTGCTCTTCCAGTGAGAGCCTCTGGGCAAGCTCCTCCTCCATCTTCAGAAGATCTTCCTGTTTCTCTAGGAGCTTATCCTCCCTCTCGTTGAGAGCTTCCTGTCGCTTGAGGAGTTCTTCATTCAGCTCATTGAGGCTATCCTGACGATCATCAGCGGACTCATTGGTCTCCTTAGCATACTCAAAAATCTCTCGAGTTTTTCTCGTCGAGGGCCTTGATGGCAGCCTCCTGCTCATTCAACAGGCGGTCCCATCGTGTCAGCCGGGTTTTCTCCTTGTCAATCCACTCTCGCTGGTCTACATGCCTTGATTGCGTCAGCTTGATCTCGAAGTGAAGTCTGTTCCGCCAACGCCTCAGGGTGTGGCGCTCTTCTTCGAGGACTTTGCTGTCATGGTCGAAAGCGAGTTGGACCTGGCGGAGACTAGAGCAGGCGTTGTCTATAGACAACACCAAAGGAATTGGCTCCAGGCCCGCCTAAAGCGCCTTTGTAGACTCCAGGGGCTCTTCAAAAATAAAAATTGGGTCCCACTGTGTGGTCCCTTGCGGATCCTCGGCACTGGGGCTGCTCTCCGGGAGCTCTTCTGCATCTACCACTACCGAGGAAGGTCCCGTAGTGGGAACTTCGACCTCCAGAACTGAGGTGGAGGGTCCTGCAGCCGAATCTTCAATGGTTGGCTCGGTGTGTGGAGGACATGCTGCCAAGTCTTCTGGGTGCTCCAGCACCGACATGGACACCTACGGAGTAATCACCTCCGAGACTTGTGCAGTAGCTTCGTCCGGAGCCCCCACCACCTTCGGGTCATGTGCCGGAACTTCAACTACCGCCGGCTCTGGTGCCGGAGCTTCAATTACTTCCGGCTCAGGTGTCAGAGCTTCAGTTACTTCCGGTTCAGGTGTCGGAGCTTCTGCTGTCTCCGGCTTCGGTGCCGGAACCTCAGCTGCCAGCTTAGAAACAGCTGATGCTTCTTTACAAGTCTTTCCCCGTGGTATGGCGCTACCACGGGAGCTTCTGGCGTCATCACTGGATCCAATTCCACGACAACTGGTGCCAGAGCTGTCGTGTCTTCAGCCACCACTTGGAGGGATGCAGGGGTCAAAGCAGGAGCCTCTGTTTGCATAGCCTCCGTTGCTGCAGCAGGGGTCGGAGATTCAGTGTTCTTCTTCGACACCGTGGAAACAAAAGATCAAAAAATTCAAAACATGGTAAAGATAGAAATAGCAACTCAAGGTGAGAAGACAATTCTTACCTTGGGAAGCTTCCACTCCAGTCGCTGCGGAACTTCTTCTTCTGTGGCTCGGAGTCAGAGCCCACCAGACCTGGTGAGGCAGTGACCCCGAACTTCGGTCGGGAGCTTGCCACAGGGGTTGGAGTCGCCTCAGCCGGGACCTCTCTCGGTTGGGAAGGACCTCCGGACCTGGAGCCCGCAGCCGGCACTGGAGTTGGGGTTGACTTGCCGGAGTTAGCACCCCTCATGGCGTGGCTGCCGAAGCTCTGCTTGGCCGGGGGGGGGGGGGACTGCTGGAGATGGAGCCGACCAGAGGGAGCTCCCATCAGGATGTCTTAGCTTCCTCTTCCGGCTGGAAGATTCAGTCGACTCATTGCCCTTGCCCTTGTCGACGTCGTCAACCTTCTGGCTTAAAGTAGTGGGAGCCACCCTTTCTGAAGCTTTGGGAATGGAAATCCCGGCGGTCGCATGTTTCTCCATGAAGCTGAGGTCGTCCAGCTCAGGCATCCCTTTTGAAGCTCCCTCCTGAACTCTAGAACCATGTTCAGAGGGATGAAGTCCGCCGGCAGGGTCAAGGCGTCTTGGGAGATAGCTCCGTGTTGAAGCTTCTGGAGATGGAGCCTCAAAGCTTCATCATCTAAGTTAGTCTGAAAACCAGCTTTGATCTGCTTGTGATCCATCTCGCTATTGAAAGCCCATGTGGGCCACTCCTTCGTCTTTAGCGGAGTCCACCTGTTCACTAGGAAGTTATCGAAGACCATCTAAGGGGTCACTCAACCCTCCACACATTGCTGGATTCTTGTCAGGACGGGCTTGTATGCTTCAGACAACCCCGGAGCTGCATTCCAAGCGTCGGTGTCAACATTGGAGAGGCTAGTAGATAACTCCAGCCTATCGTGATGATCCACCGTGATGACCACCCAGTCCTTCCAGTTGTCCCACTTCCTGGAGGGGAAAGTCTTCAAGTACTTAAGGGACAGTTCTTGCGCTTCACGAAGTAGTAGAAGTCGATCAACTCAGTCGCCAAATCTTCATATTTCTTGATCTTGCTACGGAGAAGATCCAACTCCATCACGGCAAAGCAGAGCGAAAGTTGGAAAAGCTATGCAAAGGTAGAGAGGTTCTGAGCGCAAGTTCGAATGAAGGCGTAAAGAGCCCTCTAACCGTGCAAGCTTTCCTTCTTAAGTAAGTCTCTGCAACGCTTGGATGGAAACTACCTCCAGACCCGAATCACAGATGACCTCGTCGATGACAAGGGGGCTCGGGTCCATTTTGTTTAAGAAGTTACCCCAGGCGAACCATTGTCATAATGAGAAGTTGGAAGCCCGAGACCGGCCGCCTGACATGGCTACAAAGATTACTCTCAGAACCGATACGTTTTTCGTATTGGGAACCGTCAACCTTCAATTGCGTGAGATCTGCACGACAGGATCCCACGTGTCGAGTGAAAAAGTGCCACGCGGCGGCGGCGTAACTCTTTGTTGTCGCCTCAACCGCCCACCAAGAAGCTTTGAAGCCACATCACGGGAATCGAAGATGGTCCCACCTTTGGTAGAAAAACTTTCACCCGGAGGGTTTCTCCCAAAGGTGGGCCCGGGGGCCACTATCGGTACCCTGCGTACCGGGTACCCCACGATACCGCAAGAAAAGCCAAAGAGTTCCCATATCCGAGTTGAAAACTTCCGAATGCAACACACGTCTGACAGCACTAGGCCTGCATCCCTCGTTTGGGTAGCTCTGGTACTACCACGTGTCCAGTGGGACCGGACCTACCTCCCTTCACAGGGAAGCTCCGGTCCAGCCACGTGTCTAGCAACCCCGGACCTAACCCCCAAAAGAGGGAAGCTCTAGTGCTGGCACGTGTCGAGTGGCTCTGAACCTACCTCCCCGCAGAGGGAAGCTCCAGAGCTGCCACGTGTTGTACTTTCAGACCTAAACCAGCAACGACTACAAGATCTCCAACGGCACGAACATTCAAGAGGCTATTAAAACAGTCGTTATAAAACCTGATTAACGTGTCATTAATTCATCATTAATGACACACGATCAGAGGACCTTTAGTACCGGTAATGCTGCCATTAAGGTGCGTTATCACACTGTTAATCATACTTAATGCACGTAGATCGTGTATTAGGTAATTGAATACTGTCGGGGCCACTTGTCGGGCCAAGCATTCCCTGTAACGGCCAGCCCTTAGCATATAAAAGGGTTGAGCCGCACGGTAGAAAAAAAATCTGAACTCGTACCAAGCCAACTCAAACACACACGCATACTACGCAAGTTCATCAACAACCACACCATGAAATAGGGTATTACGCTCAGACGACTCGAACCACGTAAAAAGCCTCTGTGTCACCTTCTCGTTCATAATCTTACGCACACCCCAACCGAATACGAACCTCCGCAAACTACATTTTAATAGTACCGGGGGAAGTGTCTTAGTCTACACTTCGACAATCTCATTTTTTATTTTTACATATTACCTCCCACTTAATTAAGTGGTATTTTTTTCTTATTATGTCCACCTTGCTAGAAAAACTTTATTCTATAAACATCTAATCTCTCAATTAAAGTTTTAGGCAGTATATGCATTGACATGTGGTATATTGGAATACTTGAGAGACTAGCATTGAGCAAAATAATTCTCCGAGCCATGGTAAGGGTTTTACCCTTCCATAAATCAATTTTCTTTGTTATTTTGTCTTCTAAATTTTTCCACTCACTACAAGTAATCCTTTTCGCATCCAAAGGTACTCCTAAGTATTTAATAGGCTAGACTCCAATATTACAATTAAACACCTCTGCTACCATATTACCATCCTCATCATTTCCTCCTATCACTAAAACTTCACTTTTATCAAAGTTGATTCTAAGCCCCAAAATTTATTCGTAAAGAGCCAGAAGAAGCTTCAAATTAAAAGTCAAGTTCAAATCATATTTGAGGCAAAGTATAGTGTCTTGAGCATATTGTAAGACAGCAACACCATTAGAAATTATATTGCTTACCAGTCCTACAATCATTTTATTCTTTTGAGCCTTATGAATCAATCTAGTTAAAGCATCAGCAGCAGGAGGGGAGACAGAGGATCCCCTGTCTCACACCTCGATGACTACCAAAATAAGGCCCAATTTTGTCATTAAGCTTCACACTCGAAGTACCATTATAAACTACTGCTTTAATCCAATCACACCAAATATTGCAAAAGCCACGCAAACTAAGACAACTAAGCAAAAATTATAATTTACCTTGTCATAAGCCTTTTCAAAATCTAACTTTAAAACCACCCCTTTCTCTTTCTTCTTTATAATTTCATGCAAGATCTCATATAAAGTTAAAATACCTGTCATTATATTTCTACCCGGGATAAAGACAGTTTGCACACTGTGAATCAATCTATCAGCCACCGCCTCCAGCATGAGCGTCACCACTTTCGTAAACAATTTATACAAACAATTCAGTAAGCAAATAGGACGAAATTGATGAATGAATTCAAAAAATTTGACTGTTGAGATTAGAGTGATTATGCCATAGTTAAGTTTCTTAATATCTAAAGCACCTATATGAAAATCCTCAAATAGAGCCAAAAGATCATTTCTAATAATATACCAGCATTTTTGAAAAAACTCTATAGGGAGCAGGTTAGGGCCAGGGGCTTTATTTCTCTCCATTTAAAAGAGAGCAAACTTCACCCCACTCTCCCCAAAAGGCTTAGTCAGCAAATCATTTTCCACCTGTGTGACGTGTTCAACATCACCCCGAAGCTCAGAATCAACCTCAAGAACTTTCTCACAAGGTTTCCCAAACAAAGATTTATAAAAATCAGTAGCATGGTTTAGTAAATTATCAGTCCCATGAGTAGTTTCCCCCTTGTTTTGCAAAGAAAGAATAGTACTTTTTTTCACTTTCTGCCATTTGCAACTTTGTGGTAAAAATCCGTATTATTATCTCCCTTTAAAATCCAATTCTGATGACTCTTTTATACCAATAAAGCTCCTCCATATCTAAAATTTTTAACCATTCAGTTTGTAGATTCACTTTTTCAGCGCTGCTACTATCATCAAGAGGGCTCAAATCCTCTTACTTCTCTAAAGCCTCTAATCTATTTTGGATTTCTTTTTTCCTCTTTTTTGTGTTACCAGATAAGTTGTAGTTCCATCCTTTCAAGTATCTTTTAATCTTTTTCATTTTAAACATCACTTTATCTAAGACAGAAGGCCCCCTATAAGGTTCAGCCCAAATCTGCTCAACTGCCATAAAGAACTCAGGCTGACTGAACCAATACAATTCAAAATGGAAACTGATGTGCTTCTTACAAGGGCTACCTCCTGATTGCACGATTAATGCATTGTGATCAGAGAGTCCCCTAGGGATTTTAAAAGTCTGCACTGTTGGAAATAAACTTTCCCACTCCTCATTCATCAAAATTCTGTCTAGGGCCTCCAACGTAGGTTCAGCATGGTTGTTAGACCATGTGAAGATACCCCCGAGATGAACATCTCTCACAGCTCGTTAGTGTTAATCCAGAAACCGATTTATTTTCGTGGGCTAGAAACCCACAAAATTAAAGAAAAAACCAACAAAA
This sequence comes from Tuctoria greenei, assembly GCA_036927565.1. NCBI lineage: Eukaryota > Viridiplantae > Streptophyta > Magnoliopsida > Poales > Poaceae > Tuctoria > Tuctoria greenei. The sequence continues at coordinate 242,921,319 of JAYESD010000002.1, read as the reverse complement.
ATGCATATTTTTGTCGGCCTTGGGGGCTATTTTTGTCGGTTTGAGGCCGGCGCGCGTATCATGGCGAAAATATACTTATGTTCGTAAGTCACCCACGAAAATAGACTTATTTTCGTCGGCCAGGCACAACCCACGAAAATATATATATTTTCGTGAGCTTCATAACAAACCCAAGAAAATATTGTTTTATTATTTTCGTGAGTACAAAAATAACGCATGAAAATAGTTAACATTATTTTCATGGCCTTGTCTAAAACCCACGAAAATATCCTGGTTAGTTTCGTGGGCTGTGTGGAGGCCCACGAAAACAAGTGCGTTATTTTCGTGGGCCTCAGTTTGGCTCACAAAAATAATGGAATTTATAAGAAAAAGAAATTTATTCTGCCTAAACATTTTCAAAACAATTTAATGTGGACCAGTTAAGTATCTGCGTAACAAGTGCATATATTTTCTGTATCGCTAGCTACATTTTCAAAACAATGATCAATAAGATTTGTATGAAACAGTCACAGTTTTAGAAGCATATGACCGTTACATAAACAGACACAACAAGGTCGTTGACTTCGTAAACCTGAAAATGTGAGGAAAATGATGGATGAACTATGTGAACCCAAATAATGTATATAACCTAAACTTAAATGTAATCTAAACTGCAATCCACAGGAAGTGGCAAAAAATAATTACTCGTATTGCATTTGTAGTTCATGCAAGGTCCTGAACATCCAGTGCAGCATGCAAAATGAACTGATGCTGATAAGCTAGTTCTTCTTTCTGCAGGATAAAGTAAACTGTAGGGTCACAATGACCAGCAAACAGAAGTCATAGTGAAATAAAACAATGTTTATGCAAATAGTAACAACATGATAAGAATAATTAAATAGAAAGGAACCTCAATAGATAAAACAAGTTTTTAATCAGGATGTAAATATGTAATTAAGAACCATACTTTTGGAGCAGATCCAACTTCAGCCTCGTAAATTGGGATGTTGTTGTTGCTAACAATCACAAAGCAAGCTGTACTCGCCATTCCAAGTCATGAGGTAGCAGTTTAATGATCTGAAAGTAGTTTAAAATACTTGTGAACAAAAAGATCATTATCATACAAAGAAGCCCAAATATGTGCATTTGAAATCACATAAGCAGAGGCATAAGGGGCAAAACGCACGGACTGACTAGAAATAAAAGAGCATAATTACTTCAGGAAACAACCAAATCTCATTCTTAGTTTCTCGCAATCAATAGCAAGTACTGATAAAGTAACAGTAATACTGACAAACAAAAGCACCATTTGTCATACTATACTACTTAGTCTACTACTACAATTTATACAAGTTTGCACTCGGAAATCAGAGGAACTATTCTCAGTAGCCTAAAGTTTGCACTCGAATTTATACTAGTTTGCACTCGCAAGTTTCCAATTTATACTGAATACACCTGGCAACCAAGTAGCCTAATCAGAATCTGCTGTAATGCTGGCAGTTGATCAAGTAATTTAATTGTACCAAGATCCCGGGCAGTTTGCTGATATCAGAATTTTTCATAAGTAAAATTCTCAGGAAACTCCGCCTATGTTATAATGACATATCTGGTCCCAAGCACGGATAAAGGAGAGGTTGTAACAGGCTTGGCGAGCCAACAACTATATTTAGCCATTCTCATGGAAATGAAACCCATTGGAAATTCGTTGGGGCGTAGCGACGCGCCATACCGGAACCCGGATATGGTGTTAAGTGGGCGAGGACCGGGTCGTCACCGCCTTAGTGGCGCGCTATATCGGAACCTGGATGTGGTGTTAAATGGGCAAGGGCCGGATCGCCACCACCTTAGTGGCGCGCTACATCATCGCTCGAATGTAGTGTTAAGTGAGCAAGAGTCTTTACATCTTCCTCGACGGATGCGAAGGTAAGGAAGCTAGCCGAGGAAACTAGGTTTTGGGTGGGTAGTTGAAATGTAGGATCCTTGACGAGAAAGCTACAAGAGTTAATGGACGTTGCGATTAGGAGGCGTGTAAATATCATTTGTCTACAAGAGACTAGATAGGCAGGTCAAAAGGCGAGAGAGGTTGAGAATACCGGTTTCAAGTTTTGGTATTCTGACTCGACTGAAACTAGGAATGGTGTAGGCATCCTAATAGATAAGAGCCTCAAGAATGGAGTAGTGGATGTCTGTAGACGAGGGGATAGGATCATCCTAGTCAAGGTAGTTGTGGGGGACCTTATCTTGAATGTCATTAGTGCGTATGCCCCACAAGTTGGGCTCGACATGAGCACTAAGAGACAATTTTGGGAGGACTTGGAGGATATGGTTAGTAGTGTACTGATAACCGAGAAGCTCTTCATAGGAGGAGATCTCAATGGCCATGTAGGTACAACTAACGTAGGTTTTGAGGGGGTACACGGAGGTTTTGAGTGTGGCGATAGAAACCAGGAGGGTAAGGATATCCTAGACTTTGTCGTAGCCTATGACCTATTAGTAGCTAACACCCTCTTTAACAAGAGGCTATCTCACTTAGTGATCTTTACTAGTGCCCAACATTCTAGTCAAATCGACTATATCCTCACCAGGAGAAGGGAGAGAGGGGCATGTTTAGATTGTAAGATGATTCCTGGGGAATGTGTTGTTCCACAACATAAACTTGCGGTAGCCGACTTATGTTTCCACGTGCGTGTGTCACAAGACAAAGATGTTAAAACCGCAAGAACAAAGTGGTGGAAGTTGAAGGATGAAGTGCAACAATCATTCAAAAGGAGAATGATCGCGGAAGGACCTTGGAGCGAAGAGGAAGATGCGGATAGTATGTGGGTGAAGATGGCGACTTACATTAGGAAGGCAGCTAGGGAGGTGCTTGGGTGGACAAAAGGTAAGAAACTTGTAGATAAAGACACTTGGTGGTGGAATGAAGATGTACAAAAAGCTATTAGGGAGAAAGAGTCTTATAAGAGCTGACATCATGAGAGAAGCGCAAGTAACATGGCGAAGTATAAAGAGGCTAATAAAAATGCAAGGCGTGTTGTGAGTAAGGCAAGGGGGCAGGCCTATGATGCACTATATGAGAGACTAGGGACAAAAGAAGACGAAAAAGATATATACAAGATGGCGAAACTTCGCGAGAGAAAGGTGAGGGATCTCAACCAAGTCAAATGCATTAAGGATGAGGCAGATCGAATTCTATTGAAGGATGAAGAGATTAGGAACAGATGGTGGAACTACTTCAATGGACTATTCAATGACGGGAATAAGAGCATTAGGTTCGAGTTGAATGACTCATTCGATGACACCAACAGACAATTCGTAAGGAGGATACAAGAGTCTGAGGTTAGAGAGGCCTTCAAAAGGATGAAAGGAGGAAAGGCCCGCGGCCCCGATGATGTCCCCGTTAAGGTGTGGAGATGTTTGGGGGATATAGCAATAGTATGACTCACTAAACTATTCAACCGCATTTTTCAGTCAAACAAAATGCCTGAAGAGTGGCGGAAAAGTATTTTAGCACCCATCTTCAAAAATAAAGGAGATGTTCAAAGTTGTACTAATTACCGAGGAATTAAGCTTATGAGTCATACTATGAAGCTCTAGGAGAGAGTGATTGAACACCGCTTGAGGAAAGTGACCAATATCACTAAAAACCAGTTTGGTTTTATGCCTGGAAGATCCACTATGGAGGCGATTTTCTTACTCCGTCAGCTTATGGAGAGGTATAGGGAGCAAAAGAAGGATCTACATATGGTGTTCATTGACTTGGAAAAGGCATACGACAAGGTACCAAGACCGGTCATGTGGTGGGCGCTAGAGAAACACAAAGTCCCAACAAAGTACATTAACCTTATCAAGGATATGTACGATAATGTGGTGACAAGTGTCCGCGTAAGAGATAGTGAGACCGACACTTTTCCTATCACAATAGAGCTACACCAAGGATCAGTCTTAAGTCCATACATCTTTTCCTTAGTGATGGATGAGGTGTCGAATATAAAGAGGCTAAGAAAAATGTTAGGCGTGTTGTCAGTAAAGCAAGGGGACAGGCCTATGATGCGTTATATGAGAGGCTAGGGACAAAAGAAGGCGAAAAGGATATATACAAGATGGCGAAACTTCGCGAGAGAAAGGTGAGAGATCTCAACCAAGTCAAATGCATTAAGGATGAGGCAGGCCAAATTCTATTGAAGGAGGAAGAAATTAGGGACAGATGGCGGGACTACTTCAATGGACTATTCAATGACGGGAATGAGAGTATTAGGTTCGAGTTGGATGACTCATTTGATGACATCAACAGACGATTCGTGCGGAGGATACAAGAGTCCGAGGTTAGAGAGACCCTAAAAAGGATGAAAGGAGGAAAGGCCCGCGGCCCCGATGATGTACCCATTGAGGTGTGGAGATGTCTAGGGGATGTAGCAATAGTATGGCTCACTAAACTATTCAACCGCATTTCAGTCAAATAAAATGCCTGAAGAGTGGCGGAAAAGTATTTTAGTACTCATTTTCAAAAATAAAGGAGATGTTCAAAGTTGTACTAATTACCGAGGAATTAAGCTCATGAGTCATACTATGAAGCTCTGGGAGAGAGTGATTGAACACCGCTTGAGGAAAGTGACCAATGTCACTAAAAACCAGTTTGGTTTTATGCCTGGGAGGTCTACTATGGAGGCGATTTTCTTACTCCGTCAGCTTATGGAGAGGTATAGGGAGCAAAAGAAGGATCTACATTTAGTGTTCATTGACTTGGAGAAGGCATACGAAGGTACCAAGACCGGTCATGTGGTGGGCACTAGAGAAACACAAAGTCCCAACAAAGTACATTAACCTTATCAAGGATATGTACGATAATGTGGTGACAAGTGTGCGCGTAAGAGATAGTGAGACCGACACTTTTCCTATCACAATAGGGTTACACCAAGGATCAGCCTTAAGTCCTTACATCTTTTCCTTAGTGATGGATGAAGTGTCGAAGGATATACAAGGGGATATCTCTTGGTGTATGCTCTTTGCTGATTATGTAGTGTTTGTAGATGAAACTAGGGATGATGTTGATAGAAAATTGGAGCTATGGAGGCAGACCTTAGAGTCTAAGGGGTTTAGACTAGTAGAATCAAGACCGAGTATATGAGATGCGACTTTAGTGATGTCGGGTGCGATGATGGTAATGTTAGTTTACAAGGACAAGTAGTACCTAGAAGGGACACATTTCGATATTTAGGATCAATGTTACAAAGCAATGGTGATATTGACGAAGATATTTGCCACAGGATCAAGATCGGGTGGACGAAGTGGCGACAAGCAACTGGAATCTTATGTGATAAGAAAGTTCCACAAAAATTGAAAGGAAAATTTTATAGGACGGTGATCAGACCTGCGATGCTGTATGGAGCAGAGTGTTGGCCAACTAAAAGGCAACATGTCCAACAAATGAGTGTTGCGGAGATGCGCATGCTACAGTGGATGTGCGGTCACACAAGAAGAGACAAAATTAGGAACGAAGTAATACGTGATAGGGTAGGGGTGGCACCGATTAAGGAGAAGCTAGTCCAACATCGCCTACGGCGGTTTGGGCATATCCAGCGGAGACCTCCAGACGCACCGGTTAACATTGGGATTATAAAGAGTGGAGAAAATTTTAGGAGGGGTAGAGGTCGACCAAGATTGACATGGCAGGAGGCGGTGAAACGAGATTTAAAGGAGTGGGACATACCTAGAGATTTGGCTCATGATAGGACTGCATGGAAATTAGCAATTCATGTACCAGAATCTTAGTTTATTCGTAATTTGTTACTCTTATCTTCTTTCTTATTAACCCATTTCTAGAATAAATAAAATGTAGTTTTTTTTACTTTCATCTTATTTTCTATTACTTTTTTTCAAAATTGTTGGGTTTCATTTCTAGCCGACCCCAACTTGTTTGGGACAAAGGCTTGGTTGTTGTTGTTGTTGTTGATGGATGAGGTGTCGAAGGATATACAAGGGGATATCATGTGGTGTATGCTCTTTGCTGATGATGTAGTGTTGGTAAATGAAACTAAGGATGATGTTGATAGAAAATTGGAGCTATGAGGGCAGACCTTAGAGTCTAAGGGGTTTAGACTTAGTAGAACCAAGACCGAGTATATGAGATGTGACTTTAGTGATGTCGGATGCGAGGATGGAAATGTTAGTTTACAAGGACAAATAGTACCTATGAATTTAGGATCAATGTTACAAAGCAATGGTGATATTGATGAAGATGTTTGCCACAGGATCAAGATCGGGTGGATGAAGTGGCGACAAGCATCTGGAATCTTATGTGATAAGAAAGTTCCACAAAAATTGAAAGGAAAATTCTATAGGACGGTGATCCAACAAATGAGTGTTGCGGAGATGTGCATGCTACGGTGGATGTGCGGTCACACAAGAGACAAAATTAGGAACGAGGTGATACGTGATAGGGTAGGGGTGGCACCGATTGAGGAGAAGCTAGTCCAACATCACCTACGGTGGTTTGGGCATATCCAGCGGAGACCTCCAGAAGCACTGGTTAGCAGTGGGATTATAAAGAGTAGAAAAAATTTTAGGAGGGGTAGAGGTCAACCAAGGTTGACATGGCAGGAGGCGGTGAAACGAGACTTAAAGGAGTGGAACATATCTAGAGATTTGACTCATGATAGGACTGCATGAAAATTAGCAATTCATGTGCCAGAATCTTAGTTTATTCATATTTCGTTACTCTTATCTTCTTTCTTATTAACCCATTTCTAAAATAAATAAAATGTAGAATCTTTTTTATTTGTATTTATTATTATTATTATTATTTACTTTCATCTTATTTTCTATTACTTTTTTTCAAAATTGTCGAGTTTCATTTCTAGCCGACCCCAACTTGTTTGGGACAAATGCTTGGTTGTTGTTGTTGTTGTAAAATTCTCAGGAAGACCTCAAGGTCTTACAAAAATTTAGGATGCCAAGTTAGTATAATAAATAGTACTAGGTTAGCAAGAAGTTCCAATGAGTAATGGGTACTGCAGTTCTAAAAATGCAGAATAAAAAATGTTTAACAATCTAAACCTTTGATTCATCTATAGCGCTTATATATTGTTCTGTAATGATAAAAATTCAAGCTTGTCAATTATGCAGAGTAATCCTATGCTGCATAAATAGCAAATAGTCACAGTGAGTGTGAATACAAGTCCAAGCATGAGCTTGCATCTAGCAAACTAGGTACCTTCTGCACTAGAATCGTCCTTAAAGTATGACAGGTTGAGCATATCCTTCCACATGTATTCAACTGCATACCGTGCTTTTGGTCAAATAAATCCTAGAACTTGACCAAAAAAAGAAAGTTGCTTTGGACAAAATATACAAACACCCAATTTGATCTACAGTTCTAACCAATGTGGATTCCTGTATAAATTTTCTACCATATCCAAATATGTCCAATTAAGGCGGAATCTAGACATTTTTTTCATACAAACTCCACATTCTTATTCTTTACTAGACGACCTGGTTCAAGAAAAAAAATATAGTAAAATTCTAGTGATATCAAACAATTGTTAAAGAGAAAAATAATTGCTTGCAACATGCTGTCCGCCTGTCCTAATAGATCCATTCAATGTAAAAGAGGAGCTCGTAACTTCTTCTTGTATTCTACTAGACCACTATAAACTAGTAGTTAGCAGTTGACTAGCAAGGTACACAATAGCAATAACCAAAGCTACTAGTAAAAGGTGATAAAAAAACACATCTCTTTATGATAAAAATAAGGCTGTTGCTTTCATCTGATTTGGACCCTCTGGAAAGTGCTGGATGTAATTCAAAGGATGGAACGTAAAAACTCTAACTCGACTATTAGATCAGTGACATAAAGTTTCAGAATGGTAAATCCTCTAAAACCCAAGCAGCAATCTCCAGTTAGTCAATGGCAAGCATCAAAGGTTCCATAAACACTAGTCCAGTGCTAACCTGCCGGCACTATGCTGTCAGTAAAAAACAACTAAGATGAGCAGGGAGATGCATGCTTACCAATGAGGGAGGTCTTGAGGAGGTGCGTCCTCCAGAGCACCTGGTCCATGGGGCTGACGGTGCCGAGTTTGAGGCCCCTGTTCTGGATCTTGAGGATGCTGGTAACGCTGGACATGAGCATCACTGAGAGCGTGCACGCAGCGTCTTCACGGTGGCCGGGCCCTTGCCCATCTTCACCTGGTCCACGGCACGCATCGCCAGCTCCCGCAGCGGCCCGACCTTCACCACCAGAAGCGACGCGACACGGGGCAGGGCGGCGGAGCAGGGTAGAGCGAAGCGCCGCGGCGAGACGGCGTGGAGCCGCGCGATGCGGCATAGGGCGGGGCAGGGTGGAGCTAAGCGCTGCGGAGCCGCGCGATGCGGCACGGGGCGGCAAGGGGGGCCGGCGGCACGGAGCCGCGCGATGCGGCAAGGGGCGGCGGTGCGGCGCGAGGCAGATCGGGAAATTTTTTTCTAACTGCAGTCTCTATCGGACTAGCTACGGGCCGGGCGCAATTAACTTGCGGCCCTATTGTCGGTGGGTCATCAGACAGGCCGACAAAATTTCATCAGTTTCGTGAGCTACTTAGTTGGCCGACGAAACTATATTAATTATTTTGAAGAGCCATTATTGAGCCGATGAAAATGAGTCAGCCAGGTTGGGGTTTGGAAGGTTCCGCTATGTTCTCGTGAGCCACATAAAGAGCCGACGAAAATAAAATTTAAATTCCGTGAGGATTGTAAAAAAAACTGAAGTTCGTGAGCCTAATTAAAATCCACGAAAATATGTGTTTATTGTGTGAGCTACGTCCAACCCACGTAAATACGTAAATTTTCATGGGGACCCACCAAAATAAATTGCTTTTGTAGTGATCACAACATTAAACAAATCAGTGTATTTGTTAGGAATGAACTTTTTATTCTTCTGTTTCTCATTTCTGACAATGTTAAAGTCCGGCCCAATCAAAATAGGATCATCACAATTATGACAGAAGGAAGCCATCTCCAAGAGAAAATCTTCTTTTCTGTCACAGTGAGCAGAGCCATAAACATTCATAGGAATCCACTTTTTTAACAGTTTTTTTATCCCACAGGTAGAAAAGTTCACATTCTTAATCGTTTCGACATCAAAACTCTCCAAATTAAAACCGGTCAACAAGCCCCCAGACCTCCCAGAACAAGGAACATCATGTCACAGAAAAAAGCTAAAAGGATTGATCATCCTTATGAAAGCATCTGTCATCTTATTCATCATTATCTCTTGGAAACACGAAAAGTCAAATTTATGTTCATTAATCAAGTTCTTCAGATACACACACATTCCTTTCTTCCTGATAGCCCTACAGTTCCAAAAGAAGCCTTCCATTAAGAAAACTTAATCAATTGATTTTATTGCTTCTCCTTTTGGGTCCAGGTTCTGTTGTATTTGCTCATCATCCCTAGTGATCTAACTACCGGGATCTTACAAAGGAGTTCACAATACTAATCAACTAATCAAGAACAAGATAGATGTGGATTGGAGACAAACCTGCGTTGCAGAGAAGACCGAGGATGAGAAGAGGCGACGGCGCTGCAGATCCACGGCGAGGATGACGGTGAAGCTCTTCCTCTTCGTTTTTGTGCTCTTATGATCTAATCTCAGGTGGAGTAGTGATTAGGACCAACTAACCTATGTTAGTTATGCCTTAACCTCCTCTTTTACAGTTGGCACAACACGAAAGGGGGCCCACCACGTGGAAGTGAGAGACGCCCGCGATCAGGGCGTTGTGAGAGAGTTGAACCGGTCATAGGACCGGTTCCACGGGAGATCAACTCCAACATTCTTCCACTTGATCTCCACGGATCAATATTGACTTAATTACTTATTCATAAAACTTATATTTACTTAAGTCTGAGCTTAATTCTGAGCTTAGTGTTAGCTTATTCATGTTTGACATATAGATCACATCGCATCAAGAATAGCCAGTTACGTGCTATTTGACTCGAACGACCACAACACATCTCACATTTAGAAGTAACCTTATTCTTAATGCCCCCTTAGTATCCAGTTGATCATAAGCTCCTCCTTAAACCCATGTTGACTTTGTGTTCACTAAAAACTTGGGTGAAAGACCTTTTATATGCGGTACCGCAAGCAATCGCTTGTCACTGATTTGCTCAAAACAATAGTATGATCCTGGATTTTTTCGTATGCAATCTAATGTCAATGTGTTTGGCGGCACACATGACTTGTTGCAATTGGAATATAACGACTTAAGTGGTTTGATGTTGTTGACCATTCTTAAGACCGGTAAAATAATTATAGTGTTGGCTCGACGACCTCATGCTTAAAGAACATTCGGTATACATCACTTATGATGTAGTGACTGCTCGATTGAAGCTTTTCCACACTAAAACTCCAAAATACGAGTGTTAGCAATTGATTATGGATTTTTCTACACATCTCGTAAAACTAAATCTTACTAAAATTTTATTCAAATGACGCCAATTCTTACTCATCTTATCATGAGATCTAAATCACTTATAGAACTTCAAAACTTTTCTTATTTCTAAACCAGTGATTAATATCTGGATTGAATTAACTTATGCCAAAATATCTCGGTTACTTAAACTATGTCAGAGTGTATCATTAATTGAGCAAACTTAAAAACTTCCGACAGCAGAAGTACATGGAACCGCTTTTATTCGATCGATCTTCGTTTGGTTCCTATACTTATCACCCTTGACCTTAAGAGCAGACGTGAACTTAATCTATGCATACTAAACATTCTTATGACTATAGTAGATATGCATGATCTGATAGTCTAAATACTCCTCTTATTATATCTTGGTGAAACTTACATACTAACAAATAAAAAACATCACTAAGATCTTAATGTAATAACGATGACGACAATATACTTACTCTTTAATAATTGATCAATATTATTTCTTACTGCAGTACATCATCCTCTAATAGATACTTAACTTTATTGTCTTAAACTTAAGAGAAACACTAATTGTCATTCGCAGTATCTTATAATATCCAAAATCTATTGCAAATTTATTGAACGTGAGATATTCTTAACTTAGATACTCTTATCTCAATCCATGAATAGATTAACTTTAAGATATCTCACTTCACTAACTTACATGATAGAACTCATAGTTCGAATTATCAAAACATTCTCAAATAAACTCATTGAGAAATATCTCACTTATGAACATCTTACAATGACACTTACATCGAAAGTACTTATTATTCCTTTTATAGTCATGTTAGCTTTTATATACTCATTACAGTCTACTAATTTGACTCTATTAGAAAACTAAAATTCTTAAGTCATTCAAATGAGTGACAATCATGAAGTGTGATCATCATCATTTGAATTTATTAACACATTTGTTGGCCTATTTATGATCTTAAATGGGGTTGCTTTTACTCTTCATCATCATTAGCCACTAATGATGAAAAATCAATAGCAGGTATTGTGAGAATAATCTAGCATTGTTAACATAATATCGGTAAGACATCATAAAGAATGAATCTTGAAAATATAATTGCCAATATCACTTATTTTTAAGATTGGTATCTTTAGATGTCAAACTCCCTCTGATTTAGTCATCGTTTAAGAAGACTATAATACCTTATTTCAAAATGAGAATCTTCAATCTTATTGAAAAACCAACAAAATCACAACTTATTTTCTTAATGATAATAATAATAATCTTATCTTCTTAATACCATACTTTTAATTATTTGGGTAATTCTAATTATATAACTTATACGATGTTTATAAGCATCAACTTAATTAAAGAAAGCCAGAGTGAAAACACTAAAAGTCTCATCTTACCATATCGCTTTCTTAATTATGTTATATTTCCTTACGAACTTAATAAAATATAAAGAAATAGTCGTACATTTCTAATTTGGGGTATTAGACAATAATATATATTGTACTCCCTCTTATTGTATAGATTATTCTTATTACAATGCACACAAAGCATTATATAAAAACTGAAAAGTGTGAGGTGAAAATCTATTACTTAATGATCTCACTCATCATCTTGTGATAATCCTACAACCCCCCCCCCCTTGAAATATGGTCTATACAATAGTGCCATAATTTCAAAGATAATTTACAATACTTGGAATGAGGAGATAATTATATTACTTACTTATATCCTAATAACATAACTTAATACTAATGGGAGTACATCACTTCTTTCTAGGATATAAAATTTTCTCTACGCCATCATCTAAAGATTCTTAACGATATGCTTAACACATTTGACGATGTCAAAATGTGAAAAACTAATTTCTTACTCTTGAATTTCATGTCAAATAACTTAATATTAATAACAATATTGCACATTTCAAGAATATGATATCATGATATATAACTAAAAAATAAACGATAAAACAACAATTCTAACAAGTGCTAAAAATACATATTTGAATATACATTTAACTAAAAAACTTCAATTCTTAATAATTATTTTATTATTAATGATACAATGAGAATGCTCTCATAAAATTTCTAATTTACTTAAGATCTTATCGATATGGAAAACTTAATAAAATGTAAAATAGAATACCAAAAGACACACCTGATTTGCTTATCACGCGAGATAATTCTCGATGAAACGACTTAATTACTAAAACAAAACTTAAGAAATGAGAAATACTTTTAATATCCAAGACAATACATATTCAGAAATAAATCTGAACTAATCTTAAACTTAATTACTTAAATAAAGTTGGTCCCATTTACTAAGTGTATGCAACATTTCAATCATAGTCTTAATGAAACATACACGACTAAATATAATATAATATTATATATTTCACGTTGGTTACTTAACAAAATACAATACTTAATACATCTTAATTAACATAGAATATTTTGTCTTTCACGTTGGTTACTCAACAAAATATACAATAACTTAATTCACCTTAATCAACATGAAATATTTTGTCTTTCACGTTGGTTACTTAACAAAATATACAATAACTTAATTATCTTAATGAACTACAAAAGTTGTGTTTTATTTTTCACATAGTTACTTGACAAAACACACTAAATTCGTAACATAACAAATTCTGAATTTCACATTGGTTACTCAACAAAATTCGTTATGAACTAAAAATTACTTAAACAACTAAAAAATATGTGTTTTGTCTTTCACGTTAGTTATTTGACAAAACAAGACCATTAAAACGTATTAAATTTCGTTTTTCACGTTGGTTACTCAACAAAATTCTTTACGAACTAAAATTTCATAAAACAATAAAATACGTGTTCTGTCTTTCGCATAGGTTACTTGACAAAACACGACATTAAAATATGAAAATTTTATCTTTCATGTTGGTTACTCAACATTATTTCATACACTAATACAAAAGATCTTAATAAACTTAAACACACAGAAAATTTATTTTTCACGTTGGTTACTCAATAAATTTACCACACCAAAGATGACAGCGGAAGTTGAATTCTTACCATGTTTAATTATTCAAAAGGAATAAACTTAATGGGACAACCTGATTTAATTATAATCATCATTATGATCAACTTACCAGATATATGATAATAATGATTATCATGTTCTCATATTATTCTTCTAAATATATTTTCAAGGTAGATCCAATTTAACTAGAAAAATAATAAAACTAATTAATTTTGTAAAGCAGCGTAAGCTTAAAAGAAAACTTACTAGACTACATGTACATGCACAACATGTACATCTGAATCTTAATGAGGACTTACTAATCTTAATTTCAATGACTGAATCATCATGTTACTCAATAAAAACTAATATGAGTAAAAATCTAATTGCTTAATAAGATTAAACACTAATTCTACGTCACGTTTAGATGGTAGCATAAAATGCTCAAATTAACTTATTACAATATAATAGTAAAATTCTATCAGCGACGTTGATTGCAATATAAAATTACCATGCTAATCAGATATTTAATCACTATCTAAATCAGATTTTTCATAACATGAAATCTTACTTAAACTTGAGAAAATCGCCTCATACTTAAACACTAATTCCCAAAATACTAAAAACTTAAAAAACAGTGACTAGCTAGTTAATTGGTGACTAAATACTTAAACTTATAGCTAAATACTTAAAATTACAATGCTAAATATTACTAATCTTATACTTAGAATAATCAACTAAATATTAAAACTTAAATTAATTACTAATTACTTGAAACATGATTGAGCACTTAAACTTATAACAAAATACTTATAGTCACAGTGAAAGCTCACTCGAATATTATAACTAAATTTCTTAAGTTGGCAAAAAATTTAGTTAGAGAAACATCAACTTAATATTTAAAAGTGGAAGCTAATGTACTTAATTTATACTTATTTATCTATAGTAGCAAAATAATATTATTTAAACAACATTGAGGAATATTTATTTATTTATTTTACAATAAATGTTGTTAATCAAAACATAAACTTAATTACACTGATTAAATCACTTAATCTTAATTTAATAAAGAAAACTAAAATTCTCAATCCCTTTACCAAGTTTTTGTGAGTCCCAATTTTAATTTTGGCCCAAGTGCCAAAAAAAACCCACTGAAAGTTCAAGTTAAAAGAAAAGGCTTGCAGCTGAAATGTGGCTCAAGATCCCACATCTTGAAATCTAACTATACTAAGTAACTCTTAAAGAATTTCCCTGACATGCCAATGGAGAAAAAATGGCTCACAGCCCGCTCCCTGAACCATTTCTTAGTCTGAGATAAAAGACTTAACGTACTGCCCATTTATAGACAGGGAAAAGGAGTGCCCGCATGGGCCTTAATGTGTCGGCCCAGTCTCCATAAAAAAATCCTTACGACATCAGTTGATGCCGACGTGGAAGCTAATCCGTCACTGTCCAGAGAATGGTCGGAGCTAGCTTACTTGCATGCAACATGTATACGCATGGTTGTGGCTTGCCGTGCGTACGCACATGGGCCGTTACTCAGACTAAAGCAAAAAACCTGGATCACAGCCCACTTAAGGAATATCGGCCATTGGCCACTCACGAGCAGGCATGCCCAAACCGACCTGGGCTGGCATTCTTGTCGCCCAGTTGGGCCGCTAACGGGGCCCGATCAAGGGTAAGCGTTGGATACAATCCAACGTCTGAGCGCACCGATAGGGTCAACACAACGGGCATTGGGATTGGCCCCTAAAACCCTAGCACAAGTTCTTCCCCCCGCCTCCTCTCTCCTGCCCCTACGCCAAAAATGAAAAAAACAAAGAGACGACAGCGAGGTTCCGGCGAGCAACGGCGGTGTCGCCATGGGTGTTTTCGCCGGCGTGCGCGTCCACCCTTGGGTGGACGCGCCACTGTCGAACGGTCCCATGCTGCATTCTTAGGCGGTCCCAAGCTCTAGGTCGTTCTAGAGCAGCAACTCTAGGTCTTCTTCCTGGTAGCCGACGCGAAGACTGGTGATGGCAACGATAGTGGAGCCGAAAGGTAGGCCCGCACCCGTTGCCCCTTACTTCTTATTAATTTTGTTCTAGGGTTAGGGTTTGCCATTCGAGATTTGGGGAATTTGTTCTTAATCCGAGTTGATCCCCTTCTTCTTACTACTATGGAGCTCAAATCCGCGGTAGAAATCGACTAGGGTGGATCTTGATACCAATGTTGTATTTGGTAATCATCCCTAGTGGTCTAACTACCGGGATCTTACAAATCAAGGGACAAGGGGTTTCACAGTGCTAATCAACTAATCAAGAACAAGAGAGGTGTGGATTGGAGACAAACCTGCGTTGCAGAGATGACCGAGGGTGAGAAGAGGCGGCGGCGCTGTAGATCCATGGCGAGGATGACGGTGAAGCTCTTCCCTTTGTTTTTCTGCTCTTATGATCTAATCTAAGGTGGAGTGGTTATTAGAACCAACTAACCTCTGTTAGTTATGCCTTAACCTCCTCTTTTATAGTTGGCACAACACGAAAGGGGGGCCCACCACGTGGAAGTGAGAGACGCCCGCGATCAAGGCGTTGGGAGAGAGTTGAACCGGTCATAGGACCGGTTCCATGGTAGATCAACTCCAACAGGTTCTACATGGTTCTCTCTGTTCCTATAAATTGATGGAACACTCCTTTTTCTCCTTCTAGGAGTCAAAGAAGTACGAAATTTATTTCTTTTACACTCTTTCTTACTTGTTTCATCATTATCAAAAATTGTATGTTTAGTATCCGCTAAATTTTCTGTTTTCCATTAAGTCATCAAAGGGGTACTAGTTGACTGAGAGGGTTCAACACCCTTTTCGGCCTATCTAATAGCTACCAATTTTTTTCTTCTCCCTAAGACTTATTCTAGCATTTTCCATATCTTTCATAACATTCACAATTCCAAAATATTTTTCTTTAATCCCAACCCCCATTTATCAGTTAACAGTATAAAAGATTCATCGTCCAAAACAATAAAAGATTTAGACCGGGTAGAGTTTGTCGGTACCCTGGATACGAGGTACCCATTGTTACCGTGATTAAAACTACGAAGTTCCACCTATCCGAGTTGAAGACTTCCGAAGGCTCCACGTGTCTCGCGGCACTGGACCTGCCTCCCTCATTTGGATAGCTCCAGCACTGCCACGTGTATCGCAGGGCCGGACCTGACTCCTTTCATAGGGAAGCTCCGGTCATGCCACGTGTCTAGTGGCCCCGGACCTAACCCCCAGTAGAGGGAAGCTCCGGTGCTGCCACGAGTTTGGCAGCTCCGGACCTGCGTCCCTACACAGAGAAACTCCAGAGCTGCCACGTGTCAAGCCTTCGGACTATGACTGCAACGGGAAGACTGCTGGATTTCCAACGGCACGGACATTCAAGAGGCTATTAAAACATCCGTTACAAGACATGGTTAACACGTCATTAATGGTATATTAATGATGTACAATCAGAGGACTGTCAATACTGTTAACACTGTCATTAAGACGTGTTATTACACATTTAATCACCCATAATACTAGTAGATCATGTATAGGGTGTTTAATACACCCGGGGCCACCTGTTGGGCCAGGGGAACCATGTAACGGCCAATCATTAGCATATAAAAGGGTTGCGCTGCACGGTAGAGGACAAGTCCACTCAAGCTGACACGCATACTACGCACACAAGTTCATCAACAACCACCCCGTGCAGTAGGGTATTACGCTCATGCAGCCCGAACCACGTAAAAATCCTTGGTGTCACGGTCTCGCTCTTGATCTTACGCACGCCCCAACCGAATACGAACCTCTGCAGACTACGCTTTAGTAGTACCAGGGGAAATGTCGTAGCAACACTTCAACATTTGGCGCACTAGGTAGGGGCGCTCTAGATGTAGAGATGGTGAATTCCACTGCAACATCGTCCAACGGCCATGCTGGACAGCCTGATGGAGGGAATCCCTCCAATGTGCAACAACCAGCTGGCGTTGTTGTTTCGGCAGGTGTTGTCACAACACCACCACCACCTGCTTTGGCAGCCAATGCCGGACAGCGGGATGGTGTCTTCATGTTGGTCATTGCATCGATGAACAACCCTGAGAATGCGCTGAATGCAGCGCAGACTCTTATTCAACATCCACCGGCGCCCGAAGCACCTCAGGGTGCGATGGAATAGTGGCGCGCTGATGTGGAGCATTTGGTTGCAGCCACAACCAATGCCATCAGCAACCAAGGCCTGCCCCCTTCTGGGCAGGTACCTTCAAGGAACATGACCTTGTCTGGCAGACTTGGTCCTCAGATGTCACAACAGAGGAGACGTGCTACATCCCAACAAGTGACGTCGCTGCCCTCTGGGGCACGCCACACTCATATGACGTCGAGGCTCTCGACGCAAGATCTCCGATCGGAGCTCGGCCGCCGATATAGGCGGCAGGATGGCCGCGTCCTCATGGAGCGTGCTCGCGAGAGGCGAGCTGCCCATGAAAACCCTTCTCCTTGGGGAGTAGGGGGCAGCTGTTTGGCCATGGCCATGCATCTCCGCATGATCGAATGGCCTGCGAAGTTCTGGCCTCATCTGTTGGAGAAGTACGACAGGACTGTCAACCCCGTCGAGTTCCTCCAGATCTACTCCACCGCCATCCTCGCAGCTGGAGGCAACGAGGCCGTTATGGCCAATTAATTCCCAATGGCTCTAACCGGAACTGCAAGGTCCTGGTTCACGATTCTTCCGCCCAATTCCATCAACAATTGTGCGGAGCTTTGCCACCAGTTCACCACCAACTTTGGGAGCTCCTACACCCAACTTGGCACAAAGCTGGATCTGTTTGCCGTACAACAGAAGACAGGAGAATCACTGTGATCATTCATCCAGCGGTTTTCTCAGGTACAAAATACTATTCCTTCAATCTTCAACGCTTCTTTCATTGTCGCATTTCGACAGGGAGTTACAGATAAGAAGATGTTGGAGAAGCTGGCAACAAAAGAAGTCAGTAGCGTCTCAGAGCTCTTCAGCCTAGCCAACAAATGTGCTTAGGCTGCAGAGGGCCGAGAGATGCACTCCAAACCAGCTCTGGAGGTTGTAAATCCTCTTCCAAGGCTGGAGCTACTGCCTCCCGCAGTGGAAAAAATAAGAAAAGTCCAACGACAAGAAAAAGTCATTGGCCAGCATGCCTACTACTGCTGCAGCTCCAACTCTGGGTGGTTGGGGGCCACGCCTCGAAAAACGTCCACGACCGGGGCGGCGAGAAGATGTGATGTCCAATGCACAAAATGGACACCCACAATCTTGAAGACTGCCGCGAGGTGAAGCGCCTTGTTGAGCGCAACAATAGGAGCCAAGAAGAAGCCCCTTTCCGTCAACGGGAAGGACAACAGAAGGTCGATGAAGCTCCGACTGATCATGAGCTAGGTTTCCAAGATCCCAAGAAGGTGCTGAAGGGCGTCTACAATACTGTCGACATTGATTCTGACATCTCCGATAACAAGCATTGGAAGACTTCTCCATACGATATATGGAGTGTGAGACCTATGTGTGCTGAATACATTGGCTTTGACGATAAAAATTTTGAATACTACCGAACACCTTTTTAACAATGTCCGACTTTAGGTCCCAACTCCTGCAAGATCTGACGCTAGGTCCGACTAGCTTTGGTTATCTCCGGCGCTAGGTCCGACTAGCTTTGGTAAGTTCCAGCGCTAGGTCCTGCTAGCTTTGGTAAGTTCCGACTCAATGTCTGGTTAGTTTTGGCAAGGTACGGAGCTAGATTGCAATGGTTCTGCTTTTACTTTGAAATGTTTCGAACTTGTTTTACATCTTTGGAAAGTATTCTTAATATTCTTTTCTAAGTTTTTGGTGTGTTTTGGTGGTTATTGCTGTTATCAATTTGCTATGGTTTGCAACATGCTTATGTGAGGTGCTCACATAAGGTGTTGTGGTTTCGGAACTAACGAGAGTCAAGTCGTGGACTTGTGCTTGGAAGTATTGATTGTTTATTCATATGCAGGTGTTGCTTGAGTTCAAGACATGGCTGGTGACGGGATCCATTGAACTAGTCTTAGGGACAAGATGAGGTTCAACAACCAAGTTCGGGAGGAATTTTGGTTGAGTTGATCGGGAGGTTGCGCAGCATGTTTAAATCAAGAACAATGCAAATGAAGGTATTGTGAACGTCGTTGGAAGATGTTTGCATGAGTGCAAGGAGTGCGTAGACGTGGCTACATGGTTCCGAGGCATGATGAAGAGATGTGGACATAAAGAATTGGTCGGAAAGGTCCAACCAACTAGGTTATAGACTCAGGCTACGACTGAGTCATGTTTGACTCAAATATGGAAAGTTTTGAGTTTGTTATGATAGGATTTCGTGTGGGTCACAAATTTGAGTTGTTTTAGGAATGTGAGATATGTTCCTAAGGTGTTTGGAAGTCTTAAGATTGCTTCTATCTGGGTATAGAAGAGTCTTGAACAGTTATGGAAAGTTTCGATTCGTGAATTGAGTAGGATTAGAGTCCTAGTTAGGTTTGGGTTGGCCTAAGGGCTGGTTATATAAGCAAGGGAGGCCAGAGCTCGTGGTGCACGACTTTGGGGCTGTTCCTTGTGAGTTTTGATCAATAAAACTCGTAGTCTAAAGGAGCTTTTGTGCCTTGTTCGTCCGACTTGTTTTGTTCAAGTCTTTCTCGTCGAGTTTCTGCATAGCACTACCTTGCTTCGGTGGTTTTATCATAACTCGAGTTTTACAGATCTGATCGACGTGATTCTTTTTGTGTTTTCTTCACTACTTGATTTTGTATCATCTGTGAAAATTTCACAGTCATTGGATTTGTGGTTTCTAATATACACGAGTTTCTTTGCAGTGTCCAGAACTATTTTTCTTGGGTAGGACAGATTGACCTTTGTTTGATCTTTCGATCGTAACTTGAGTTTTTCTCGATGGATTTTGAAAAATTTGAAAGAAATAATGTTTGGAAACTTGTACCTCCACCTCAGAGTCACACTTTAATTGGAACTAAATTGGTGTTTAAAAATAAACAAAGTGAGGATGGGGTTGTGGTTAGGAATAAGGCTAGGTTGGTTGCTCAAGGTTTCACACAAATTGAAGGTCTAGATTTTGATGAAACTTTTGCTCCTGTTGCTAGATTAGAAGCAATAAGAACTTTGTTAGCTTTTTCTCCATCTAAAGGTTTCAACTTATATCAAATGTAGGTTATACGTGCTTTTCTTAATGGCTATATAGATGAGGAGATTTATGTCAAGCAACCACCAAGTTCTGAAAATCCAGATTTTCCTAATCATGTTTACAAACGGTAGAAAGCCTTGTGCGGTCTCAAACAAGCCCCTAGAGCATGGTATGATAGGTTAAAAACATTATTACTTGAAAAGGGGTTTACCATGGGCAAGGTTGATAAAACTCTTTGAAAGTCGCCTAGAGGGGGGGGTGAATAGGCAATAATACCTGAAATCACTTAACCAAACAAGATTAAATTCCTGTTGCCAGACTAGTCCGTTCAGCACAGGGTGGAAACCCTAAAACTTGATTTCTACATGTTATTTGTGGAATTAAAGTTCACCAAAGATATGAGCAATGTGTAGTAAACTTGTAAGGCTCAGATTGTAAAGTTTAAACACTTAGATTACAAGTTTACGATAATGATCAAAGTGTAGGGCAATAAGACCAAAGTGAACCCTAATAGCAAGACTAGTGATCACAAAAAGAGAAAGACAAGTGAAACGAGATTTATCCCGTGGTTCAGCTCCACGAAGAAGCCTACCTCCACGTTGAGAAGTCCACACAAGGACCGGGTCTCTTGACCCTTCTCTCACCAAGCCACCATGATGACCGGCTTGGTTTCCACTATATCAATGGGTAATCACCAAGTTTGATGGGGATGCTCACAACTTCAGGCTCCCACAAATCAATACAACGAGGAGCACACGAAGCTCAACTCACACAAGCCACACAACACAACACAATGTGCAAGAGATCAAACCAAGAGCCAAAGAGCGATGATCTTCCTTTACTCTCCTCCCCAAACCCTAATCTCTTCAAGATTTGATCCTAGAGGGTTAGCAGGACGAGTAGAAGGCTTTGGAAGGCTCTAGGATGCTTGTGGCAGCGCTAGGGTTCAAGACTTGTTCAAATGAGCCCGGGGGTCCCCTTTTTATAAGGGTCTCGAGCCCTATTTGCTTACATCATCAAAGGGGCGGACTAGTCCGGCCTTAGACCCCGTACTAGTCTGGCCCTATGGGACCACTGACTACTGGCCAGTTCCCGACAACTGCCACACTGAGCAACGATCGTCACGCTACCCGCCAAACTCCCAAATTCAAACGGTCACTAGACAACGGACTAGTCCGGTCAACAATGAACTAGTCCGAAGTGGAACAGAATCACTTGGTCCATTCCAAAACAGACTTTTCTGGGTTGGCTCTGACTAGTCCGGCCACAGGGGCGGACTAGTCTGGCCCCCTAGGGTTTCTCTTGGTCTGTCACACTAAGTCTCAAACGGACAAGTCCATTCCCAAACGAACAAGTCCGAACTACTCCAGAGATCTTTAGTCCGTCCAAAAACGGACAAGTCCGGACTTCTCGGACTTAGCTCCAAAATCACTCAGATATACTCAAGAGACATTTGGTCCATCTCAAAATGGACTTGTCCGCCACGGCCGGACTAGTCCGACCCTGAGGCCAGGACTAGTCCGACCTCCTAGGGTTTTTCTCATTTTAGGCTTCTCACTTAGGTTTTTCTCTAAACCACCACATTGATACCCTTGGTATGATCTCAATGCACATGATACAACCACCCTCTCACATGATACGACTCACATAATTTCAATACCATAGAAACCCTAATTTCTACGCTTGAGTCTTTGATGCCCATTTTAGCCTTTTCCTTTTTGAGGGTTTTCATCTCATTTCAATCCTTGTACCTGTGATTAAGATCAACTAAGCTCATTAGCCTCTTAATTGTCATCATCAATCATCCAAAACCCACGGGGATGCCTAGATGCACTTTCAATCTCCCCCTTTTTGGTGAACTGATGACAACACATTAAGACTTCAACAATAAGGTTAATAATTTGTTTTCATAACTTGTATTTGTATGAGTGAGTCCCCCTCAATGTATGCATCATGAGTAAGAGAGATTGAGAGAGTTCTTATACATATACATGTTATGGTGGGGTGCCTAAGTGATGTGTTCATAAAGTGTGATAAGACAATGATTATGCAAAATAGACATTTAAATGAGGCAACACATCAAAAATTTAGGCAAGATACATGAATACATGAATACATAGATTAAGTCTTACAATACAACTTGAAATGAGGTTTAAAACATAAGTCCAACATAGATCAATACTCTAACAAAATAGTTTATCTATCTTATCTCTCCCCCTACATCTCACTCCCTATATCTTCCCCTAGATCTAAGTGCCCATCCAAGCTATCATCGCCAAGCTATCCCTCCGCCTTTGGCATCAAGACACTAAAAAGGAAAAGAAGAGAGGAAGAGCCCTTAGGACTACTCATCATCGGAGTCGGAGTCATCGTTGCCGCCTTGGGGCTCGCCGTCGCTCTCTGTGGCCTCCGGGTCAAGATGCGCCTCATCATCATTGGTCGGTGCCGCGGTGGAAGTCCCAGCTTCTCCAAATTCAGCAAGCTCCTTGGCAGTGAACTCGGGAAAGGAAGTGAGCTCACCATTGCTCTCCTCGGCGAGGGACATTGGAATGTCCAGCTTGTCACACAACGCTTTGAGATACTTCTCATTGCGACGCTCCATGCGACGTTGCCGAATTTCCGTCTTCTGGCAAGAGGAGAAAAGAGCCTTGAAACATTTGAAGAAGTCACCCCCGCATTGTGTCAAAGGCGGAGGTGGTGGAGGAGATGGCACGAAGCGAGAGGAAGAAGCGGGAGGATCCGCATTCTTCCTCCTAGGAGCAGCCGGCTTCGAAGGAGGGAGTTGTGGTCGAAGCCTCCGGTGAATGATCTATTTCTTGAATGTGAGCTCGGAGATCTTCTCGATCATGTACATGATGTATGGAGCATATCCACATGATCGGTTGGGGGTGTGAGAGATGTTGAAGATGTCATCAAAGATATAGTCCACCACATTGAAGCAGACATCTCCATCAATGAGGACCATTAAGTGCCTCAAATTGCCTTGTATTATCCCCACATCTCCATCTTTGGTGGAAATGGTCTTTCTGAGGACCCGGTTGAGCACACTATAGAATGACTTGATGTTTCTGATATGCCCGACCTCATAGTGTGCATGACTTGGATACATATACTCCAAGGTGTCCCGATCAACTGGCTTCACATTAGAAATGATGATCTCATTATCCAGTTGATCCTCCAAGTCAAACAACTGAGCAAACTCCCAATAGGTGGTGGAGTACTGCTCTCCATGGGTCATCCAGGTAATCCTCCTGTCCCCATCGGTGTGGAAGTAGAGAGTGGAGTAGAACTAAGTTATGAATTCCACATTCTAGTCGTACTGGAAGGCCATGAACTTCTTCAGGCCATGCCTCTCGACAGCCTCAATCACAGCATTGAAGGCTTGATGATCTTTCTGGGCCATGTAGTCCCAGTCTATCCACTGAGCGTCTGTGACAGGGGTCTGCTTGGTCATATAGACCGTCCTGTAGTAGTCACAGTGTAAGTCACTCCAGAACCGGGGATCCACTGTGCTCCTGTCACACTGATAAACATTGATCTTCCTCAACTTGTGTGCCTTCTCAGCCCCTTGCCCTTGAAGATGTTGGTGTCGAAGGCAGCTG
This sequence comes from Tuctoria greenei, assembly GCA_036927565.1. Classification (NCBI taxonomy): domain Eukaryota; kingdom Viridiplantae; phylum Streptophyta; class Magnoliopsida; order Poales; family Poaceae; genus Tuctoria; species Tuctoria greenei. Next base: position 242,897,152 of record JAYESD010000002.1, on the reverse strand, counting down.
CACAGTTTGGGTTCCGTGCAGAAGAAGACATCCTCAAGGGGCCAATGGGTTGAGTGGCACCCTTCTTGACTTTGCTTGCAGCCTTCTTGGCCACAATCACCCTCTTCTTGGGTGCAACATCAACTGGGGCTTTGCCTTTATCTTTGGAGGTCCTCACCCCCTGAGAGTTGGCTTGCTCACCCAAGATCACAAGCCTCTTTCTTTTCGGGGCAGCCTCATCAGCAGCAGAGTTGTGCTCCTCATGCTGCGTCTTCTTTGCCCTCTGAGAGGCAAAGTATGCAGCAGCCATCTCTTGATCCTCTCTTTGCTTCTGGCAAAAGAGAGCCTGCTTCTCCGCTTCGGTCTCGGAGTCGGAAGGAGGAACGTATTCATTTCCCGACATGATTGCTGACAAGAGAAGCAAGGGAATTTGTATAAGTCCAAGGAGTCAAGATAAATTGGTATAATTCACAAAATCAACCTAGGTTAGGTTTTTCACTGTGTAACCCGAACTTGTCCGCCCAAGGGCCAGACTAGTACGCACTAGGTCAGACTTGTCTGCCCTGTGGCCGGACTAGTCCGGTTCACACAGCAAGAACCCTAATCTAGGAAAATTTTACAAAAACTACAGATCGTACCACAAAAAATGGAGCTACATGATCACATTGATGTGTACAACAACATTTGTGAAGAAGTTTCTATCAATGGACCCAAAAGAATTGAATTTCAAGGATTTTGGAGTTAGGTCAAGAATACCTCTTCGAATCTTCGATTTGATGAAATGTGAGTGGGGAATCGGTCTCCGGTGCTTGGGGAAAGGTTCCTAAGCACCTTAGGGCTTCAATCCACCGATTGGAATCGAGATTTTGTGGAGGGAATAGAAAATCGCTGTTTGGGAGATGGTTTTCGAGCGTTTCTGGAGAGAGAGTGTTTGAATGGAAGTGGAGAGGTCGAGGGTTCCCTGGGGAGATTAAGTCCCCAAGGGCCGGACTAGTCTGGTCAGAGATCTTGACTTGTCCGGCGTCCGGACTGGGTCCGGACAACCTGAACCACCGAACTAGTCCGGTCCACCGGAGCGGACTAGTCCAGTCTGAAGACCTAAAACTCCTATATATTAAGTTTTGAGTGGAGATTTGATACTTTTGGACTATATTTAACAAAAGACCTTTGTAAATATGGTCAGTAAGCAATCAACAATCAAACTATGACCATGATTCACAAGGATTCAATAATTTCAAAATAATTTGTAGAAAAATTGAGGAGGATGAGTTTTTCGCAAGCATGTGTGAATTTTGAATATAACAATCAGATGTGCAAGACTTAAGCCACATTTCGAGAATCTAGGATATTTAGCTCACTCCTAAGTTCACAAAATCTTTTCTCATCTAGGGGTTTGGTAAAGATGTCGGCCAATTGTTTATCGGTTCTCACATGGGAAATTGCAATGTCTCCTTTGATGGAGTGATATCTCAAGAAATGGTGGTGAATATCGATGTGCTTGGTCCTTGAGTGTTCAACTAGATTGTGGGCTATTTTGATAGCACTCTCATTGTCACATAGGAGAGGGAAATGACGCAAGTTTATACTATAGTCCCTAAGAGTTTGTCTCATCCAAAGAAGTTGTGCACAACAACTTCCGGCGGCGACATACTCCGCTTCGGCTGTGGAAAGTGCAATGGAGTTTTGTTTCTTTGAGGACTAAGACACTAGAGATCTACCAAGGAATTGACAAGTCGCGATGTACTCTTCCTATCAACTTTGCACCCCGCATAGTCCGCATCGGAATATCCAATGAGGTTGAACTTGGAGCCTTTGGGGGTACCAAAGTCCTAGGCTTTGTGTGTGAACCAAATATCTAAGAATTCTTTTAACGATGGTCAAATGACACACCTTAGGAGCGGCTTGAAATCTAGCACACATACACACACTAAGCATGATATCGGGCCTAGATGCACATAAGTATATCAATGATCCTATCATGGAACGATATACCTTTTGGTCCACATTTGGACCATCTTCATTAAGATTGAGATGCCCATTGGTTGCCATAGGAGTCTTGATGGGTTTGGCCTTGTCCATGTCAAACTTCTTGAGTATATTTTGTGTGTACTTGGTTTGACTAATGAACGTGCCTTCCTTGAGTTGCTTCACTTGAAAACCTAGAAAGAACTTCAACTCCCCCATCATGGACATCTCAAATCCTTCTGTCATTATCTTGGAAAACTCATCACAAAAAGCTTTGTTAGTAGAACCGAATATAATGTCATCGACATATATTTGGCAAACAAACAAATCATCATTGAAATGCTTAGTGAATAGAGTATAGTCCGCCTTCCCAATTTTGAAACCATTTTGAGTTAGAAAGTCTCTAAGGCACTCATACCAAGCTCTAGGAGCTTGTTTGAGTCCATAGGGAGCCTTACGCAATTTGTACACATGGTTTGGGAATTCTTCATCTTCAAATCCGGGGGGTTGCTCCACATACACCTCTTCCTTGATTGGACCATTGAGGAATGCGCTCTTGACGTCCATTTGATATAGCTTAAAATCATGGTGAGTAGCAAAGGCAAGTAATATACGAATTAATTCAAGCCTAGCTATGGGAGCAAAGGTTTCTTCGAAATCCAAACCTTCGACATGTGAATACCCTTTGGCCACAAGTCGTGCCTTGTTCCTTGTAACCACTCCGTGTTCATCTAGTTTGTTGTGGAACACCCATTTGGTGCCTACAACATTCGCATTAGGCCTCTTCATAAGCTCCCATACTTGATTTCTCTCGATGTTGTTGAGCTCTTCTTGCATGGCCATACCCAATCCGGATCTCGTAGTGCTTCTTCAACCTTGTGGGGTTCCAAGGAGGAAACAAAAGAGTAATGTTCACAAAAGTTTGCAACACGAGATCGAGTAATTACCCCCTTGGAGATGTCTCCAAGTATGTTGTCAACGGGATGGTCTCGTTGGATGCTTTGATGCACTCTTGGGTGAGGTGCTTGAGGTCTTGATTCATCATCTTGGTCTTCCTCATCCTCATTGTCTCCTCCTTGATTGATGCCTCCATTTTCATCTTCTTGGAGTGCATCTTTGGGAACTTGATCTTGATTATTTGAGGAAGAGCTTGCTTGATGTGTAGGATGGTCACTTGCATCTTGAGGTTGTTCTTGTGGTCGTATATTTCCAAGTGCCATCCTTCCTATCACCACTTGTGGAGCTTCTTCTTGATCTAGCACATGACGATCAACTTGCTCCCCTTGGGAGCCATTAGTCTCATCAAACACTACGTCACGTGCTACTTCAACAATTCTAGAGGATTTGTTAAAGACACAATAGGCGTAAGTGTTTGAGTCATAACCAAGCAAGAAACCCTCATCGGACTTAGAAGCAATCTTCGAAGTCCTAGGCTTCTTGTTAAGAATGTAGCATTTACTCCCAAAAACACGAAAGTATGAGATGTTGGGCTTGTTACCTGTTAGGAGCTCATATGACGTCTTCTTAAGTATGCGGTGAAGATACAACCGGTTTATAGCATGGCAAGCAGTGTTGACCGCTTCTGCCCAAAACCGATCCGATGTCTTGTACTCATCAAGCATGGTTCTTGACATCTCAATTAGAGTCCTATTCTTCCTCTCGGCCACCCCATTTTGTTGAGGGGAGTAGGGGGCCGAGAACTCATGCTTGATGCCTTCTTCATCCAAAAATTCTTCAACTTGAATATTCTTGAATTCGGGGCCATTGTCACTCCTTATGGTCTTGATACTCAAGGAGAACTCATTTTGAGCTCTCTTCAAGTATCTCTTGAGAACACCTTGAGTGTCGCTCTTGTCATGCAAAAAGAATACCCAAGTGAAACGTGAAAAGTCATCAACAATAGCAAGACCATATTTGTTACCACCAATACGAATGTAGGCGATTGGACCGAAGAGATCTATGTGTAGAAGCTCCAATGGTCTTGATGTTGTCATAATGTTCCTGGATGGATGTGGTGCTCCAACTTGCTTTCCGGCTTGGCATGCGCTACATGGCCTATCCTTTTCAAACACAACATTCTTTAAACAATGGATGTGCTCGCCCTTAAGGATTTTTTGCAAATTCCTCATCCTAACATGGGCTAGCCTTCTATGCCAAAGCCATCCCATGTTAGTTTTTGCAATTAAGCATGTATTAAGTTGGGCTTTATCCGCGGAAAAATCCACAAGATAGAGCTTTCCCTTGAGTACACCCTTAAAGGCAATTGAGCCATTGCTTCTCCTTGTGACGGTCACACCCTCATTAGTGAATAAACAATTATAACCTTTATCGCATAGTTGTGATATGGACAAGAGGTTATAATCAAGTGAATCAACATGCAAAACATTTGAAAGAGTATGATTGGGGGATATAGCAATTTTACCGGTGCCAAGGATTTTTCCTTGGCTATTGTCCCCAAAATAGATTCCTTCACTTGGATCTTCATTTAGCTCATACTCCACAAACATCTTCCTCTCTCCGGTCATATGATTTGTGCATCCACTATCAAGAACCCACTTGGCTCCACTGGAGGAGTATGCCTACAAAAAAGATTTAAGCCTTGGCTTTAGGTACCCAAGCGGTGTTGGGTCCTTTGATTTTAGTCAAGAGGCACTTGGGCACCCACACAAAAGGTTTGGGACTTTTGCGGTGTGGCCCAACATACCTAGCATATGCCTTTCCAAACTTGTTCCTCAATAAAACATATGAAGCATCAAAATCATGGAACAATGGATGAGGTTCTTTCTTAGGCATTTTAGGTGTAGTGGCAATGTTCTTTCCTTTATTGTTGTATGAGACTCCTTTGACAAAAACAATCAAGTCTTTGCTATTCTTGGGAGTTTTGGCATTTTTCCTCGTCCTCCTAGAGTAAGCAAGACCATCCTTGACAAGGGGATGTCTTGTGTTGGTATATGCACTACGTGCATATGCCACTTTCTCCTTGTCAACGATGCCACCCTTGGGTGCTTGATTGGTTTGAGCCAACATTAGCTCATCTTTAAGCTTTATAATTAAGTTTGAGCATTTACAAGATTGAGATGCTTTGGATTTAACATTTGTGGAAGGTGAGCTTGTAGAGGAAGAAGGTGCATTGACCTTGAGAGACTTCACTTGTGTCTCAAGGATCTTGTTAGCTTGTGTCAAACTAACAAGTTCATCCTTGAGCACAATTGTAGTGTTCTCAAGGTTTGAGCAAGTTTCCTTGCTCAAAGCGAGTTCACGCTCAAGCGCCTTTCTTCTTTCTCTTTCAAGCTCCAAGAGCTCCTCAACCTCTTGACATCTCTCCTTTTGTTGGATGAGCATGTCCTCTTGACGGTTGATGTGTTCTTCCTTCTCAAATATTTCCTCCGTTAGCAATCTTAATCTTTTCAAAGTGCTTTTACTCATGTCTTTAAGCATGTGTTCATTTTCACTACTACTTTCAAAATCATCATGAGAAGAAATTGAAGAGGAGGATTTAGATTTAACCTTCTTCTTCCCTCCTTGGGCATGAGACATGTTGGCCTTGAAATCTCCAAGTTGGAGAAGAGCTTGTTCTCCGTTGTTGTCTTCTTCATAGCAATAGTTGCTACCTTCTCATCTTCATCGGAGGAGGATTCCTCAATTGAATCCCACTCCTTTCCAAGGTGGGCATGTTCGAATTGCTTCTTCTTCTTGAAGTACTTCTTCTCTTTGGACTTGCCCTCCTTTTTCTTCTTCTTATTTTCTTCATGTGGACAATCCACAATGAAGTGGCCATATTCTCCGCAATTGTAGCAAGCCCTTTTTGATCTTGTCTTGGGCTTGTCTTTGCTTCTTCTCTCATTTTGGTAGCTCCCCCTCCTCCTTCTAACATCCTCTTAAAGTTGTTGATGAAGAGAGCTTCTTTCTCATCAGTGTCGGGACTCTCTTCATCACTCTCTTCCTTTTCTTGAGATTTTGAGGATGTTTCTTTGAATGCAACATCCCTTTTCTTGGAGGAGGAAAGCTTTTGTAGATCGTTGTAGAACATCGCTTCTTGCTTCATCATCTCATGGTTGATGATTCTCCCTAGCACTTCTTCAGGAGTCATCTTGTGGAAGCCCAGACTTTCACAAATTAGTGAGCAAAGAGTGATGTTTCGAGGCATGAATTCTCGAATCATCCTCTTTACAACTTCGTGGTCGGTCCACGGGTGCTTCCATATGACCGACTCTTGTTGATGAGAGTCTTGAGGCGGTCATACATATCTTGCGGAGATTCACCGTCCATGATGGTGAATCTGCCAAGCTCTCCTTCGATCATCCCAATCTTTGCTTCCCTTATGACGCGGTTGCCTTCATGCGCCGTCTTGAGGGTATCCCAAATCTCCTTGGCAACCTCCAACCCTTCAATGCGGTTGAACTCCTCACGAGTCAATGAGGAGGTAATCACTCCAACGGCTTGAGCATTGTGATGTAGAAGGACAGCTTGCTCCGGAGTGATGTCTTCCTCATTCTTCGGAAGATGAACACCTGTCATCACAATTTGCCACAAGCTAGGGTTTAAGGAAATGAGGTGCATCTTCATATTATGCTTCCACATAGAATAATCATTTTCGTCAAATTGAGGAGGTTTGCCAATTGGAATAGACAAATAATGGTTGCTAGCGGTAAGTTGCTCAAAATTGTAAGGATACCGGGAGTAGTCTTGTGAACTACTCCCGTTGTCGATGTTAATCGGAGCAATTGGCTTGATCTCCTTCTTCGGCATGTTGAGCTTCTCACGAAGCCGTGCTTTGAGCATCCGAACTTCTTCGTCGTCATTCAGACCATTTTGAAGAACATCGACGTTCTTCGTCTTGGTGTCATCGACGACCACTGGAACCTCGTTGTCACCCCTTCTGGCCATTACTTCTCCGAGTTGTTAGACTCTTGGGGAGAAGCCTGCTCTGATACCAATTGAAAGTCGCCTAGAGGGGGGGTGAAAAAGCAATAATACCTGAAATCACTTAACCAAACAAGATTAAATTCATGTGGCCAGACTTCTAGTTCAGGGCCGGACTAGTTCGTTCAGCACAGGGTGGAAACCCTAAAACTTGATTTCTACAAGTTATTTGCGGAATTAAAGTTCACCAAAGATATGAGCAATGTGTACTAAACTTGTAATTATCAGATTGTAAAGTTTAAACACTTAGATTGCAAGTTTACGATAATGATCAAAGTGTAGGGCAATAAGACCAAAGTGAACCCTAATAGCAAAACTAGTGATCACAAAAAGCGAAAAACAAGTGAAACGAGATTTATCCCGTGGTTCAGCTCCACGAAGAAGCCTACCTCCACGTTGAGAAGTCCACACAAGGACCGAGTCTCTTGACCCTTCTCTCACCAAGCCACCACGATGGCCGGCTTGGTTTCCACTATATCAATGGGTAATCACCAAGTTTGATGGGGCTTCTCACAACTTGAGGCTCCCACAAATCAATACAACGAGTAGCACACGAAGCTCAACTCACACAAGCCACACAACACAACACAATGTGCAAGAGATCAAACCGAGAGCCAAAGAGCGATGATCTTCCTTTACTCTCCTCCCCAAACCCTAATCTCTTCAAGATTTGCTCTTAGAAGGTTAGTAGGACGAGTAGAAGGCTTTAGAAGGCTCTATGATGCTTGTGGCGGCGCTAGGGTTCCAGACTGGTTCAAATGAGCCCCGGGGTCCTCTTTTTATAGGGGTCCCGTGCCCTATTTGCTTACATCAGCAAAGGGGCAAACTAGTCTGGCCTCAGACCTCAGACTAGTCCGGCCCTATGGGACCACTGACCCCTGGTCAGTTCCCGACAATTGCCACACTGAGCAACGATCATCACGCTACCCGCCAAATTTCCAAATTCAAACGGTCACTAGACAACGGACTAGTCCAAAGTGGAACAGAATCACTTGGTCCATTCCAAAATGGACTTTTCTGGGTTGGCCCGGACTAGTCCGGCCACAGGGGCAGACTATTCCGCCCCCTAGGGTTTCTCTCGGTCTGTCACACTAAGTCTCAAACGGACAAGTCCATTCTCAAACGGACAAGTCCGAACTACTCCAGAGAGCTTTAGTCCGTCTAAAAACGGACAAGTCCAGACTTCTCGGACTTAGGTCCAAAATCACTCAGATACACTCCAGAGACGTTTGGTCCGTCTCAAAACGAACTTGTCTGCCACGGCCGGACTAGTCCGGCCCTGAGGCCCGACTAGTCCGACCTGCTAGGGTTGTTCTCATTTTAGGCTTCTCACTTAGGTTTTTCTCTAAACCACCACTTTGAGCCCCTTGGTATGATCTCAATGCACATGATACAACCACCCTCTCACATGATACGACTCACATAAGTTCAATACCATAGAAACCCTAATTTCTACGCTTGAGTCTTTGACGCCCGTTTTAGCCTTTTCCTTTTTGAGGGTTTTCATCTCATTTCAATCCTTGTACCTGTGCTTAAGATAAACTAAGTGCATTAGCCTCTTAATTGTCATCATCAATCATCCAAAACCCACGGGGATGCCTAGATGCACTTTCACTCTTTTTGTGCTTAAGCATGACAATGACTCATCATTCGTTCAAGTGTATGTGGATGATATTATCTTTGGTTGTGCTTCTCATGATCTTGTGTCCAAGTTTTCAGCAATGATGAGTTCAGAATTTGAAATAAGTATGATGGGTGAACTCACTTACTTTTTGGGGCTGCAAATCAAGCAAACCAAGGAAGGTACCTATCGGTACCCTGGGAACCGTACACCCCTTGGGATTACAAAGATCTCTAGGGAAAGTCATCTACTTGATTTGAAGACCTTCGGAGGCCCACATGTCAGACATAACCGGACCCGCTTCTCCAACATGGTTAGTCCTAGGGTCACCACGTGTACTATCAAACCGGAGCTACCACCCACAAGGGGGAAGCTCCGGGCTATGTACCGAAATGGCACCCCCAGACCTAACCCCAGACTGAGGGAAGCTCCGGAACTGACACGTGTCAGGTAGCTCCGGAGCTATCTGTTTCCCACAGTATGCTCCAGAGCTGCCACGTGTCCAACCGTCGGATCTTCAACCTCTAACCTCCGGAAGACTCCACAATGGCTCCGGATCTTCGAATGGGAATCAAGGACTTCAAGACCCGATTAAGTGTCATTAATACCATATTAATGTCACACGATCGGACGACCTTAATTACCAGTAACGGTGCTGTCAAAGCCCATAACTCGGTCATTAAGGGCAATTAAACATGTTGAATGTGTATCAATAACAGTAACCGTCGGGGCCACATGTCGGGCCAGGCTAACTTGTAACGGCCTGCCCTTGTACTATAAAAGGACAGGCCGACAACGTTCCATACATGCTCGATACACTATACGCTCACTCTACACTCTGAACTCACTTTGAGCTCAGACAACCAATACAACACCAACACATCCCGTGGAGTAGCGTATTACGCTCAGGCGGCCCGAACCACGTAAATCTCCGTTTCTCCTGTGTCATTTACAATTCACCTTCTTGAATCTCCGCGCGCCCACACCGAACATCAAACTCCTCTAACACTTTAGTAGTGTCGGGAGATCTGCCGGATCCAAACCACCGACAGTTGGCGCGCCAAGAAGGGGGATCCTGAGATTTCAAGAATGGTGAACTCAGCTGCTGGATCATCCAACGGTCATCCTGCTGTTCAAGCTGTTGGGGGCAATCCCTCCAATATGCAGCCACCAGCAGGAGCCTCAGTGCCAGCAGGAGTCACACTACCACCACCGCCGCCTCCACCAGCAAATCAAGCTGGACAACGCGATGGTGCACCAGCGTCCATCACTGCGTCGACAAATCATGACAACCCGGAACACGCGCTCCATGCAGCACGTGCTCTTCTCCAATGCCCACCACCTTCGGATGCATCTCGGGATGCACTGGAGCAGTGGAGGGCCGATGTGGAACATTTGGTTGCAGCAGCAGCCGACCGCATCAGCAACCAGGGCCCTCCTCCTTCAGGATGGGCCCCATCGCAGCGACGGACCTTGTCTGGCATACTTGGTCCGCATGTTTCCAACAACAGGAGACGTGCTGCATCACATCAGGTGACGTCATTGCCCTCTGGGGCACGATGCACTCACACGGTATCAAGGCTTTCAACTCATGACCTCCGGGCGGAGCTTGATCACCGATATCGCCATCAAGACGGCCGGGTCCATATTGAGCGTGCTCGTGAAAGACGAGAAGCTCAAGACGCTCCTGCTCTTGAAGGAGTAGGAGGAGGCTGTTCAGCCCTGGCCATGCATCTGCGTATGGTCAGGTGGCCACAAAAGTTCCGGCCTCACCTGCCGGAGAAGTTCTACACGATCGTTAATCCTGTTGAATTTCTTCAGATTTACTCCACTGCTATCTTGGCAGTTGGAGGAAATGAGCTGTAATGGCCAAATATTTCCCAATGGCTTTGCCTGGGACCGCCAGGTCCTGGTTTATGAGCCTTCCACCCAACTCCATCAACAGTTGGGAGGAGCTGTGCCGGCAGTTCACCGCCAACTTCGGGAGTTCATACACCCGACCGGGCACTGAACTGGACCTTTTTGCAGTCGTGCAAAAAGGGGGAGAATCCCTGCGATCATTCATCCAGAGATTCTCTTAGGTACGAAACACTATCCCTTCTATCCCTAGCGCTTCTGTCATTGTGGCATTTAGACAGGGTGTACGGGATAAGAAGATGTTGGAGAAACTGGCGATCAAGGAGATCACCAGTGTCACGGAACTCTTCAGTTTGGCCGACAAATGTGCCAGAGCTGCGGAGGGCCGTGAAATGCACTCCAAACCAACCCCGGAGGATCACAAGAAATCCTCCAAAGAAGAAGCCGCTACCTCCGGAAGTGGCAAGAAGAAGAAAAAGACCAACGACAAGAAGAAGCCGTCGGCCGGTGCATCCAATGCTGCAGGTGCTGCAGCTCTGGGTGGCCGGGGGCCACGCCCCGAGAAGCGACCTCGACCGTCTTCTAAAGACGGTGCCAAACCCAAACTGTGGTGTCCAATTCACAAAATGAACAACCACAGTTTGGAAGACTACCGGGAGGTCCAAAACCTTGCCGAGCGCTACAACAAGCGCCGGGAAGAAGCTCCTTTCCGACAGAGGGAAGGAAAACAAAAAGTTGACGAAGCTCCGGTTAAAGAGGAGTTAGGTTTTCAGGATCCCAAAAAGGTCATGAAGGCCGTCTACACCTCCGTCGACGACAATTCCGACGTCTCCAACAAGCGTCGGAAGACCATGAACACCATTTTTGGTGGATCATGGGACATCACCTCCCGCCGCGTCATCAAGACTATGCGTCGGGACATGGCTGCTGTAGCTCCTACAACCAGACCGGAGCCTCATCGGAAGTGGATGGACATAGCCATCACTTTTGATGCTTCGGACTGCCCTCGAAGCATGGTTGGAGCATGTCAGCTACCTTTGATGGTATCTCCTACCATCAATAACATCCAGCTCCACCATGTTATGATAGATGGAGGTTCGGGGCTCAATCTCATAAGCTTCGAAGCTTTACCAAGCTTCAGCTCCGACCTTCGGATCTTCACCCCTCCCGACCTTTCTTCGGAGTAGGTCCGGGAGCCATTACCCCACTCGGAGCTATTACTCTCCCCGTTACCTTCGGGACCCAGGAGAAGTATCACACCAAGAAGTTGGTCTTTGACGTTGCTCAGATCAACTTACCCTTCAATGCCATCTTGGGTAGGCCTGCCTTGTACAAATTCATGGCAGCTGCTCATTATGGTTACCTGGTGTTAAAGATGCCAACACCAGTAGGCGTTCTCCGGATCCGCAGAGATCGTACTGCCGGAGTAACTGCTCTGGAAGAACTCCATGCACTTACCACGGTGCAAGAGGAGGACTCCAGGCAGGAGCAAGCTCCAAAACCCCCAAGCATTCGTCAACGAGGCTCAACATCTGCACCTCGTGTGCAGCCAAGCAGCGATGCCGACATTCCCGTCAAAGTCGTCCAAATCGGTTCCGATGCCGCTCAAACCACCCGTATATCGGGAGGATTGAACGACAAATAGGAACTCGCGCTCATGACTTTCCTCCAGGCTAATGTCGACGTGTTTGCCTGGTAACCGTCACAAATGCCTGGGATCCCCAGGGAAGTGATTGAGCACAATCTGAAGATCTACCCCGACGCCCGGCCTGTGCATTAGAAGCCTCGGAAGCAATCCGTAGAGCGACAGAACTTCATTCGACAAGAAGTGAAGAAGTTGCTCGAAGCTGGATTCGAAGTCTTCCATCCAAAATGGCTGGCAAATCCAGTCGTTGTACCCAAGGCCAGCGGGAAGCTTCAGATGTGTATCGACTACACAACACTAAATAAGGCATGTCCAAAAGATCCATTCCCACTACCTAGAATAGATCAGATAGTGGATTCCACCTCCAGGTGTGAATTACTGTGTTTCCTAGATGCATATTCTGGGTATCATCAAATCAAGATGTCTAGGGAAGATGAAGAGCATACCTATTTCATCACAGTAGATGGATTGTACTGTTATACAGCCATGCCATTTGGTTTCAAGAATGCAGCTTCAACCTTTGTACGAGCTATGTACAAAACCTTTGAAGAACTCATTAGAGACATAGTGGAAGTGTACGTCGATGACATCGTGGTCAAGGTCAAGAACAAGGAGTCACTTCTTGACACCTTGCAGGCTGTCTTCGATAAGCTGCGGGTCACCCGCACAAAGTTAAACCCAGACAAGTGTGTCTTCGGGGTTAGCTCCGAAAAACTTCTTGGTTTCCTGGTAAGTCACTGGGGCATAGAAGCTAATCCGGCGAAGATCAAGGCCATTGAAGACATGCGGCCACCAGCCCGCATCAAAGATGTCCAAAAGCTAACTGGATGTCTAGCAGCCCTCAGCCGGTTCATTTCAAGACTGGCGGAACGGGCACTCCCCTTCTTCAAGTTATTGAGGAAGTCCGGACCATTCCAATGGTTTGAAGAAGCAGAAAGGGCATTCGAGGAGCTAAAACAGTTCCTCACCACCCTACCAATTCTGGTAGCTCCGACCCCTGGGGAGCCTTTGTTGCTTTACATTTCAGCGACTGACGAAGTCGTCAGTATGGTCCTGGTCGCGGAGAGACCAGAACTACCCCATACTCAGGAATCCAGACCCCTCCAGGAGGGTCCGGAGAATCCTGAAAGCGAGTCTGGGTCCCAGCTCCCAGACTTGAATCCACAAGAAGTCACTTCAGAAGACCCAGACCCCTCCTGGAGGGTCCAGGTCGCTTCTAAAGAAGCTCCGGGTTCCTCCAGCCAGAACCCGGAGGTCCCCGAAGAAAATTCGGATCCCTCCAGAAGGATCCGGGTCAGTGAAGAGGAAGCTTCGGGCCCCTCCGGGAGGGTCCGGACCATTCAGTGCCTGGTGTACTTCATCAGTGAAGTACTACATGATGCCAAGACTCGATACCTAGAGGTGCATAAGCTGCTCTATGCAGTTCTTATTGCCTCCAGGAAGCTTCGCCATTACTTCTAAGATCACAAAATCTCAGTGGTGACCTCTTACCCACTTCGAGCAATCTTGCATAATCCCAATTCAACTTGGAATATTGCAAAGTGGGCGGCGGAATTGGCCGAATTCGATCTTGAATTCATTTCAAGGCAAGCAATCAAGAGTCAAGCATTGGCAGACTTCGTGGCAGAATGGACTCCCTCTCCATCAAACCCTGGGGGACCCAGTGAGCAGAAGCCAGAACATCAAGCTCCAGTCTTCACCGAGCCTCATTGGACCCTCTACTTCGACAGCTCCATGCAAAAGCAAGGGGCCGGAGCTGGAATCCTTCTCCTCGCACCAACCGGGGAGAAGGTAAAATACATGGTACACCTTGACTTCAAGGCGACCAACAACATGGCGGAGTACGAAGCACTCATCTTCGGACTAAAGGTGGCACTGTCATACAGTGTCAAGCAACTGCTGGTCAAGGGAGATTCACAGCTCATAATTAAGCAAGTGAAGGGTGAATGCTCCTGCAACAATATCCAGCTAGCTACTTACCTTCTTGAAGTCCAGAGGCTTCAGAAGGACTTCGAAGTCCTAGATATCCACCATGTTCAGCATGCCCATAACGCTGAAGCCGACGAACTCTCGATGAAAGCGTCAACCGGAGCTCCGGCTCCTGACGGAACTTTTGTCCAGAGGTTGTCAAAACCCACAGCTCAGCCTGCTGAACTGACCGAAGGGGGCGAGATAAGCATCCCGAAGCTGACAGTCCCGATGGCCCTGTTACCATGGCAGCCATCAAGGGTCGTAGGTGCGGCCGGAAGCTCCGAGCAACCCAGCACGCAAGACTCAAATGCTCAAGTTAGTTCTGATGCATGGATCTCGGAGATCCGGAACTACTTGAAAGACAACATCCTTCCCGACGATGATGTATCCGCTGATCGGGTAGTCAGACTGGCTAAAAGATACACATTGGTAGAAGGGGATCTCTACCGGCGCGGTGCCAACGGCATCCTAATGCGGTGCATCACAAGGGAAGAAGGCTGCGAGCTCCTCGCAGAAATCCATGGAGGCGAGTGTGGGAACCACGCGTCTTCCCGCACGCTGGTTGATAAAGCCTTTCGGCATGGCTTCTACTGGCCTACAACACTCTAGGATGCAACTGAGCTGGTGAAGAAATGTGAAGCATGTCAATTTCATGCAAAGCAAATTCACACACCGACTCAGCCCCTACAAATGATAGCTCCTACATGGCCCTTCGCTGTGTGGGGTATGGACATCTTGGGACCTTTCCCAAGAGCCGTCGGAGGTTACAAGTTCCTGTACGTCGCCATTGACAAGTTCACCAAGTGGCCAGAAGCAACTCCAGTTGTGACAATCAACAAGCAATCTGCTATCAACTTTTTGCAGTCCATTGTATGCAGATTTGGAGTCCCAAACAAAATCATCACTGAGAATGGGACCCCAATTCACAAGCTCTGCATTTGAAGGATATTGCAAAGACCTCAGCATTCAAGTTTGCTACGCTTCCGTAGCTCACCCAGCAAGCAATGGCCAAGCCAAGAGAGCAAATGCTGAAATCCTTAAAGGACTCAAAACGCGCACCTATGAGCGTTTGAAAAAACATGGAGCCAACTGGATTGAAGAACTTCCGCCTACTTTATGGGCCAACAGAACATCTCCAAACCGGTCAACTGGAGAGACACCCTTCTTCCTGTTGTATGGAGCTGAAGCAATCCTTCCTCCGGAAATCACCTTGGGGTCACTCCGGGTCCGGACCTTCGACGAAGCCACGCAGGACCAGCTCCAGCGTGAAGACCTAGACCTCCTTGAGGAGGGAAAGTGCCAAGCAACTATTCAGAATGCCCGATATTGCCAAGCCCTTCGGCGCTATCATCAGCGACATGTACACAACCGACAGCTCGAGGAAGGCGATGTGGTGTTACGGAGAAAACAATCCAGAGAAGGGTTAAATTAACTCCCCCCCCCCCAACTGGGAGGGACCTTTCCGAGTGATTAAAGTATCCCGTCCCGGAAGCGTTCGCTTGGCTACCAAGGATGGGACACCTCTCCCAAATCCTTGGAACATTGAGCACCTCCGTAAGTTCTACACTTAATATCACGGAGGTGAGTCTGTAGTAACTTGAGGTGTATGTTATAGAGTCATTGTACAGAGTCAGGTAGTTCCTCCGGGACAACAGCCGGACCTTCCCCGGAAGGTCCGCGAAGTTCATGCAACACTTGTCACAGTCTCAGAACTAAAAGTGTGGCTAGCTACCCTGGGTCAAACGAGAAATTAAACACACTTAGCCTGGTTCCGTACCCTAAGAGTGTACTTGTTTCCCCTGTACCCCGGACCTATAATGAAAGACATCTTCATGTGAAACAGACTCCACGTGCATTTATTTTGTACAGGCTCAACATTTTTTATTTTTCTCTTTCTTGTCTATAACAAAGACGTGCAATTCTTAAGAAATTTTAGTTTGACCGGTTCATATACGATTCGAGCTGTATTGTTGGTTCTTTTGGATTCAAATATTGTTCATAGCCCACTCGCCTGAATGCCGCCAAGCCAACCTAAGGCCGGAGTGTGCTATCGGCTTAGCCTGGTCAAGCACCCTAAGTACGCCACTCTAACTACACCCCGGCAGGCCGAGGTAAGGCGGGTCCAAGTACAATTGGATCTGGAAGAAAAGACAACACATTCGGTTGTATTTAGAATCGCATTTGACCTAAAATTTTCCCAAGAATTGTAAGCCACGAAGAAGTTATAGGCAAGAAACAAATTTTACTATTTTTCTTGGCTTCAGTGTGCAGAAAAAATAAAATCTACGTTGATGGAAAAAAGCCGGAGCTAACAAAGCTCCGACTCCCCTAGGTGGCTTGTAATCGATGTTAAGCATTGAAAACGAGCATCACCAGAGCAACCAAGCTCCAGTAGAGCTAGGGGGATCAGCCGTCGATGCTAGATAAAAGATGGTGAGAAAACCCAATAAACGGAGTCTGCTGCCAACAAACTACGTGTTGGCAAAGGTCACTGCCGGAGCTACTAGCTCCGACACCCCAGAGGACTAACTATCGATGCTCTACGCGTTGATAGGGACTATTGCCGGAGCTACTAAGCTCCGATGATAGACAATGCCGGAGCTTCTAAGCTCCGACAACCTCAGGGGGCCTTCACTATCGAAGACTTCGGACCTACACTCTACAAGTTCGAAGCAAATGAGTCTTCAACAAAACACAATATCCTCTTGGTACATGTTCACAATCAAATTGTGTACATCTACCAGGGGGCCAAGTGAAGACAAAAGTGTTGAAGACAAAAAGTGTAATTCACAAAAATTTGGGGATTTCATTCATCTGGAGATAAGGGATTACAAAATTGAGGAAGAAGAAGAAGAGAGAATACAAGTGGGAACTACAGAGATGGTCCTAGAACCTATGGAAGAATTGGGCGACCTTCTGGGCAACCTCCGACACGTTGGCTCGAGCAGCTTCACCTTCTCCTTCGACAGAACCTTCAAGCACCGGGTCCAGAGGAAATCGGGGATTCCGGCTGGTGTAGCACGTCAGCACATACTCTACGATGTTCTTTGCTAGGGATTGCCCCTCAACCTCCAATTGGTCCACGATGATGTCGCCCACCTTGGAGAGTTTGCTACCTGCCGAGCTCAACGTCTGCAACGCTAGGTCCGGCTCCGGCTCTGGATCATCCGAACGCACGGGACTGAAGCCCATCGGTGTCAACACGTCGTTGGCCTTGCCCAGGAACTCCCAAATCTATAGGAGTCCGCAGTCCTCAAGCCCTTCAATTCTTCCAAGGATCTTCTGGCCGCCACCAGTTCAGAATTCTCGCGAGCGAGGCGCTCAACTTCTTTGGCGTTTTGCTGAATCTTTTCAGCAACTCGCTTCTCGAGTTTTCCGAGCTCCTCCTCCTGGAGGTGGATCTTGTTCCGGCGGTCAACCAGGTCCTTCTCCCTTCCCCTCACTTTCTTCTCCCTGGCAGCAAGGGCACACTCTTGCTCATAGAGTTCCTGCCCTCGCACCCAGGCCTTCTCCTCCTCCTTAGTGCAACGCTCTTCCAATTTCTTGGCGCGCTCTTCGAGGCCCTTGTTAGCCAGAGCCACCTTTTTGGTGAGCTCCTCCTCCCTCCTCAGGATGTCATCCCGCAACTCTAGGAGTTTCTGCTCTTCATCTTCGAGCCTTTTCTCCCTCTCCTCAAGTGCCTCCCGGCGCTTGATGAGAGTAGTGTTAATGGCCTCAAGCCTCTCTTGGCATTCATCGGCCGCACTGTTAGCTGCTTTGGTCTGCTCGTAAATGGCCCGGGATTGAGCGTCGAGGGCGCGAGTCATACTCTCCCTGTCATCCAATAATTTGCCCCAGTATTCCAAGCGGACCTTCTCCCGCTTGATCCACTCTTTGTCATCTGCTAGCCTCGACTGCGCCAGCTTGGTCTCGAAGTAGAGCCGGTTACGCCACCGCCTAAGGGTTTGGCGCTCCTCTTCAAGAGCCTTGCTGTCGTGGAAGAAGGCCAGTTGAACTTGACGCAGACTGGAACAGGCGTTGTCAATAGACAATGACAACGGGATAGGTTCCGGGCCTGCTGGGGTCTCCTCCGCTGGTTCAAGTGGGTTTTCAGATACAAAAATTGGGTCCCACTCCACAAGAGTGTCCCCTGGGTCTCCATGGCACTAGGACCGTCCTCCGGGATAGCCTCAGTCACCATCGAGGAGGGTCCAGCTGATGAAGTTCCGACCTCCGGAAGTGGTTCCGAAGGCCCCGCCCCCAGGTCTTCATTTGCCCCCTCAGGCAGGGGGCCATCAACCTCTTCTGAGCACTCCGGCTCAGCCACGGGTACCTCCGGCATCGTCACTCCTGGAGCAGGAGCTGCTTCTGGCTCCGGCCTGAGCACCTCCTCTACTGGGGGCTTGAGCGCTGACGCCTCTGCAACAACTGGCTCGGGAGCCGGAAGATCTTCGTCATCAACTGGCCCTGCGGCCGGAGCTCCAACAACGACCGGCTCTGCGGCCGGAACTTCAGAAGTAGCCGGCCCAACCGCTGGGACTTCTTCAACATCCGGCGCGCACGCCGAGACTTCAACTACCTCCGGCTCAACCGCTGGGGCTTCGACAATTTCCGGCTCTGGAACCGGAATTACTGCTTCCTCTGGCTCAACGGCCGGAGCTTCCATCATCTCTGCACCAGGACACGGAGCTTCAACCTCCGGAGCAGGTGCCGCTGGCGCATCTTCTCTCTCGCGGTCCGATGCTACCACGAGAGTCTCTGGGGATGAGTCGAGGTCCATGACCACGGCAGCTAGCGCCGGAGCTGTTGCAGCTTCAGCCACCACTTGGGGCGGCACCGGGACAGGAGCAGAAGCTTCCGCCATCACAGCTTCAGCTACTGTGGCTGAGGGTGAAGCCTCACTCCTCTTCTTAGGAACGCTGCAGATGATGGACGAAGAAACTTAAAAAACAGTTACTACAACAAAACAACTGTCCAAGGTAAAGATTAAAAATTACCTTGGGAGGCTTCCGCACCAGCTTGCGCGGAACCTCTTTCTGGGGCGTTCTGGGCTGGTCATAGCCGCCGCCGGCGTGGAAGCTCCGGAAGGCCCCCCGGAACTCGTCGCAGCCACGGGCATTTCCTTAGTCGAGGCCCCCCTCGATCGGGAAGGACCTCCAGACCTAGAGGCCTCAACCGGCCCTGGTGCTGAAGTCGCATGCCCGGAGCTAGCACCCCGGGAGGACGCCGCTGTGGGAACAACCGCCGCGGTTGTAGAAGACCTCCCCCTCCGGGGAGAAGGAGCTGATGCAGAGGTGGTAGGCCTGACGGACCTTCCATTGGCATGCTGCAGCTTCCTCTTCCGGCTCAAGGGTTCGTCTGCTGGCTCCTTGCCCTTGTCGACGACCTCGACCCTTGGCTTCGGGGCAGGGTCGGAGCCACCTTCAGAAACTCCAGGGATCGCCACCCTGGAGATCGATCTTCTCTCGACGACACCCAGGTCGTCAAGCACAGGCATCTTCCGCTGGAGCTCCCTGCTGAACTCTACTTCCACATCCAGAGGGAGAAAAGCTGATGGCGAAGTCAAGTCGTCACCCGAGACGTCGATGCCGTGCTGGAACTTCTTGAGATGAAACTCCAAGGTTGTCCTCACCATGTTGGACTTCAGCCCGGTCTCGACCCGGTCGTCGTCCATCACGCTGTTGAGGGCCCAAGCGAGTTTTTCTCTCCTCTTCAGCGGTGCCCACCTGTTGACCAGGAAGTTACAAAACACCGCCTGAGGAGTTAATCCTCCCTCCACGCACTGGCGGATCCTGGTCAGAGCTGGGTTGAAGGCGTCCGCCTGCACCGGAGCTTCACTCCAGACTGTTGTGTCAATGTTGGGGAGGCCTTCGGGCAGCTCCAGCCTCTCGTGCTCCTCCACCCGGATGACTATCCAGTCCTTGTTCCAATCATCCCACTTCCCAGAGGGAAACGACCGGAGGTACTCGAATGGGCACTTCTTGCGCTTCACGAAATAGTAGAAGCCAAGGTACTCATTGCTCCTACCGGTGGTGTGGACGGTGAAGAAGGTCCGGAAAAGTTCAATGCAGGGGGGGATGCCCACCCACATCTCACAGAAGTGGACGAAGATAGACACAAGAAGGATGGAGTGGGGGCCAAGGTGGTATAGCTGCAGACCATAAAAGTCTAGCAGCATCAAGAAAAAGGAGGAAAAAGGTGGGATCAACCCCACCATGGCGTACGAAGAGAAGAACACCATTTCACCGGCGTGCTCCTTCTCAAACGGGAGCTCTCCTCCGGTGCGTACCAAGCGGTTGAAGAAGTTCGAGGACCATCCCATGAGGGTCCGGGCCTTCTTCAGGTCGCCGTCGGTCTTCAAACGGCTCTCGCGAAGACCCAACTCCATCGCAGCACAGCAAGGCAAGAGAGGAAAGGCGAGCACAAGTTGGGAGTTTGAGCGCAAGATCAAATGAGAGGCGTAAAGAACTCCAGACGGTGCGCGCCTTCCTTCTTAAGTAAGCCCTCGCAACGCTTGGATGGAAACCGCAAGGAAGTCGAAAATACTACTCAAAAATCCTACCCTGCCGATGACAAGAGGGCCCGGGACCACTCCGACGATCAAGTCGAGGTTCTTACCCAGGCGAACGGTTGTCATCATGAGGCGGGAAGCCCGAAGGCGGCAGCCTGACAAGGCGCGCGAAACCGATACGATTTTCGTATAGGGAACCGACGATCTTCAATTGCGTGAGATCCGCATGCCAAAGATCTCATCTGCCGCACACGGGATACGCCACACAGCGAGGATTTAACTCCAAACCATCGCCAACGGCACATCCGAAGACCTTTGAAGACTCAGTTCAAAAGTCGCGAGGATGGACCCACCTCTGGCGGAATGACTTCACCCAAGGGGTCTTCCCCAGAGGTGGGCCCAGGGGGCCACTGTCGGTACCCTGGGAACCGTACACCCCTTGAGATTATAAAGATCTCTAGGGAAAGTCATCTGCTTGATTTGAAGACCTTCGGAGGCCCACATGTCAGACATAACCGGACCCGCTTCTCCAACATGGTTAGTCCAAGGGTCACCATGTGTACTATCAAACCGAAGCTACCACCCACAAGGGGGAAGCTCCGGGCTATGTACCGAAATGGCACCCCCGGACCTAACCCCAGATCGAGGGAAGCTCCGGAACTGACACGTGTCAGGTAGCTCCGGAGCTATCTGTTTCCCACAGTATGCTCCAGCGCTGCCACGTGTCCAATCGTCGGATCTTCAACCTCTAACCTCCGGAAGACTCCACAACGGCTCCGGATCTTCGAAGGGGAATCAAGGACTTCAAGACCCGATTAAGTGTCATTAATACCATATTAATAACACACGATCGGATGACCTTAATTACCAGTAACGATGCTGTCAAAGCCCATAACTCGGTCATTAAGGGCAATTAAACATGTTGAATGTGTATCAATAACAGTAACCGCTGGGGCCACATGTCGGGCCAGGCTAACTTGTAACGGCCTGCCCTTGTACTATAAAAGGACAGGCCGACAACGTTCCATACACGCTCAATACACTATACACGCTCACTCTACACTCTAAACTCACTTTGAGCTCAGACAACCAATACAACACCAACACATCCCGTGGAGTAGGGTATTATGCTCAGGCGGCCCGAACCACGTAAATCTTCGTGTCTCCTGTGACATTTACAATTCACCTTCTTGAATCTCCGCGCGCCCGCACCGAACATCAAACTCCTCTAACACTTTAGTAGTGTCGGGAGATCTGCCAGATCCAAACCACCGACAGTACCTTTGTGCATCAAATGAAGTATACAAGGGACCTTCTCAAGTGCTTCGACATAGACAAAAACAAGCCTCTTTGGACACCAATGGGAACAACATCAACACTTGAACTTGATGAAGATGGTGAACCCGTGGATCAAAAAGAATATAGAAGCATGATCGGATCACTTTTGTACCTCACGACATCAAGACCGGACATACAATTCAGCGTATGTCTTTGTGCACGGTTTCAAGCTTCCCCACGTGCTTCACATCGTCAAGACATCAAAAGAATTATCAGGTACTTACATGGAACTCAAGAATTTGGCATTTGTCTTCCTTCTTCCCCAACCGTTACTTTGAAAGCTTTTTTGGATGTTGATTTTGGGGGTTATAGGATTGATAGGAAATGCACTTCCAGTGCTTGTCATTTTCTTGGTAATTCACTTGTTGCTTGGTCCACTAGAAAACAATGTTCAGTTGCACAATCCACAGTCGAATCTGAATATGTAGCTACTGCTAGTGCTTGCTCACAAATTCTTTGGATTGTTCGAACACTTAAGGACCATGGGGTTCATCTAGATAGTGTTCCATTATTTTGTGATAACACTAGTTCCATTTGCATTGCTAAAAACCTCGTGCAACATTCTAGAATTAAGCACATTGACATTAGGTATCACTTTCTCCATGATAATGTTGAAAAAGGAAACATTGTGCTTCGCCATGTAGATACCGAACAACAGTTGGCTGATATTTTTACAAAACCTTTGGATTTCACTTGTTTTTGTTACATTCATAGTGAAATAGGGGTTATGCATCCTCGTGGCTTAAATTGAGTGGGAGTTTTGAAACTTCAGAACTTTATGTGTGAATCTGAATTTGAAATAATCTGAGCATAGTATTTCATACATATACGACTTTGTGATTTCTTTTACATGCTGAAAGTTCTTACTACATTACTCATGTTATACATTTTGTAGTTTTTGCCATGACTAGTAATTGGAATAATTACTTACACTAAATCTGGTCATGATCGAACTTTCTTGCTGTTTTGAACTTGTTGCATGATCACAAGTGCTTTTAATTATGATGAATTAATCAAGTAATCAACTCACATATTGAGTTTTATGAACAAATATAAATTGAGAAAAGATCAAGAGAATATGCATGCATCGTACTTCTTCTTTTGAGATGGCTTATCATTGCACTTAGATATGAACTTGGAAGAAGTTGTGTATGACTAAAACCATTTCCTTAAGCTTCTGATTGTCAAATGACATAGGCTTGGCTTGGTTGGTTAGAATAAGGCAGATGCGCATATAATCTCTTGCAAATTTCATATGATCAAAATTTGTGCTTAAAAAAATTGCAACAACAAGTGTCATGCTTTCAGGTTTTGAAATAGTTAAGTTTGTGAGATCATGACTTACTTAAATTGAAAATTACATTTGATCTCTAGCATGATTACACTACTTTATGTATCTCATTGTTGTGATAGTGTAAGTTACTTGATAGTATGACTTGGGTGAGATTTGTTTTATATGTATATATTATAATGTGTTCATAACAAATTAAAATTTCTTTTTTGTACCTTGCTGAATACATTGTCAAAGGGGGAGAAGTATGCAAGAGGGAGAAATATGTATAGGGGGAGAAATTTATTTCTATCTTATTTGATTTTCAAAAAGGGGGAGAAATTGTTTTCAAAACTTTTCATGTGAATAAGCCAATCTTTGGATTTTAAATGGTGTTGCCAATGCATTCATCAAGGAGGAGATTGTGAGACCTATGTGTGCTGAATACATTGGCTTTGACGATAAAAGTTTTGAATACTACCAAAAAACATTTTAAACAAGGTCTGACTTTAGGTACGAGCTCCTGCAAGGTCCGACGCTAGGTTCGACTAGCTTTGGTTAGCTCCGGCGCTAGGTCCGACTAGCTTTGTTAAGTTCCGGCACTAGGTCCTGCTAGCTTTGGTAAGCTCCAGTTCAAGGTCCGGTTAGCTTTGGCAAGGTTCGAAGCTTGATCGCAGTGGTTCTGCTTTTACTTAGAAATATTTTGAACTTGTTTACATCTATTGAAAGTTTTCTTAGTATTCTTTTACTAAGTTTTTGGTGTGTTTTTGTGGTTAAGATGATATCGTTTCGCTATGGTTTGCAACATGCTTATGTGAGGTGCTCACATAAGGTGTTGTGGTTTCGGAACTAACGTGAGTCAAGTCGAGGACTTGTGCTTGGAAGTATTGGTTGTTTATTCATGTGCTGGTGTTGCTTGAGTTCAAGACATGGACGGTGACAGGATCCATTGAAATAGTCTTAGGGAGAAGATGAGGTTCAACAACCAAGTTCGAGGGGAATTGTGGTTCAGTTGATCGGGAGGTTGCGCAATAAATATGAATCAAGAATAATGCATATGAAGGTATCGTGGACTTTGTTGGAAGGTGTTTGCACGTGTGCAAGGAGTGCATGGACGTGGCTACATGTTTTTGAGGTGTGATGAAGAGATGTGGACGTAAAGAATTGGTCGGAAAGGTTCAACCGACTAGGTTATGGACTCAGGCTGCGGCTGAGTCGTGTTTGACTCAAATATGGAATGTTTTGAGTTAGTTATGATATGATTTTATGTCGGCCACAAATTTGAGTTGTTTTAGGAATGTGGTATATGTTCCTAAGGTATTTGGAAGTCTTAAGATTTCTTCTATCTGCGTATAGAAGAGTCTTGAACCGTTATGGAAAGTTTCGATTCGTGAATTGAGTAGGATTGGAGTCCTAGTTAGTTTTGGGTTGGCCTAAGGGCTGATTATATAAGCAAGGGAGGCCAGAGCTCGTGGTGCAAGACTTTGGGGTCTGTTCCTTGTGAGTTTTGATCAATAAAATTCGTAGTCTAAAGGAGCTTTTGTGCCTTGTTCGTCCGACTTGTTTTGTTCAAGTCTTTCTCGTCGAGTTTCTGCACAGCACTACCTTGCTTCGGTGGTTTTATCATAACTCGAGTTTTACAGATCCGATTGATGTGATTCTTTTTGGGTTGTCTTTAAAACTTGATTTTCTATCATCTATTAAAATTTCACGATCGTTGGATTTTTGGTTTCAGATCTACACGAGTTTCTTTGCAGTGTTCCAGACCTGTTTTTCTTGGGTAGGACATATTGACCTTTGTTCGATCTTTTGATCGTAACTTGATTTTATCTCAACGAATTTTTGTGATTATTTTTGTGATGTCTTCGTGATTTCATTCTCTACAATCTATACTAGTTTTGTCACAGTTGAACACATTTAGATTAGTTGCACACACGGTTTCTTCGATAGATAGGTTTTCTGCTGAGGGGTGTTTTGTTGCTTCTGCTAAAAAGTATTAATCTACCATTCACCCCCTCTGGTAGCTTTAAACGTGCTCTTCGATCCTACAATTGGTATCAGAGCCACTGTGCTCTAATCTTTGTGATTTGCACGTGCTATTGACTAATCCTCATGGAGAAATACTCGACAAAACCTTGTGTGTTTGTTGGTATTGATTTTCAAATTTGGAAGGCACGCATGGAAGCTTTTATCCAGGTGCAAGGCTTCGCGATATGGGAAAATGTGTACAAGCCTTACGACGTGCCGTCGAACGATCAAGTCACGGCTACAAACTTAAGAGATGTCGACAACAACAACAAAGCTCGCAACTTGATAATCCAAGGAGTAACTCAGAGCGACTTCGACCGTGTTGCACACTTCCGATCGGCGTACGATGTGTGGAGAGCACTTTGTGACTACCAAAAAGGATCCAACACGGTCATGGAGGTAAAGCAGTATATGTTCAAGAAATAATACATGCGCTTCGAGATGCAACCTGGTGAGTCCATTGATGACCTTTTTGCTTGTTTTAATAAAATTCTCAGCAACTTGCGTAGTGTCAATGTTAATTTTTCAGATGCTGAAAATGCTAGGCAATTGTTAACTACATTAGATATGTCAATTTGGGAGATGAAAGTCACATCTATTCATGAATCTACTGTCATGAGTACACTTACATTAGATGTTCTATATTCTAAATTGAAAACTCATGAAATTGACATAATCTCACGTAAGAACCCCAACAAGTCTCTTGCATTTTTTTCTCAACGTGATATGCCTAGCTCCAACCAATCTTTATCTAGCAATACACTTCTTTGCATCAGGAGATGGCTGCCTCAGCTCCCACCGCCAAGGTAGAACCCCATCGGAAGTGGATGGACACTACCATCACTTTCGATGCTTTGGATTGCCCGAGAAACATGATCAGAGCTGGTCAGCTGCCATTGATGGCTTTTCCTACCATCAACAACGTCCAACTCTATCATGTCTTTGTGGATGGAGGTGCTGTGCTCAACCTCCTCAGCTATGCAGTGTTCGTGAAGATCCAGCTCAACCTCTCTGACCTTCTTCCCTCACATCCCTTCTCCAAAGTAGGTCTGGGAGCTATCACTCCTCTCAGATCAATTACACTCCCGGTGACCTTTAGGACTTGGGACAACTATAGGTTCGAGAAGTTAGTCTTTGACGTAGCGCACATCATCCTTCCATTTAACCCCATCCTAGGAAGGCCATCCATGTATGGGTTTATGGTCGTAGCTCATTATGGCTACTTGGTGTTGAAGATGGCGACTCCTTCAGGCATTCTTCGGATCCGCGGGGATTGCACTACGAAAGTCACCACCCTGGAAGAACTCCACGCGCTTGCAACAGTGTAGGAGGAAGGATCCGACGAGGAGCAAGCTGCTCACCTTCTGAGCTCTTGCCAATGAGGCTCAACCTCTGCACCACGCGTGCAACCAAGCGGCGACACCGACATTCTTATCAAAGTTGTTTAAATCAGTTCTGATGCTGCCCAGACCACCCGTATATCGGGAGGTCTGGGTAACAAATAGGAACTCACGCTCATCACATTCCTCCGGGCGAACGTCGACATGTTTGCGTGGAAACTATAAATTCCCACATTTTCCTTCATCTGAGGTTCAGTTGTAAGTTGGTTATCAACCCTAATGGAGACCAATTATAGCTATGCTTATGAACTTGATCTCATCAAATCTTTTCTTCCACTCATGCTTAAATTTTATTAACATGAGGAATGGACTTCACCAATAATCTTAGATTAATTCTATTGACCTCTCTTCAAATTTTGGAATTATTTGAATGGAGATTGCTAGGTCAAATTAATATGCAATACCAAATATATATTATAATTAGTTACAAATTGAATATGCTACTGTACATTTGGCCCTGTCAAAAATATTCAAATTTGAGGCCATAAATTTTTCTATGGCTTCCTAATATTCCCAATAGACTTCCTGCAATGTTTCATTAATTTTGAACTCCATTTTCTATTTTATTTGAGACGCTTAGAAAATTCAAACCATATTTAGAATTCAAATTTTGAATTCTAATCAACTTGTTTGAACATCAAGATTTGAACACACCATCATGGTCATCATGACTTGCTTGACTTATCCTCAAAGTTCCACAATTTTTGGAACTCAATTGCTACTTAATTCAGTGACACCATTGAATTTCATACAATTTCAAATTCAAATTTGAAATTCAATTGAAACTTGCTTCAATTCGAAATCCAATTGCAGAATCAAATTCTAGATATTTACTTTGGACTTCCCACAAAAATCTAGAATTTTTGGATCAAGTTTGGTAGGAGAATTGATGTTGTAGAGAGGGAAAGTGGATAAGAGGTGGGACCCACTGTCAGCCTGACATACTCGAGTGAACCCACGGGGTGCTCTGTATCCGGCTCTCCCCGCCGATTGACGCCGGCAGTGCTCGACACCGTGACCCGGCATGCAAGCCGCCGAGCTGCCTGCTTGCTTGCGCCGTGGCGAGCTCTCCTCGTCCTCCTAGCCCTATAAATACCACCCCTGGGCCGTCGCCGTCGAACTCCACCTCAGTTCCGTGCCATCGCCGCCGCCTCTATTCATCGAGTTTTGGTCGGCGATTGAAGCAGTTTCTCACCAAGCTATAAGTAGAAAAAAGGCTTGTCACAACATCCTCTATGTATCCTATTTGGTCATTGATTGTGACATAGCTTCTGCTTGGGGTATTTTGAAGTTTTCCGGTCGCCGTCGAGGATGCCAGGAACCTTCACGACCTCACCATTGAGCTCCGATTCTAGGCCGTTTCCAGTCTTGACCCTTTAAGCAAAAAGGTTCGCAATCCTCTCTAGTTTATGCTCACCAAATTTAAGCCCATGACATGAAGTGTAGCTCGAGTTTTTATTCGACAACCGAATCGGGTTCTAATAGAACAGCAAGGCTTCGCGCTTAAATTCGTTTCATCCTTGCAGTCATCCTTTAATCTGGTTAGCAGATAGCTCCTATATATCCTAGCTCAACTCCCTGCCCAAGGGCTCCAAAAGTTATCAACCGAGCACCGTAGATTTCAAGATTTCGCGACCGTCGGTTGAAAAACCGCACTTCACCGTCAAGCTCATATCTCGCGGTCATTTCCTCTCTTCCCTAGTCCAGATTCTTGATCCTTGAGATCCCAGGAAGCTTTTGGAGAAGTTCCCAAGTTGTTTGAGCTTGAGTTGAGTGAGTTCAAGCCGGCCCGAGCCCTCACCGCCGCCGCCGCCGTCGCGCGGTTGTTTCCGGTCCGTTTTGGCCGATGTCGACCTCACCGACGTGCTCAGCGCCCCAAAAACCCCCAGGCGGCGAGTCTTGGCTATTTTGGCGCAACAGCTTGGCCGGCGGCGAGATCGCCGGCGAGCTACCGCCGCGGGCCGTGCCGCGCGCGAGCGCGAGCCCGAGGTTGAAGACAATTGTGGACCCCACATGTCATTCGCTACGGGATCCGGGTGTGGCCAGGGATCTGGTGTGACTGTGCGGGTTAACGCCGTAGCCCCCGGTGCAACCCTGCTGCGATTGGTCGATTTGAAACCAGTGGGCCCGGCTGATTATTTAAATGTTTCCCGTTGGAAAATAATTCCACGGTTTAACCAAATTTGGAAAATCCATAACTCTCAGTAGAATTGTCCAAAAATTCCCAAATAAATTTTGTTAGAACCAGCATGAAGAATAATTTCCAGTGGTGCACTTGGAAGTGTATGAAAATCCATAGAAATTTCTCCCTAATTCAGATAAGCAACATGCTTATAGAATTCATTCCTACAGTTCTGTTAATTGGAAAATTCCCAATTTTGGTCAGAACACTACTAGAAATACAGTTCATCTCCAGTAAAAATTTCAAGTTCATTGGACTTAAATTACTAGATTGATCAGTGTTCCAAATCTTTGTGTAGTCATAAATTGAGAAAAATAGAAAAATCAATTTCAGAAATTTTCCCAAACTTGAAAAATCCGTTTCTCCCTGTAGGAAACTTAGAAAAAAAGTGAAATAAATTTTCCTAGAACCAGTGAGACCCCTCTACATGATACAACTACTGGTAGCCATGATAGGTCTCCCAAAATTCAACCAAAATTTAGAGAAAGTTATTGCTTACCATAATTTTGAAGAACAACAAACTTCCTTGATCATCTCCTGTTCTTTGCAAGAGTCTTCTCTATAGTCACTAGTATCTACCATAAAGGTCCCAAAGCCAAATTAAGACCATTATCTTATTTTGATCCTAAGATATTAAGTTATAACCTTAAGCATATTAATTATTTTCAAAGTCATTCATACATAGTATATGCATATCGTGTAGTAGCTGAAATCAAGGAGCAGCCGAAAGCTTCAGAAGTCCAGCTGCCAGAAACTAATGTAGACTCAGACTCGCATTCAAGCAAGCCCCGGTTTGCATTTAAGTTCCTTACAGTGTTTTTGCAGTTTTCATTCACCTTACGTCTTCAGATGTTTGTGCGTTACGTTTAAGGTGTTTGACATCCACTTGCATGGCTCACAAATCCCATGGAGTCTTGGGTAGGTCTACAGCCCGTTGAGTAGAAACTGCTATGCTTATGCTCATAGGAACTCGGTAGAAGTCGAGTAGTTGGAATCTACTCGTGAGATAGGAATTTCATCACACGGGATGAATTGAATCAAGAAATGGTTTATGAATATGAAATTAAGACCGAGCAGCGGGTAGGATGCAGCAACACGTGATCTCACGTGCGTAGCCCTGCTTGTGTCGATTGAGGACCGTTTTGTGTGCGGCCCTGCTGGACAAGCTTGAAATGTACCAGAGACATACTGGAGAAATGAGCTCCAGTAAACTGACGTAGCTTGATACTAGTTTGTCGAGGCATTCCGTTCCGTTTGATAGGCGTGGGTTGAGGGCAGCAAGGTGTAAATCAGCTGGTGGGCACGTCAAAGTATGCCCTCGCAGTGACCTCCTGCTCGTGACGGATCGACCGGTTCGACATTCGAGTGTCGAGTGAAAGGTGGTCATATACGACTAGTACTGAAGTGTTACATAGGTACTGCTGTAAGTACTCACTGACATTTCCAAAAGTGTGTTTGTGTTGTGTTGTTCCGGGTGTGCCCTGATTGCAATCACCCCCCTTGCGGTAATAGAGTACCACTTGTTCACAGCGCTGTGATGTAGTAAATACTGAAGAAGTCAGGAAAAATGATGTATTGAATTACCATTGCTTTACAACCTTGTTTGGCTTAGAGATAGTACAATTAAAAGTTTACAG
This sequence comes from Tuctoria greenei, assembly GCA_036927565.1. Taxonomy (NCBI): domain Eukaryota; kingdom Viridiplantae; phylum Streptophyta; class Magnoliopsida; order Poales; family Poaceae; genus Tuctoria; species Tuctoria greenei. Next base: position 242,866,846 of record JAYESD010000002.1, on the reverse strand, counting down.
TTTCCCCATACTTTACCTGTAATAGCATTATGTGCTTTGTGCACGTCATATCATCGGCAAAATGTTTCTCATTTGATTGTGGAGTCTATGATGTGCCGTGCCTGAAGAATGTCATGTGCTACTTAAAAATATGAATATAAGGATCCACTTGTAGGCGAGTCCTTTATGCTATTCCTTACCCATGCTTAGTGTTCTCCCCTGCATATGTCTAGTGAGACGGGTTAGTCTTGCTGAGCCTTAAGCTCACGTTTGCAGTTAACAAGTTTTTGTAGCTTATACGACTGATGATGGGTCCAATGACGAAGCTGCACCCTCTCCAGGGTTTACAGCCGAGTGGGAACCCTGCATGCCGCCGTAAATTGGGTGTTGCTAGTGCGAAGTATGCAGGACATTGATGACTTTGCTTTTGCATAGCTAGTGCCGAGAGCGTAGCTATGATGTATAGTTCTCTTTCCTTTCGTTAGTATTTTCAAACTTCCGCTGTGCTTTTAAATAAGGACTTGGTATTGTAATTTGTTCTCGTTCTTTTCTTGTATACTGTTGGGTGTCGCATCGCACGACACCACCCAATGAGATCCGTGGAGGTCGGGACCCCGGTCCCCACAGACATGATATTAGAGCATCTTTGGGAACAGTGTACTTGAAAAGAGCATATTTTCAAAAATTAGGATTTGAGTGAGGAATTAGTTATCTGCCCTTATAAGGAGTATTATTAGTATAAGATATAAAGGTGGTAAACTAACTTATGTGTTATAAATTCTGTAACGACGCTCTGATGTCAGGTAAGAGGTAAGGTACGCCACCGTAAGCGGATCAATTGCGGTAAGCTCACCATGCGAGAGGTAGCATGGAAATATTTCCATGGCTTGGCACAAAAATGTTAATAGGAGTCTCTGAAGCTTTCTCTGTTTCTGAGAACCTATGACACGAGGTACTCCAGCGTGCTTCAAAGTTAGTGGGAGACCCCGTTGGGTGTTGTATAACCCGATAGTATGCATCTCTAGAGCTATTCATGTTCTATGGGAGCATGCGAAACACGTATGCCCGAGCATGTATAAGCCGGTTTGTGCGGGAGTCTTTGCTGTACAGACGTAGTACAGCCATGTACCTCGAGACATGACATCGCTCGAGGGCGACTCACACCAGAGTTGTATGCTTTTACTTTCATATATATATATTATTGTGACTGCCTGCCATGTTTCCCTGTGCTGCCCTTGAGGTGTGAAGGTATGAAAGAGGATTGTTTGTCTTCTGCAGCATTGACTACGGTAGTGACCCTAGTACACGTTTGCGAGTGAACGATACTAGGGCCACCTATAAACGTATCCGGAAATACCGGTTAGAATTTTCTTTGGTGAGGCACGTAGTACCGTCGATATCAACTTTGATACTTGACCATCCCCAATGACAAAAATGGATGCATTATATTTTGGAAAGTCTGACTATCAGGTGCTGGTAGGTTTGGACTCCGCAAAATGAGTTTCGATTCGACATTGGGTTATCACCAAGATTCTTGATTTCTGGCTAAGGTTTGCTCAACTTCGCCAGGTTGTAATCTTGTTTACTTAGGATTGAACATAGTGGTATGCTATATGGATGGAAAGTTCTCAAATACCTCTACAACTTTTCTGTTGACCATTAAGACAGAAAATCTTGATAATCTGCTGAAATTTGGGGTATGCTTAAACTGCTCCAGATGACCCTACCATTGTACCAGTCTCTGTATTTTTGCAATAACTCACTGTAGAAAAATCTTATGCCTTATTGTGATACATATATGAAAATGGTAGAAGGAGATCTACAGTTTTGTTATTTAATGTTTTTCCTGATTCGAATTTGAGGCAATCCAAATTTCGATCTCAAAACGGTGAACTGCAGGGCTGCTGTTGAACAACAGTCAGTTCATCTGTCAAGTTTAGATAGCTCTTGATTTTGATCCAGAATAGTGACATGGTCATATATATACATTTATGGAAATATTAGCAAGTCCTCTATGAACTTTATGTTGCACTCATGGCCTGAATCTTGGTGTAGATGTGTTTAATTCCTATGGTTGCAAACTTGGTTCTGGCAGATCAGAACTTGAAACACTTGGCACATAGTTTCGAGTTAGCGCACTATACCTATGTAAAAAATGTTTCATGGCCGAAATCTTTTACTTCTGGATTGTTAAATTGATGTTATAAAATGTTTATTTTGTCATTACCTAAATATATTGTCATGATATGCCTGTATAAATGGTGGAAATCACCACATATACAGGAGATGTTCTGTCAAAATTTCCAGAAAATTTGGGTCAACTTCAAACCTGTATAGATTTTAATTCCTAGCTCAACTGAACCTGTATGAGTACAATCTGGAAAGTTTGTAAAGTGTACTACAACTTTTTTATTCAACCCAACATCTGGATCTGAGGTTTCCTGTATGAAAAATTTGAATTTATACAGGAAGGTCAGCTGGAACAGACTGTGATTACAACTCCAGTTTTAAATTTTTCTTAAAACTATTGGGGGTTGGAGACCTTCTCATTGTTCCAGTATCTTTTCCACAGATGGCTGATTCAATGATTTATTTACCAAACGGATGGGTGTTCACGAAGTTTGCTATTCTGAAGGGTTTTCCGGATTTGTTGATAGCAATGCTTCAACAGTTCAGGTACCACGAAATACCGGACTATTGGGGCAAGGAGATCGATGACGGAGGTGTGATAAGATACACCATTTATGTCAATGGACCTGCTGCTCCATTGGATATTGGATGGGCTCCTTTCTCCATCCAAGTGTAGGGGATTCAATTGGAAGAAACGTGGTGTTATGTCATGAGTGTTGCCATAATGAGGTTTTGCAAACTTCATTATCGTGCTATGGGAGACACTCCATTCGTGCTCTTTCCAGTCGATGGTAGAGCCGGTGAAGAGTGGGCAAGTCGGATGGTTGCATCATATGGACATACTAAAGAAGTACCCAAGATGATTTTTGCGTCATATGCAGCATCAGCGTGTCAAGAGAGCCTTGATCAACATGCTAGCCTTGGAAGAATGATGAGTGACCTGAAGCAAGCTATGATTCGAGGGGATCACTTTGAGGGGGCCAATGACTCACTTAGGGCCACAATTGCTCCTCTCAATCGATGTATAAATTTAAGGGAGAATCAGTGGCACCGGGCTGTTAAAGCTCGATCGAAGGCTCGCATGGAAACGCAATACGAAGCGCATTGGAAGCAAGTCAACTTGAGGTGCAACTGTTGGATGAACAGTTGAGTGAGGTGACTCAAGAAAGGGATCAATCCAGAGGAGAGACTCAGGATTGGAAGGCTAGTTGCGAGAATGCACAGAAAGAACTGGAAGACTTAAGGATGTTTCTTCTACAGGCTGATGTGAAATCTTTAGTTGTCGCGACATCATCAATGGTGGGTGAGGTAGCAACTCTTGCTCCAGCAACTGCACCTGTGGCACCAATTTCGAATGACGAAGAGGAAGAAGAAGATCCTCAGGAACTCGAGTACGTCGAATAGGACGTATCGAAGGGGGATGGGGCAATACTTCTGCCATCATGAGGCAACGTATAGTTTAGTAGTTGCCCGTGTTTATTTTGTGACCATGTTTGTATCATATTAAGAATAGCAGTGGGTATGTCTGGGATGACAAGATGCATATGACATCTCATGGGGACCAAGTCTGGCAGAGATGCACTTCCGTAGTGGGAGTCCATCGTTTTGGAGTACACTACTGTAAACTTGGTCATGAGATAATATATCTTGTACAAAGTTTGTACTTTATCAATATATGTGAATGTTATGCACTTATTCCCTTGTCAACATTCGCACTACTGAATATGAAATGGATGAAGGAAAGGAAAACATGTGCTGATTTAAAGTCATATGGATGCAGAATGGTGTGTACACGCTCGACGCCTGAAATGGGAGGTTCAAGTCGTGGTCGTGAGGACGAATCTCTGACCCAGGAGCTAGCTGCGACACCATAGCAACAAGTTCCCTTACCACCACCTCCTGAACTTCCAAGGAGTCTAGCGGAGGTTCTCGTCGCAGTGCTCGGCTCGCGCGATGAGCAAACTGAGTTACTACTAACTTTGGTTCAGCATTCGTCTCGTCAAGGGGGGCGACCAGATGCGGGTCCACGACAGCCTTCTCCGAGTTCATACTCGGACTTCATGTCAACACACCTGCCGGTCTTCATGGAGGCTGAAGAACCGTTGGAGGCAGACAACTGGCTCCACTCCATCGAAGGGAAGTTTGGTTTGTTACGAATGACTGAACATCAGAAGACCCTGTTCGCGGCCCAACAATTACAAGGGGTTGCTGGTGCGTGGTGGGCAAATTACCTTACTGCACGACCAGTCGGCTATGCCGTGAGCTGGGAGGAGTTCCGGGAGGCGTTTCACGCCTATCACATACCTCCCGGTGTTATGAGGAGGAAGCTTCAAGAGTTCTTGGATCTAAAGCAAGGAGGGAGGAGTGCTTACGAGTACTCCAAGGCGTTCAGCCACTTGGCCCAATATGCTCAGGACCAAGTGAGTACTGAAGATCGGAAGCGGGAATGCTTCTATCGGGGTTTGAACCCCAAGATGAAGGACAAGCTTGCCTTGTTCAACAGCAGCAGCTTCAACAACATGGTCAATGCCGCGATCGTGCAGGAGGATGCTACTAGGGAGCTGTTCTCCAAAAAGAAGAAAAGGAGTGCTCCGCAGGGCAGCGGAGGGGGTAGTCCTCAGAAGTACGGAATGGTGTATCGATCACCATCCGGCCAGAGGTGGTAGCCGCCATCACGACCAATGATGTTTTGTGGTCGCCCATTCAACAACGCTGATTTCTACCCACAACAGCAACATGGGATGATTCCACGTGCACCTCTACCTCCACCGCGTGCACCAGGATTCCGTCCTCCTTTTCGTGCCGGTCAGACCCCGTACACGTTTTCACGTGTGGTCGTACGGGGCACTTCGCCAAGGACTGCCCGCAGAACGGAGGACAGTCATCGTACCAGGGGGCAAACCAGCCCCGCAACCAGCCCAAGAAGCCAGCCACTAGGACTAGCAACGTCCACCACCTCGCCATCGAGGACGTTCCGGAAGGCGCACCCGTACTCACGGGTACGTTCTCTCTCATTGGTCATCTCGTAGTCATCCTTTTTGACTCCGGTTCTTCCCATAACTTTATTAGCAAGTCTTATGTCAATCGTATCAGTTGCCTATCGTTTCCCAAAACCCCCCTATATGATTTGTTCTCCGGGTGAGAAAGTAGTAGCAGATAAGATGGTCCATAGGGTACCCCTTAATCTGGGTGGGAACATATACCCTATCTCTCTCATTATTCTAGAGCATCAGAAGTTAGATATCATCTTAGGGATGGCATGGTTGCAATACAACTGTGCTATTATTGACATCTTTCCTTGGTGGATATATCTAAATTCTCCGGTCCACTCTCCCCAAACTCTCACTCTTGAGAGTAATATCCACGTGACTCCAACTACTTATAAAACTGAGGCCTGTAAACTTGAAGACATTCCAGTAGTATGTGAGTATCCGAACGTATTTCCCGAAGATCTTTCTGGCATGCCACCAGAAAGAGATTTGGAGCTTAAGATTGAACTTGTACCGGGAACAGTGCCGATCTCGAGAAAGCCGTATAAGATGGCACCTAAGGAACTTGCAGAAATGAAAGAGCAGCTGAAGGAACTTTTGGAAAAGGGTTTCATTCGTCCAAGTTCATCATCTTGGGGCTGTTCTGCATTTTTCGTGGAAAAGAAGGATAAAACGTTGAGACTATGTGTGGACTATTGTCCACTCAATGCTATCACGATCAAGAACAAGTATCCACTACCCCGTATCGATATTTTTTTCGATCAGTTTGTAGGTGCTCGAGTATTTTCAAAGATGGATCTTCACTCTGGATATCATCAAATCAGGATTCGACCAGAGGATATACCTAAGACAGCATTCTCGATGAGGTATCGATTGTATGAGTACCTTGTCATGTCCTTCGGATTGACCAACGCACCGACCCATTTTATGTATCTCATGAATTCGGTGTTCATGCCGGATTTGGACAAGTTTGTCGTGGTTTTCATCAACGACATCCTTGTGTACTCAAAATCTGAAGAAGAACATGCACAACATTTGCACATCGTGCTTCAGCGATTGCGAGACCACGAGCTGTACGCCAAGTTTAGCAAATGTGTGTTCTGGACCAGCCAGGTGCCATTTCTAGGGCACATCATCTCTGTTGAAGGAATTGCAGTTGATCCAGGCAAGATTAAACAAGTACTCAAATAAGAGTCTCCAAAGTCTGTGCATGAAGTTCGAAGCTTCCTGGGTTTAGTAGGATATTATCGGAGGTTCATTCTAAGTTTCTCCAAGATAGCTAAACCAATGACGGAACTTCTGAAGAAAGGAAGGAAATATTCATGGACAAAGGAATGTGAGGAAGGTTTTCAAGCATTAGTGAAACAACTCACAACAGCGCCGGTATTAGCCCAGCCAGACACAATCATGTCTTTTGATGTTTATTGTGATGCATCTGGCATTGGTTTTGGTTGCGTATTAATGCAAGACAGAAGGGTGATCGCTTATGGATCACGGCAGCTTCGGAACCATGAGCAGCATTATCCGACTCATGATCTTGAGCTCGCTGTCGTGGTACTGGCATTAAAGATGTGGAGACACTACCTATGGGGCAACCTAGTACATCTCTACACCGATCACAAAAGCTTAAAGTACATCTTCACCCAGAAGGATTTGAATAGTCGACTGCGAAGATGGTTGGAATTAATCAAAGACTATAAAATTAAGATCCACTATCATCCTGGAAAGGCAAATGTAGTCGCAGATGCGCTGAGTCGCAAGTCCCATGTCAATAACCTTTCTATCACCTTGATAGAGGAAGAAGAACTGAGTCTCTACTTGGTTCCGTATGGGGCGCTCTACAATTTAGCTCTCATTCCTACCATAAGGGAAGAAATTGTGGAGCCTCAGAAGAAAGACAAGGGCATATCGCATATTCACCGAAGAATGAAGAAGGGGGAGATGAAGTGTTTCCGATGTGACGATGACGGTACCATCTGGTTCAAAGACCGCATCGTGGTGCCCCGCAATGTGGGACTTTAGAAGAAGATTTTGGACGAAGCTCATTTGTCCAAGTATTCTATTCATCCGACAAGTAACAAATTGTACCAAGACTTAAAGAAGAAATTTTGGTGGACTCGGATGAAGAGGGAAATAGTGAAATATGTATCCGAATGTGATACGTGTCGGCAGGTAAAAGCCGACCATCTAAAGGCAGCCAGATAGCTACAACCTTTAAGCATACCGGCATGGAAATGGGAGGACATCAACATGGATTTCATTGTTGGATTACCCCTCACCTTTCACAAGCATGACTCAATTTGGGTCATAGTCGACCGACTCACCAAGTCGGCTTACTTTATTCCAGTCAATGTCAAATATGTGGCACGACAATATGCAGAGTTGTAAGTTGCCAGGATCCTATGCCTACACGGAGTACCCCGCACTATTGTATCAGATCATGGAACCTTGTTCGTTGCTTGATTTTGGGAGCAGATCCACGCATCTCTGGATACCAAGTTGATTCGAAGCTACACTTACCATCCATAGACTAACGGTTAAACGAAACGAGTGTAAACCAAGTGCTAGAGGATATGCTCCGCGCCTGTGCCATTCACCATGGTAAGAATTGGGATGATCATCTACCATTGGCGGAGTTTTCCTACAAGAATGGTTATCAGAATAGCATCCAAATGGCACCATATGAAGCTCTTTACGGCCGAAAGTGCCGCACACCTTTGAACTGGTGTGAATCCAGTGAACGAGTAATATATGGTATAGACATGGTGAATGAAGTCGAAGAACGAGTACGAGTTATTCAAGCCAATCTCAAGACTGCACAGTCTCGTCAGAAAAGCTATGCGGACAAACGATGTCGACCCCTTCACTTCGATATCGGGGATCACATTTACCTTCGTGTATCCCAAGTGAAAGGGATTTATCGCTTCGGAGTAAAAGGGAAGCTAGCTCCACGTTTCATTGGGCCATTCGCAATACTTGAGCTATGCGGACCGGTAGCCTATCGGCTAGAGCTACCAGCATCGCTTTCAGGGGTCCACAATGTGTTTCACATTTCACAGTTGAGAAAATGTCTCAAGGCCCCAACGAAAGTCCGTATAGAGGATTTGGAAGCTCTCCAACCAGATCTTACTTACTCTGAGCATCCAACCCAGATAGTCGATGAGAAAACTCGTACCACAAGAAACTAGACCTTGCATTTCTACAAGGTCTTGTGGGGAAACCACACCGCGGATGAAGCAACGTGAGAAAGCGAGGAATATCTTAGAACAAACTATCCGGACTTGTTAGCGGCATATGTTCCTTAGATCTTTTCTTTTTTATCCTTCCTTCTGTAATCTTGGGACGAGATTCTTTTAAGGGGGGAGGAATGTAAAATCCCACATTTTCCTTCATCTGAGGTTCAGTTGTAAGTTGGTTATCAACCCTAATGGAGACTAATTATAGCTATGCTTATGAACTTGATCTCATCAAATCTTTTCTTCCACTCATGCTTAAATTTTATTAACATGAGGAATGGACTTCACCAATAATCTTAGATTAATTCTATAGACCTCTCTTCAAATATTGGAATTATTTGAATGGAGATTGCTAGGTCAAATTAATATGCAGTACCAAATATATATTATAATTAGTTACAAATTGAATATGCTACTGTACATTTGGCCCTGTCAAAAATATTCAAATCTGAGTCCATAAATTTTTCTATGGCTTCCTAATATTCCCAATAGACTTCTTGCAAAGTTTCATAAATTTTGAACTCCATTTGCTATTTTATTTGAGATGCTTAGCAAATTCAAACCATATTTAGAATTCAAATTTTGAATTATGTTCAACTTGTATCATGGTCAGCATGACTTGCTTGACTTATCCTCAAGGTTTCACAATTTTTGGAACTCAATTGCTACTTAATTCAGTGACACCATTGAATTTCATCCAATTTCAGATTCAAATTTGAAATTCAATTGAAACTTGCTCCAATTCGAAATCCAATTGCAGAATCAAATTTCAGATATTTACTTTGGCCTCCCCACAAAAATCTAGAATTTTTGGATCAAGTTTGGTAGGAGAATTGATGTCGCAGAGAGGGGAAGTGGATAAGAGGAGGTGAGACCCACTGTCAGCCTGACATACTCGAGTGAACCCACAGGGTGCTCTGTATCTGGCTCTCCCCGCCGATCGACGCCGGCAGCGCTCGACACCACGACGCGGCATGTAAGCCACCGAGCTGCCTGCTTGCTTGCGCCGTGGCGAGCTCTCCTCGTCCTCCTAGCCCTATAAATACCACCCCTGGGCCGTCGCCGTTGAACTTACCTCAGTTCTGCGCCATCGCCGCCGCCTCTGTTCATCGAGTTTTGGCCGGCGATTGAAGCAGTTTCTCACCAAGCTGTAAGTAGATAAAAGGCTTGTCACAACATCCTCTACGTATCCTATTTGGTCATTGATCGTGACATAGCTTCTGCTTGGGGTATTTTGAAGTTTTCCGGTCGCCGTCGAGGAAGCCGCCGGGAACCTTCACGACCTCACCGTCGAGCTCCAATTCTAGTCCGTTTCCAGTCTCGACCCTTTAAGCAAAAAGGTTCGCAATCCTCTCTAGTTTATGCTCACCAAATTTAATCCCATGACATGAAGTGTGGCTCGAGTTTTTATTCGACAACCAAATCAGGTTCTAATAGAACAGCAAGGCTTCGTGCTTAAATTCGTTTCATCCTTGCAACCATCCTTTAATCTGGTTAACAGGTAGCTCCTATATATCCTAGCGCAACTCCCTGCCCAAGGGACCCAAGAGTTGTTAATCGATCACCAAAGATTTCAAGATTTCGCGGCCGCCGGTTGAAAAACCGCACTTCACCGTCGAGCTCATATCTTGCAGTCGTTTCCTCTCTTCCCTAGTCCAGATTCTTGATCCTTGAGATCCCAGGAAGCTTTTGGAGAAGTTCCCGAGTTGTTTGAGCTTGAGTTGAGTGAGTTCAAGCCGGCTCGAGCCCTCACCTCTGTCGCCTCTGTCGCGCGGTTGTTTCCGGTCCGTTTTGGTCGATGCCGACCTCACCGACGTGCACAGCGCCCCCGAAAACCCCCAGGCGGTGATACTTGGCTAGTTTGGCACAGTAGCTTGGCCGGCGGTGAGATCGCCGGCGAGCTACCGCCGCGGGCGCCGCCGCGCGCGAGCGCCAGCCCGAGGTTGAAGACAACCGTGGACTCCAAATGTCATTCGCTGCGGGATCCGAGTGTGGCCAGGGATCTGGTGTGACTGCACGGGTTAACCCCGTAGCCCCCAGTGCGGCCCTGCTGCGATTGGTTGATTTTGAACCAGTGGGCCCGGGTGATTATTTAAATGTTTCCCGTTGGAAAATAATTCTAGGGTTTAACCAAATTTGGAAAATCCATAACTCTTAGTAGAGTTGTCCAAAAATGCCCAAATAAATTTTGTTAGAACCAGCATGAAGAATAATTTCCATTGGTGCACTTGGAATTGTATGAAAATCCATACAAATTTCTCCATAATTCAGATAGGAAAAATGCTTATAGAATTCATTCCTACAGTTCTGTTAATTGGAAAATTCCCAATTTTGGTCAGAACACTATTAGAAATACAATTGATCTCCAGTAAAAATTTCGAGTTCATTGGACTTCAATTACTGGATTAATCAGTGTTCCAAATCTTTGTGTAGTCATAAATTGAGAAAAATAAAAAAATCAATTTCAGAAATTTCCCCAAACTTGAAAAATTAGTTTCTCCCTGCAGGAAGCTTATAAAACAGTGAAACAAATTTTCCTAGAACCAATGAGACTCCCTCTACATGATACAACTACTGGTATCCATGATAGGTCTTCAAAAATTCAACCAAAATTTAGAGAAGGTTATTGCTTACCATAATTTTGAAGAACAACAAACCTCCTTGATCATCTCCTGTTCTTTGCAAGAGTCTTATCTATAGTCACTAGTATCTACCATAAAGGTCTCAAAGCCAAATTAAGACCATTATCTTATTTTGATCCTAAGATATTAAGTTATAACCTTAAGCATATTAATTATTTTCAAAGTCATTCATACATAGTATATGCATATCGTGTAGTAGCTGAAATCGAGGAGCAGCTGGAAGCTTTGGAAGTACAGCTGCGAGAAACTAACGTAGACTCAGACTCGCATTCAGGCAAGCCCCGGTTTGCATTTAAGTTCCTTACAATGTTTTTGTAGTTTTCATTCACCTTACGTCTTCAGATGTTTGTGCATTACGTTTAAGGTGTTTGACATCCACTTGCATGGCCCACAAATCCTATGGAATCTTGGGTAGGTCTACAGCCTGTTGAGTAGAAACTGCTATGCTTATGCTCATAGAAATTCAGTAGAAGTCGAGTAGTTGGAATCTACTCGCGAGATAGGAATTTCATCACATGGGATGAATTGGATCAAGAAATGGTTTATGAATATGAAATTAAGATCGAGCAGCGGGTAGGATGCAGCGACACGTGGTCTCACGTGCGTAGCCCTGCTTGTGTCGATTGAGGGCCGTTTCGTGTGCGGCCCTGCTGGACAGGCTTGAAATGTACCGGCGACATACTGGAGAAATGGGCTTCAGTAAACTGACGTAGCTTGATACTAGTTTGTTGAGGCATTCCGTTTTGTTTTATAGGCGTGGGTTGAGGGCAGCAAGGTGTAAATCCTTGTAGTGACCTCCTGCTCGTGACGGATCGATCGGTTCGACATTCGAGTGTCGAGTGAAAGGTGGACATATACGACTAGTACTGAAGTGTTACGTAGGTACTGCTGTAAGTAGTCGCTGACATTTCCGAAAGTGCGTTTGTGTTGTGTTGTTCCGGGTGTGCCCTGATTGCAATCACCGTCCCTCGCGGTAATAGAGTACCACTTGTTCACTGCGCTGTGACGTAGTAGATACTGAAGAAGTCAGGAGAAAATGATGTATTGAATTACCATTGCTTTACAACCTTGTTTGGCTTAGAGATAGTACAATTAAAAGTTTACAGTTTCCCCATTATTTACCTGTAATAGTATTATGTGCTTTGTGCACGTCATATCATCGGCAAAACGTTTCTCATTTGATTGTGGAGTCTATGATGTGTCGTTCCTGAAGAATGTCATGTGCTACTTAAAAATATGAATATAAGGATCCACTTGTAGGCGAGTCCTTTATTCTATTCCTTACTCATGCTTAGTGTTCACCCCTGCATATGTCTAGTGAGACGGGTTAGTCTTGCTAAGCCTTAAGCTCACGTTTGTAGTTAACAAGTTTTTGCAGATTATACGACTGATGATGAGTCCAATGACGAAACTGCACCCCCTCCAGGGTTTACAGCCGAGTGGGAACCCTGCAAGTGCGAAGTATCCAGGGCATGGATGACTTTGCTTTTGCATAGCTAGTGTCGAGAGCGTAGCTATGATGTATATTTCTCTTTCCTTTCATTAGTATTTTCAAACTTCCGCTGTGCTTTTAAATAAAGACTTGGTATTGTAATTTGCTCTCGTTCTTTTCTTGTATACTGTTGGGTGTCGCATCGCACGACACCACCCAATGAGATCCTTGGAGGTCGGGACCCCGGTCCCCACAGAAACCATCACAGATGCCTGGCATATCTAGGGAGGTGATTGAGCACAGCTTGAAGATATATTCTGAAGCACGTCTAGTACATCAGAAGCCCCAAAAGCAATCAGTCGAGCGGCAGAACTTCATCAGACAAGAAATCAAGAAGCTGCTCGAAGCTGGTTTCATTCGGGAGGTTCATCATCTTGGTTGGCTGGCAAACCCATTCGTTGTACCAAAGGCCGGCGGGAAGCTTCGGATTTGCATCGACTACACCACCTTGAATAAGGCATGTCCAAAAGACCAATTTCCACTACCTAGAATAGACCAGATAGTGGATTCCACCTCCGGGTGCAAATTATTGTGTTTCCTCGATGCATATTATAGATATCATCAGATTCTAATGTCTAGGGAAGATGAAGAGCATACTGCCTTCATAACAGTAGATGGGTTGTGATACTGCTGTGCCTTTCGGACTCAAAAATGTTGCTTTAACATTTGTGGGAGTCATGCACAAAACATTTGGAGAGCTCATTAGGGACTTGGTGGAAGTCTATGTCGATGATATTGTCATGAAGGTGAAGAACAAGGAATCACTCCTTGACAACCTGCAAGCTGTCTTCGACAAGCTGCGCATAACGCGCACCAAGCTAAACCCGACCAAATGTGTCTTTGGGGTTAGCTCCGGGAAGCTCCTTGGATTCTTGGTGACTCACCGAGGAATTGAGGCAAATCCGGCGAAGATCAAGGCAATTGAAGAGATGTGGCCCCCATCCCGCATCAAGGATGTCTAGAAGCTAACTGGATGTCTAGCTGCGCTCAGCCGGTTTATCTCAAGACTGGCAGAGCGGGCACTTCCATTCTTCAAGCTATTGTTGAAGTCCGGACCATTCCATTGGTCTGTGTGAGACCTATGTGTGCTGACACTACAGGAAAAGCGATCATTTGCGACGGCTACATTTATTTGCGACGACCAGCCATCGCAAATATAATAAATTGCAATGGCCCACCTCTGGCCGTCGCAAATAACATGGCCGTCGCAAATAACAGCTTATTTGCGACGGCCAGCCCCAGTGCCGTCGCAAATAATAACTTATTTGCGACGGCCAACCCTAGGACCGTCGCAACTAAAGCAGCCATCGCAAATAAGTGTTTATTTGCGACGGCTGCAAAATGGGCCGTCGCAAGTAACATTAATTGCGACGGCCACATGGTCGGGCCGTCGCAATTTAGCGGGCCGTCGCAAATAAGGGCCTTTATCCCGACCCGACCCTTCGTTCTCGTCCACTCACAACTCATGACCAGACCAGACCCCGCCGCCTGCCTGCCGCGCGCCGTCGCCTGCCCGCCGTCGTCGCGCCGCCGCCGACCCGCCGCCCCGCCGCCGCCCCCGATCCGTGGCGCCCCCGGCCTCGGCTCGCCGCGCCCCCGCCACCCCGGCCCACCGCGCCTCCGCCGCCCCGGCCCGTCGCGCCCCCGGCGTCGCCGCCGCCGGCCCGAACTGCCGCGCCCCCGGCCCCCGACGCCTCTGGCGCCACTGAGGTCCGTGCTAATCCGTGCTAATCCGTGTTACTCTTCTTTTTTCAGATCTAGCTAGCAATTTTGTTAACAGAGGTAGCAGTAATTAGCTATAGTAGCCTAGAATAGCTGGTATAGCATACGAAATTCACAAAATATGTGCCGAAATTAATGTTGTGAAATGGAGCTTAGCCTATTAGGTCATGAATTCGATCGGACCTCGACCAACTATAAGTGTATTGGCCAGTACAGTATATCCCAATGAGTTTGGCACTAGAATGATTTCATATTACAGGGTTCAATTTGCACATGCATTTGCTATTACCAAATCTCGGAGAGCTCCAGGTCCCGCAGCAGGCTGTCGACGAGCTCCACGTGCTGCGCCAGCCGCCAGCACGTGTCCCGGTGGTGCCGCGCCGCTAGCGCGGCCTGCACGACCATGGACACCAGACCGAGAGCATCCACGCCCACCAGCTACGCCACGTTCGATGCCTGACCGAGCAAGCTCCACAGGCCGCTCGAGCTGTCCCCAAGGGTCACCATGGAGCAGCGTCTCTCCACTCCAACTAGGAGGTTGGTCGCCGCCATTGACGACAACATTTATCAATTGACGGGGGAGTGAGAACGACGACTTTGATTAAGCGTTGCTTTTGTGTGGACTTCACTTGTTGGCTTCTGTCTGCCAGGTTTCTTCTGTTGGGTGATGCTTAAATGGGCCGGACTGCTTGGCCCATAAGCTCAGTAAGGGTTGTCGCTGTGGGGGCGCAACGGTGGCGATCTGGGTTATTGAAAACAGATCGGTTTGGGTTGGGCTCAAAAGTAGGTGTGGGTTGGGTTGTTTAGTTTTGTATGTTAATATTACAGGCTGGGTTGGGCCGGGTTGATTAATACATAAAAAATAGATTGGGTTTGGGTTTAGTCCAGATCTTGGCCGGGTTGAGTCGGAGAATTAGATCCTAATTTGATACTAATTGTCATGCTTTGGTAAATATGTTTATTATGCAGGTTACTAGAATTAATAATTTTTCTCTTGTTCTTTTGATTGCGTTAGTGTTTAGAATTAATAATATTTTTCTATTTTGTTTAGTGTATGTTTGGACTTTAGTTCATTCATATAATGTTTTTGAGTGACTACTTAATATATATAAATAATGGGGTTTTGGGCCAGCTCGGACCAACCCGGAAGGGCACGACATGCAATAAGTGTGGTCGTGCCGTGTAGACCACAGTAGTCAAGGCGACATGGAAGCGAACGGGTTAGCAAGGATGTCAATGACCCGCGATTGCATTAACGGTGGAAATGGATATGGAATTGTCATCTAAGACCAACTTTCCTCTCACTCTTTCTCTAGTTCTTTCCTCTCTCTTAAATGATCTGAAAATGAAAATGAGCAACGTAACCTATAGCAATGTATTACTCGTTTCAGATCGGCACGTCTCACATGCCATTAGCATGTGAGACGTGCAGGTTCGGAATTGTCCCTTTTTGGACAGCCTCGGAGTGACCGAGGGGGCGTGGCTTGTGACGAGACGCGGGTCCGGATTTGGACGAGATTTTGGTGGCGTAACCCTGTTGTTCTCTGCTGCACCATTTTTGGGTGTGCAGTGGAGAACAGCGGGGTTATGCTGCCGAAATTTCGTTCGAATCCGGATCACACGTCTCGTCATGAGTACGCTCCGCTCGGTCACTCTTGGGTGGGTTTAGGATCTATCTGCCTAGGTTGTAGGGCCATGACATAACACACCAATACATTAACGACAATTTCTTCCACATTAAACTGCAGAGCCAAACATGGGTGAAGACCGCAGTTGGATGTATACTGGCTGGAAGAGCAGAACTGGTGGTCACTCCGATGAGTGTTTTATCAAGTTAGATCAATTTTTGGATCAAGCATTTTCGTTGTCAACGGAAGATATGGTGCAGTGCCCATGTACAAAATGCCGGAACACCAAGTTTTTGAGAAGTTTGGAGCTTTCGTTTCACTTATATCAAAACGGTTTCACTCCACATTATGAAGTGTGGACCTTTCACGGCGAGACTAATTCTTGAGTCATAGCCGAAGTGGATGAGGATGATGATATAACAGAGGTTGATAGGATGGATGAGATGCTAGAAGCTCTGGAAGCGGAGGATCCTCTTACAAATGAGGCAGAGAAGTTCTTCGAGGAGCTGAAGAAATCACAAGAGCCTTTGCATGAACACACGGCTGTGACCGTACTTGCTTTCTTGACCAGATTTATGGCAATTAAGTCGAAGTACTTTTTTTCCATCAACTGCTACAATGATCTCATGAAATTGATCTGCGATATCGTTCCACAACCTCACAAAGTGCCACCAGATATGTATCAGTCAAAGATCAAGATATCTGGTCTCGGTATGAAGTATGAGAAAATCGATGTGTGCCCAAACAACTGCATGCTATTCTGGAAAGAGCACGCCAATGAGAAGATGTGCTTGAAATGTGGTAAATCGAGGTATGTCGAAGTTGTTAATGACGATGGCGATAATGTGATGACAGATGTCACACATAAGCAGCTTCGTTACTTGCCTATGACACCTCGGTTGAAGCGGATGTTTCTCTCAAAAAGAACCGCAAGACACATGAGATGGCACAAAGAAGGTAAACGTGAGAACAAAGAATTCTTGACGCATCCGTCCGACGGTGATGCATGGAAGGCGCTAGACCATTTTGATCCAGACTTTTCTCGTGATGCGAGGAATGTTCGCATCGGATTTGCGACAGACGGGTTCTCACCGTTCAGTACGAATGCCACGCCATACTCATGTTGGCCTGTCTTTGTCATTTCGTACAACCTGCCACCTACTTTTTGTACGAAGAATGAGTTCATGTTTCTCAGCCTCATTGTACGTGGACCTGATCATCCCAGGTCACGTCTCAACGTGATGTTAAAACCGCTGATCGAAGAATTGAAAGTCCTATGGACAGGAGTCGAAGCGTACGACAGTTACAAGAAGCAGAAATTCAACCTTCGAGCTGCTTATTTGTGGTCTGTCCATGATTTGCCGGCATACGACATATTTTCCGGATGGAGCACTCACGATCGTCTGATGTGTCCGATATGTGCTTCAGACACGGATTGCTTTCGACTAACTCATGGAGGCAAAATATCTTACTTTGATTGTCACAGACGTTCGTTGCCATCGAATCATATATTTAGGCAGCAGAGGCATGTCTTTCGAAAGAACACTGTTGTCACTAAAGGACCACAGAAGCGTCTCAACGGGTCAGAAATTTCTGATATGTTGGACAAACTGGTGCCTGATGAAGGTCGTCCTGGATATTTCGTAGGTTATGGAGAGGAACACAATTGGACTCACATATGTGGACTTTGGGAGCTACCATATGTGAAGTCGTTGATTCTAATGCACAACATTGATGTCATGCATCAGGAGCATAATATGAGCGAAAGTATCATAAGCACTTGCATGGATATGCCTGGCAAAACGAAACATAATCATAAAGCTATACTAGATTTGGCAGACATTTGTCACCGTCCAACTCTTGAAATCTCTGAAAGTGGTGGAAAGCCACGTGCTTCTTTCTGTCTTTGATCGAAAGAAAAGAAAGAAGTTATGAAATGGATGAAAACTTTGAAATTCCCAGATGGTTACGCAGCTAGCCTGAAACGAGCCGTAAATGTTAACACAGGAAACCTCACTGGGTTGAAGAGTCATGATTATCACATTATAATGGAAAGACTCTTAACTGTTATGTTCTGAGGCTATCTAGATGATGCGGTGTGGAAGGTTCTAGCCGAGCTCAGCTATTTCTATACACAGCTTTGTGCTAAAGAAATCAAGATCGGGATGATGGATAAGTTAGAGAAGGAGATACCCATACTTTTATGTAAGATGAAATTTTTTTTCCACTGGGTTTCTTCAATCCAATGCAACATCTGCTTATCCCTTCGAAGCTAAAGTTGGCGGTCCTGTGCAATATAGGTGGATGTACCACATTGAAAGAGCGCTACGATATCTGAAACCAATGGTTGGCAACAGGGCAAGGGTGGAAAGGTGCATCGCTGAAGCATATGCTCTTAAGGAAGTAGGATACTTTTCAAGTGTCTACTTTGGGGAAGAAAACAATATCAATACTTCAGTGATGCGGTACAATGTTGACGAAACACCCCCTCTAAGCGACCTTTCCATTTTTCAAACGAGAGGCGCCACCATTGGTAGCTACACGACTTACGTGCTATTCGAACATGAAAGGACTGTTGCTTTACTCTACATGTACGCAAATATAGAAGGCATGCAAGAATACTTCGAGTAAGTGTTTCTCCTACGTTTATGCTAATCGATATATTTTGCTACACATGTACTCTAAAAGATGTTTTTTCATGTTCAGCGAGTTCCACAGACAATATTGGCCACATAGGCATCAACCTACGGCCAAACAAGTAGAAGCGATGCGAAAGGAAGGAACAAATGGGGGGCCGAGTTTTCTATCCTGGTTTCGAGAATATGTAATATTCTCTCGTCTTCTATGTATTATAAATTACTATTATTAAAAAAGTATTATGTAATATTCTCTCGTCTTTTATAACAGTGTTGGACTCACAATGTCCATGAAGATTTGCGGTAGCTATCTTATGGATTGGTGAATGTTAGAAGCTATGGTCGATATGACGTAAATGGCTTCTGATTCCGTACAACTCATTTTGAAGCTCATCGTCCTCTCGCGCTAACATCAAATTCCGGCGTTGTGACGAGAGTAATGGACACTCAAGGGAATTTAACCGATTATTATGGTATCATTAACAAAATCCTTGAATTTACTTTAACCAGAAATAAGACCCTTCGAGTTGTCTTCTTTGACTGTGACTGGTTTGATCGTACTCATGGAACTTGAGAAAACCAATTTGTAATGGTGGAAGTGAAACATAAGGACTGACTACGAGGTTACGATACATTTGTTCTTGTGCATCAAGTTGAACAAGTGTATTATCTACCTTATCCATGCACGAAGCTCAGTGCTTGGTGGGTGGTATATAAGGTGAATCCTCGTGAGAGGCTATATACTCCTGGGGATGATGGTTACCATGATAGCGAAGACGTTGAAGAAGTGTACCAAGAAGAAGAGTTGCCAGACACTTTTATCGTCGAGCTTGGTGAAGGACTCGATCAATTAGTTGGAGATGTTAAAGACGTTGAAGATGTAGAGGCAGATGATACGCGAAAACGAAAATTAGAACAGGCCACGATGGAAGATCGTTGGGCTGGTTTAAGGAGTAGGGCACATGCACATGACAATGATGTTGATGAATTTTGAAAGTGACTACAAGTAATGTTTCTTGAAGATAGTAACATGAATTTTGTATATTTTATTTGCATATTTACTAATTATCTAATTACAACAGGATGGCGTCAAAGAAGGGTAAGAAGGTGCCGCCGACGAGGGGGTTCTACCCCTCTAGACCTGAGGACGCTTTCGTTGGTGCCTCGTCGACTGGCAGCAGATGCTCTCAGTTGCTGGGGCACGTTCAGACCAGCTCTAGAGCTTTGTTATAGGTAAATGTCACTCGTTTTTGACAAATTCTTTAAATTCAAATTCACATTAAACTTACTTATGAATCATTTGAATGTTGTAATCCTCACCGGCTGACTCAGGGGCTGCGGCGCCTTCGGTGAGCCAGCCCTCAGCGAGGCAGCCCTTGGCCAGCCAGCCCTCGGCGAGTCAGCCCTCGGCGAGCTAGCCCTCGGTCAGCCAGCCCCCGGCTGGCGATGAGTTTGTTCCTGAGGCCTTTGACTCGGCTGGTGAGGAGCCGTCTGGGTCACCTGACGTGGCGCCCCAGCAGACGCGGAGGACGAGGAGGACTCACTTTGTCAGTCCTCCCGCGGTCCCTTCACAGAGGATCGTGATTCGTCCAGTCGGAGACAGGTAATAAAAATTATAGTGTTCAATTTTAGTTTCTTTTGATTACTTAAGTAATGAATGAATAAATAGCTTACAGGGCTTGGGATGACACGTCTTTCACCGGGGAGAGACACCACAGACCGGTGAACAGTGTCCTCGGGTCCATAGTGCGTTTGCACTATCCCGGGGTCATCGACGGTGCCTGCTCTTTCGTGGGAGGACTACGCACGCGTCCATCACCAGGAGCACAGCAACCTTCAGGAGGTCGTATGGGACGATTTTATGGTAAGTATGTTAAAAAAGTTTCTAAGTTTCAACTCTTAAACTCTTTTAGTGAACATCTCTTCAATATATTCTTTATCGCAGGCAAGATATACTTTAGAGGACCCGAACGACTGTCGCCAGTTTGAGGATGCGAGGCGAGTGTTTCACTACAATGCTGCCAAGGCGCTTCGACAAGCTTTGTCGAACGCCCGTGTTCAAATTATTAATGAGCACTTGAAGGCGAACCAGCAGCACGTGCTACACTTCCGGCAAGAGAGCGAGAGGCACGTGACGGAGGAGGAGTACGCGCAGGTACGTCGAGTGTAGTAAGTATTTTTTTCTGATAATTTCCTCGATGGTATTTTTAACGACTTCCAACTATGTGCAGGGCCACGTGAGCTGGTTGCAGGGTCGGACCGATGCATTTCGGGCCCATTGTCGCTACTGGGCTAGCGATGAGTTTAAAGCTAAGTCTGAGAAGGCTCGAGACTACAGAGGGGTCGAGGGGAAGAGCAGGCACGAGCAAGATAACCACTTGCATTTAGCTAAACGCATGGTAAGTGTGTGTAACTTATGTTTATATATTAATAATATATTGTTTGTACTAACACGTATTGACAGGAGCGCGAGACGGGGGTGCCGCCCAACCCTGCTGAGGTCTGGAAGAGAGGTCACAGGGACCCTTCTCAGCCGACGGGGTGCAATCAGGCTGCAGCCGAGCGATTGGTAAGTTTAGAAATCATTCATATTAAATATAACTATATAGATTGTTGAACTTACACGGTTTTCTTGTTTTGCAGGCTAAGTACGGGGAGGAGGCTAGGAAGATACACGGCGAGGATTTCGATTGGGAACGTCAACTGATCGATCCTCAAGCCGCGTATGCAACCGGTGGTGGAAAAGCACACGGAAGGTGAGTTTACAAGTCATTTTATCGTTTTCAATTCAAAGTATTCAAGATATTTCAGTTTCATATTACTGACTCTCTTTTTTATAGGCTCGCCATATTCGACGGAGTTGTCGACTCGAGGGTGGGGAGACCTGCGAGAGGCAGCTCCACGCAGACTTCGTTGGTGGGCACGACAGGTCGCCGCGTATCGCAGAGGGACATTGAGATGCAGTCCCTCCGAGAAACTGTAGAAGAAAACGAAAGGCAACATGAGGAGGAAAGGAGCGAGGCGGAACGCCAAAGGATCGCGATGGAAGCCACAATCCAAACCCAGGCAGCAGCGTTGGCGCAGATGCGGGAAGCAATGGAGGTAACAAAATAAAAACTAAAATTCTCATTAATTCAGCATAAATAACTTACTAATTGGTAGCATTTAATGTTTGCAATGACAGGCCATGGCTCGGGCGCAAGGTCTGGGAATCCAGCTACCGGTACTACCACCGGTCCTTCCAGGCGATCCTTCTTCAGCGGGTCAGGTAAGTTTCTATGTAATCCTTCTTCTCCAGCATAATAAGATTGAGATAGATGAAAGAGAGAGATAGTTACATAGAAGAAAATGATTGAGATAGAAGAAAGATAGAGATAGAAGAAAGAGAGACAGAAGAAAGAGTGAAGGATAGTTAGAGTAGGATGGGAATGAAGAGAGAGAGTAAGATGTAGATGGAGATAGAGAGAGGGGAAGATAGAGGGAGGGAGATGTAGATGAAGATAGAGGGAAAAGGATAGCAATAGAGAGATAGAGTGAGAGAGAAAGATAGAGTGAGAGACAAAGAGAGAAATGAAAAGAGAGAGGAAGAGAGGGGGATCTAGATGAAGATAGAGGGAGAGGAAGGGAGGGAGAGAGATGTTGATGTATTTATATTCTAACTCTAAGTTTCATTAATTGAAGGGATCCGCGACGGCTGCACAAACGCCATCGCCGTCGCTACCGCCGCCTGGAATGAGGCGCGACGACGACTTCGACTTCGGAGGTGGCTACGGAGGTCAGATGGGCGAGTGAGCCCTTTTGTTTGCTTTGTTGATGACGATGTGAGATGTATCAGAACTTATTAGTTTGTGACTGTGATGATGTTTGTGTGTGTATATACTGTGTGTATTGTATCTGTTCTGTGATTCTGGCCATCGAGCCGGGTAGTATTTTCTGTTTTAAAAAAAATAATAAAACCTTATTTGCGACGGCTTTTTATACAGTACCGTCGCAAATAAGGTTCCAGGCCGTCGCAATTAAGCCACTGCTATTTGCGACGGCCTGGCCGTCCCAAATAAGGTTTAATTGCGATGGCCTGGCCGTCACAAATAACGGCGTGGGTCCCACAGGAGGACACGTTGGCCCTGCCCACTGAACTTATTTGCAACGGCCCGACCGTCGCAAATAGGGGCACTTAATTGCGACAGCCTGGGCGTCGCAAATAAGCTTTAATTGCGATGGCCAGGCTATCGCAAATAATGCTGCGGGGCCCACCGGCCCGCGGCAATAACTTGCGACGGCCGCTCCTAGCCATCGCAATTATGCTTATTTGCGACGGTGGCCATCGCAAATAAGCTTAATTGTGACGATTTATTTGTGACGGCCAAAAACCGTCGCAAATAAGGAAAGCCGTCGCAAATAGCTTATTTGCGACGGCATTTGGCTTATTTGCGATGGCCATGGCCGTTGCAAATCGTCGGGATTCCTGTAGTGTGAATACATTGGATATGGCGATAAAAGTTTTGAATACTACCAAAACACCGTTATCATCAAGGTCCGACTCTAGGTCCGAGCTCTAGCAAGGTTCGGTGATAGGTCCGACTTGTTTTGGGTAGATCCGGCAAGGTCCGACGTAAGGTCTGACTTGCTTTGGCTAGGTCCAACTACCTTTGGTAAGCTCCGATGCTAGGTCCTACTAGCTTTGGTAAGCTCTAGCTCAAGGTCCGGTTAGTTATGGCAAGGTCCGAAGCTAGATTGCAATGGTTCTGCTTTTACTTTGAAATATTTCGAACTTGTTTTACATCTATGGAAAGTTTGCTTAGTATTCTTTTACTAAGTTTTTGGTGTGTTTTGATAGTTATTGTTGTTATCAATTTGCTATGGTTGCAACATGCTTATGTGAGGTGCTCACGTATGGTGTTGTGGTTTCGGAACTAACGAGAGTCAAGTCGAGGACTTGTGCTCAGAAGAATCGTTTGTTTATTCATGTGCAGGTGTTGCTTGAGTTCAACACATGGCTGGTGACGGGATCCATTAAACTAGTCTTAGGGACAAGATGAGGTTTAACAACCAAGTTCGGGATAAATTGTTGTTGAGTTGATCGGGAGGTCGCACAACATGTATGAATTAAGAACAATGCATATGCAGGTATCATGGACGTCGTTGGAAGGTGTTTGCACGTGTTCAAGAAGTTCATGGACGTGGCTACATGTTTCTGAGGCGTGATGAAGAGTTGTGGATGTAAAAAATTGGTCAGAAAGGTCCAACCGACTAGGTTATGGACTCAGGCTGCGGCTGAGTCGTGTTTGACTCAAATATAGAAAGTTATGAGTTGGTTATGATAGGATTTCATGTGGGTCAGTAATTTGAGTTGTTTTAGGAATGTGGGATACATTCCTAAGGTGTTTGGAAGTCTTAATATTGCTTCTATCCGCGTATAGAAGAGTCTTGAACAGTTATGGAAAGTTTTGATTCGTGAATTGAGTAGGATTAGAGTCCTAGTTAGGTTTGGGTTGTCCTAAGGGCTGGTTATATAAGCAAGGGAGGTCAGAGCTCTTGCTAGATGACTTTGGGGCTGTTCCTTGTGAGTTTTGATCAATAAATTCGTAGTCTAAAGGAGCTTTTGTGCCTTGTTCGTCCGACTTGTTTTCTTCAAGTCTTTCTCGTCGAGTTTCTGCACAGCACTACCTTGCTTCGGTGGTTTTATCATAACTCTAGTTTTATAGATCCGATTGACGTGATTCTTTTTGGGTTGTCTTCAAAACTTGATTTTGTATCATCTGTAAAAATTTCACGGTCATTTGAGTTGTGGTTTTGGATTTACACGAGTTTCTTTGCAGTATTCTAGAACTGTTTTTCTTGGGTAAAACAAATTGACTTTTGTTTGATCTTTCGATCATAACTTGAGTTTATCTCGACGTATTTTCATGATTCTTGTTGTGACGTCTTTGTTAATTGATTCTCTACAATCTATACTAGTTTTGTCACAGTTGAACACGTTTAGATTAGTCGCACACACGATTTATTTAACAGATCAGTTTTCTACCGAGGGGTGTTTTCGTTGCTTCCGCTAAAAGTTTTAATCTACCATTCACCCCCCTCTAGTAGCTTTACACGTGCTATTCGATTCTACAGTCTGAAGAAGGAGAAAAGGCATTCCAAGAGCTCAAGCAGCTCCTCACCACATTACCAATCCTGGTGGCTCTGGATCCTGGTGAGCCTCTTTTGTTTTATACTTTGGCAACTACGGAGGTTGTCAGCATGGTCCTAGTCGCGGGAGAACGGAGCCATCTTTAGTTCAGGAGTACAGATCCCTTCGGGAGGGTCCGGAGCTACCTAAAGACGAGTCTGGGTCCCAACCCCCAGGCGCGGATCTTAAAGGCAAGCTGCCCGAGGATCAACCTCTCTCATATGAGGGAGTCTCATGGCTGATCAATAAAAAGATTCGAACACCTCCGAGAAGGTCCGAGTAGCTCAAGAAGAAGGTTCGGACCCCTCTAGAAGGGTTCGGGTTGATGAAGAAGAAGCTCTGGGCCCTTCTGGGAATGTTCAGACAGTCTAGCGGCTAGTGTACTTCATCAGCAATGTGCTACATGGAACCAAGACTCGGTACATTGAGGTGCATAAACTGCTCTATGCAGTTATTATTGCCTCAAGGAAGCTTCATCACTACTTCCAAGCCCACAAAATTTCAGTGGTAACTTCATATCCATTACGTGCTATATTGCATAACCCCAACTCTACAGGAAATATTGCAAAGTGGGTAGCGGAGCTGGTAGAATTCGATATCAAATTCTTGCCTCGACATGCTATCAAGAGTCAGGCATTGGCAGACTTCGTGGCAGAGTGGACCCCTTCTTCATCAAATCCATGGGGCCACAGTGAGCAAAAGCCGAAACCCAAGGTCCCGATCTTCACCGAGCCTCAGTGGACTCTCTACTTCGATGGCTCTGTGCAAAAGCAGGGGGCCGGAGTTGGAATCCTTCTCCTCGCTCCGACCGGGGAGAAGGTCAAGTCCAATTTTTCAGCAATGACGAGTTTAGAATTTGAAATGAGTATGATGGGTGAACTCACTTACTTTTTGGGGCTGCAAATCAAGCAAACCAAGGAAGGTACCTTTGTGCATCAAACAAAGTATACAAGGGACCTTCTCAGGCGCTTCAACATGGACAAAAGCAAGCCTCATTGGACACCAATGGGAACAACATCAACACTTGAACCGATGAAGATGGTGAACCCGTGGATCAAAAAGAATATAGAAGCATGATCGGAGCACTTTTGTACCTCACAGCATCAAGAATGAACATACAATTCAGCGTATGTCTTTGTGCACGGTTTCAAGCTTCCCCACGTGCTTCACATCGTCAAGCCATCAAAAGAATTCTCAGGTACTTACATGTAACTCAAGAATTTGGCATTTTTCTTCCTTCTTCCTCAACCGTTACTTTAAAAGCTTTTTCGGATGTTGATTTTGGGGGTTGTAGGATTGATAGGAAACATACTTCCGATGCTTGTCATTTTCTTGGTAATTCACTTGTTACATGGTCCACTAGAAAACAAAGTTCAGTTGCACAATCCACAACCGAGTCTGAATATGTAGCTGCTGCTAGTGCTTGCTCACAAATTCTTTGGATTGTTCAAACACTTAAGGACTATGGGGTTGATCTAGATAGTGCTCCATTATTTTTTGATAACACTAGTGCCATTTGCATTGCTAAAAACCCCGTGAAACATTCTAGAATTAAGCAATTGACATTAGGTATCACTTTCTCCATGATAATGTTGAAAAAGGAAACATTGTGCTTCACCATGTAGATACCGAACAACAGTTGGCTGATAGTTTTACAAAACCTTTGGATTTCACTCGTTTTTGTTACATTCGTAGTGAAATAGGGGTTATGCATCCTCATGGCTTAAATTGAGGGGGAGTTTTGAAACTTTAGAACTTTATGTGTGAATCAGAATTTAAAATAATCAGAGCATAGTATTTTATACATATATGACTTTGTGATTCCTTTTACATGTTGAAAGTTCTTACTACATTACTCATGTTATACATTTTGTAGTTTTTGCCATTACTAGTAATTGGAATATTTACTTACACTAAATCGGGTCATGATCGAACTTTCTTACTATTTTGAACTTGTCGCATGATCACAAGTGCTTTTAATCATAATGAATTAATCAAGTAATAAACTCACATGTTGAGTTTTATGAACAAATATAAATTGAGAAAAGATCAAGAGAATATGCATGCATCGCACTTCTTCTTTTGAGATGGCCTATCATTGCACTTAGATATGAACTTGGAAGATGTTGTGTATGACTAAAAGCATGTCCTTAAGCTTCTGATTGTCAAATGACATAGGTTTGGCTTAGTTGGTTAGAATAAGGCAGATGCGCATATAATCTCTTGCAAATTTCATATGACCAAAACTTGTGCTTAAAAAATTGCAGCAACAAGTGTCATGCTTTCAAGTTTTGAAATAGTTAAGTTTGTGAGATCATGACTTGCTTAAATTGAAAATTACATTTGATCTCTAGCAAGGTTACACTACTTTATGTATCTCATTGTGATAGTGTAAGTTACTTGATAGTATGACTTGGATGAGCTTTGTTTTAGTGTTCATAACAAATTAAAATTTCTTTTTTGTATCTTGCTGAATACATTGTCAAAGGGGGAGAAGTATGCAAGGGGGAGTAATATGTATAGGGAGAGAAATTTATTTCTATCTCATTTGATTTTCAAAAAGGGGGACAAATTGTTTTCAAAAATTTTCATGTGAATAAGCCAATCTTTGGATTTTAAATGGTGTTGCCAATGCATTCATCAAGGGGGAGATTGTGAGACCTATGTGTGCTGAATACATTGACTTTGACAATAAAAGTTTTGAATACTACCAAAAAACCTTTTTAACAAGGTCCGACTTTAGGTCCGAGCTCCTGCAAGGTCCAACGCTAGGTTCGACTAGCTTTGGTTAGCTCCGGAGCTAGGTCCGACTAGCTTTGGTAAGTTCCGGCACTAGGTCCTGCTAGCTTTGGTAAGCTCCAGTTCAAGGTCCGGTTAGCTTTGGCAAGGTTCGGAGCTTGATCGCAGTGGTTCTACTTTTACTTTGAAATATTTCAAACTTGTTTTACATCTATGGAAAGTTTGCTTAGTATTCTTTTACTAAGTTTTTGGTGTGTTTTGGTGGTTATGGTGATATCGTTTCGCTATGGTTTGCAACATGCTTGTGTGAGATGCTCACGTAAGGTGTTGTGGTTTCAGAACTAACATGAGTCAAGTCGAGGACTTGTGCTCGGAAGTATTGGTTGTTTATTCATGTGCAGGTGTTGCTTGAGTTCAAGACATGGCTGGTGATGGTATCCATTGAAATAGTCTTAGGGAGAAGATGAGGTTCAACAACCAAGTTCGGGAGGAATTGTGGTTGAGTTGATCGGGAGGTCGCGCAACATGTATGAATCAAGAACAATTCATATGAAGGTATCCTGGATGTTGTTGGAAGGTGTTTGCACGTATGCAATGAGTGCATGGACGTGGCTAAATGGTTCTGAGGCATGATGAAGAGATGTGGACATAGAGAATTTGTCGGAAAGGTCCAACCGACTAGGTTATGGACTCAGGCTGTGGCTGAGTCGTGTTTGACTCAAATATGGAAAGTTTTGAGTTGGTTATGTTAGGATTTTGTGTGGATCACGAATTTGAGTTGTTTTAGGAATGTGGGATACTTTTCTAAGGTATTTGGAAGTCTTAAGATTGCTTCTATCTGCGTATAGAAGAGTCTTGAGCCATTATGGAAAGTTTCGATTCGTGAATTGAGTAGGATTGGAGTCCTAGTTAGTTTTCGGTTGGTCTAAGGGCTAGTCATATAAGCAAGGGAGGCCAGAGCTCGTGGTGCACGACTTTGGGGGCTGCTCTTTGTGAGTTTTGATCAATAAAATTCGTAGTCTAAAGGAGCTTTTGCGCCTTGTTCGTCTGACTTGTTTTATTCAAGTCTTTCTCGTCGAGTTTCTGCATAGCACTACCTTGCTTTGGTGGTTTTATCATAACTCGAGTTTTACAGACCCGATTGATGTGATTCTTTTTGGGTTGTCTTCACAACTCGATTTATATAGTCTGTGAAAATTTCACGGTAATTGGATTTGTGGTTACTGATCTACACGAGTTTCTTTGCAGTGTTCCAAAACTGTTTTTCTCGGGTAGGATAGATTGAGCTTTGTTCAATCTTTTGATCGTAACTTGATTTTCTCTGGATGAATTTTTGTGGTTCTTTTTGTGACCTCTTCGTGATTTGATTATCTACAATCTATACTAGTTTTGTCAGAGTTGAACACATTTAGATTAGTCGCACACACGGTTTCTTCAAAAGATCGGTTTTCTGCTGAGGGGTGTTTTGTTGCTTCTGCTAAAAAGTTTTAATCTACCATTCACCCCCCTCTGGTAGCTTTACACGTGCTCTTCGATCCTACAATTTATATCAGAGCCACAGTGCTCTAATATTTGTGATTCGCACGTGCTATTGACTAATCCTCATGGTGAAATACTCGGCAAAACCTTGCGTGTTTGTTGGTATTGATTTTTAGGTTTGAAAGGTATGCATGGAAGCTTTTATCCAGGTGCAAGGCCTTGCGATATGGGAAAAGTGTACAAGTCTTACAACATGCCGCCGAATGATCAAGTCACGGCTACAAACTTAAGAGATGTCGACAACAACAACAAAGCCCACAACTTGATAATCCAAGGACTAACTCAGAGCAACTTCGATCGTGTTGCACACATACGATCGGCGTACGATGTGTGGAGAGCACTTTGTGACTACCACAAAGGATCCAACACGATCAAGGAGGTAAAGCAGGATATGTTCAAGAAAGAATACATGCGCTTCGAGATGCAACCTGGTGAGTCCATTGATGATCTTTTTGCTTGCTTTAATAAAATTCTCAGCAACTTGCGTAGTGTCAATGCTAATTTTTCAGATGCTGAAAATGCTAGGCAATTGTTAAGTTCATTAGATATGTCAATTTAGGAGATAAAAGTCACATCTATTCATGAATCTACTGTCATGAGTACACTTACATTAGATGTGCTATATTCTAAATTGAAAACTCATGAAATTGACATAATCTCACGTAAGAACCCCAGAAAGTCTCTTGCATTTGTTTCTCAAAGTGATATGCCTAGCTCTAGCCAATCTTCATCTAGCAACACACTTGATTTGCGTCAGGAGATGGCTGCCTCAGCTCCTACCGTCAAAGCAGAACCCCATCGGAAGTTGATGGAAACTGCCATCAATTTCGATGCTTCAGATTGCCGGAGAAACATGATCGGAGTTGGTCAGCTGCTATTGACGGTTTTTCCTACCATCAACAATGTCCAGCTCTATCATGTCTTTGTGGATTGAGGTGCGGCGCTCAACCTCCTTAGCTACGCAGCGTTCGTGAAGATCTAGCTCAGCCTCTCGGACCTTCGTCCCTCACGTCCCTTCTCTAAAGTAGGTACGGGAGCTATCACTCCTCTCGGATCAATTACATTCTCGATGACCTTCAGGACTCGCAACAACTATAGGTTCGATAGTGTTCGACGTAGCGCACATCTGCCTTCCCTTAAACCCTATCCTAGACAGGCCAGTCCTGTATGGGTTTATGGCCGTAGCTCATTATGGCTACTTGGTGTTGAAGATGCCGACTCCTTTAGGCATTCTTCGGATCCGCGAAGATTGCACTGTGGGAGTCACTGCACTGGAAGAACTCCACGCGCTTGCAACAGCGCAGGAGGAAGGATCCGGCAAGGAGCAAGCTGCTCAACATCTAAGCTCTCGCCAACGAGGCTCAACCTCTGCACCATGCATGCAACAAAGCGGTGACACTGACATTCTCGTCAAAGTTGTCCAAATCGGTTTCGATGCTGCCCAAACCACCCGTATATTGGGAGGTCTGGATAACAAATAGGAACTCGCGCTCATCACTTTCCTCCAGACGAATGTCGACGTGTTTGCGTGGAAACCGTCACAAATTCCTGGCATCTCTAGGGAAATAATTGAGCACAGCCTGAAGATATATCCTGACGCACGACTAGTACATCAGAAGCCTCGAAAGCATTCAGTCGTGCGTCATAACTTCATCACACAAGAAATCAAGAAGCTGCTCGAAGCTGGTTTCATTCGGTAGGTTCATCATCCTCGGTGGCCGGCAAACCCAGTCGTTGTACCAAAGGTCGGCGGGAAGCTTCGAATGTGCTTCGACTACACCACCTTAAATAAGGCATGTCCAAAAGACCCATTTCCACTACCTAGAATAGACCAGATAGTGGATTCCACCTCAGGGTTTAGGGTTTCCTTGATGCATATTCTACTCCTCAGGGTTTAGGGTGCGAACTATTGTGTTTCCTTGATGCATATTCTATATATCATCAGATTCAAATGTCTAGGGAAGATGAAGAGCATACTGCCTTCATAACAGTAGATGGGTTGTATTGTTATACTGCTATGCTGTTTGGTCTCAAAAACGCTGCTTCAACTTTTGTGGGAGCCGTGCACAAAACATTTGGAGAGCTCATTAGGTACTTGGTGGATGTATATGTCGATGAAATTGTCATGAAGGTGAAGAACAAGGAATCACTCCTTAACAACCTGCAAGCCGTCTTCGACAAGCTGCGCATAACACGCACCAAGCTAAACCCAAACAAATGTGTCTTTGGGGTTAGCTCCGGAAAGCTCCTTGGATTCTTGGTGACTCACCGAGGAATTGAGGCAAATCTGGCGAAGATCAAGGCAATTGAAGAGATGCGGCCCCCAGCCCGCGTCAAGGATGTCTAGAAGCTAATTGGATGTATAGCTGCGCTCAGCCGGTTCATCTAAGGCCGGTAAAGCGGGCACTTCCCTTCTTCAAGCTACGGAGGAAGCCCGGGCCATTCCATTGGTCTGTGTGAGACCTATGTGTGCTTAATACATTGGCTATGGTGATAAAAGTTTTGAATACTACCAAAACACCGTTATCATCAAGGTCCGACTCTAGGTCCGAGCTCCAGCAAGGTCCGACGATAGGTCCGACTTGTTTTAGGTAGCTCCGGTAAAGTCCGACATAAGGTCTAACTTGCTTTGGCTAGGTCCGACTAGCTTTGGTAATCTCTGCCACTAGGTCCTACTAGCTTTGGTAAGCTCCGACTCAAGGTCAGTTTAGTTTTTGCAAGGTCCGGAGCAAGATTGCAATGGTTCTGCTTTTACTTTGAAATATTTTGAACTTATTTTACATCTATGGAATGTTTGCTTAGTATTCTTTTACTAAGTTTTTGGTATGTTTTGGTGGTTATTGATGTTATCAATTTGCTATTGTTTGCAACATGCTTATGTGAGGTGCTCACGTAAGGTGTTGTGGTTTTGAAACTAACGAGAGTCGAGTCGAGGACTTGTGCTCGGAAGAATCGGTTGTTTATTCATGTGCAGGTGTTGCTTGAGTTAAACACATGGCTGGTGACGGTATCCATTGAACTAGTCTTAGGGAGAAGATGAGGTTGAACAATCAAGTTCGGGAGGAATTGTGGTTGAGTTGATCGGGAGGTCGCGCAACATGTATGAATCAAGAACAATGCATATGAAGGTATCATGGACGTCGATGGAAGGTGTTTGCACGTGTGCAAGGAGTTCATGGACGTGGCTACATGTTTCCGAGGTGTGATGAAGAAATGTGGACATAAAAAATTGGTTAGAAAGGTCCAACCGACTAGGTTATGGACTCAGGCTGCGGCTGAGTCGTGTTTGACTCAAATATGGAAAGTTTTGAGTTGGTTATGATAGGATTTCGTGTGGATAACGAATTTGAGTTATTTTAGGAATGTGGGATACGTTACTAAGGTGTTTGGAAGTCTTAAGATTGCTTCTATCTGCGTATAGAAGTGTCTTGAACAGTTATGGAAAGTTTCGATTCGTGAATTGAGTAGGATTAGAGTCCTAGTTAGGTTTGGGTTGGCCTAAGGGCTGGTTATATAAGCAAGGAGGCCAGAGCTCGTGGTAGATGACTTTGGGGCTGTTCCTTGTGAGTTTTGATCAATAAAAATGGTAGTTTAAAGGAGCTTTTGTGCCTTGTTCGTCCGACTTGTTTTCTTCAAGTCTTTCTCGTCGAGTTTCTTCACAGCACTACCTTGCTTCGGTGGTTTTATCATAACTCGAGTTTTACAGATCCAATTGACGTGATTCTTTTTGGATTGTCTTCAAAACTTGATTTTCTATCATCTGGGAAAATTGCACGGTCATTGGAGTTGTGGTTTTGGATTTACACGAGTTTCTTTGCAGTATACCAGAACTGTTTTTCTTGGGTAAAACAGATTGACTTTTGTTTGATCTTTCGATCATAACTTGAGTTTATCTCGACGGATTTGTATTGCAAAACTGTGGTTTTGAAATACTTTGATGTTGTCATGACATCTTAAAAACTGTGGTCTACCAAAACTTTGATATTAAAAACTGTGTTCCCAAACACATCCTAAGACTGGAGTAATCTGCGCCGAAAATTTCTTGTTTTACAGTTTCGTTCTCCACGCTCTTTCACCTTAATTCGTACGTACTACCTATCTTTTTCGAACATTTTTCTCGTCCTCTCTTTTCTTCTCTCTATTTATTATCTCCACTTTTCTTTCAAGTCGTCGCTTCCTGTTGTGTTTTCCTGTTACTATACTACTTTACGGACCGCTTTGCAGGCCCCGCTACGAGCGATCTCCTGGCACCTCTAGCGGCTAAAGTACCGTACAAGCCACTTTAGAGGCTACCAGCAGTGTGGAGGGTCGTTCATTAATAGAGATTACATATAGAACAGATAGTTCACTAAATAACAGATAGAAAACAAAATAATAGATGGAACAAACGAACAAAATTGAGTTCATTATCATAAAACATTACTCCCTCCTTCCTATATTACTTGTCGTTAGAACAAGTTTTTTAGTTCATTTTTTAACTTGAAAACTTGTCCTAGTTTTTAAGAAAAGTAACATGGGAAGGAGGAAGTACAAAACAAGAAAAAAACACATCACGAAACAAGATAAAATAAAACATCACAAAACAAGAAGAGAAAATACATCACGACTGGATTAATTTGTGTCAAAAGATTTCCTGTTTTAAAGTTTGGAACGACTAGAATGTTATCAGATGTTTGGTGCAAATCGTGGAATCAATCTTCAACCGTTGGATCAATCCACATCTTACGGTCGTTGAACCATTTTATTTAATCCCCTCCACTAGGTGGAGGGGTGCTGGTGGAAAGGGGTTAAATGAAAAGATGGAATAACCGTAAGATGTAGATCCAACAGATGAAAATCGTTGATTACATGATTGCAAGAAAACTTTAATTGCATCTAGGGCTGTCAACGAGTCGAACTCGAGTGAGCTTTTCTAATCTTGAGTTTGATAAAACACCGAGTCGATCTCGAGTCAGCCCATAATTCATGTATATACAATATAATTTACTAAATTTAGGTTCACAACTAATGGAGTAGGAAGGTGGACGGTGTTGCACATTATTTGTTGCTATCATATATAAAAATTGTGTCTCATAAAACATTTTTAATAGAATTATATAGTTTAGTTAATCATACATACATATCATAGATGAAAACAATAAATGAGCTTACTTGAGCTTTTCGAGCTTGAGCTCATCAAGCTCGCAAGCTCAAGCTTGGCTCCTCTAGAGTTGGCACAATACTCAACTTCATCCTCAAACTTTCAATCAAAACTCAGTTTGGTCCTTGAACTTTCAAATGGGTCAATTTAGCCCCCTAACTTCACATTATCGTTTCACTTTCATCCTTAGTCTGAGTTGGACATCCACATTGGCATGCCATATAAGATATTATGTAGCCATTTGTACAGTAAGCTTTAAAATGACATGCCACATAAGCTACTACCTCCATCCCATGTGAACTCTATTTCTGGGTTTGGTGAAATCTACTTTTCACTAATGATTTTTGTAATCTTGATCAATTTTAACAATATAAAAATTGTACTTTTAGATTCATCATGAAAATTATTTCCATAATATACAATTTATATGTTATTGAAGTAAATAGAATTTATAGAAATCATTTGTCAAAGGTAAGTTTGACCAAAGCTAAAAATAGAGTTGAGTTGGGACGGAGTGAGTATTATGTAGCCATTTGCCGCATAAGGTTTTGTCCTTGAAGAAGTATCCATTTGTACAAGCGGCTGATGCGATCGGGCGCACCAAGCATGCGCGCCCGTTCTCGAGGCACCTTAAACGCGCGCAGTGCATGTGCATCTTTGGATTCAATTCGAATCGCTCCGTGTCTCATCACCACTATTGCGCGCGTCGAGAGACGAAACGTCAGGCTGCTACGCTATAAGATCACCCGAGCACGCCATCCTCTTCTCCGCACAGCCACTCTTCCTCTCT
This sequence comes from Tuctoria greenei, assembly GCA_036927565.1. Lineage (NCBI taxonomy): Eukaryota > Viridiplantae > Streptophyta > Magnoliopsida > Poales > Poaceae > Tuctoria > Tuctoria greenei. The sequence continues at coordinate 242,832,014 of JAYESD010000002.1, read as the reverse complement.
TAACAAAACCACGCCAAAAAAACCATGGTTGACAAGAAAACACCGTCACCAAGCCCGCCGAAGGAGGCCAAGGGGAATCGTCCCCGACCGGACTCCACCCCCCCGGACATGGTGTGGGCTCTACAGAAGATGGCACACGATGTATTTGACAATACATCACGCTCCATGCGTCGCCTTTGGCTTGGTCCCCTTCAAGAGCATACTAGAATGGAGACCACGAGCCACTACGTCTTCGGCATGACGCACTCGGCCGGTCGCCGCGACGCCCTCTGGGACACGCTGGCCATCGAGCTCGGCGTTGCCGACCGCGACAACCTGGTGGTGGCGATCTACAGGAAAATGGGCTTGTCGTCTTCACCACGAGAGATGTCCCCGCCCTTCCAGGAGCCCAATAAGGAGGAGGAGGAGGAGTAGGTGGAGAAGTAGTTTTTTTCTTGTTTTTAGTTGTGTTGTTTTTCTTTTCTTATTTATATTTTGTGTGTTTCTTTTTTCTTGTTTGTAATATATAATCTTAAAGTAATGAACTTTATTTTGGTGTTCATTGGTGTGCAAATAGTTCTAATGTTGTTGTTGTAATGATAAGCTAGTAGTCTGTTTATCTCTTTTATGGATGTGTTGTACTTTATTGATGTAGAAATTCATTATAGATATGTATCTTCTGAGGTGGTTATAAATGCGTCGGTCGCGCCCCGCTATCCTAACATTTTCATTTGCTGCCAAACCCCCACGCTCGACGTCCTCGCCCTCGTTGTCGTAGTCAACGGCAAGCGCCGTCCTCACCCTCGGCATCGCTGCTGAGCATCATCCTCACCCTACCTGTCGCCGTCCATCGAGCGCCGTCCTCACTCTCGGCATGCATGTTTGACATGAAAGATGTTCCCTCGAGGGTTCGAGGATAGAATGTACCATCTAGGCACAGATAACTACGCGGTTCATCAAATTAATCACATGCCATGTAGTACAATATAATTTCCAACATGATGTACTCGTCCTTTTGAAGAAACGATAGTCGTAGGCACTAGCCGCTACGTGTTTTGATTTTAGGAACAAATGAACGCACTTTTGAAAACACGTACGCCACATTCGATCCTCAATGTCATAATATTAACATGATCCTTAAGAATTGGAGTGTGACACTCGGTTCCGAAAATGAACCAAGCATAATGCATATGTGTGCCCAAGATGTTTAACACACATACACAAGTGATTCACAAACGATAAACAAATAAAACCATGTCGCGATAATAACACTAATAGTACCTTATTACAAACCAAATAGTCTCGAATACATGTTATAAACAACTTCAGTGGAAAACACTAAACACTAATGAATCCAACTCCACATGCAAGATTGACGGTAACTCGCACGCCTAGAACTCCTCAAAGACCTATTGGTACTCCACATCGACGCCTGCTTCTGAATTTGTTGGGGGAATAGCAAGGGTGAGCACATGTCGTACTCAGGAAGTGTGGAAAAGTATGACATGTATCTTAAACACGGAATGATAATAAACCATGGCTAATTGTATAAAAGTACATTCAAAATAGTTAAAAATGCAATTATATGATTATTAACTGTGGTCCTTCCAAAAATAACCCAAATAACATTAATTCCATCTAAATTAGCCGATACCAGCCATATTAGTTCATAAACAACTCATAACTGCTCAGCTGTCCCAATTTCATATTTTCCATGTACCAAAGCCAATTACTAAAACAATACCGATCCCCAATTCAATTCCAGCCATTAAACTATGTTCAAAGCCATAACTCTAATCATGTGAGTGTCCAGGTCGCTCATAATCGGGAGCACGACTATCATGATAGTTTTTAACACACTCCGCAGAGGTTGTACCACTTTACCCACAAGTTTGTGATTTCATCACCTTTCGATGACTATGGAATCTCAATTATGTCATCTCACACTTCCTTAGGTTTGTGGCCAAGAGATCACAAAATATCCTTTACAAAGTGATTACTAGCATATTTAGACCCCACTGAGGTTTCACCGGTGGTGATGTCTCCAACTGAGCACATCCAACCAAGGGCCCCCTCTTGAGCCATTCGGATCCGAGGGTAGTCCCACCATCACTGCAAAACACTAATTAGTTAGCTAAGTTGCACCCATACTTGGCCCTGTGGTGGCACTGTAAATCCTAGATGGTCGCTCCATGAACAGGTCCTTAGATCCCAAGCAAGCACAACCACCAAAAAAGTCCAACCCATTCCACATAACTGGCTTGCTTAGATACCTAGGCACCATGTTGCTAAAGGGTCATTAATATCAATTTTCATCATTAAAGTGTTCAATAGTTCATAATTAAGCAATATGATTTTTTCCCAAAACCAATTGAGTATAGCAATGCAAAAGTGCAAAATACCCTTCCCGACTCTCTACGTTGTGTTCAAGCAACAAGGGTGGTCATACAAGACTAATAAACTCCTACAATTAGGTTTTCCTATAAATTGAAACAAGCATGCAATTTTGCAAATAAAACATTTCAAACCTGAATCAAAATGATCAAAGACACTTGTCTTGCTCTTGAGCTTGGTTTGGATCGAAGGCTTTGAAGCTTTTATTTTGCATTTCCTCGAAAGCACTCTCTACAGCGAGACCTTCTATTTCGCGCGACAAACATGCAAAACAACCATCACAATCAATAAATGCTCATATATTACTCAATATGCCATGATATGCATGATTAATGCAATTGTGAGGTAAAACTGGTTATTGAGTTGCTATTGGGTTGGCAACTCAATATGTTAATGAGGTGGCGGCAAGGGTTTTCAACTGGGTTGAAGAGGTGTGGGGTATTGGGATGCTTATATATGGGTCGAGAGCTGGGTTTTCAGGTGAATTACAAGTGGGTTTCGGTGGGGGACGAGTAGGGGCCAAGGTGGGGTCCACTTGGGCTCCTCTGAGGTCAGGCAAGAAGGTCTTGGGCCCAATTGAGGCAATTACCCAATAACCAAGTGTGGAAGAATAATAGAATAAAAATTGACTCTAAAGGCCGAACTAGTCCGTAGGGGTAGCCGGACAAGTCCCTTTTGGATCAGAGGCAAAATCGGACAAGTCCGGTGTACTGGCCCGGACAAGTCCAGGGTGGCTAGAAAAGACTGCTCCAAACTGAATTTTAGATACGATCAGACTAGTCCGCTGGAATCTGACAAGTTCGGAGAAACACCAGAAACTCAATCCAGACTAGTCCGTGCAATGTGCTGGACAAGTCCGGGGTTGTTAAGAAACTGAATATTTTGAAACAGAAGAGGAACACTGAACTAGTCCGGGTTGGAGGCCGAACAAGTCCATACCCTGATAGACTTCAATTCCTGATTAGACCTACATTCATTTTAATTGGGTTCCCTTTAAGGTTGTTTATGTTAAACATGTATGAGGATGCATGCAATGCATTATGCATGAAAGTAAGGGTGTTACAAACCTACCCCCCTTAAAATGAATCTCACCCTTGAGATTCGATGCGAGAGGAAAGAGATAGGGAAATTCCTTCCAGTGATCCTCTTCTCGCTCCTAAGTTGCTTCAGATTTTGTATGATGCTTCCATTGCACTTTGCACCATCGAATCACCTTATTCCTTGTGACCCTCTCCTTAGTTTCCAGAATCTTGACAGGTTGCTCAACATAACTATGGACATGTCGGACACTTTTCTCATGACTGTCCGGAAAAGCAGGGTAGTGGACAACCATCGTATCAGGGTGCAACTCAGCCCCGCAACCAGCCTAAGAAACCAAGACCAAAACCCAGCAACGTCCACCACATAGCAGTCAAAGACGTGCCGGAACGCGAACACGTCCTTGCGGGTACATTTTCTCTACTCGATCATCTCGTAGTCATACTCTTTGACTCCGGTGCCACCCATAATTTCATTAGTCAATTCTATGTTGTCAAATACCAATTACCTATAATTCCCACAACAAGTTCATATTTGATTTGTTCTCCAGGTGGAAAATAACAGCTAATAATACGTTCTATAGGGGACCACTTAGAATAGCTGGAAATATCTATCCGACTTCTCTAATTATATTAGAGAGTCAAAAACTCGATGTCGTGGATACACCGCCATGGTTCTGTTCTTGACATCGTTCCACATGGTTCACTTAAACTCTCCATTACATGAGTCACACACTCTCATCCCCGACCGTCTTATCCAATAAATTCCAGCCACATATAACACGGAAGCCACAAAGCTTGAGGATATTTGTGTGGTCTTTGAGTAACCGGATGCGATTCTTGATGATCTACCGGGTATGCCACTGGATAGGGACATCGTGTTCAAGATTGAACTTATTTCGGGAACCACGCCAATTTCGTGAAGTCCGTACAAAATGGCACCGAATTAATTGATGGAGCTGAAAGAGCATTTGAAGGATCTGTTAGACAAAGGTCTAATACACCCAAGTTGATCACCTTGGGGCTGCTCCGCATTATTTGTGAAGAAGAAAGGCAAGACATTGCATCTATGTGTGGATTAGCGTCCACTCAACACCGTGATGATCAAGAACAAGTATCTACTACCGCGCATTGATATTTTATTCGATCAAGAAGTGGTGCTAAAGTGTTCTCGAAGATGGATCTTCGATCCGGATATCATCAAATCAAAATCTGACCGGAAGATATACCAAAGACGACATTCTTGACGAGATACGGGCTCTATGAATATCTCATCATGTCGATTGGACTTACCAATATGCTGGCTCACTTCATTTATCTCATGAATTCGGTGTTCATGCCGGAGTTGGGCAAGTTTGTTGTGATCTTCATCGACGACATTCTGGTTTATTCTGAATCGGAGGAAGAACACACCAAACACTTGCACATCATGCTCCAACGATTGGCAAGATCTCAAGCTTTAAGCAAAATTCAACAAGTGCGAGTTCTGTATCAACCATGTACCATTTCATGGTCACATTATTTCATCGAAGGGTATCACTGTGGATCCATGCAAAATTGCCGAAGTGCTGAAATGGGAGTCTCCAAAATCTATTCACTAAGTTTGTAGCTTTAACGAATTAGTGGGATATTATCAGAGGTTCATTCCAGGCTTCTCAAAAATCACTAAGCCTATGACAGAGCTGCTGAAAAGGGGGACTCAATATATTTGTAGCAAGATATGTGAGGATGCATTTCAGATGCTAGTGAAACATATCACAATAGCCCCAGTGCTAGCTCAGCCAGATACGACAAATCGTTCGACCTCTATTGTGATGCGTCTGGCATTAGTCTTGGCTGCATGTTAATGCAAGAAGGGCGTGTGATTGCATATGGATCACAGCAGCTCTGGAATCATGAGTAACATTATCCAACTCAGGACCTTGAGCTTGCTGCTGTGGTGCTCGCATTGAAGATGTGGAGGCACTATTTGCTAGGCAATCTAGTTCACCTCTACACCGATCACAAGAGCCTGAAATATATCTTCACACAGAAAGAGTTGAATATGCGACAATAGAGATGAATATGCGATCAAGGTTATGAGATTGAAATTCACTACCATCCCGGCAAGGCGAATGTGGTTGCCGATGCGCTGAATCGCAAGTCCCATGTCAATAATATGTACATTGCTCTAATGAAGGAGGACGAATCGAGTTTATACTTGGTTCCACAAGGAGCGTTATATAATCTTCCTCTCATTCCTATGATACAAGAGGAGATTATGGAAGCTCAACAGAAGGAGAAGGGAATGTCACACATTTGTAGAAGATTGAAGAATGGAGAAATGAAATGCTTTCGGAGGGATGAACACGGTACTCTATGGTTCAAACACTGTATAGTGGTACCCCATGATATGGCACTTCGGAAGAAAATCTTGGACGACGCTCACTTGTCCAAGTATTTGATTCATCCGGGCAGCAACAAAATGCATCAAGATCTCAAAACAAGATTTTGGTGGACTCAGATGAAACGGGGAATTGCAAAGTATGTATCCGAGTGTGATACCTGTCGACGGATGAAAGTCGACCATTTGCGAAAAGCCGGACAGCTGCAACCATTGAACATTTCAGCGTGGAAATCAGAGGATATTAGCATGGATTTCATCGACAGACTACCTCTTGCATTCCACAAGCATGATTTGGTTTGGGTGATAGTCGGTCGACTAACCAAATCATCTCACTTTACCCTATGAACACAAATTATCATGCTTAGGAGTATGTGGAGTTGTATATTGCAAGAGTCATGTGCTTGCATGGAGTTCCCCGCACTATTACTTCAGATCGTTGTGCACTGTTCGATGCTCGATTTTGGGGGCAACTCCACTCATCATTGGGTATGAAACATATCCGAAGCTCTGCATATCACCCGCAGACTGATAGTCGAACTAAATGGGTGAACCAAGTGCTCAAAGACTTTGGGGCTGTTCCTCTTGTGTTCTATTGAATAAAATTCGTAGTTTGAAGGAACTTTTGTGCCTTGTTCGTCCGACTTGTTCCAGACAAGTTTTACTCGTCGAGTTTCTGGACAGCACTACCTTTTGTCGGTGGTTTTATCATAACTCAAGTTTTACAGATCCAATTGACGTGATTCTTTTTGGGTTGTATTCACAACTTGATTATCTATTATCTGTCAAAATGTCACGGTCATTGGATTTGTGGTTTCTGATCTACACGAGTTTCTTTGCAGCATTCCAGAACTGTTTTTCTCGGGTAGGACGGATTGACCTTTGTTTGATCTTTCAATCATAACTTGAGTTTCTCTCGACGGATTTGAGTGATTCTTCTTGTGTTTTCTTCATGACTTGATTCTCTATGATATATATCACTTTTGTCCTGGTGAAACATGTTTAGATTAGTCTCACACATGATTTATGTTCTACCATATAACTTGAGTTTCTGCCGAAGGGGTTGGGATTTAATTGTTTCCGTTGCGTAAGATTTCTTAATTCTACCATTCACCCCCCCCTCTGGTAGATTTTCACGTGCTCTTCGATCCTACAATTGGTATCAGAGCCACGGTGCTCTAATCTTTGTGATTTGCACGTGTTTTGACTAATCATCATGGAGAACTACTCCGCCAAACCTTGTGTGTTTAGTGGTATTGATTTTCAGGTTTGGAAGGTACGCATGGAAGCTTTTATCCAGCCGCAAGGCTTCGCAATATGGGAAAAGGTATACAAACCTTATGAAGTGCCACCAAATGATCAAGTTACGGCTACGAACCTGCGGGACGTCGACAACAACAACAAGGCTCGCAACTTAATCATACAGGGACTCACTCAAAGCAACTTTGATCGTGTTGCGCACCTCCGATCAGCATACGATGTTTGGAGAGCTCTCTGTGATTATCATGAAGGATCCAACACAATCAAGGAGGTAAAACAAGATATGTTCAAAAGGAATATATGCGTTTCGATATGCAACACGGTGAGTCCATCGATGACCTCTTTGCTCGCTTCAATAAAATTCTCAGCAACTTACATAGTGTCAATGTTAACTTTTCTGATGCTGAGAATGCTATGCAACTTCTTAGTGCATTAGACATGTCAATTTGGGAGATGAAAGTAACATCTATTCGTTAATCAACTGTCATGAGTTCTCTTACATTAGATGTGCTTTATTCTAAACTAAAAACTCATGAAATTGACATCTTATCACGTAAGAACCCAAATAAGTCTATTGCATTTGTCTCACAACGTGATATGCCTAGCTCCGGCCAATAATCATCTTGCAATACTCTTGCTTTGTTGTCCTCACTAACCCTGGAGCAGATCGAGGAATTTCCAGAGGATGAGCTAGCATTTCTCTCTACTAGGTTCTCAAAAGCATTGCAAAATGTGAGAACTAGAAGGAGAGGAAACTCCGGATCTCAACGTTGTTTTGAATGTGGTAAGACAGGACACTTTCGTACGGAATGCCCTAACCTTCCATGTCCTACTACCCGTGAAGAAAAACAGAACAAGGTCAAGACCACCTCTGGAAATTCCAACAAGAAAAAGAAGGGTACCATAGGACACAAGATGACTAACACCTTCATCACCGCACTTCAAGAACTCAGTTCAAGTGATGTAGACTTTCAAAGTGATGAAGATGATGACGATCTGGCCAACTTATGCTTCATGACGGGCAAAACAAGATCAAGATCAAGTCAGGAGGATGCAGAACACAACAGTGACGATGATGAGGTATGTTCTACATGTAATGAAATGGGTGATGCAATTTCTCGTGCAACTATTATTGTCAAGAAAAAGGACAAAAAGCTTAGGGATAATGCTGCTAAAATTGAATCACTAGAATCAGAAATCAACCATTTAAAATCTTTGATTCCTAGTGATGATGCATGTCCCTCATGTGACATAATCTATGAAAAATTGTCTACATTAAGAAGTGCACACTCCTCCACTCTAGATAGACTTGATGAAGAAATTGAAAAGAACAAAAAGTTGTCTGATTTTAATGATAAAAACTTAAAAGATGCTTCTTGTTCTACAATTGATTTGCATTGTTCTATTTGTGATGATCTTGAAAAGAAACTAAAAGATGCTATGAATGAAACTTCAATATTGAATAATGTTTTACGTTCTCATGAAGTTAAATATTGTTCCAATTGCAAATTAAAAGGAAAAACTTCATGTGAAAATTGCCTTGATTTGTCCAATAAACTTGATAACATGCATAGGACATTAGATCTGTTTTGTAATGGGAATAAGAACCTAAACTTGCTGCTGAATTCTTCCAAGTCTTGCAATGATAAAACTGGTTTAGGTTTTGATTCTCATGCTCATGCTAAGGCACATCTACCTAAAGTTGTAAAGTCATTAGGAAGTGGTTTGATTCAAACAGTTCCTAAACAAAAAGAAGTGGTTCTCAAATCTGCAGGAGTGTTGTCTCATTCGGTTTCAAATAAAAATATTGCTTGCTCATCTAGACATGAACACAAAGTTAAATTTCATTGTACCTATCTCATAACTTTAATGCAAAATTTGCTGCACATATTAAACCAAATGCCAAGAAAATGCAACCTGCTGTTATGAGTCAAAAACATTCAAAGTTTACCTCCGGGCCTTCTGTTTTTGCCTCTGGAGCTACTGATTTTTGTGCCACACAAGTAACACCTTATAGGTCAGTGGTTAAGAATAAAAAACCTCAAACTTTGACTCATAAATCTGCTGTTTTATCTCAGCTTTCGCGTGTTTTTCCTGCTGCACGTCGTGTGACTCAGTACTGGATACATAAATGCCTTTTGACTAACCCCAGTATTGAGTCATCGACGTATTGTGCTTCTATGTAGGTTACATGCTTGAGGAAGGAGAACATTTGGATTGTGGATTCAGGTTGCTCACGCCACATGACCAGTAACAAAGAATGGTTCTCCTCCCTCTCTTTTGTGTAACGTGTAGAGAATGTTACTTTTGTCGATAATTCTTCAACTGCTATAATTGCTAAGGGTTCGGTTAGAGTAAATGATCACTACACTTTGAAGGATGTGGCACTTGTCAAAAATTTGAAATACAACTTGCTTTCTGTTTCACAATTGCTAGATGAAAATCTGGAAAATATTTTCAATAAAAACTGCTGCAAAGTTGTAGGTTCAAATAGTGAGCTTATTTTTAACATGTCTCGGTTTGGAAGAGTTTTTAAAACTGATTTTGATATGTCTTCCTCTAAGCATAGGTGTCTAGTTGCTAATGATTCAAAGGACTTATATTTTTGGCATCGTAGACTTGGTCACGTAGGCTTTGATCATCTCACGCGTGTTAGTGCTCTTGATCGCATACGTGGGCTGCCTAAGCTTAAAGGGGACAAAGAAATTGTGTGCTCTTTTTGTAGACATGCTAAGATGGTTGCAGTTTCACATACTTCTCTCACAATGATCATGACAACTGAACCGGGTCAACTTTTGCACCTTGACACCGTAGGATCTTCTCGTGTTCAATCTTCGGAGGTAAATGGTATGTTCTTGTGATTGTTGATGATTATTCTAGATACTATTGGGTTTACTTTATGGCATCTAAGAATGAAGATTTTAGTCACTTTAGAACTTTATTTCTTAGATTATCAATTGATCACCCAGGATCTTTAAAAGCAATTAGAAGTGATAACGGAACTGAATTTAAAAATCAATCTTTTGATCACTTTTGTGCTAAAAATGGAATAGATCATCAATTTTCTTCACCATATGTACCTCAACAAAACGGTGTTGTAGAAATAAAGAACATAACCTTAGTTGAGATGGCTAGGACTATGCTTGATGAATATCAAACTCCTAGGAAATTTTGGGCTGATGCGATTGTAACTGCTTGTTATGTCTCAAATCGTGTTTTCTTGCGCGCTAAGCTAGGTAAAACACCATATGAGCTCCAGTTTGGACATAGGCCTAGTGTTACGCACTTTCGGGTCTTTGGTTGCAAATGCTTTGTTAAGAAACATGGTAATCTTGATAAATTTGAACCTAGATCCATTGATGGCATGTTTCTTGGTTATCCATCTCATACTAGAGGCTAAAGTGTGCTTTTACTTGACACTAACAAAATTGTGGAGACTTGTGAAGTGTCTTTTGATGAATCTAACTCAGGTACTAGCTCAAACATTGCAGGTCTAGATCCATATCCACAGGGGGAGAGCATTTTCGTTGAAGATGAGGAAGAGGTGGAGCTGCTGCCCGAAAATTCAGCAGCTAATGACATTGTTCGAGCTCCTAATTTTGATTCACAGCCAGCACCGACGACCACCATTGCTGGTCCAGATCCTCCTCAAGTCACAAGCTGGTTGATTTGTGACGAACATGAAGAAGAAGAAGCTTGTGAAGTGTCCACTCCCCTCCGGGTTCTCAAAATTCATCCTCCACAATAGATTATTGGAAGCTTGCACGAACGAGTTACACGGTCCAGGTTTTGCGATCCAAACTCTCATGCGCATCTGCTTTTGTTGGTTCTTTTGAACCCAAAGATATATCACACGCACTCACTAATGAATCTTGGATTATTGCCATGCTAGAAGAGTTAGAAAATTTTGAAAGAAATAATGTTTGGAAACTTGTACCTCCACCTCAAGGTCACACTTTAATTGAAACTAAATGGGTGTTTAAAAATAAACAAAGTGAGGATGGGGTTGTGGTTAGGAATAAGGCTAGGTTGGTTGCTCAAGGTTTCACTCAAGTTGAAGGTCTAGATTTTGATGAAACTTTTGCTCCCGTTGCTAGATTAGAAACCATAAGAATTTTGTTAGCTTTTGCTGCATCTAAAGGTTTTAAGCTATATCAAATGGATGTTAAAAGTGCTTTTCTTAATGGCTACATAGATGAGGAGGTTTATGTTAAGCAACCACTTGGTTTTGAAAATCCAGATTTTCCTAATCATGTTTACAATTGTCCAAAGCCTTGTACGGTCTCAAACAAGCCCCTAGAGCATGGTATGATAGGTTAAAAACATTCTTACTTGAAAAGGGGTTTACCATGGGCAAGGTTGATAAAACTCTTTTTGTGCTTAAGCATGGCAATGACTCATTATTCGTTCAAGTGTATGTGGATGATATTATCTTTGGTTGTGCTTCTCATGATCTTGTGTCCAAGTTTTCAGCTATGATGAGTTCAGAATTTGAGATGAGTATGATGGGAGAACTCACGTACTTTTTGGGACTGCAAATCAAGCAAACCAAGGAGGGTACCTTTGTGCATCAAACGAAGTATACAAAAGACCTCCTAAGGCGCTTCAACATGGACAAAAGCAAGCCTCTTCGGACACCAATGGGAATAGCAACAACACTTGAACTTGATGAAGATGGTGAACTCGTGGATCAAAAAGAATATAGAAGCATGATTCGAACACTTTTGTACCTCACAGCATCAAGACCGGACATACAATTCAGCGTATGTCTTTGTGCACGGTTTCAAGCATCCCCACGTGCTTTACATCGTCAAGCCGTCAAAAGGATTCTCAGGTACTTACATGGAACTCAAGAATTTGACATTTTTCTTCCTTCTTCCTCAACCGTTACTTTGAAAGCTTTTTCCGATGCTAATTTTAGAGGTTGTAGGATTGATAGGAAAAGTACTTCCGGTTCTTGTCATTTTCTTGGTAATTCACTTGTTGCTTGGTCCTCTAGAAAAAAAAATCAGTTGCACAATCCACAGCCGAATCTGAATATGTAGCTGCTGCTAGTGCTTGCTCACAAATTCTTTGGATTTTCAAACACTTAAGGACTATGGGGTTGATCTAGATAGTGCTGCACTGTTTTGTGATAACACTAGTGCCATTTGCATTGCTAATAACCATGTGCAATATTCTATAACTAAGCACATTGATATTAGGTATCACTTTCTCCGTGATAATGTTGAAAAAAGAAACATTGTGCTTCGCCATGTAAATACCGAACAACAATTGGCTGACATTTTTACAAAACCTTTGGATTTCACTCGTTTTTGTTTCATTCGTAGTGAGATAGGGGTTATGCATCCTCATGGCTTACATTGAGGGGGAGTTTTCAAACCCTAGAAGTCTATGTGTGAATCTGAAATTAAAATAATATGAGCATAGTATTTCATACATATATGACTTTGTGATTCCTTCTACATGATGAAAGTTCTTTCTACATTACTCGTGTTATACATTTTGTAGTTTTTGCCATGTCTAGTAATTGGAATAATTACTTAGACTAAATCTGGCCATGGTCGAACTTTCTTGCTGTTTTGAACTTGTTGCATGCTCACAAGTGCTTTTAATCATAAAAATTAATCAAGCAATCAACTCACTTGTTGAGTTTTTTATTTTTTGAACAAATATAAGTTGAGAAAAGATCAAGAGAATATGCATGCATCACACTTCTTCTTTTGAGATGGCTTATCATTGCACTTAGATATAAACTTGGAAGAAGTTGTGTATGACTAAAGCTATGTCCATAAGCTTCTGATTGTGAGACCTATGTGTGCTGAATATATTGGCTTTGACAATAAAAGTTTTGAATGCTGCCATAACATCTTTTTAGTAAGGTTCGACTCTAGCTCCGAGCTTTTGCAAGGTCTGACAATAGGTCGGACTTTCTTTGTCTAGATCCAACATATTTTTGGGTAGCTCCGGTGAGCTTTGTCTTTAGCTCCGGCATGTTTTCGATAGCTCCGACATGTCTTTGTTAAGCTCTGATATGTTCTGCTAGGTCTGACTTATGTTGGTTAGCTCCGACATGTTTTTCTAGCTCCGACTTTTGGGATGACTAGTTCCGACTAGTTTTGGTTAGCTCCAGCGCTAGGTCCGACTAGCTTTGGTGAGCTCCGGCGCTAGGTCCGACTAGTTTTGGTAAGCTATGGCGCTAGGTTGTACTAGCTTTGGTAAGCTCCGGCTCAAGCTTCGGTTAGCTTTGGCAAGGTTCGGAGCTTGATCGTAATGTTCCAAATTTTCATGTGAAATGTTTCGAACTTGCTTTATATTCTTAGAAAGATTGCTTAGTATTCTTTTACTAAGTTTTTGGTGCGTTTTGGTTGATATGGCTGATATCGTTTTGATATGCTTTGAAACATGCTTATGTGAGGTGCTCACGTAAGGTGTTGTGTTCGGAACTGACTTGAGTCAAGTCGCGGACTTGGGCTCGTACGGATTGGTTGTTTGTTCATGTGCAGGTGTTGTTTGAGTTCAAGTCATGGATGGTGACAGGATCCTTTGGACTAGTCTCAGGGAGGAGATGGGGTTCCAACAACCAAATTCAGGAGGAATTGTGGTTGAGCGGGTCAGGAGGTTGCGTCGGATGATTGAATCAAGGGCAGTGCATATGAAGGTTACTGGACGTCGAAGGAAGGTGTTTGCACGTATGCATGCGGCGCATGACGTGGCAACATGGTTCCGAAGATGGTTTATGGATGGGAAGATCTAGTTGGAAGGATCGGATCGTATCGGTTGACGACTTTGGGGCTGTTCCTCTTGTGTTCTATTGAATAAAATTCATAGTTTGAAGGAACTTTTGTGCCTTGTTCGTTCGACTTGTTCCAGACAAGTTTTACTCGTCGAGTTTCTGGACAGCACTACCTTTCGTCGGTGGTTTTATCATAACTCGAGTTTTACAGATCCAATTGACGTGATTCTTTTTTGAGTTGTCTTCATAACTTGATTATCTATCATATTTCAAAATTTCACGATCATTGGATTTGTGGTTTATGATCAACACGAGTTTCTTTGCAGAAGGAGATGCCAATCCTCGACGACACTGGTCTTGTAGTGAGACAAAGGAGTAGCCTGCCTGGAGGATTGTCATCCCTGAAGCTTCAGGCCCCTATTAGCATGGGAGACGTGAACCTACCTCTGTTGGTGGCAAAGGCAAGGTTGTTGCAGAACAGAGCCAAAAGAAATCCGACTCAAGTCAGAGTAAGGGGAAAGAGCCCGCAGATTCCTCCAGCCGGAAGAGGAAGTTGACGCGAGCTGATGGTAGCTCCGTCAGGGTAGCTCCGACAGAAGTGGTGTCATCATCGGTGACGCGCCCGACTCTGAGGTCCATGGTGGTTGTAACTTCGACAACATCATCTTCGGTCCTGGCGCCCAAGACGAGCTGCGAGTCTGAGAAATCATCATCTTCAGTCCCAGTACCAACGACGGGCACTGGTTCTGACAAGTATTCACCTTCGGCTCCGGTGCCATTGGCAGGCACCGGATACGGAATATCTTCTCTAACAGTAGCCCCGGCAGCAGGGAGTGGAGCAGCATCTGTTCCGGTGGTCCCGGCTGTTATGTCGCCGGTGGTGTTGACGTTTCTTACGTCACATATTATCTCTCAAAAGAGATGAGGTCCGCAAGCGCACAGAAACTATCGTGTAGTGTGTCACCCAAGAGTATTCTCAAGTGTATCGTATTTGTCACAAAGGAAGGCAATGGAGTAAAGTAAACAATACTCTTATGATCAAGTTATGGGATACTAATAAATTATCAAGACAGAGGTAAGTTGATAATATATGGGTAGTGTGACACACACCTAAGCAATCTATTCTAAGGGGTAAATAAATCCTAATGGAGGTTAGACTAAGAGTTGGGGAGTTGCTACTACAATGCTTCTAATATACATATACATAGCCTAGGTTAGGTACTAATGATCATGTCAATGGTGAATGCTAAGTTGTTCAACACATCGGGCACGGGTTTACCCCTAGCAACACTAGGCGACTCCCACCAAGAGCCTGTGGCATAGCCGAATGTGGAGGATTACAAAGGACAGATTGGGATGTCCCCACCTACTGCCTACCACTTCAATCTGTGGGTCTATGAGACATTCAACGCTACTTTCTATCCTAGCACCATGCTAGCAAATTAAGTAATTACCTTAAGAGCCTGTGAAAGTGCATCTAGGCATCCCTTGTGGGTGTTGGTTGATTAATGACAAACAAATGAGATCCTAAAAAATTGTTGAGATGAGTGCAGGTTTTCAAAAGATTAGAAGGAAATAACAAAAAGAAAGAAGAATGAGGATCCAAAAGGAAAAGAGCTCAAGACTTGAAAATAATAGATTTATTTTTGTAAGCAGTGTGTTGGAGAAACACACCCCAAGAGCTCAAGTGAAAAAGATTGCACTCACTGCACAAGTATCAGGAAGACCGGACAAGTTCGATATCCATCGGACTAGTCCGAAAACTCTTTAACTAAAATCGGACAAGTCTGCCAAGTGCGGACTTGTCCTTAGTTCTACACTTTTTCACCACACTGGACAAGTCCAATATTGTAACACCCTAAATCTTTGTGAGGATCTTGCGCCATCTACTTCGTCTACGCATCGTCCCCATCCCGCGATCTTTGAAGCCATCGCATCTACGATAGGCCACGTTTCCGATGCGAATTTTAGCGAACAAATTGAATCCAATATACGTAAATTGATCGTAGTCGCACCATCTTTTTATTTTCAGCAACATTAATCCCTGTTAAAACCCTCATAAACTCATATGAACACGTATGAACTAGTCGCATCTTATTAATAAACAACTATAGTTAATTAATTATTGAATTGTGCATGCATGTCATTGCATGTTGATTAATTTGTGTGCATCATATTGAATTGTATGTATTTTCTTGTATGTGTGATCACGCATAGAGGGATGTGTTCAAGAGGCCGCATATGAGGATTTCCAAAACCAAGACCTTGAAGCGCTTGAGCAACCCCATCCGTCAGAGTAAGGCAAGTGTCCTTGAAGCATATTGATCCTGTTTTTTTTAACAAATGTTTTGTTTGCAAACTGCATGCTTGTGTCAATTTGATGGGAAATCCTATGATAGGAAGTTTACTAGCTTTGTTAAACCACCCTTGTCACCTGGGATATATGGTAGAGAGTTTGGATGGGCTTTTTACCTTTTTGCTTCGCTTAATTAACTGGGATGGGAAACAACACTATACATTTAATTATGCACTAATGATATTCTGGTCAATGTGAACTGGTCAATATGATGTGGTAATGAGTGATCTAAGCAAGCCTGGTATGTGGATGGGTTTGATGTCATGGTGGTTTGTTTGCTTTAGATCTAAGGACCGGTTCATGCGAGAATATGCCAGGACTACAGTGCCACCACAAGGCCGAGTATGGGTGCGGCGTAGCTGAATAATTAGGAGCGCTGCTAGTATTGTATGGACCATTGGATGGCGCAGGGAATGGGAGTCGAGGAGGGCTGCCCTGGGATCCGCATGGCACACGAGGGGGCCCGTGGGTGGGAGAATGGAGATTCAAGCCTGCCGGTGAAACCTTAGTGGGCCCATACATACTAGTAGTCCCTTTTGAAAGGCTATTTTGTGATCTCTTGGCCGCACACCAACGGAAGTGTGACACGGAAACATAGAGGTTCTTAGTCACCGAAAGGTGATGAAATCACGAACATGTGGGTAAAGTGGTACAAACTCTACAGAGTGTTAAAAACTATCATGATAGCCGTGCTCCCGATTAAGAGCACCTGGATGACCTACATGATTAGAATTGGACTTGGAATTTTGGGATGGTTGGTATGGTTTTGGGTTGTCACTTGAGTATTGTCGGTACATGAGAGATTATGGAATTGGCATATGGTATTAATTTTATGGTTGGCTGATATTAATGGATTGTGTTGGTAATAAGAATTGTTGGATTTATGGTATGATAATTACTTGGGTCATGAAGGGAAATAAATTCACATAGACATGATAGGCTGCTTTTACATGTTTATGAAACGTACTTTTCTGCAATTAGCCATTTTATTCCAATCATTTGTTTAGCCACATGTCATCTATTTCCACACTTGCTGAGTACGACACGTACTCACCCTTGCAATCCCCCCCAACAGCTATTGAAGATAATTGGGAGTACCCTGAGGATCACGCGGAGTACTAGGTTGCGTACCGCCTTCAATTGCCTGTGGAATGGAGTCGTGCTGCTTAGTTTATTTTCCGCTGCATTATTTAGAGTTTTATCATTTGTGAACTATTGGATTATTGTAATAAAGTACTTATTTAATAGTTGACACATGGTTAAATTATGTATATCGTTTGTGATGCAACCGTATATGTGTGATGAACTTCCTGGGTACACATATGCGTTACGCTTGGTTCATATTCGGAACCGCGTGTCACAGATATCCACCGGACTAGTCCAAAAAACTTTCTGACTAAAATCGGACAAGTCCTCCAAGTGCGGAATTGTCCTCAGTTCTACACTTTTTCATCACACCGGACAAGTACGATATCCACCAGACTAGTCCGAAAAGTCTCTGACCAAAATCGGACTAGTCAGCACCTTAATGGACTAGTCCGGTATCCATCAACACTTAGGGTTTCTCACACATGCACACCGGACTAGTCCGGTGTCCAGAACGGACTAGTCTGGACCTTGCAAACCTAACAGTAACTTTTGGAGACCCTAGTATAAAAAGAGGTGCATGGCCACACAACAAAATCTCTCGACTCTCTGCGCCGTCACACCTCCCAAGATCCCAAAAATACTTCTCTCCACTCATTCTAAACCAAAAAAGGATCAAATCTTTGAGGATTAGGGATTGGACAAAGGTGAGAACTTGTTCTACACGATCTTGAGCTCTTGGGTTTGATCTCTCGCACACTCTCATTGATTATTGTACATATTTTGAGTGTGTTTGGTGGTGTTCATCCGCTGTAATCTTTGGGGAGCCCTCAACTTATGAGAAGGCCCCTTGAACGAGTTATTTACTCCCCTGTGTGGTTAGTGATTGAGAATCAGCCTCCGTGGTGATTCAACGAGGGAAGGGTTAGCTAAGACCCGATACTTCGCGGACTCCTCAATGGGGACTTAGATTCCTCTGTGGAATCGAACCTTCAGATAAAATCTTGTCTCGTGTGTTCTTGTTTTGCATTTTGATCATATTTTAGGATTTGCAAAGTCTTGTGTAATTCACATTGTAACATTGGATTAAACTTGATAATTGCAATATCGTACTTCATCATCATAATATACTTAAGTTGTCAATTGCTTTCTGCTGCATAAACTACTAGAAGTAAAATTAAAAGATCTACTTTGATTTTCAAGTTTGCGTATACTGGACTAGTCCGCACTGTAACAGACTAGTCCGGCCTCCCTGTATTTGATCTTTTTGTTAATTGTTTCAGGGATTGATAAAAGTTCAAAAATCCTATTCACCCCCCCCCTCTAGGCTGCATTCAGCCCGGGCACGAGCCATCCTAAGGCAATGACTAAATCATCGTTGAACAAATGTTGATACAAAGCACAAGTGATCCATATTAACATGATCATATCATAACTAATTACACTATAGTGAGGGTTTGTAGTGTTTATGATGATAGATCAAGAGTGATATGGCATAATCATAAAGACTACTCCTATCACATACATGGAATCCACAATCAAACAAAAAAAAATGCTTCATTCAAGTATATGAATAAAAGAAGACTAAAGATAATATCTTTATTATGCATAAAGTCACAAATATAAGAAAAGATACATGGGCCATAGCTTTCCCAACTTGGACTTGGGACTAGAGGCTCTCCTCTCTATAGCCTAACTCTACTAAGGACTAAGAGAACTAGTGTATACTATAGAATGATGCTCAAATAGTGTGTGTTGAAGTGAGGGGTGAGGGGTCCTATTTATAGCTTGGAGAAGGGTCGGTTCCCACCACCAAAAGTGCGTGAATCAGTCACCACTAACTTCTTCAAGTCGGGAGGAGCCAACATGTGGCATTTGACCTCATTTGGTGCCAGGACCTAGTCGGCCGACTAGGGGGGTTGGCCGACCTGGTCCTGGCCCCAAACGGCCAATTCTTCCTCCAAGTGACTGATGAGTGGGTCCCATTCCATGATATGGGTGCTACACCATTGGATGGCCTCGGATACTTCTGTTTGTGGGCCATTTGATCCATGTGGTGCCACGTGGCGATGCCTGATTGGCTGGGATGGTATTTTATAGGATCCATCCCCTTGTTTCACTTCAGTTCCGTATAAAATTCCTGCATGCACCAATTCTCCAAGTACAAGTGGGAATAGGTTAAATAGAAAGGTGATGTGTGCAAGAAATGATATTTCCTTCACATAGTTGAGTTATATTGACTGGTGAAATTGGTATATAACAGCCGTCAACAAACTCCCCCAAGCTTATCCTTTGCTCGTCCCGAGCAAAGTCAAGTTTTTAGGTTGATAATCAAGAGTTGCTACTATGTTCTATTTTTTAAAAGTATCATGTGCACAACAAAATACTCTACCTAGTATTGCAAAATTTGCATGGTACTTCACCCATCTCAAGTCATTATGGGACTTATGCCATCTCCTATTCATGGGTGGTTGAAAGATAGAACAGCAAATGGAGCACACATATCCTAAAAATCAAGTTCCACTCAAATTCCGGATAATTCAATTTAGATTTTAAGTATCTCAATTTGATTCTCTCAAGTATCTCCTTTATGTGTAGTGGAAATATTTCCTCACCAAGGCATTTTACCTAAATCCATCCTACCACTAAATAAGGCTTGTATGTGGAGCTTGGTAGGGAATATAGTAGGCATATTTGCAACACATAATATTGCTAAGTCAAAAGAGCAAGCCTTAGGAGAAATCAGTTCAAAACTATTTGATTCAAGACTTGTGCATGTGTGATGGAATGGAGGTGGATGTGGATATTTGAGATGACTCCTATGTATGTAGACTCTCTTATTTTGCAGGGATGAAACATGGCTACTTTTCCTTTTTCTTTTTCTCTATTTTTTTCTTCTTTTTTTCTTTTTCTTGTTGCCATGTCTTCTACTCCCTTTTTATACAATAAATTTGGAGAGAGTACTAAGCATGAATGGTATGGAGTTTCTCTTTTTATTGTGGAACGGTGGTATGATAGGATTTTGCTTACTTCTAGTGTAGAAGTATAGCATGTGCAAGTTGAGTCTTGAATTCAAAAAGTAATGAATGAAATCTCACATAGGTCTATACTAGTTTGACAAAGCTCAATGTGAAGGAAAATAGCATATGCATAAGGTATATCAATGTAATGTATCATATGGCTTTGGTAGGTATTTCCAATCAAATGAGAGTAACTTAAATCTTTTTAGAAATTTCTTCAGAAATCCAAGTTTCACTTTCAAACTAGGAATACCAGCCCTATCACTATATCATACCTCACAACCCTTAGAATGGATTAAGCTTTTGCTACCCACAATTTCCAAATCAAGGCAAAAGTAATTTTAGCCAATAAGAGCAATATGTTGGAGAGTAGTAAGTTGTAAACTAGGGACTTAAGAAAATTAAAACAGTGCAACTATTCACCGTTTCATCTATGTGAATTCCAAATCATTCTTACCGCACATCTTTTATTTTATTAACCTACCCTATACTACATTATTATGAATCACTTTTTTTAGATGAAAATGTGGTGGAAAGAAATAAATAAAATAATGGAATGTAAATGGGATGTGATACAAGTTACCTCAAGTGGGGGTCCTCCCCCAAGCTTGTTCTTGTTCAAGGTCCGCGATAGGGGTTGGAATCCTGACAAGGGATGTAGGCCATGAGGTTGGCCTACCCTTATTGCAGCATGGTTGTGACATTGGAGGGGTTGAGTGTCGATGTTGGGTTGCCTTCCATGGGTTCCATGCGTGTGGTCGAGGAGAGTGTTGTCAATGTCGCTCATCCACATCTCAAGGTTTCCATAGGTTGGATGTACCTTGTTATTCCTTGGCTAAGGTAACGATAACCCTTGGCTACAAAGGAATGACTTGCACTCAACATGTGTTGAGTGTGTTCATTATTCTTTGGCTAAGGTGTATCATACATTCTTGCCATATAGGAATAACTTGTACCTCTCATGCATTGGGTGTGATCCGTCACTCCTTGGCCAAGGTAATGATAACCATTAGTCACAAAGGAGTGGCATGTACCCAAGATGTGTTGAGTACGATCTGTTTTTCCTTGGCTAAGGTACAACATACCTGTAACCACAAAGGGATGACATGCACTCAATATGGGTTGAGTGTGATCCGTTGTTCCTTGGATAAGGTATAATATACCTTTTGGCCACATAGGAACAACTTGCATCCAATATACAATGGATGTGATCTTGTCATTCCTTAGTTAAGGTGCATCATACCTTTTAGACACAAAGGAATAACTTACACCCACTGATGGTGACAATTCCCTTGAGCTTGAATGAGTGCTTGGAATAGTTGAGAGCATAATGCTCTCACATATTCATAACAGCCCATTAGTTGCTCACGGAGGGTTTCCATGTCAAATTTTTGGCCTCATAGAGTTATGGTTGACCTTCGGGCTTAATTTCTGATAAGTGTAAACCATCCTAATGTACTCCTTGGCCAAGAGATATTGAAATGGAATCCTCTTAGGGGTTCCAACAATCGGATCTTTGAATGCTTGCATAGTTATTTTACTCCTGCAAACTTCCTCTCTATGATAGAGATGGATGGTTAGCTCCCGATACTTGTACAAATGAATTTTCAGGTTAGGTAATTGAATCTTCATTTGTATGCACGGGGAAGAACAGGACCAAAGATGCATTGGGTCCAGTTCCAAGTGTATTCGTGAACAATGTATGATTCATTGACAAGAGTGGGCTTTATGGATAAATCAATTTGCACATTTTCTAAAGCTCTTACTCATAGCAATGCAAATGATACACTATATGGATCCCTTCACCTTGTAAATTTTCTAACCATCATAGTTTTTTTACAAGAGCAAATGTTATCATTTACATCATGGCAAACAAGACTCTCAATTTTATCCTCCTGAACATTTTTCATTTATTGCCTAGTAATTTGAATTTTAGTGATCCATGCATTAATGAGTTTCAAATAAAAATTATGGACATCACTATTCCTAGGTAGATACATACCAATTCAACCATTAAGTAATTCCATAAGCATTACCTAGGCAGAAAGTGTCTAAGTCAATTTTAGCAATGCTTATGAAATTCTAGGTACTTGTTTAAATTTATTCCCAAGTAAGGTGACATTCTTTTTTGAAGAATAAAAAAGATTAATGTCAACACTTACTCTCGTGAGGATGCATAAGAATTGAATGATGAGAAGGTGTAAACCTTCCTTACCAATGTAAGCAATAATCATTCAATCCTAATGCAATTCAAACGACGGAAATTTTTGAACTTGTACCTCAATTGAAGAGCAGTCTTGGTTGAAGGTCATTGTGTGAGGAACTCACGACCATGAATTTTGGTGAAGCCTTCATGTTGAATGTCAATTTCAGGTTGGAGTTGAATGGGCTTCATCTTGCTCCTCCATTGGGCCACTATCTTTAGCATTCCTCCACCATGAACTCAAAATGAGATCGATGGAGGGATATGCGCTTGATGGGGCCTTCCAACCTATTTACAAATTTTGTCTTAGCTGCACTAAAATCAAGAACAAACAAAACAACTCAAAAACGGGTTATGTTAGATCAAAAGCATGTTGTACCCTTTGCCAAATTGTTTTGCCAAACTTGAAACAACTTGTAAATCCAATGAATATTAGGGGAAATAATTTTTTGTTTGAATTAGGTAGATGAATTCATGTGGTTATGCCCAAGTTTCATATCCAAATAAATTTATTTCCTAATTCATAATTTTAGTTTTAGGAAGGATGGAAATTTTACTTTCCAACATGCAAGATTTGATGGGAAATTCAAATATGCAATTTGGAAAATCAAATATGAGATAACTACCAATTAACCTATTGGCAAGGACTCACCGAATTTTGAAAGTCCGATGAGTGGGACTTACCTCCGTCCTGTTTAGTTTCATGATTTTTTGTCCAACCCCGGAGTTGAAGATGTGGACAACTTCTCTTGCTTGCCATGCCAAATCTCCTTTAGCGTGTCATTCGGACATGTGGGCCACATGGTGGCCCGAGCCTCTCCGTCATTTTGATGAAGACTTGTTGATGTAGTGACGGCTTCTCCCTCTTGAAGATATTCTCTCATGAGCATGGTGAGGCTTGTCCTTCTTTTAGGGGTGTCACTTCGACCTTCTTGATATTCATTAAGGTCAACCCATACCTTGATCATGGATAAAAAGCTTCCTTGGTCATGATGACATGTGGACTCCACAATCAAACAAGAAATGCTTCATCCACAATGTCTTGCCCTAGGTTGCATGGGCTTGGTCGAAGGTTAGGAATCCCAACAAGTGATTGTGGGATATCTTGAATATTGAATGCTCTTTAAGTTTCTTGTCCTTGGCCAAGAGGTTCATGTAAATTTTGTCTTGATTTTTTGCATGGCCATAGACAATATACTTCAAGGTAGCCTAGTTGAACTTAAATCCCTTGAAATCCTCATAGCCTCCTTGATTACAAGGGTGATGTGGATTCACCCTTGACCTCCTTATAGGTGATAGACATTGTAGTTGTGTTTGGAAGGAAGAATCTTCATGGGTCTTTAGGGAAATGATTCCCAAAGTGTCCCATGATGACATGGATTTTCACAAATCATGTGATTATCCATGGCTTGGATCATCCAAACACTCCTCCATTGGTTTGGTCTTCATGATACTTTAGTGGAAGGTGTAGTTCCATAGCCAGCATGTCCACCTTGCTAAGTGGTGTGCATGCCAAGCTAAGGGAACTAGAGCATTCTTCAATCCACCCCTTGAGTAGAGACCATATTCTCATCCATGATGAATGACAATAGGACTCCTTCAGCTCCAGCACAAATGTAGTCATGGATTGGTGGACCAACCCATGACATGAATGTTGGATGAGGAGCCAACCATTCAACCTATGGTGGATGCAAACAAGGAAGAACTCTTGGAGCCTCCACCAAGCTTGGGAATGGATGTCTTTGGCTCCTACTGGAAGCTAAAATTCTTCTGCAAGAGGAAATGGTGTTGCCTGGCGGACATTTGTTGAGGTACGTCATGAATCATCTTGCAGTTGAGTGCTAGCGTCCTCGTTTGCCATCCCATGAAATTGGTTGGCCAACACTACCCTATTTTCACCACAAAAGGAGAAAACAAACAAGGGTAATCTTGTCTAATAACTACTAGTATCTATAGCTTAATCAGAAGTGATAGCTATCCTTCACTTCTTTTGCCTTCCCTGTCAACGGCGCTAGAAATGCTTGTTGACGTTTCTTACATCATAGATCATCGCTCGAAAGAGATGAGGTCCGCAAGCGTACGGAAATTGTAGTGTAGCATTTCACCCAATAGTGTTCCCAAGGGTATTGTATTTATCCCAAAGGAAGGCAATGGAGTATAGTAAACACTGCTCTTATGATCAAGTTATGGGATACTAATCAATTATCAAGACAGGGGTAAGTTGACAATATATGGGTAGTGTGACACACACATAAGCAATCTATTCTAAGGGGTAAATGAGTCCTAATGGAGGTTAGACTAAGAGTTGGGGAGTTGCTCCTACAATGCTTCTAATATACATATATGTAGCCTAGGTTAGGTACTAATGATCATGTCAATGATGAATACTTATGCTAAGTTGTTCAACACATCAGGCATGGGTTTACCCCTAGCAACACTAGGTGACTCTCGCCAAGAGCATGTCGCATAACCGAACATGGAGGATTACAAAGGACAGATAGGGATGTCAACACCTACTGCCTACCTCTTCAATCTGTGGGTCTATGAGACATTCAATGCTACTTTCTATCCTAGCACCATGCTAGCATATTAAGTAATTACCTTAAGAGCCCGGGCACAAGCCACCCTAAGTAAATGACTAAATCATCGTTGAACCAATGTTGATACATAGCACAAGTGATCCATATTAACATGATCATATCATAAATAATTAGACTATAGTGGGGGTTTGCAGTGTTTATGATGATAGATCAAGAGTGATATGGCATAATCATAAAGTCTACTCCTACCACAAACATGGAATCCACAATCAAACAAGAAACGCTTCATCCAAGTATATCAATAAAAGAAGACTAAAGATAATATCTTTATTTATGCATAAAGTCACAAATATAAGAGAAGATACATGAGCCATACCTTTCCCAAATTGGACTTGGGACTAGAGGCTCTCCTCTCTGTAGCCTAACTCCACTAAGGACTAAGAGAACTAGTGTATACAATAGAATGATACTCAAGTGGTGTGTGTTGAAGTGAGGGGTGAGGGGTCCTATTTATAGCTTGGAGAAGGGTCGGTTCCCGCCACCAAAAGCGTGCGAATCAGTCACCACTGACTTCTTCAAGTCGGGAGGAGCCAACACGTGGCGTTTGACCGCGTTTGGTGCCAGGACCTAGTCGGCCAACTAGAGGGATCGGCCGACCTGGTCCTGGCTCCAAACGGCCAGTTCTTCCTCCAGTTGACTGACAGGTGGGTCCCATTCATGATATGGGTGCTACACCGTTGGATGGCCTCGGATTCTTCTGTTTGTGGGCCACTTTATCCATGTGGTGTCACATGGCGATGCCTGAATCGCTGGGATGGTATTTTATAGGATCCATCCCCTTGTTTCACTTCAATTCTATATAAAATGCCTACATGCACCAATTTCTCCAAGTACAAGTGGAAATAGGTTAAACAGAAAGGTGATGTGTGCAAGAAATGATATTTTCTTCACATAGTTGAGTTATATTGACGGGTAAAATTGGTATATAATAACCGTCAGTCTTCAAGGAACGCCCGGTTTAGGATGGTTGGAGTGTCGCTTGATGTTGTGGCTCCTTCTGTGGTCATGGCGGGCAGTGCGATGATTCTGAAGTCAACTGACGCTGAGATGACCTCGGAGCCAGTAGCCGGAGATACCACGGTTGCGTTGGACCATGTAGAAGAAGTTGCAGCAGCGCTGGAGCAAGCTACAGCATCACTGGAGCCAACTTCGAAACCATCAATGGATGTTGAAGCGGCGCTAGAGGTACCGGACGAAGTCTCAAAGGTGCCAGAGCCAGCGATCGATGTTGCGCCGGTGGCTGACACCGCGATGGTGCCGGAGCCAACGGCCGCTGCACTAGAGCATGTGATCGACACCGTGCTGGAGCTACCAGCAGACACCATGATGGCGCTTGAGCTTTAGCTTGGAGAATCAGCTGTTGGTGCTTCAACATCGGCGCCAGGGGAAGATGCTCTCTCGGAGCTTAGCGTAGCTGATGAAGACTTTTTGGGGTCTATGCTTGTTCCACGGACCCCAACGTTTGTCCCAGAGGCTATGGGAGCTCCGGCGGATCTGCAGGAAGGTCTAGAGCCGATCCCCCTATCACTCTCTATTGAGAATGCTTGCTCAAGCCTTCACCCAGTTCAACTCAGCTTCGACTACAAGCGAAGTACTCTAGAAGCATAACGGTAAACTCTACGGTGGTGGTGGAAGCTTCTCAACTTCAAGACTAAGTTGACTCAGACCCACCTAGCCGACTTGAGGGACCTGCTTGCAGTTGAGAAGACACGGATGAAGCGGATGGACGAGCTGCTAGATGACAAGCAGGTTGCCATAGAAGCTTTGAGTGATAAGACTCGCGAAATCTATGATAAGGCAACAAAAACCAACAATTTGGCGGATGCTCGCTTTGAGAGCCAATACAAGCTAAGGGATGAGCTCCTCAAGCATTAGGAGGTTGTTGACAATATGGAGCAAGATCTCCAGAAGTGAGATATCGAGATCTCTAAAAGTTGGAGCGCGATGAGCAGGACTTGGCTGACCGCGTTGAGAAGTTCAAGTCCCAGTGCGAGCAAGAAAAGCACCAAGTGTGGCTGGATGGAGAAGGAGTCTTCATACGGGATCTTGCTGTCTCCACGAGAGAAAACAAGGTGAAGGCAGAGGAAAAGAACCTGGCAGCAAAGAAAGACCACCTGAACCTTCGCGAGAAACAAATTGCAGACCAAGAAAGGTTGCTAGCTAAGCAAATGCATAGCACGCCAAGGAGGTCGAGCGATTCTTGAAGGAAGGTTTCGCGGAGCTAACATCCACTAGGAGGTCTCTGGAGCAGCTCTGGACCACGCGGAAAGTCGAAGCCCAACAGATCTGGGACTTCCTTGGGCATGCAGAGAATGGACTGGTGTCTTTGGGCTTGAGTCCGGTTCGACCAGCTGACCCGGTGCCAAAAGTGGGGCAAGCCTTGACAGCCCTAAACTCAGAAGAAGACAAGATGGAAGCGCTGGAAGGCATCGTCATAGATCAGCTTGAGACTGAGGAGAAAACCTGGCCAAGTCAGTCACAGAGTATGTGATGACTTGTTTCTGCAGTCGGGACCCCTCAATGTCGCTAGCTCTAGTGCTTGAAGGACCTGTCGCGCAGACGGAGGAGGCTGCCAAGGCAAGCGTACAAGAAGCCACCCAGAAGATCGCCGCGTGGTTCCACCTCAACTCCAGCTAGTAGCTAGGACCTCTTTTTCCTTTTGTACCTTCAGCATGTAATGCTTGAAATTTGAATGAATTAAATTCTCTCAGACTTTATTTTTTGTCTTGATTGTTGTCATTGTCATAATCTTGTTGTCCCTTGGTAGATGTGCTCAATTGATTGAGGGTATATACCATCTGGAGATTGGAAATGTCTTGACTTATTTTTGTTAGCTCTGAGCTCCGAGTTTGGCCTCCGAGAGCTTCGAGAACCCTTGTCAATGTATGGAATGTCAACGGCGGGCCCCCTGGGAGGTGCTGAGCTAGGTACTT
This sequence comes from Tuctoria greenei, assembly GCA_036927565.1. NCBI lineage: Eukaryota > Viridiplantae > Streptophyta > Magnoliopsida > Poales > Poaceae > Tuctoria > Tuctoria greenei. The sequence goes on along the minus strand of JAYESD010000002.1, from coordinate 242,804,027 downwards.
CGACGGCGCCCACCATCAACATGTGAAACATCGATGGCGGGCCCCCTGGGTGGTGCCGGAACTAGATGCTCCAGTGGCGCCCATCATCAACATTTGAAACGTCGACGTCGAGCCCCCTGGGTGGTGCTAGAGCTAGATACTATTGTGGCGCCTATCATCAACGTGCAAAACGTAAACGCCGGGCCTCTTAGGTGGTGCTGGAGCTAGATGCTCCGGTGGCGCCCATCATCAATGTGCAAAACGTCAATGCCAGGCGCCCTAGGTGGTGCCGGAGCTAGATGCTCCGGTGGCGCCTGTCATCAACATGCGACACGTCTACATCGGGCCCACTTGGTGGTGTCGGAGGTAGATGCTCCGGTGGCACCCATCATCAACGTGCGAAACGTGGATGTCGGGCCCCCTGGGGACGTTAGAACTCTTAGAACGAGCGTGAAAATCATTTTTCTTGCACATGAGAGACAAGAAAAGTAGTAAAACTGCTTCTTCTTGCCTATAGTTTAGTTGTGGCTTACTATCTTCCTTGAATTTTGGGTCCTAATCAATTCAACATGATAATACATAGTATATTAGTTGAACTTTCATAGGTTTGTGTGCTTCCTGGACTCGCCTTACTTTGACGCAACACCAGAATAGGTGGAATGACGTACGTAGGGTGCTGGACTAGGCTAAGTCTATAGCCGAATCTGGATCTATCATTGGCATTGGTTTTTAGGCGAGTAGGTCATTCAGCGAACATTAAATTCCAAAAAAGACTACCAATAATACTTGAATATGTATCACATGAATTCTTAGAAACCAATTTTCAAGAGGATTGCACAGCTTCACTATTTGCAAGAAGGTAAATAGGAAATTAAATAAGAGCATGCGCAATGTAAATACACGTAGAGTCTGTTTTCATGTAATTGTATTTCATAATATGTTCGGATAACAGGGGAGGCAAGGACACACTTAAATTACAAGACCAAGTTATGTGTGCTATACATATTGGACCATCCCAACTCTGTTCATAGACACTATGAAATACTTTATATAATAACAGACTCACCTCCATGCTAAGTGTAGAACTTATGGAGGTGCTCTATGTTCCTGGGGTTGGGGAGTGGTATCCCATCCTCTGTTGCCAAGCGAACGCATCCGGGGCGAGAAACTTTGATGACTCAAAAGGGACTCGCTCAGCTGGGGGGGATTTTGTTCTCTCCTTCTTGAGAGAGTATTTGTTGCAACACCAGATCGCTTTCTTCAAGTTGTCGATTGCGTGCATGCCTCTGATTATAGTGTTGGAGCGCTTGGTGGTATCACACATTTTTGATAGCTGCTTGGCACCTTGCCTCATCGACGAGGTCCAGGTCATCGCGCTGGAGCTGATCCTGCGTAGCTTCTTCGTAGGTTCAGACTTTGAGAGAACCAATGGCGATCTCTGAAGGAAGGACTGCTTCGGCTTCGTACACCAGGAAGAACGGTGTCTCTCCAGTAGCCCGATTAGGTGTTGTCCAGCTTGCCCACAGTGCGGATGGAAGCTCCTAAATCCAGTAGGCACTATGCTTTTTCAAGCGTTCGTAGGTGCGGGTCTTGAGTCCCTTGAGAATCTCAGCATTTTCTCTCTCAACCTAGCCATTACTTGTTGGGTGAGCTACTAATGCATAGATGATGTTGATGCTGAGGTCTTCGCAATACTCTTGGAAGGTTGCACTTGTGAGTTGGGTCCTGTTGTTAGAGATAACTCTGTTCGGGACTCCAATCTGCAGACAATGGAATTCAAGAACTTGATTGTTGACTACTTGTTGATTGTCACAACGGGAGCTACTTTGGGCCACTTTTTGAACTTGTCAATGGCGACGTATAAGAACCAGTACCCTCAGACGGCTTTTGTGAAAGGTCCCAAACTATCCATGCCCCCACACAGCGAATGGCCATGAGGGAGGAATCATCTGTAGTGATTGTGCCAGTGTGTGGATATGCTCTGCATGAAACTGGCATGCTTCGCATCTCTTGAGCAGGTCGACTGCATCCTGGAGAGCTATAGGTCAGTAAAAACCATGCCGAAAGGCCTTACCGACCATCGTGTGGGATGATGTGTGATTCCCACACTAGCCTCCATGGATCTCTGCGAGGAGCTCGCAGCCTTATTCCCAGGAAATGCACCACAATAGGATTCCATTGGTGCCACATCGGTAGAGATCCACTTCTACCAACGTGTATCATTTAGCCATCCGAACAATCTGTTCAGTAGATGCACCGTCTTATGGAAGGATGTTGTCCTTTAAGTATCCCCGAACCTCCGAGGTCCATGCATCAGGACTAACTTGAGCTTTTGTATCTTGCGCGCCTGGTTGCTCGGAGCTTCCTGTGATGCCAACGATCCTTGGTGGATTCCATGGTAACAGGGCCACCGAGACCGCCAACTTCGAGGTGTTGGTCTTGCCCCCATCACTCAATTTGGCACGCTGAGTGGCAGGTGTTGGTAATCTCCTGACAAAAACTCCATCAGGTGTCGGAGCTGGTAGAAGCCTTTTTTGAGAGGTCATTAGCTTTAGCGTTGTTGAGATGTTGGACATGGCATAGGTCCAGGACCTGGAAACCTTTCTGCAACTTCTGGACTTCAAGAAGATATGCTGCTAGCTGAGGGTTATTGCAACTGCATTCATCTTTGAATTTTTTGATGATGAGTTGTGAATCCCCCTCTACCAGCGGCTGTTGGACGCCGAATGATGTGTCGTCTTCAGTCCGAAGATGAGAGCTTCATATTATGGCATGTTATTCATCCCCTTGAAGTCAAGACGGACCATGTATTTGACTTGCTCCTCGGTCCATGCGAGGAGCAAGATTCCAGCTCCGGCCCCCTGCTTCTGCATGGAGCTGTCGAAATAGAGAGTCCAGTGAGGCTCCGTGAAGATCGGGATCTTTGGTTCTAGCTTCTCTTCATTAGGGCCCTTCGGACCTAATGAAGATAGAGTCCACTCGACCACGAAGTCAGCTAGTTCCTCACTCATGATGGCATGTCAAGGCAGGAATTCTAGATCGAATTCTGCCAGCTCCACAGCCCACTTGGTGATGTTTCCTGTTGAGTTCCTATTATGCAGGATAGCTCACAGTGGATAAGAAGTTACCACTGATATCTTGTCAGCTTGGAAGTAGTGATGGAGCTTTCTTGAGGCAACAAGAACTGCGTACAGCAGCTTATGCACATCAAGATATCAAGTCTTGGTGTCGTGGAGGACCTTGCTGATGAAGTAGACAGGCCGTTGGATAGTCTGGACCCTTCCGGAAGGGTTTGGTCCATCCTCTCCATCAACGCGGACACTCCCGAAGGGGTCTGGATCTCCTTCTTGAGCTGTCGGGACCCCCCCGGAGGGGTCCGGCGCATTGTGTTGTAGAGGTTGGTCCACAGGCACCTGGCCTATAGGACCCGTGCCTGAGGGCTGGACCCAGACTCGCCTTGATGGTTGTCTCCTACAGATGGCTCCGGACCCTCCCAGAGGGGTCCGAGCCTCTATGTAGAGGAGCATGGATATGTGTCTGGTCTCTCAGTGACTAGGACCATGCTGACAACTTCCATAGTTGCAGCAATGTAAAGCAGGAGAGCTCACCAGGTTCCGGAGCTACCATGATGGCCAGTGTAGTGAGGAACTGCTTAAGATCCTGGAACAACTTGTGTGCTTCTTCGGAACAACTTGTGTGCTTCTTCGGAACAGTGGAAAGGTTCGGACTTCCTCAGAAGCTTGAAGAAGGGAAGTGCTCATTCAGGCAGCCTAGAGATGAACCGGTTGAGTGAGGCAAGACACCCCGTGAGCTTCGGGACATCTTTGATGCGGGTAGGAGGCCGCATCGCTTTGATAGCTTTTATCTTGGTCGGGTTTTCTTCTATCCCTCGGTGAGTCACCAGGAATCCGAGAAGCTTTTCAGAGGAGACCCCGAAGATGCACTTGTCAGGGTTCATCTTTGTGCACGTCAGGCGCAGCTTGTCAAAGACGGAAAAGAGATTGTCTGCTCTTGACCTTCACGACGATGTCATCGACGTAAACTTCCAATAGGTCCTGAATAAGCTCCCCAAAAGTTTTGTGCATAGCTCGCACAAAAGTTGAGAGGGCATTCTTAAGGCCGTAAGGAATTGCAACGTAGCAGTACAGACCATCTACTATAATGAACGTGGTGTGCTCCTCATCTTCCTTAGACATTGGTATTTGATGAAAACCAAAGTATGCATCTAGGAAGCAAAGTAGCTCACAGCCAAAAGTAGAATCCACTAGTTGATCTATTCTTGGTAGTGGAAAAGTGTCTTTAGGGCATGCCTTATTCAAAGTGGTGTAGTCGATGCACATCTGAAGCTTCCAGCCGGCCTTGGGTATGACGACTGGGTTTGCGAGCCACTGTGGATGATGTACTTTCTGGATGAATCCAACATCGAGCAGCTTCTTGGATGAAGTTATGCCGCTCAATAAATTGCTTCCGGGGCTTCTGTTGTATAGTCCGTGCATCTGGGTAGATCTTCAAATGGTGCTTGATCACCTCCCTGGGGATCCAAGACATTTGTGACGGTTTCCATGCAAACACGTTGACATTTGCCCGGATGAAAGTGACGAGTGTGAGTTCCTATTTGTCACCAAGACCTCTTGCAATCCGAGTGGTCTGAGCGGCATCAGAACCAACTCAGAACATCGGTGTTGAGCCGCACTAGCGCGAACTCAGAGGTTGTTCAGCAGTTTGCTCCTTGCTGGATTCAGCTTCTTGCGCAACTGCGAGCGCATGAACCTTCTCCAACGCAGTAACTCAAGTAGTATGATCCCCTCGGATCTGGAGGACACCTAACGGAGTTGGCATTGTCAACACCAGGTAGCCGTAGTGGGCCACCGCCATGAACTGATACAAAGATGGTCTGCCTAAGATGGCATTGAAGGAAGGGTTGATGTGCGCCACATCAAAGACCAGCTTCTCCGATAGGTAGTTCTCTGGTGTCCCAAATGTAACCAGGAGAGAGATGGAACCAAGTGGAGTAATGTCTTCTGGACCCACCCCGGAGAATGGATGCGAGGGCTTAAGGTCCGAGATGGGGATTTGCAGCTTCATGAAGGCGGCGAAGCTGATAAGGTTGAGGACAACTCCACCATCAACCAAGACATGGAAAAGCTAGATGTTCTTAACAGTCGCGGAGACCATCAATAGTAGTTGCCCAGCTCTAACCATGTTCTTTAGGCAGTCAGAGGCGCCAAAAGTGATGGGAGTGTCCATCCACTTCCGATAAGGCTCCGCCTTGATGGTGGGAGTTGCAGCAGCTATCTCCCGATGCAAAGTTTTCACTATGCACCGAGAGATAATATGACAGGACCCTCCATACATCATATGGAGAGTCATCTGATGCTCATTGTCAGAGCTGGTGTCAGAGTCGCCGACGTTGTTGTAGACTACCTTTAACACCTTTTTGGCATCTTGGAAGCCTAGCTCCTGCTCTAACGGAGCTTTGTCGACTTTCTGTTTGCCTTCCCGCTGGTGAAAAAGCATGTCATCTCGACACTTATGTTGGGCGTGCTCAGTAAGCCTCTTGATATCATGACAGTCTTCAAGGTTGTGGCTCATAGATTTGAGGATCGTACACCACATCTTATCTCCATCTTCAGATAATAGTCGAGGTCACTTGTCAGGGTGTGACCCCCAGCCACCTGGTGCTGCCACAACAACAGCAGTAGGTGTGCTGGTAAGTGGCTTGTTCTTGCCACTCGACGTCTTGTTCTTCTTTTTGCCACTGCCATGGGCTATAGCTCCGGCCTTGAAGGCAGATCGCGCTCCTGCCTCCGTAGCTGTCTTGGAGTGCATCTCACGGCTCTCAGCAGCCCTGGCGCATTTATCAGCCAGGCTAAAGAGTTATGTAACATTGCGACATTTTTTGTAGCCAGCTTCTCCAACATCTTCTTGTCTCGAACACCTTGTTGGAATGCAACAACCACAGAGGCGTTGGAGATAGAAGGAATGATGTTTCGTACCTGGGAGAACCGCTATATGAAGGAACGCAATATTTCTCCCAGCTTCAGATGTACGGTGACGATGTCTAGTTCGGTGCCAGGTCGAGTGTAGGAACTACCAAAGTTGGCGTTGAACTGGCAGCATAATTCTCCCAATTGTAGATGGAGTCAGAGGTAGGCTCATGAACCAAGACCTAACAGTCCTGATCAAAGCCACTGGCAAGCAATTGGCCATGATGGCATCATTCCCTCCTGCAGCAAGGATAGCGGTGGAGTATATTTGTAGAAACACGACGGGGTTGACAATCCCATCGTACCTCTCTGGCAGATGAGGCCGTAACTTGGGTGGCCACTCCACCATGCGGAGGTGTGATGCAAGTGTTGCACAACCACCACCTGCCCCTACAGGGGAAGACTCCTCTAGGATTCATCGTCTCTCGTGGTTACGCTCGATGGCGACACGACCATCTTGCTCCGCGTAGCAGCGGCTAAGCTTCGCCCTGAGGTCTCCCTCGAGAGTTTGGACACTGTATGTGTAAGGCGAGCGATCGAAGGAGTGTGGGATGTCACGTGATGCGACAACGCATGTTCCCTCTGTGACGGCCTAGGTCCAAGTCATCCTGACAAGGTCCTGTTGCGGGTAGGTGGTGCCTGCCTGAGATCAGGCTGCGGCAAATTGTTGAGCGTTGTGGCTGCAGCAATGACCAAATGGTCAAAGTCATTGCACCACTAGTCCAGCGCTACTAGAGGTGCGTCCGGTGCAGGTGGATGCTGAAGAAGAGCCCGCGCTGCGATCAGGCATTCTCGGGGTTGCTGGTCGATTCTGTGTTTGACGCCAAGACATCATCCTGCTGTTGACCAGCAGCGGCTGCTGCTGCAGCAAGTGGTGGTCTGTTGTTTCCAGGTTATTGTCCTGGAGCTCCACCTTATAGATTAGTGGTAGGATTTCCAGCAGGACGATGAGAGGTGTCTCCAACATTGCCTCTACCAACCCGTGCATCCGGGCCAGTGGAAGCAGCAGTGGACTTCACCATTGTTGACGCTAAGATTCTTGAAAGTGACCCCTACCTGGCGCACCAAATTTCGAAGTGTGCGATCGACACTTCCCGAGGTACTACTAAGAAGTAGTCCACAGAGGTTCATATTTAGGTGGGTCGTAATCTCAAGAACTCAGGAACAGAGGTGACACAATGATTTTATGTGGTTCGGGCCGCCTGAGCGTAATACCCTACTCCACGGAGGTGTTTGAGTGTTGGATTTCTTTTAGCGAGTATGTTGGTGAGCTTGTCTAATGGATTGGATGGGCTTGAGTTCTACCGTGCAACATAGTTCTTTTATATGCCAAGGACTGGCTGTTACAGTATGGCGTGGCCCGACAAGTGGCCCCAGCGATATTCGCTATGCCATACACGATCTAAGTGTATAATGGCGGTTTATTAGTGTGATAATGTGCCTTGATGGCAACGTTACTAGGCTTGATGGTCCTCTGATTGTGCGTCATTAATGCAAAATTAATGACGTGTTAACCAGGTCTTGTAACGACTGATTGATTACCTTTGAATGTCTGTGTTGTTGATGATCCTAGAGTTCTTCCCGTTGGAGATGTAGATCCGGACACGTGACACATGGCAGCACTGGAGCTTCCCTTAGCAGGGAGGCAGGTCCAATGCTACTGGACACGTGGTAGCGCCTGCCCATAGGAGACAGGCAGGTCCAGTGCCACGGGAGACGTGGCAGCGCTGGAGCCACCCTAAGGAGAGAGGCAGTTCCGGCACTATAGGACACGTGGCAGCACCGGAGCCACCCTAAGGAGGGAGGGAGGTCTGGCTCTGCGGGACACATGGCAGCACTTGAGTTACCTTTAGGAGGGAGGGAGACAGGTCTGGCACTGTGGGACACATGGCAATACCAGAGCCACTCTTAGGAGGGAGGCAGGTCCGGCTCTGCGGGACACGTGGCAGCACCGGAACCACCCTTAGGAGGGAGGCAGGTCCAGCACTGCAGGACATGTGGCAGTACCAGAGCCACCCTTAGGAGGGAGGCAGGTCCGGCACTACGGGACACGTGTTGGCCTCCGGAGGTCTTGTTTCCTGGAAAGTGGTACTCAGCGCTACTCTTTCTGATATGAAGGCGTACCTGGTCCACAGGGTACCGATAGCCGACAAGGACGAACCCCTCTGCCTCACCGTCGCCGCGGTGCTACAGCCACATTTTCCTTCCCCTTTCAAAGGCAAAAAGGTGCGCAAACCAATCTGGTACTTCCCGTCAAAGTCTCGCCACCTTTCGTCAAGTATACCTCATGTATTTGTCATTTCCCCGACGACCTGCTTCATAGAAAAGTGGCTAGGTCTTCATTTAATTCTTTGTACACCGGCGGAAATAGCTCAATCCTGTTAGCAATTAGGTTGGAGACTTTCCCATGAAGCAGCTCGAACAAAAAGATTAGGGAATAGTGGTTTAACGCGGTCAGACGATGAGTTTTCCTCTCCACCGTGAAAAACCTACAGTGTCGTCGTCCAGCATGAAGCTCTGGCCTTTTTTGCGCCAACTGGGTCCTGTCACATGTTCTACGGGTGGTGCTGGTGCTGTGCGACACTTTACCACAGTGTTTGCTACCTTCTCGGGTGGGAGCCATGTCGCAGATGTGCCGCCGTCCGCCGCCACTGTCGCGAGTTGATTTCTGACCATCGCCACGGGAAGACGACCACATCATCATGTTGCGCAAGAAAATTCGTACACAGACGGCAAAGGATGAGTGCGGAGGAGCCCTGCATCAATGGGCGGCAAAAGCGCTCGCCGGCGTTCCCAGGTGGAAGAAAGGCTGGCATGACCTACCTGTCGGTGTGTAACTGTGAGGCCAGGAATCTGGTGTGGAGGGTGATCCGGTGTGGTGGCATGATTTAACTCAATGGCCCCAAGTGTGGCCCCATCATGGTTGGCTCATTTCAAATGAGTGGGCCCAGTTTGAGATAATTCAAACTTTCTTATTTAGAAATAGTTCCAGAATGCCAGAAAACAACAAAATTCAATATGTCCTTTTAGAATTGCTCAAAAATTCCGAAATAAATTCTGATAGACTCCACATGACACATACCTTGCAAGGACGCAATTTGTTTGACATGAAAGTCCCAGCATTTTTATAATTAATTCCTTTGAGCTAATTGCTTGTGAAATTAATTAATCATGTTTTGATAATTGGAAAATTCCAAATTTCGGTCCTAATCCTCATTTCAATGTCCTTGATATCCAGCAAAAATTTCAAGTTCATTTTACTTTAATTGCTGGGTCAAACATTGTTTCAAACCTCTATGTCCATTGAAAATTCAAAAATCAACCTCAACAATTTAGGAATTTCTCCCCAACTTGTAAAATCTATATCTTCCTGTAGAAAGCTTAGAAAATTTTCAAACCAATTTTGTTAGAACTAGTGAGACGAACCCTACCTAGAACACTCACTGTTGCCCATGTCAAAGCTCCATATTTTGAATGACAATTCAGAGAAACCAAATCCTTGTTGGATGTAGAAAGCTTAAAAAATGTGAAACCAATTTTGTTAGAACTAGTGAGACGAACCCTAACTAGAACACTCAATGTTGCCCATGTCAAAGCTCCATATTTTGAATGAAAATTTAGAGAAACCAAATCCTTGTTGGAATTTTAGAGACAACAATCTTCCATGAATAAATCCAATTCTTGGCCCAAATTCTATTATTAGTACCTAATCTCCACTATAAAATCAAAAAGTCAATTAAGTCATCTAGTACTTGATACTGTGTTTAGAAGCTTGATTCATATAGTTTTAATGTCACTCATCTACATATATGTTTGCATATCGTATAGTGACTGAGATCGAGGGGGCACTGGAGGCCTTGGACAACATTCAACCTGAAGCTAACCTTGACTTTGTCTCACAACCAGGCAAGCCTCAGTTTGCATTTAAGAACTATTTCAACATTTTGCTTTGTATCACTATTACGTCTATAGTTTGAATTGTATTACATCTAAGGTGATTGAATACTCCAAATGCGTCACCCACAATCCCGTGGACTATTTGGGTAGGTTGGTAGCTCAACGTTTCAAATCACCATGCTAATGCATTAGGGAATCCGTAGAAGTCTATTAGTTGGAATCTACTCGCGAGATAGCTATACCGTCACACGGGATTGGTTTATTTGAGAATGACATATGAATATGAATCTGAGACCAGGCAGCACGATAGGGAGCAGCGAGATGTGGTCTCACATGCATAGCTCTGCCTATGTCTATTGAGGACTGATCCGTGTGAGGCCCCGCTGAGTAAGTTTGAGCTGGATATATGGACCCCAGTAAACCGATGTAACTTGTTAACCTGGACGTCGACATACCGTTTTATAGGAGCGGGTTGACGGTAGCGAGGTGTAAATCTTCCAGTGGGCGACGACGTTACTGTTTGCTCTGCGCGGGGAACTCCTACCCGTCAAAGGATCGGCTCAGCATTTGGGTGTCTTGTGAAAGGTTGCCACATATGGCAAAGTATTGAAGTATGACTCGCTCCACTTCCGAAAGCGCGTATGTGTTGTGTTGTCCGGATGTCTACTGATTGCAATCACATTCCTTTGTGGTTATTTGAGTACCGCTTGTTCACTGTGTCGAGTATCGCTTGTTCACTATGTCGTAGTAAATTGAGTGTGTAGTGGTTTTTACATAATCGACAGCAACTTCAGTTATTTCCTTCATAGTTATACATATAACAACTTCATTGAGTGTGTAGTGGTTTCTACATAATCGTTTCCATACAAGTTGCTATAGATATGGTACATAGTAACTTTTATAGTAACAACTTATACTGCATATCTTGTAGCAACATTTGTATATAAGCTGTCGATAGAACTTTGAGTAACTACTTTGATAGCAACCTATGTTTTATATCATATAATAACTTCAGCTAGTGTGTATAGAGCATTTACATGTCATGTAAACAAGTTGTTACATGAATATATACTAATATTACTACACTGCCCCTATATAAATTGCTATTAGATCCTATGCATATAAATTTTGATAATAGCAGCTTTTATTGTATATATTTGATAGTGACTTTTATGTGTGACATTATGAAGGGTAGCAGCTTATGTAATATGATGGTAAAAACTTAAAAATTACCATGACACTCAAATCTGATAGTGATTTACTCCCTCCTCATTCGAAATATTTGTCTACTCACTCCTCATTCAAAATATTTTTCACGGTTCGTTTAAGTAGCTAATATATGAGTAATAACTTTATATATACAGACAATGTAGCAAATTTAACCCGTACAATATTTTTATATCAATTTTTTATATGTATAATATCAAGTTTTGTTATAAAGATATTTTTTCAAAATTTAAGCAAATACAATCTAGTTTTGTTTGTCTAGATGTTCAAACGGGTTGTAACAATGGGTTGACCTGAAGCATCGCCCAAGCTCAATTGGTGCTCGGGCGGGCACGACCCAAGGTGACGTGGTGTTCTTGGCTTGGAGGTTCGGGTTTTTTATTCATAGCTAGACAATAAATTTGAGCTGATGCGTAGGATGTGTTTGGTTTGAAGTCAAAGTTGGATTGGATTGGATCATCCATGTTTTTCTGTACTGGATCATCCAAGTTGATGTTTGGTTGGATGGACTGGACGATCCAATTTTTTGTTTGGTAGGTTGGATGAAACTTGGATGGATTGAATCATCTAAGTTGATAATTTCACATAATACTAAATATTTATATACTAATTATCATATTACTAGTAAATATTAATGTTAATATCATAATTATAATTATTAATCAACAACAAATAAGTTAATTATCCCTAATTATGTTAATAAGAGCATACTTAAACAAGATGGATGAACTCATCCAACCAAAATCTCCGGATCACGTCATCGAGCATGTGGAAGGAATATTCCTCGAAGCTGGATGACTCTGTCCATCTGACCGTCAAACAAACACGTGACTGAATCATCCAATTCAAGTCAATCCAATCCAATCCAGCCTACCAAACGCAACCTAAGTTCATGGCCTTCAATCCTTCAAGTTACTACTTTGAAACCACTCCTCTCTCTCTCCACCTATTTAGGTCATTTTTGTACTACCGAGGAATAACGAAAAGACGTAGTGCTAGTCAGCCGAATGTTCGGCACGATCTGATTAAATATAACCTGGCACGCCACGGTCCAACTTCTTTCTCGGGCCATGCCAGTGCTAAAAATTTCGGTCAGGGCATGAACGGGCCTAGATAGCGCCAAGGTAGAGGGGTCCCGTGGTGCCTCCAATGCATGTTGGGTCACGAGTTAATGGCGTCCTAATTAGAACAAGTTTTATACAAGAGGAAGTTGTTACCTCTAAATCAGAAAAATAATATGAAAGGCGAATAATAGGGGTAACTAGTAATATTAGTTAGATGTTATTTCTATTATAACACCCAAATATTTAATGTTTTGATAAATAACGATGAATTAGTCTCCAAGTTGACCCTAACTCCTCATTTGATGTGACAGGTCACAAGCGGCTGCTTAGTTCTCTTTTGTCATCTACCTAAAACTATGCCGGCACGGTAGCCTTAAAAGGGTAAGAAAGCAACCCGACGGCCAACGCAGTGACAATTCAACTAGTTAATTCGCTCGAGGGTGGAGGGCGGCTCGCGGGGGAGACGGCAGCACCGCTGGGATTAAAAACCTATTTGCTTGGTTTCAAACATTGCCACACCTAAGTTTACTCAAGTTGGATTTACCACTAACAAATTATTAACCCAGACAATTAATTAAAAAATGAAAGTATGGCGTGTAAGCTAGAAGGCTAAAGGAAACGTGTTTGGCGCACTTAGACATTCAACCAAAGTTTACTAATCTAAGTTTGATAATGTTAAACAGGCCCTTTGGACCAGCTACTAGCAGGTCAAGTCCGGTCCTAAATTGTACTATTGCATACTTGGATCAAAGACCACACTTTGCCTTGTACTAATAGTAAGTGACATGGAAATGTTCAATGTGATTTTTTTACGGTAGCTTCAAAGGGGATTCATATAAAAAAAGAAGGTACTTCGCCTGTGGAATTCAGCCAACAAAATATTGGAATACTCAAAATATTACTGCTCTTGCTGATGGTTACAAATGCATACACAAGACAATAGAAACATCTAGTGGCCTCCATCTGGAAGACCGATTCCGTCGTCCATCGCTTTATTTTCACAGGACCTCGCAACTGACTCGAACAGCTTCTCGATCTCTGGGGCGCACCGTGTAAAGGACCGACCCCAGAAACTGTAGCGTGGGTTCTGCAAAAAAGGACTCATGTTTCAAAAATCACTAATGGGAAAAAGTTTTGGGGTCTGACATAGCATTACCTTTATCAGCTCAATGAAAGTAATCAGTAATCCCCAAGGATGTGGGCGGTTGACAATTAGTCTTTCTAAAAGAACCCTTGTTATCTGCTCCTGAATAATTTCCTGTGAATCAAACACATCCATCCTCAAGAAGAGATCATGTGAATACAAATGATAATGACATACCTAGTAGAAACACAAGCAGGATCAATTACCTGGGTTGCCTCTGCAAACAAGTACAGAATGATGAAAGAAAAGTAGTGGGTATGGCTGTTTGGAAAGCGCAGCTGGTTGGCAATTGCATTGAGGATAAGGTAGCGACCCTCTGTGTCCATAGTCATTATAACATTTCTGAAAAACTCTAGCAGTTCCAATCTGGAACATATCCAGTTGAGAACTTCGGTTAATTTGCACTGATGCTGGCGCATTTGCCTTGTTCTGCTGCAATTGTTGCACAGCCTGCATATTTTAATACCAACTTAATGTCTTGAAATTTGCAAGTGGATAGCAAATTAATAAAATAATAAACAAGTATAAATTAGGCACGTGATGACTCAAACTGCAGACATAGGATCGTTATTCTAATTCAAAGGAAATATGCGCCTAGACTGTATAATATTGTCATTTTCAAAGGAACATGCCATATACATAAAAGAAACCATCATAATATTGTAAAAAGCACGGTTTGATGGTATCGGGTAAAAAGCGTATGAATGGAAATTAATCAATTAATTTAAAGAACCTTAACAAAATATTCCGTTCTTTTTACATTGGTTAGCTCAAATTTGAGGTGACCAACGTCCAAAATTCAGAGGGAAAGTATAGTACAGAAGAAACATGATGAGCAGACGAAGGATTCCATAACTAACCTGCATGCCAACATAGAGGACAAGCGAATTTACTAGAGGAACATTGTAACGAGTCCCAGCAACATTTGCTTCATTTTCAGGCAGCAATAACTTCTGCTTTAGATCAGCCAAAAAGAGGGATCCATCTGGTCTCTGCAGAGGCAAATGAAAACATATATTACTGTAACATCCATGCATTTGGGATATACCAAAAATATATATTTTCTGGAAGCTACTAGGACTGCGTCCACTTGAGTTAGAACTACAATATTTTTTACATTGGGATTGCACACCAGATGCAGAGGCATTATTAGTGCATAAATAAATTGTCAGTCACCTTGAGATATTCATCGACTTGAGTCTTCATTTGCTTTGACTTCAAAGCACCATCGATATCAGTCATGATTCGTGGAGCTATCGAAATCTCAGCTAGCAAATCAATCTACATCACAAGAAACAACAGGAACTGATTATATATCCATTAATGGAACTACAATACTAGACAGGTGACAAATACCTTTAAGTTAGGCGTTGAGGGATCCGGAAGTCTCATATTGCGTAGATAAGCGCTAAGAATAACATTATGGATTTGAATGCAGCTTGGGGGTATCACATCACAGAAACTAAAGTGATAATCACAAAGAAATTCAGGGAAGTCATGCAGTAGCACAAGTAGCACTCGCAAGATCCCTTTGTACAAAAGGAGAATCTACAAAAGAAATGATAGTACAAATATCAGAATGCAGCAACCAACATACAGAGAGGTGCAACTGAAAACAAAAACCTAACGTACAGGTTCTCCAAGTTCAGCATTCCTCAAATATGGTTCCATGAATTTGAGCAGATCAATAAGTAACCTCTGGAAATATGGCCATCCTTTTTGCGAATTGCACATCAATAGCTTTGGCATGAAGCATATGTGGCTTGCCAACTCAAGCCAAGCAAAACTACATGGAGAAATATAATTAGCTATTATGTAAAAAAACAATAAGTAGCTAACAAGCAAAAGAACAGTACAGTCGTGTAGTTTACTAATTTAATAACAAGTTCTAAAAGCTACAAATATGGGTCACTTATCCTAGTATATGGGTTAGGACCTCATGATACTTGACCTTAGCTCTAATAAAACTACATTCTGTGACGCTGTAAACATTTCTTATGTTTTCAGATGATATTACTGTTATGAATATTGGATCTTCAGATCTTGTATTATTGAGGAGGCCGGAGGCTTCTATAAATAGTTGTACAAGGGTTTACAAATATGCAAATAAGTCCCTAATGCATCATCTAATATAATATTACTATTATATTCCTAACACCCCCCTCAAACTCAAGGTGCGTCAAGAACATTGAGTTTGAAGATAAAAACATGCAAAGCCACAAAGATGATCTTTTGTGTCACTAAGCACAACGTCGAAGTAGATGAAGCAGCAAAACAGGAGCCGACAAAACTGGCACGCGCAGCGGAAGACGAAGCCAGTCAAGCTCCCAAACATGCTGCGAATCACGCCGACGAGGATCAGTACCAACCAGAGATCGTCCATGAGCACTCCCAGAGTCGTAAACCATACATATATAGACGCATCCGAGGAACCCAATCAAGACTATTAGTGCAATTGAAAAGCACACCGCATAGCTAGAATTCCGACTGAAGGAGAAAGTCATCAACGACGAAGATGACCAAAACGGCAATGTGCAAACATATGCAGCGGCAGGCGACGGCGAGAGCGCAAAAGAAGTGGCGCAGACAACATTTTTTTTTTCTCTGAGGCGCAAGCGGAGCTCCCGAATCAACGATGGACCAAGATAACACAGGCAGCCAAAAGAAAGCGTCCAAAAGACGTCAATCACATCTTAAATTCGAAGAGGAGCCATCCGCCGCCGCCGTCCGTTTTTTTTTTTACTTCTGGTACACATTTGTGTACATGCAGCAAAGAGCAAGCCAACAATGAAGACTTCTTCACATGACGTGAGGCAAGGTATAACCTTGGTCAGAGCTGCCTTGATGTACGAGCCGCACAAGCAAAACAACAGAAGTCTCCACGGAAGTAGCAGAACCAAACAAGCAGAAAAGAGCAGCAGCATGGCCGGATCTGATGTGAAGCAGAAGCGTAATAGTAGATGAGGTGGCTGACGTCACTATGACGTCATGTTGACGTCATCCACACCACGTCCTCAACGAAACGCTTCCAGTACCAGTGCAGACGTCATGCGAACAGTGAACGGCGCGGCCACCATGCTGATTGGATCTGCATCAGAGAATAGATCACGTGGGCCTATGATGCTTCGTGGCTGCACCAGGGAAGAAAACACGACGGAGGTCCAGACCGGCACCCACGGCAACGGAACCGAGTCACGGCCAGAGGCTAATCACGTGCGGCAGATGCAGACGGACACGGGGACCAGGCCGCCAGAGGCAATCGCGATTGGACGGCCAAGACGCCGTCCCGCGCAGCGAGGTGCTCCGCCTGCTCGGGCGTGAGGCGCACCGCGAGGCCCGTGGCCGCGCCGCGACGGAGACGAGCTTGAGGTGGAGGCAGGCCACGCGAAGGTCCAGGTCGGCAGGCTAGAGGAGGAACCCAGCAAGCTAGGATGGCGAGGAGCGGGGCAGGCAGCAAGAGCAGTAGTTCGGCACAGGCAAACGACGGAATCCTAAAACCTAAGCTCTGATACCATGTTATGAATATTGGATCTTCAGATCTTGTATTATTGAGGAGGCTGGAAGCCTCTATAAATAGATGTACAAGAGTTTACAAATATGCAAATAAGTTCATAATACATCATCTAATATAATATTACTATTATATTCCTAACAATTACATGACCCTATGCGGCCTCATCATCCCACAATTGTTGCCAGGTGGCCTCGTTTCTCATCTCTTATTTGACATTCTGAGCAAATCAATGGCATTCTGACCGACTCTTATACCAACTCAAATTGTTACATTTGGAACTAAGATTTCATGGTACAAGGACATGCTAACCCCTCATTCTCTCAAACTAGAAATCTCAACAAGTCCTGCTCTCCTGCATCTATTTTTGTTCCGACTGTATTAGGTCCATTTGCGTCTATGTTTATTGAGCCTAACCCGTGTATATGCCCTAGAGACTACATATACCATTGACATTCCATTAATCAACTATTTCAGTCATTTTTTTCACTCTAATCTGGTATCAGATTTCAAACCCTAACCCTAGCCTCCTCTCCCTCTTCCAGCCACCACCTCAAGGACAGTGCACCGCCGTCGGCAATCCCCTCCTCAACCAAGCCACTACCCTCCTCTACTCCCAGGCCGCACCGGCAGTACCGGCTGTCGTGCCGCCTTGATACTCTTACCGCCTCCGCGTGGCGTGCCGCACCCGCTGCTCCACCCCTCCCCGCTTCCTATCAGCGCCGTCGCTGCCCTCACTGCCCAGCGCCGACTGGATCGAACTCAATCCGTGCGCCGCAAGACAGATTGAGTCCCGCGCAGCCGCTTCCGCCGGCTGGATCGAGCCCAATCCCCGTGTCTCCTACCTGGCCACGTGTGGGTGCCACTGGATCCGGCCCTTCGCCACCTGGATCCTCCGCTAATGGCTTGCAGCCTACTGACCACGTGCTTTCCTAGTCGTCTGCCGCCGTCGGCTTGACGATAGGAATTTGCGCACCCTCCAGCCCACCCGCAGCCGCTCATTGGCCACCAGCCACCATCAACCGCGATCCCTGGATCGCCCCTGTTGGACCATAGTTGAGCACCAGCAGCCCCATGCACGTGGGCCCGAAGTCTGCCTGCCTGATCCGGCCCAGCCTAGCCCAATCCGGCCCAAGCGTCGCCTCCCCTACTGTTGGATCAAGCCCTGCCCCTAGCTGCAGGGCACCGCCATCGCCTCCCACCTTGGGCGCACCGCCTTAGGCCGCCGGCGGGCCACCGCTGTAGACCGCAACTGCCTCACTAGTAGCGAGTGTCGCCTCTGCCGGTGGTCTCCTTATCCGACGCGGCCAACCCTGTTTTCAGTCCCAGCCAGCTCATGGCACCACCTTGGGCTGTCAGCGAGCAGCCACCACTGTCATCATTGGCAAGTGCCCCCGCCGGACAGACGCCTCAGGCTGCCGTCTTCGCTGACGTCAACCCACAACGACCTTGCCTGTTGGTATGGCCTTACCTACGTTGGCCATACGACCGGTCGACTGCCTAAATCACCTAAGTCGCCACCACCCCAGTCGGCGCTCCTTTCCAGCACCTTCCACACCCCTCCATATGTCGATATATTCTCCTCCCACACTCACCCTTCCCATCCCTATGGTCGTCGGAAATGATTTTGTTCTTTCGATCACCTCGGCACGTAATCTGGTTCTTCCCGAACCTTTTCGCCTTCAGAGCGTGTTGGTTGCTCCAAACATCATCCAAAACCTTTTTAACAGGTGCTTAGGGAGTTTCACCCCTTTTGGCATGTACGTGAGGGATCTTGCCCACCCGACGTCCTCTCCGCTAACTCAGGGCCCCTGTACACTCTGCAACTACTTGTCTCCTCTCCATCCACTCTGCATGCTCTGACTACTACAACTTTCTCTAACACTTGGGACCGCCAACTCGGCCATCCTGACCCTGATGCCTTGTCCAAGCTGTTCAGTAGCTCAGTCATCTCCTGTACTCGGGGCACCCACGAGTCCCACTACCATGTCTTTCAGTTAGGTCGTCACGTTCAGCTTCCTTTTGCTCGCTCCAACTCTCAGGTTGTGCATGCCTTTGATCTCATACGCTATGGTCTTTGGACTTATCCTATCACTAGTGTTTCCGTCCATAAATACTATTTGGTTGTCCTTGATGACTTCTCCCACAACTCATGGACCACTCCATTGCACCTGAAGTATGATACATTCACCACGTTGTCTCACTTCTTCGTGTGGGTGTCCACTCAATTCGGCCACACCATCAGGGCCGTTCAGTGCGATGCGACAATGGGAGCAAGCTTGATAACTCGTGTTTTGTGATAACTCGTGTTCTGTGACTTCTTCCTCTCTCACAGTGTCCACCTGCCCATTCTTGCTCGTACACCTCTCCCCCAGCACAACAAGGTTTAGCACATGATTCGCACCACCAACATCATGCACTCACGGCTATTTCATACCTCAGTCCTAGCCCGGTTCTGGGATGCGGCTCTACTTACCACCCCCACTTTGCATTGTTCGGCACCACTCCCTCCTGCGACCACCTTCAGGTTTCGAGTGCGCTTGTTACCCTAGCCTCGTAAACTTGCGACGCGCTCATTGTGTCTTTCTAAGATACCCCTGACCACAAGGGTACCAGTGTTATGATCCTACCTCCCACCGCGTCTTGATCTCTAGGCACGTCTTCGGGGACTCCTTCCCCTTCTCCACTCTCCTTCGACTCTACCACATAGTTGGACTCCTTTGACACTGGCCCCGAGGTTGCTCCTATATAGTCGCCTCTTTCTTCGTCCTTCGTCGTGCCACGTGCAGCCCATCGTCTACTGTTGCACCACACAACGCCATCGCCCTCTGCAGCGCCGCGCGTGGTCCTGACATCAGGGTTGTGAATCGTCGCATGGACGCCTAGGCTCAGGCGAGGACCGCAGATGCCAACAGGGGAGGGAGAGACAGCAGGGGAGGACTGGGAAGGGGGAGACAGCAGGGAAGGAGGACTTGAAGGTCGCCGGCGCATGGAGGAAGCTGGAACGGAGGCCAAACCAGGGTTGAAGGCCGCCATTGTCGCCCGCGGCGCACGAAGCTGAGATGAGCGGCGGCGGTCTGCGGAAGGATGAGTGGAAGTAGGGAACGCAGGGAAAAAAATTGGCCGCTGGGATGCTATTGACCTTACCGCCGCCTTCGTCTTCAACCGGCGCGGCTCCCCCTCCTCCCTCCGGCGGTGTGGCGTAGCTCCACCTGCTCCTCCATCCGGCGGCGCGGCACACCTTCCCCTCCTCCTCCATCGCAGCGCAGCTCTCGCTCCCCCTCGCTGGCCGTTCACCGAACAAGACGCCTAGGCCGCCAGGCGATGCCTAGCCGTCCTGGGCGGGCGCCTTGCTCCGTCTAGGCGAGGCGAGCCACCATGGCATCAGCCGCCGGCTGACTGGACGCCTAGGCGGCGACGCCTGGACAACACTGCCCGACATCCCTTGCCACGTCGTGTGGTGCCCAGTTTCCTCCTGCGGCAACACATGTGGCCCCGAAGTTCCCGGTCGAGCGACCGGCAGCCCCATCACTCCTGTTGCGCCACGTGCAACCCTGACGTTTTGGTTCACCGATCTTGTGCATGTCTATCAGTGACGTGGTGACTCAACGGGCCGTCAAGGTCCTGCGATCTGTTGATCGCTTCTCCGGCCTTGCCCTCTCATTGATAGCTCCTCTTGCCTCCTTGCTTGTCTCGCACGTACCATCCTCCGTCCGTAGCGCCCTCGTCGATAGTCACCGGCACCACACTATGGAGGAGTACATGATCGTGTTTGCCAACAAGACATGGGACTTCATGTCATGTCCCACTTGTGGCAACATTGTAACTAGTAAGTGGGTTTTCACGCACAAGGAGCCAGATGATTCTCCGGAGTGGTACAAGGCTCAGTGGGTCCTTGGTTTCACTTGGCGCCAGGAGTTGACTCGGTGGGTCCCTGGTTTCACTTGGCGCACAGGAGTTGACTATGACGAAATATTCAGTCTGCTACTGACCGCAATGTTCTATTATCAAGGTTGTAAATCCACGCTTAGGCGCCTAGGCATCCGGTGGAAGCCTAGGCGAGCACTAGGCGGGGAGGGGATAGCCGTGCACCACATCGGTGGATACCTAGGCCAAGGTCTCGTCTACTGATGGTGCTCATGTTAGCAACCCCACTACTTATAGGAGCCTTACAAGTGTTACCTTCACCGGCCAGACACCTCCTACGTTGTTCAACAGGTATCCCTCCACATGCATGCTCCATGGGAGCCGCAACTCACCGTTGTAAAGTGTATCTTTCGGTACCTCCTGGGAACTCTCGACAACGGCCTTCTCTTGACTGTTCCTCAACATCTGAGCTAGACGACGCTTACTGTGCAGGTTGCTCGGACATGCGTGGGTTCACATCTGGCTACGTCGTGTTCTTGGGCGGCAAACTCGCCCCTGGTCGTCGAAACGGCAGAACGACATCTCTCGCTTGAGCGTTGAGTACCGCGTTGTGGCCAACTGTGTGGCTGAGACATGTTGGCTCCGACAGCTGCTCCTAGAGCTCCACAGTCCTCGCTCATACCACACTTGTCTACTGTGACAACATCAGTGTCGTCTACCTCTCGACCAACCCCGTCTAACACCAGCGTGCGAAGCATGTGGAGATCGACCTCCACTTTGTTTATGTGCTCGTCGCCGTCGATGTTATTCGATTTCTTCATGTTCCAACGACGTCGCAGTTCGCCGACATCTTCACCAAGGGCCCCCAACATGAGTGTTCTTCGAGTTTCGATTGAATCTCAACATCTAGCTGCCCTTCCACTACTACAAAAAGCATTTTTACAGGCGCCTCAATTTTTCAAACACAGGCGGTCCTTAAAAATATGCGACTGTGATGACGAATGATATAATAACCGTCTGTGATGAAAGAACAACACAGGCGGATTTTAAAGAACAACCGTCTGGGTAAATACATGATCTTCAGAATCGGTTCTTAATTAAGAACCGTCTGTAATGCAACGAACTTCACAGACGGATTTTAAGAAACAACCGTCTGGGTAAATACATGATCTTCACAGACGGTTATTAATTATTAACCGCCTGCAATGCCATGAACTTCACAGACGGATTTTAAGAAACAACCGTCTGGTTAAATACATGATCTTCGTTGGCGGTTCTTGATTAATAACCGTCTGTAATGCAATGAACTTCACAGATGGATTTTAAGGAACAACCGTCTGAGTAAATACATGATCTTCGTTGGCGGTTCTTAATTAATAACCGTCTGTAATGCAATGAACTTCATAGCCGGTTCTTGATTATATAACAACGGCCTAAGAAGATCATGTATTTTCAGTGGCGGTCATTGTTTAATTATCATAAGCGGTTTTCATTGAAATTACAGGGATGTAGTTGCAATTATATATCACAGCCGCATGTAGTCGTGCAGGCAAAATTGTATCAGGAAAAAAACACAGATGAGCTAGCGGATACTAGTAAAGTAATGCATTATAGGAAATGCTCGATCACCAGTGAGGCTGGCTTAATTGTGATAATACACCATTAGAGGCTTTACAATTGTTCAAAGATAATTTCTTTACACACTGAACAAAAATCATGCTACATTCATTGTAGATCGACGATGAAGCTCCCATCGATCAATCTAAATTGTACCGTCCTGCTTGCTCCCGAACACGTCTCTTATATTCCGCTGGATCCTGAAAATATTGACATTATTTAAATTAACAAATGTCGAAGGAGGAATGAATAACCTACATTGGTCACTAAGTCAAAGTGTCATCTAACCTTGATAAGTAGATTATAGCAATCATTTTCAACATCAGGCACATTTGGCTGATGCAGCAAACGCTGAACTTCAAGTAGTATAGTTTTGATTGTAAAAGCACTGCACCACCCCTACGAAATATAATTTAAGCAATATAAGAAACCAGTTCAAATAAGTTCGACAAAAATTATAAGTAATAATTACATGAACAAAATAGGTCTATCTTACAGTCTCTTGATCAAGAATCCCGATGCAGAGTGCTCCCGAACGATGGACATTTGGGTGGAAGAACCCAAATGGAAAGGAGCATCTTGGAGGCACCAAGGGATAGTCCTCAGAGAAGGAGATTGTCAGGGGGTAGTAACCATCTTCCCATTCAGTCTGCAAAAGAAATTTATTAATAGGAGGACGATAGTTAAACTCATATTGTGCTTGTTCTTCATGACTTACCCCTTCTTTACCGGGGACGATGCACTGCCACTTCAATAAATCTCCCGATTCAGGCTTCGCAGAGAAACCCTACGCGGAGAAATTGAAAATACCAAAAACAAACAACACGGAAAAACAAACTACAGTTAAGTTCATCAGTCCATTACAGATACATATGTATATACAACCATGTGACCGGTGTGCCATATGTACATACATGGGGATGGTTCTTGCGCCACGCCAAGCGCTCCTCCTTCAATCGGCTACACGCCCGAGACATCATTATCTGAAGAAAGACCAAGCTTCCAAACTTCCAAATCATTGAGTCCAAACGCATATGTACACAAATGCAAAAGGACACAATCCATATACCAACATTGTTCTAAGTTGATTTCAGAAGATACAAATATATACAATATATATCATCTCGCATTGCTATATACATTTTTTCCAGCATTGACATCTTCTCGCATATAGGGTTTCAAATTCTTTTTAATGCTTCTCTCTACGCGCTTGATGTTTTCTGGTTCGGTGAAAAGGTACATCTCTTCATACTGATTATATTCCTCTTCATTATCTCCCACATTGTCAACCCCAACAATATTTTGCTTTCCAGAAACAACTACGTGCAACTTCTCAGTTTCTGGATCTTGAACATAAAAAACTTGTGCAACATTATCGGCGAGAACCCACAGGTCATCTTTGTAACCCACTTTATTCAAGTCTACCAGTGTCAGTCCGTAATTGTCCACTTTCAAACCATCAGGATGTTTGACCCATTGGCACTTAAATACGGGCATTACCATTCTTTCGCCATAATCGAGTTCCCATATTTCCTCTATGAACCCGAAGTATGTGGTCTTCTGCCCTTGCGAATCATAAGCCTCAATACGAACACCACTATTTTGTGCAACACTCTTACCGTCTTTTTCTTTAGTGTAAAATGTGTAACCATTGATGTCATATGCTTGCCATGATGTTACCAAAGCAGATGGGCCACAAGCTAACTTTTTCATTGTTGCCTCTTCTATAGTGTTTCCGTATGATATATTTTTGTCCATTAACCATTCAGTGAAACATCTTCTGTGCTCTTTCATGATCCAGTCCTCTTTGCGGTCTTGGTTTTTATCACGAAGCTCAATTTGGTGTTCCTCGATGTACGGCTCAGCTATTGCGAGCTGTTGTAGTACACCAAAATGTGCACGGTGTACATTCTTGTAATCTTGAACAATAAAAGTTTTCTTACCCACTTTGCCTCTCCCACGTAGTCTACCCTCATGTACCGGTATAGGCACACCTATCGATTTTCCATCTTTGATGTAATCAGCGCAACCCTCAATCACTTCTTCAGTGGTGTATCCTTCCATAATTGAACCCTCTGGGTGAGCACGGTTCCGCACATAACCTTTTAATACTCCTAAATATCTCTCCAACGAAAACATATGATGTAAATATAGTGGCCCCAATGCTTTTATCTGATCAACAAGATGTATGATTAGGTGTACTTGCATATCAAAAAAGGATGGTGGGAAACACATCTCAAGCTTGCACATTGTCTCGACGATGTATGTTTTCAGATAGTCTAAATCTTCACGTGCTATCACCTTTTGCGATACTGCATTGAAGAAGTAACACAAACGTGTGATGACAACTTTTATATGCTCAGGTTTGATTACTCTTATTGCAATGGCAAGGAAAACTGTCATCATCATGTGACAGTCGTGAGAATTATAACCGAATAAAGACAAGTCTTTCATCGAGACTAGTTTGCGGATATTGGATGAGAAACTTGTGGGAACTTTGATCCCACGCAAGCATTCGCAAATTGCTTTTTTCTCTTCTAGCGTCAAGTTGTAGCTGGCTGGGGGAAGGTAATGCTTCCCGTTCGCCTTTTCTACTGGATGAAGCTCTGGTCTCAAATCAAGATTTACTAGGTCCATACGTGAATTTAATCCATCCTTTGTCTTCCTCGGCATGTCCAGCAAGGTCCCAATGATGCTGTCAAATACATTCTTTGTAACGTGCATCAAATCAATACTATGGCAACATTCCAGATTCTTCCAATACGGAAGATACTTGAAAAAAATTGATTGTTTCTTGAAAGCCATGTCAGTTGTATCATCCGAAGATGTACTTTTCTTTCTCTTAATTCCTTTACTCTTTTTTCCCTTACCGAAAGCAATATGAATGTTCTTGACCATTTCAAACACAAGTTTTCCACTGTAAGGTTTCGGTGCAGTATCTTTTTCGATTTTGTTATCAAATTGTTCTTTCATCTTCCTATACTTGTGTGTATCTGTCAAGAACCGTCGATGTCTCATGTACACCGTCTTTCTGGATGAAGTGAGGTATAGATATCCAGTTCTATCCACGCACCTAACGCAACCTTTCTTCCCTTTCATTTGTCCCGATAATGTAAACAGTCCGGGATAATCATGCACGGTAACGAATATCATTGCTCTTAGCGTGAAATACTCCCGCTTGTACTCATCCCATGTACGTACCCCTTCATTCCACAATTTCGCCATATCTTCCATTAAAGGTTCCAAGAACACATCAATTTCGATGCCGGGTTGTTTCGGACCTTGGATAAGAACAGATAATAAGATATATTTCCTTTTGTGACACAACCACGTCGGTAGGTTGTACATAGTTAAGACCACGGGCCATGTGCTGTGTATGCTCCTTTTTTCACCAAACGGATTCATTCCATCTGTACCCAAGGCAAACCTCACATTTCTGATTTCCTTCGCAAATTCTGGATACTGAATATCAAAATTTTTCCACTGCGTTGCATCACCAGGGTGTCGTATATGTTTTTCATTCTTCTTGCGTTCCTCGGAATGCCAACGCATAAGTTCAGCCTCCCTAGGGTTTGAGAACAAACGCTTCAAGCGATCAATTACCGGAAGGTACCACATCACCAATGCAGGAATTTTTCTCTTATTCTTTCCGTCTGCATCGCCAGAAGTATCGTCATCGTCACCTTCAGGACCAATAATAAACTTCTTATTCTTCTGAGTCTTTTTCATGTTGGTAACATACTGGTGATTGTAGTCCTTCTTATATCTACTGACACCACAAATGGGGCATCTAGTTGCGAGCTCATGCTCTTTGCGATACAGAATACAATGGTTCACACAAGCGTGTATTTTTGTCACACCTAGTGCCATCGGGCAAAGAAGTTTCTTCGCTTTATAAGTGCTTCTAGGCAGTTTATTTGGATTTGGAAGAATTTCTGCCAGAAGATTCAAAAGATCAGAGAAACTACAATCGGACCATCCGTGCGTAGCTTTCAACTTTAGTAGTTCTAAGACTGCACGCAATGTAGTAAACTCTTTATCACAACCGTTTGATTCATCATATAAAAGCTCTGTGGCCGCATTCTGCAATGTCTCCATTTTACTTAAGCCTTTGCTTGCTCCCATAGAAGTCAGTACATATGGTTCAATGTGACGCAACATCTCCTCACAATCGAACTCATCATCATCATCACCAGCTTGATTGTCACTACCATCATCGATATGAACATTATCATCATCTGAGCCTCTCTCATCATCTTTATCCACATCATGTGTATCTAACTCACCATGCTCTGTCCATATTGTGTAGTTATTTTTGAAACCTCTTTTCACCAAATGAGATTGGATTACTATAGTATCCGTCCAAGCAATCTTATTTTCGCAGTCGATACATGGACATAATATGTCATCTATCTTTTGCAACTTCGCATGTCTCTTGGATGCTTCAATAAAATTTGCAACATTACGAATGTACATAGGATCGGGTCTTGGCATGTTATACATCCACGCTCGACGGTCCATGCTTCAATAATAGAATTTTTTGTCAGATTTACAAAATTTGGCCACAAATATTCTCTAAAGGTCTTCTATAAAATGAATTTACAGAGACATAACAAGTATGATTAGGGCGACTAATGTAGGAGACGGGCGACGTCTTGAGGCGGACGGAGTCAAAGGGGGAAACAGGCCCAGCAGCATGGGCTAGGTCTGGGTGGGATCCAGTCCGTTATATCGGGAAACAAGGCCCAGATGCATCTTATATATATTACAATAGCATCTGTTAATTAAACATCATATTCATGTCACATAATAGGTACAAAAAGGAAACAATCCATATAGTCCATACATCAATATACCAGAACACAATCCATAGTCCTTACACATGCAAAAGGACAGAATCCATATACCAGAACACACAAAACTAACAGCTTATCAGCTAATGAAAATATACAAAGAAAAAGTAAGGAAACTACATTTACCTTGCAGAGGCGTCAGCACGGTGGGCCGGCTGGGTGGAGAAGTGGCGGTGCGGGGTTGAGCGGCGGCGCGGCAGTATGGGCTGGGCGGCGGAGCGGCGGCGCGGCGCAGGGGAAATTTCAACAGCCTGGCGGCGTCGATATAAATTCTCCAGGGTTGCGTTTTGACTGCGGTGAGGGGTCCTTATATAGACGTAGGTTTTTCACAGGCGGTTTTTAACTTTATCGCAGGCGGGTTTTACTTAGCAACCGCCTGAGATGATGTTTATTAATTAAGAAGTAAATATCTTCACAGGCTGTTGGTACTTAATAACCGCCAGGGAAGATTTTTATCTCAGGCGGGTATTACTTAACAACCGCCTGAGATAATGCCAACTGAACAAAATATTTTTAAAACTTGTATACATGTATGAATTTTTTTAATTTTTTTAAAAGCACTCCAACATGTCAAACTTCAAATTATCCACCATTCTAACTAAATGCTCATATACATATGAGCATTTAGAGCACATTCACTTCATTCTAACACACCAGTATTTATTGACTTCATGAACTAAAGAAATATGTACATTCACTTCATGAACACAAATATATTACAAAACACAAGAACTCCTAAAACTACAAAAGAAATATGTACAAGAACTAAAACTACACTACGGCCCCGCCTAATCCCTCATCTCCGCCAACTTCTCAAACCACGCCAAGCGGTCCTCCTCCGACTCGTCGTCGTCGTCGTCGTAGTCGTCACCATGGTGGTGGTCGCCGTCGTCGTCGTCGCCGTCGTCAGTGGACGACTCGTCGTCGCCGTCGTCGGTGGACGACTCGTCGTCGCCGTCGTCGGAGGACGACTCGTCGTCGCCGTCGTCGGAGGACGACTCGTCGTCGCCGTCGTCGGAGGACGACTCGTCGTCATCATCGTCATCATCGTCGTCGTCGTCGAAGTCGTCCTCCTCCTCCTCCTCCTCCTCCGGCGACGATGCAGCAGGAGAGAGGGTCGGCTTCTCCGGCTGAGCCGATTGCTCCGGCTGTACCGGTGGCTCCGGCTGCACCGGCGGTGGAACGCGCTGGTCGTCATTCACCCTCTCGGGGGAGGTGCAGCGTATCCGCTTGCATGGCTGACTCGGAGGGCTAGGTGGTGGAAGGCTGGCCATGGCTGTGGTGGTTAATCGGCGGCGGGCTAGGAGAAGAAGAAAGGAGTGGAGAAAAGTTTTGTGCTTGTCCATAACCGACGACGCGCCTTATATAGGTCTGTGCGGAGTAGACGAGGGAGCGGTTCGTTTCCCGCGCATTGAACTCTTTGCAGACCTCGTGCGGCGCACAATTAAACCACTGCGGAAGACGCGTCCCTGCACCACGGCTTCTCAACTTCTCCGCAGACCTCGTGCGGCGCGTCAGTTAATTAACACTTCTCAGGCCGTTAAATAACATATTGTAATTTCAATAATGATTATCTCAGGCGGTTATTACTTATAAACCGCCTGCAAATATGTTTATCTAAGGCGGGTATAACTTAACAACCGCCTGGGATAATGCCCGATACTCTTCTGCAGTTTCCTTATCCCTTGCTTCTTTTTTATTTAGATTCCAATATAAATACTCAAACATGTTTACATTCTGCAAATTGTGTTCAAATTCGATGATTCTTTCTTCTACATTTGTATTAAATTAACATCTACCAACTGAACAAAATATTTAGTTCATTGCGCATTGAACTCTTTGCAGACCTCGTGCGGCGCACCATTAAACCACTGTGGAAGACGATCTTGAGAGATCCTTGCACGCGTCCCTGCACCACGGCTTCTCAACTTCTCCGCAGACCTCGTGCGGCGCGTCAGTTAATTAACACTTCTCAGGCCGTTAAATAACATATTGTAATTTCAAAAATGATTATCTCAGGCGGTTATTACTTATAAACCGCCTGAGAAAAAAGAAGTAAAGATCTTCACAGCGGTTGGTACTTAACAACCGTCTACAAATACGTTTATCTAAGGCGGGTATAACTTAACAACCGCCTGGGATAATGCCCGATACTGTTCTGCAGTTTCCTTATCCCTTGCTTCTTTTTTATTTAGATTCCAATATAAATACTCAAACATGTTTACATTCTGCAAATTGTGTTCAAATTCGCTGATTCTTTCTTCTACATTTGTATTAAATTAACATCTACCAACTGAACAAAATATTTTGTTCATTGCGCATTGAACTCTTTGCAGACCTCGTGCGGCGCACAATTAAACCACTGTGGAAGACGATCTTCAGAGATCCTTCCGTCGCACGCGTCCCCTGCACCACGGCTTCTTAACTTCTCCGCAGACCTCGTGCGGCGCGTCCCCTGCACCACGGCTTCTTAACATATATAGCATTTGTTGTATGTTTTTTATGTTCTGACCAATTTCAAAGGATTTATGAAGTGAAATTTAATGGTAACCTTTACTTATCAATAATATTACAAGAAGGTGGATTTTTGCCTTTTTAAAGGACCAAATTTAATCAAGAATATTAAATAAGAAGAAGTAAATATCTTCACAGGCGGTTATTGCTTAACAACCGCCTGAGATAATGCCCGATACTGTTCTTCAGTTTCCTTATCCCTTGCTTCTTTTTTATTTAGATTCCAATATAAATACTCAAACATGTTTACATTCTGCAAATTGTGTTCAAATTCGATGATTCTTTCTTCTACATTTGTATAAAATTAACATCTACCGACTGAACAAAATATTTTGTTCATTGCACATTGAACTCTTTGCAGCCCTCGTGCGGTGCACAATTAAACCACTGTGGAAGACGATCTTCAGAGATCCTTCCATCGCACGCATCCCTGCACCACGGCTTCTTAACTTCTCCACAGACCTCATGCGGCGCGTCAGTTAATTAACATCTTCTCAGGCGGTTGGTACTTACCAACCGCCTGAGAATATATTTATCTCGGGGACAGGTGTTACTTACTAATCGCCTAAGATAAGCCCATGGAGTTCCCCTTGCCGCACGATATTGCGGTCCTGATCGCGGGGTGGGTCGCCGCAACCTCCACCCAGCCCATGGACGACCTCTCCAGTCTGCGCGCCACCTGCAAGGCCATGCACGCAGCGTGCCGTGATCCCACCGTCGGCAGGCGCGTGGCGCTGGAGCGCGAGAGCAGCTGGGAGTGGTTCCAACGGCACGGGAACGGGAGCTACGACGCCCTCGTGGAGCGCCTGGCCAACGTGGGCAACCCTCATGCGTGCTATGTCACCGGGTTCGACCTCGTCTTCAACTACGGCCGCGCGCAGGCGCAGCAGGGCACCCAGTTCCTTGCCCGGGCGGCCGCGAACGGCCACAAGGTGGCGGCCTACGTCCTCGCCATGCTCTGCTACGACGCCGACCGCGGGGACCGCGATGCCCTCGAGTATATCCGGCAGGTCGAAGGCGAGGCCCACATCGGCGACAACACGGTCGGGTCCGTCGCGATGAAGAGGACCAACAATGAGTGTTGCCAGTGTCGGAATCAAGCCATGCAGAGGCTCGACATTTTCGTGAGCTGGAGGTTACTGCGTAGGCCTCCTCCCGGACCGCCGCCGGTGGCACTGCCCGACATTGACGATGGCGTTTGCCGCTGCCCAACAGGGGGGAACCAGGGGCCTGCCCGCTGCGGCAGGCGAGGGTGGTCCGAGACCGTCTTCTGTACTGAGAACTGTAGGATTGAGCGCGAGTATGACCTGTTCTCCCATAACGTGTTGTACTCTATGGGTTATATTAATTAAGAAATAAATATCTTCACAGGCGGTTGGTATTTAATAACCGTCAAAGAAAATATTTATCTCAGGCGGTTATTACTTAACAACCGCCTGAGATAATACCCGATACTGTTCTTCAGTTTCCTTATCCCTTGCTTCTTTTTTATTTAGATTCCAATATAAATACTCAAACATGTTTAGATTCTGAAAATTGTGTCCAAATTCGATGATTCTTTCTTCTACATTTGTATAAAATTAACATCTACCACCTGAACAAAATATTTTTAAAACTTGTATAGCTGACATTGTAATGTTTTGGTAAATATCAAATTAATTTCTACTCACATATTATTCACATTTGTGTATCTCATAAAAAAAAAGGTTCCTTCACTCAAAATTGTTGGTATGAACATATTTGTATAATTTATACATGTATGAATTCTTTTAATTTTTTTAAAAGCATTCCAACATGTCAAACTTCAAATTATCCACCATTCTAACTAAATGCTCATATTCATATGAGGCATTCATCAAATTATGAACACACATTGATTCCAAAAAATTTAAAAAAATATGAAAAAATTCCTAGATGTTGGTATGATGATTAAAAATGTCCACTGAAAAAATAAATGAAAAAAGCATTATATTCATCAAGATAGAAAAATGAAAAATAGCATTTGTTGTATGTTTTTTATGTTCTGACCAATTTCAAAGGATTTATGAAGTGAAATTTAATGGTAACCTTTACTTATCAATAATATTACAAGAAGGTGGATTTTTGCCTTTTTAAAGGACCAAATTTAATCAAGAATATTAAATAAGAAGAAGTAAATATCTTCACAGGCGGTTATTGCTTAACAACCGCCTGAGATAATGCCCGATACTGTTCTTCAGTTCCCTTATCCCTTGCTTCTTTTTTATTTAGATTCCAATATAAATACTCAAACATGTTTAGATTCTGCAAATTGTGTCCAAATTCGATGATTCTTTCTTCTACATTTGTACAAAATTAACATCTACCACATGAACAAAATATTTTTAAAACTTGTATAGCTGACATTGTAATGTTTTGGTAAATATCAAATTAATTTCTACTCACATATTATTCACATTTGTGTATCTCATAAAAAAAAAGGTTCCTTCACTCAAAATTGTTGGTATGAACATATTTGTATAATTTATACATGTATGAATTCTTTTAATTTTTTTAAAAGCATTCCAACATGTCAAACTTCAAATTATCCACCATTCTAACTAAATGCTCATATTCATATGAGGCATTCATCAAATTATGAACACACATTGATTCCAAAAAATTTAAAAAAATATGAAAAAATTCCTAGATGTTGGTATGATGATTAAAAATGTCCACTGAAAAAATAAATGAAAAAAGCATTATATTCATCAAGATAGAAAAATGAAAAATAGCATTTGTTGTATGTTTTTTATGTTCTGACCAATTTCAAAGGATTTATGAAGTGAAATTTAATGGTAACCTTTACTTATCAATAATATTACAAGAAGGTGGATTTTTGCCTTTTTAAAGGACCAAATTTAATCAAGAATATTAAATAAGAAGAAGTAAATATCTTCACAGGCGGTTATTGCTTAACAACCGCCTGAGATAATGCCCGATACTGTTCTTCAGTTCCCTTATCCCTTGCTTCTTTTTTATTTAGATTCCAATATAAATACTCAAACATGTTTAGATTCTGCAAATTGTGTCCAAATTCGATGATTCTTTCTTCTACATTTGTACAAAATTAACATCTACCACATGAACAAAATATTTTTAAAACTTGTATAGCTGACATTGTAATGTTTTGGTAAATATCAAATTAATTTCTACTCACATATTATTCACATTTGTGTATCTCATAAAAAAAAAGGTTCCTTCACTCAAAATTGTTGGTATGAACATATTTGTATAATTTATACATGTATGAATTCTTTTAATTTTTTTAAAAGCATTCCAACATGTCAAACTTCAAATTATCCACCATTCTAACTAAATGCTCATATTCATATGAGGCATTCATCAAATTATGAACACACATTGATTCCAAAAAATTTAAAAAAATATGAAAAAATTCCTAGATGTTGGTATGATGATTAAAAATGTCCACTGAAAAAATAAATGAAAAAAGCATTATATTCATCAAGATAGAAAAATGAAAAATAGCATTTGTTGTATGTTTTTTATGTTCTGACCAATTTCAAAGGATTTATGAAGTGAAATTTAATGGTAACCTTTACTTATCAATAATATTACAAGAAGGTGGATTTTTGCCTTTTTAAAGGACCAAATTTAATCAAGAATATTAAATAAGAAGAAGTAAATATCTTCACAGGCGGTTATTGCTTAACAACCGCCTGAGATAATGCCCGATACTGTTCTTCAGTTCCCTTATCCCTTGCTTCTTTTTTATTTAGATTCCAATATAAATACTCAAACATGTTTAGATTCTGCAAATTGTGTCCAAATTCGATGATTCTTTCTTCTACATTTGTATAAAATTAACATCTACCACATGAACAAAATATTTTTAAAACTTGTATAGCTGACATTGTAATGTTTTGGTAAATATCAAATTAATTTCTTCTCAGACGTGAAATTTTAATTAACGATGAACACACTACATCCATTAACAATATTCAATCATTCACACAGTTCAAGAACACACAAGATACTCATTCATTAACAATATGCACATCTCACAAAAGAACACACAAGATGCACAATATTTACACAAGAACACACAAGAACACAAAAGATACACAAGTAATATTCAATCACATAGATGAAAAAAGATAGATTTCATTCATTAACAATATTTACAAAACAGAAGCAACTAAAAACAACAAAAAGAAAAACTAATTAAATCCTACTCCTACTCCTCTTCCATCTCCTCCTCCTCGTCCTCCGGCGGCGACTCCGGCACCGGCTGCACCGGCTGCACCGGCTGCACCGGCTGCACCGGCTGCACCGGCTGCACCGGCGGTGCAACCCCGAGGTTGCTAGCCGTCGCCTCCACCAGCGTTCTACGGCCCTGGGGGCCAAGAACCTGGGCCATCGTCGCGAACAGAATGTC
Source organism: Tuctoria greenei (assembly GCA_036927565.1). Classification (NCBI taxonomy): domain Eukaryota; kingdom Viridiplantae; phylum Streptophyta; class Magnoliopsida; order Poales; family Poaceae; genus Tuctoria; species Tuctoria greenei. The sequence continues at coordinate 242,769,950 of JAYESD010000002.1, read as the reverse complement.
GAGACGATCAGCCACCCCCACGAGGGCGTAGAGGTAGTGGCCCAAGGTACCCATTCCAGTATACTCTGGAAGGGTACCCAGCCCCAAGGCACTCATGGCGCGAGACGTATTGTTGTACGCCTCTCGCGCCATGAGGAGGCGCTGCTCGGCGTTGATCTTCTCGGGGGAGCTGCAACATTGTTTCTTGCAAGGTGGCTCCCTCGGAGGGCTTGGCGGCGGAAGGTCGGCCATAGTGGTGTTGGGTCGTCGGAGCGGAGGAAGACGAAGAAAACAAGAGGATTCAAAGTGAGCGATGCGCTTGTGAGCCATAGTGGTGTTGGGTCTTTAAGGCCGCGCGGAGTGGAAAAGAAAGGTCGCACCTCGGGGAAAAGAAAGGTCGCGCACGCGTGACATGGTCACTGACGTGTGGGACCGGGTCCACATGTCAGTGACCGCTGATTAAGTCAGGGGATCCTCATCCCGGTTGGTGAGGGGTCTTTATGTAGGCGTTCATCAAATTAAGAAGTAAATATCTTCATGTTTAACTCAGGCGGGTGTTACTAACCAACCGCCTGAGATAATTGTATCTTCTCAGACGGGTGTTACTAACCAACCGCCTGAGATAATTGTATCTTCTCAGACGGTTGGTAAGTAAAATCCGACTGAGATAACATTCTTCCCTGACGGTCGGTACTTAAAATCCGCCTGAGAAAATGTGAGTCTATATATACCCCTCGGCAGCATTGGAAAAACCTAACCCGGGCGAAACACTTAGACGCCGTTAGGCTGCCAAAATTTCGTTTGCCGCCAAGTGTTCCCCCTCGTCACTTCCAGGTACGCCGCCGAGCTTCGCCGTCGCCGAGCTTCGCCGTCGTCGCCGAGCTTCGCCGTCGCCGCCGAGCTTCGCCCTCCTCACTTCCAGGTACGCCGAGCGAAGCCATTTCCGTCACCGCCGAGCTTCAAGGTAAACCCTAAACCCTTCGACCTTCCATCCTCCTTCGCCGTGCCGCCTCCCTCCCCGCCCTCGCTGCCGCCTTGCATATCCTTGGTTAGGGTTCGGGAATTAGATAATGGTAGGCATCCTTGGTTAGGGTTCGGTGGAATTCGAAAAACTGTCAAGTTCGGTGGCATCTTTGGTTAGGGTTCGGTGGGGCAAGATTTATGTGGATGGTTATATCACGATAAATTGGTAGTTGGTTCTGTGTGTCTGAAACTGTTCCGACACATTAGTGGTAAACATGATTCTAGACTCTAGTAACAGCAGTATATTCCCTATTTCTGTCATCGGCCTTGCATATGCCACATAATTCTCTATTAGGGGCAAGATTTAGCTATATTTGGTTAAGTTGACCAAATTTGGCTAATTTTGGCTAAGTTACATTAGATATAGTTATACTTGACTAATTTTGACTAAGTTATGCTATATTTAGCTATATTTGGCTACTTTTGCTTAGAGTTAGCTATGCTAGACTAAGTTTGGCTAAGTTTGCTTTTATTTCTCTAAGTTTCATTTGAGCAATTGTAGCTAATCTGTGCTACCAAAGATGTCTGCACTTGTGGCTCCATCAGCTTCATTTTAGCAATTGTACCTAATCTGAGCTACCAAAGTTATGCTATATTTAGCTCTGAAGCCAAACAAAAGTTGCTGGCCAACTCATTTGTGATGCCAGGAGCATCCTCACGCCCATATCTAGGTAACACTAGGTGTGGCGATGGAGTCTGAGCATATGATGCCGATCTCTATGATACAAGAATTTAGTTAGACCTATATAACTTCAAAAATGTGTTTTGGCTAAATTTACTTAATTGAGCCAAAATTGAGAAAATTTGTTTTAAATATGACCAAATTTAGTTATGCCATTTATTAGATTTTTTGTCTTATTAGATCTAGCATGGAAAGCCCTAAGAAGACTGGTCCTGATTGTAACAACAAAGAAGACAATATGGAGTTTACTGACTCCAGCAGTTCAGGCTCCTATCACAGTCCTTCGGATCCTTTTCCGAATATAAAAATTAAAAAGACTTCAGTGGATCTAGACCCGGAATATGATCCTGCCGACGAGGTATGGATCACGAATCTTAACTTCAGCAGTTCAAGTTAATGTTGGTTGTCAAGTATACGAAGTCTTATAATTTTTTTCTACCTAGATTAATCTCGAAGACAATGAGGTGACATCGGCTCCTAAAACCGCAGAAGGTTCACCAATGGATGAATCCTCAGCTTCACTCAAGCGGAAACGAGGGCAACGAGGTCCCAATAAGGGTCTATTGGACCGCATCATGTACATAACAAGGGTCGGTCCAAGTGGGCTTCCCCAAGAACCACTGGATTCAGTTACCAAGTACCGTAATGCATGCGGTTTTCTTGTTAGGGAGGTTGTGCCGATCACAACCGAGAATTGGAGGAAATTACCCGAGCAGACCAAGAATGAGTTGTGGGAAAAGATAAAGAAACAATTCAAGTTCCCGAAAGGCACAGAAGAAGCTGTAAAGAAAGCAACATTGGTCTCTTGCGGCAAGAAGTTTCGATGCTGGAAGAGTGAAATGAATGCTTATGTTAAGGCCAATAAGGTCCCTAGCCCGAGGAAGATGGGAAAAATCACACAAGCTCAGTGGCAAGAGTTTGTTCGTCAAAAGAGCACACCTGATGCTAAAGCTCTAAGTGCAACTAGGTCAGAGCTTGCAAAAAAGAACAAATACCATCATCGCTTGGGGTCTGCCGGATATGGCCCCAAAGTCCAGAAATGGAATAAGATAATAGACGACATTCTTAGTAAGGGCAATCCTCACCCATTAGAAGGGTGCGATGAGCGAACTCAACGCTGGGTCTTTGCTCGGTCAGGTTTGACCAGCGAGGGCAAACTTGAAAAGCCCGACTCTCTGAATGAAGTAGAGGATAAAATGAAAGAAGTAATTGAAAAGCAACAGAAGGGTCTCTTCAAGCCGAAGAGGGAGAATGACCAACTTACCGCTATCTTGGGAAACCCTGAACACAGCGGACGGGTTCGAGCGGTCTCTTCTCAAATGTCTTGGCTATATGGTTTCCCTAAAGATAAAGACACATATAGAAGACGTGAGAAGTTTAAGAAAACACTTGATGAAACAATTGCTCAAAAGGTCAAAGAAAATATGCAAGAAATTATGGAACAACTTAGACAATCAGGACAATTAGTGGCACCGAGTACAATGATGGTTCCGGTGCAAAAGGAGCAATTAGTATCTCCAACTGCCTACCCTAGCAGCGTTGGTTCCGTGCCAGGCTCAGGGTCAGCCCATAAGTTCCCTGTCGATGATATTGCTAACGACAAATCTTGTCGTCTTCTTGTCCCGATAGGCAGAGCAGGGAACAAAACCAAACAGGTTGCCACTGCTATGGCAAAGCCTGATCGTGACTTCAACGGGAGTCCACTTCCGTTGTATTATTCTGTGGTGCAAGTTCTTCAGATCATTGATAATGATTATGAAGATTATGAAATAGACCACGTCACACCTGAGGGGATCGCGACTCTGAGGCAGGCTGTCAACCAATTAATCCTTTGGCACCGACGCGATATCGTGTTGGACGATGAGCCAATTTCTAGCCCCGTCGCATCTCCAAATACTGCAACCCCATCTTCTAAGGCGAAAGTGCATGAAGATCCACTCCCAGTCCGGGAAGATCCACTCCCCCTATGTCTGAGCAAGGATGATGATATCCAAGAGCAACAAGTTGGACAACAACTTCAAGCAGTACCAGAGCAAGCTGTTGCTAGTAAAGAGCAACTAGTTGAGCAACAGCTTGAAGTAGTACTAGAGCCAGCTGCTGGGAGTAAAGAGCAATCAGTTGAACAACAGGTTCAACAACAAGCCAGTGTCCAACTTCCGACGACTACTCCTCGATCATCAGTGCCTGTCAAAGTTAGCTCATACGAAAATAAGAAACCTTCATCAGAAGTGACAAAGTATTTGGAAGCTATGAAGGATAATATTAGAAAATCGAGTGCATCTCGTTCTTCTCATGAGCCAGCATTAGAAGATATCGAGGAGTGGGAAGAAGACGGTGTCATGTATAATCGGCGGACGGCTTTAGTTAAACCAGGAGTTCCAATATACAAGCTTGAGGATGTTCCTCCTAAATTTGAGAATGGGAAGCCGTTAATGACATCCGTACAACTTAGCAAACAACCCGTCGCGCTCAGAAGAATGCATGAGTGGTACATCACTGCCAGCACAAAATATGGTCTTCAGTGCGTCACATTTCGTATTCCAAAAGAAGCATTCTGGAGCACTGGAGTAGATAAACGAGTCATTTTATTTGAAGAGCTGCTTTCCCTTTTCCATCGGGGCATGCTCGAAATCAACCTGCTGCTCGTCTGGTGCTTGTAAGTGCTCTAATATTTTGTATTTGCTTTTCTTACTACACGCATACGCATTTCATGAGATTATAACAATTCTGGACTTCTTCAATAGGATGCAATACATGGATAATGAAAAGTTGGCGCACAAGACAGGTATCCTTGACCCTACTAGGATTGCAAAGTCGCTATTCGACGTCCAGGCAAATCGAGAATCAAGCCAGTACAAACACATGAAAAAAAAAGATTTTGAAAGAGCAATTGCAAAACTTAAGAAGGATAGAAAGGCAGAAGTTGCAGCTTACATAGGACATGCGATGTTTAACTTTGTCAGAGACGGCCAGGACCTCGTAAAGGCTCCGTACCACTTCGAGTAAGTTCGACACATGGCATTGAAATAGCAATTATTGGTAATTGTTAACACGTGTGTTTGTATGTTTGCAGTAATCACTACATAATGATCTTCATCAAGCCAACGCAGGGAATGGCAACAGTCTTGGACTCGGCCGATTACCCACCAGATCGTTACAAAGATTTCCTTTCCATTTTGAAAAAGTACGTTTATTCAATAATTTTAATTTACGCACATTTAGAATGTGTTGACAAGTTTTATATGACATTTCTTGTATTACAGCGCTTGGCGGTTTTACGCGGAACGGCTTGGCGGTCAGAGACCTCCTAATACGAATGCATTGGACATTAAAACGTATTATGCTTGTCCGAAGCAGCCTGCTGGGAGTCTCTTATGCGGGTATTATGTATGCGAGCATCTTCGGACCGCCGCCGTATATAGAGTCAATCGTGAGGATGTAAGTTATCCTTAATGTCGATACCTTATTTTCTTACTTTTGTGTTTCATTTTCATTGTAACTAGCATAGTTTAATGCTTATATTCTCTGCTGTTCAATATTACCAGAAACATTATTTTCATATTTTGATTCCAACTTCAAAATTCAATTGCTCATAGTACAACTGCTCCAAAAATACCTACTAAATTCTTGTATACTCTCACTTTGATCTATACTTTGAGATTGTTGAAACCAACACATTCTAAACCTTGTTATGTGTTATATTGCAGCACAAGAAGAATCTGAACGAAGAATGGCCGGTTTGTAGAAGTATTCCTGATGGAGGAGCCGACAGGATTGCTTCTGAACTCTGTCAGTTCATTCGTCGCGAAATTTTGCACAAAACGGGGAAGTTCTTTGATAAGAGAGGTTCAGCAGCTGATGTGCCAGAACTTTGCGACTATACCAATCTAAACAGTTTTTAGTGAAAACTTGTAAACTTTGAGATGAAATTGTATCTGTAACTTGTACATATGTATATTGTTTTAGTGAAATTGACTTCTGTGATGATAATATTGTTGTCTTTTGTTCTGTGATGATTGTTGTTTTTTGTTCTGTGATTATATTGAATTGACCTGGAAATTAGAAATAACAGCAGTAGTACTGCATGACCTGGAAATTAGAAAAACAATTATCACAGGCGGCTAGATACAAGTAAAGAAACATCTGTGATAACCTAATTTTCACAGGCGGTGTCTGTTATGGTAGAAACCGGCTGCGTTAAAGGGTCTTCACAGACGGCTGATATAGGTAAACTCCGTCTGTGATAACTTCATTATCATAGACGGGTTAGTTATGCTTCAATAACCGTCTGTAAAGACACATTATCATTGGCGGTTAGTTATGCTTCAAAACCCGCCTGTGAAGACATATTATCATAGGCGGTTAGTTATGTTTCAAAATCCGCCTATGAATACAAATTATCATAGACGGTTAGTAATGCTTCAATACCCGTCTGTGAAGACTTCTTATCATAGACGGTTAGTTATTCTTCAATAACCGTCTGTGATAAGACCTTTATCACAGACGGTTATATATGCTGCACGACCCGTCTGTGATAAAGTGTTTTCACAGACGGCTAGCCTAAGTAAAGAACCGCCTATGATAATCGATCTTCACAGGCGGCTATCCTTAGTGAAGAACCGTCTATGATAATTACTCTTCACAGGCGGTTTCACTTCTCCGCCTGTGAAATTGCGGATTATCACAGACTCTTCGTTTCAGGCGGTTTTAAAAGCCGTCTGTGATAATAGGTTTCGAGCCGCCTGTGATGAGTCTTATTGTAGTAGTGTTCGTCGGTGTTCACCGAGTTAACATCTGTCGCGACTAGATGTTGAGACTAAGGGCGGGTCTTAGACTGTATTTGGCTCATGTGTGTTCTTATTGGACCTAGCCCGTGTATCTGCCCCAGAGGCTATATGTACCCCTTGACATTCCATCAATCAACTAATCCAGTCATTTTTTCATTCTAATAATTTTAAATATTGAGATATAAGAATATTATATAGTATTCTTAGAATAGAGTGCAACAGGAAAAATGATGCAGTCATATTGTGTTTGAAAACTACAAAATACCAATACCAACAATAGCGAAATTTTCCCACAAGATATGCAATGAACACTATCAGTCTCGCTCATGAAAACAGAAGGCAAACCACATCAAAGCAAGCGAATTTGCCAAGTGGAGTCAGAAGAGAAATTACGAACCTCCAAGCTGGTACCTTCAAGGGTTGCAGAATATGAAATGCATTTGCAAATGCTGTCAAAACCTGGTAAATACAACCATTGTCATGTAAATGGCCCTTAAGTTTTATCTGAAGCTTCTTTAACATATAAAATTGATACTATGGGCAACAGAAACATGTGTACCTGAAAATTAGCACTATCATGGTGAAGGTCAGAAGTAGTAAGCTCACTTAGCCAATTAATAAACAAACGAAAATATGGTCGGGGATTAAAAGAGACTTTCTTTTCTTCAGCATCTTTCTGAACAATTGTGGTTGTCACATAGAGAATCTGCACAAAACAATAAACGAAGCACTATAGAATATTCCAGAGACCAATTCCAGAAAAAGCATCCTCAATTCAGGTACCACTGACCTTAGAAAGAAGACTTCCTTTATTTGGTCCTAAATCCGCTAAGTGCTGAAAACACAAATCATTAACAGCAAGTACAGCTTATTGTGAAGAGCCCTATATGCCAGTAATATTATGATTTCCGAATTAAACATAGTTCAATGACTAATAAATGTGTTTCAAATTAAAGTCAATGTAAAAGGTACTTAGACAGCGAAAGCTTAGAACATTATTAGGAAAAAAGCACTTAGAATGAATGTCTAGTGTTGGAAGAAGCAATACATTGAAAGAAGCAAGTTCAGCTACAATATCAATCTCATGCCTAGTGTTAGCACATAGGTTTGGTAATCCTTCAATGCACGAACACATAAAACGATGTTTTGCAAAACATTCACGAAATATTCATGATTATAGGAAGGATGTTCCATAACCCCACTTAATTGTCCTTTTTTCAGTTATTCCAATTCAGTCAAGTTTGACCATGAAATTTTGCAGAGCCCTTTCACTCTTCTTCTGAAACATAGAGCAAAGCAACAATTCCCCAATATTCACACGACTATTTGGGAAGCTTGTGTTCCACGAAAGTAGGGTTCACCTAGATTGGATGCAGCTTTCAGGTTCATTTAGTTGCTTTATACAGTTCCCACGAATGATTTAAAACTCTATTAAGTTTAGCACGCTGCATGAAAATCTGTGCGGCTATACTCATGGACTAGCAGATATTGTATCTGTTTAACACATTTGAAAAGTTGGTTTTAGCCTCAAGAAACGATGAACATGAATCGTACTGTACACATGGACTATCAATGCATAAAAAGCTACATTCTGAAATACAGATGAAAAAGGATTGAATATACCTTGACCAATAAAGCCACAAGTTTTGAATATGAATCAATTGAAAAATATGAAATTTGGTGTTGCTGGGACAACTGCTGGGAAATCACAACAGGAGCAGTACCTTGCTCAGGCACCAAAGAGCGTGCAACAGCAAGTTCCTGGGTAGTGTTACAACATCAGAACTCTATCATACGGATCAGTAGGAATATGGAACAAGAGTAGAAAAATTACTGTGAGACTAAAGAAAAACCGGTCCATTAGATCATCGCCCCTCAGTAATCCGTTCTGCTGCAACTGCAGAATGTAATGATTGTACATTGAATCACCCATAGCTGGATGATCACATATTTGACACCACTCAGAAAACAAGACAGCAACATGTGCAACAAAGAAAAGGTGCATAAGATTTCAGTTTCAGGAAGTTCAAAGCACATACATTGAATGATAAAAGAATTGGAAGGTATGCCAATCAATTAACTATAAGATTATTTCTGTATATATATATATATATCAAACATATCATGGATGAACACTGAATCACATTAAGAATTTAATGTGACAACAGTGTTAAGCTAAATTTAAAGCAATCATGCTGTCAGGACCTCTACAAAAGAAAATATGGAGAAAGTACATGAGAAAAAAAAAACAAAGATCACTAAAATGATAGTCTCAATATATCATAATAAAATCCTTAGCAGAAAATGGGTGCTTGATATTAAAAGAAAAACAAATGATTTGATGTGTTGCATAAACCTTGTCATGAAACTCAACAGCATTAGCCAAAGCAATGCCATCAGCATTATTGTCTTCCTTATTAATCAAAGGACAACCAGATAGAACCTACCACCATTCAGGAGCAGCTTAGCAAGCTGTCAGAAAAGAAATTTATTACAAAGAAATAAGCAACCGTTTCTCAATGTACAGACCTTATTATCCCTTGATTGTATAACCTTTTCATCCTTTGAAGTAGCATAGCCAGCATTGTTAGTGAAACTACTCCTTGCAATATCAATCAAATGCTGCAATGAATCAGGTGACCTGGGCCTGATTGCAAGCTACAAAGAAAGCATAGATTAGCCACTTATAAGTAAGCCAGCTGGTGACAAGACCCAGAACATATAACTTCCAACCACGGATGGAATACCTTTGATAAGGCATCAACGACATTAAATAGCTCCGAGACACTATTGGATTCTTGGGTAACCAACGTCTGGATAAGTGATATAGCAAACTCCATTGCAGGTTCTGAGATGAAGAAATGTGACTCATCAATACTCGTGTCATTGGATAAAAGATTTTTGACGCACAGGAGACAGCTATATGCTTCCAATGAATGGTAACCTGAACGAGCATGACACTTAACATCTCAAGGCAATCTTTTAAGCAGTGCTATATGCAGATATATTCTGCTCCGTTATACGACTACCTATACAAGCATAATGCTTAACTGCCTATAGCATCCTAGGGCTTTTGTTAACAACGGTCTAATATAGAAAGATTAATAGACAGGCTTTAATTAGAACTACAAAAAATATTCAATATATGTAGAAATTTTTTGCACAAACAAAGTAATACAGGTTTGCAGCATTTGTATTTCACTAACATGTGTCCTGCAGTTTAGCAGATAGTATCAGAAAACAATCATTTGCAGAACTTTTGTTGAATGACAAGATGTTTCCTTTCTATCTGTAATGTTTTAAATACACGTCTGGACGCCTAGGCCGGGGTGGGTGGGTGGGTGGGGGGGGGGGGGGGGGGGGGGAGCTCTGCAGACGGCGAAGGCAGGGGCGGGCGGCGAAGGCCGGGATTGAGCGGCAGCAGAGATGTCGGGGAAGGTCGGAGAAAGAAGGCTGAGACATAGTGGGCTGGTCTAAAACTTGGCCCGGTTGATGTGAACCACTGGATCGGATCCAAAGTTCATTTTTCAGATAGGAATAATATAAAAATACCCTCATCCGGTCATCCCTAACCCTACCCGTTTCTTCCATCACCCTCTCCTCTCCACCGGCGGTGGCCGAACGAGTGTGGCGACGGCCAAAGCGAGCGGTGGCGGCTCTAGACACAGCAAGCGGAGGCCACACGAGAGAGCAGGCGACGGTGGCGACCTATGCAGCGGTGGAGGGAGGCGGCGGCGACAGCCGGCCAGGCGAGGCAAGCCTCACTGCCGTCCTCCCGTCACCGACTGGCCGCCTAGACGACACCTCAAAAACATTGTTCATGTGTGAAACGGCACCATGCTGTTCCATTTTCGACACTGGAGATTATAAAAAATAAACATAATGCACAATTTACCTCTATCCAAACTTATCTGTTAGATTGTTATATGTTTGTGTATTTAGGGCCGTGAGCCTTATTGGGCCAATGGCCCATATATCAAGCCCCTAGGGCTATATGTATTCAGGCACCCTCATCAATTAATCTAATCCATTTTATTTCCACCAATATGGTATCAGCTCAATATTTCGCTTGTATGATCCCAATGACGCACTACAGCAACCTAATCCGTCTAGAATTACTCGATCACTTAAGCTAGTTGCTTTTTTAGTTACTCTCGGAACGCCAAAACGCCCCATCTATGCACCTTAGTATCATGCAATGTGAAACACAAGATCATGCATACCAGTGTTTCACTTATAAATAAATTCAACCATATAGAGGAATCAAGATTTCAAAAGGTGCTAGGCGGTGACCCTCTGCCTAGAGCTAGGGCGTGCCTAGGCATTATGAAATGTAACAATGATAGATTTTAAAAAATAAAAATACAGCAGCATATGCATATTTCTGATGTCCAGGGCTGATTTTCCCCGGATTCCCCCCCCCCCCCCCCCCCACACCCCCGCTTCCACTCCTCCGCGTGGGAAAGCTTAAGATTGGGTGTTCATAACATACCAGTTCTGGCTTGTGCACCTCACTGATCGTCTTAATTATGATTTTACGATTGTCCCTTTGTATGTCTCATATTGATAGAAAAAACTGGAAGTTGAATGTCAAGCGGAGCTTATCGGAAGAACCAGCTTCTACTACAAAAGAGATGACCCACTTGAGATAACCACGTCTCTTCTAGTCAGCGTGTATCACCAGCACAGCCAAAAAGATCCAAAAGCTTGCAGAGGACAGAGGAAAGGAAAAGAAAAAATTTACCGCCCTCCCCTGCGAGTGCTCCCACACGCCTCCCCGACCGGATTTGGCGCCGTCCGCCCAGGATCTGCTCCTGGCAGGGATCCCAACCCCCGCCCCCTCTTCCACGAGGCGCTTGCCTGTAGGATTTGACCTGACCAGCAGGATTGCCACCCACCCCACCCCCCTGGCCGCCTACTTCTCGAGGCGAGGTGGAAAACCCAAGTAGAGTGCTGTGTCGCAACGAGACGAGCGCCTCCGAACACCTTTCAGAAAGCTGACATAAGATTATGCTCACTTTCAAGGTGAAATAAATAAGGTAAATGTTTAGTTGCCAATTTTGAAATAAAACATTGTTAGAACTACCTACAGTCCACATAACACTTACTATTTTAAACGAGTCATTTTTGTTATACAAAGTGTGTTTGTTTCTTTTTCAAAATATATATAGAACAGAAACATAATGTGTTTCAACATACTATTTCTTCCACCATCAATAAGCTTTGCCAAATGAACGTTGTACTCCCCAAGATTAATAAGATCACAACGAATAAGACCAACAGTTATGTCAATGTTAAACTTTTTCTCTTCATCAGAATATATTACCTGTACAAAATGAACAAACTAAGTTATAGAAATAAAGTGCAATAAAATCAATGCAACAAGTCCCAGTAAAAAAAAGCCAAGTGAATAGCAGAACAAGATAAAATTGCTCTAAAGGTCCTTAAACTTATATGAACACTTGGTGTGCAACCCTTGAATGTTCTAGTGTAGCATGGTGTAACATTCATAGCCAACAACTTTTATTTCAGGAATATCAGACAGTCCCAAAATTTCAGGTATGGCTTTGCTAGATAAGGAGTCCTAATTACAAGAACAACAATAACAACAATAACAAAGCCTTTTTTCCCAAGCACATTGGGGTAGGCTATGTATGAAATCCAGCCAGTGTTCTAAAATCCCGCCTGGACACCTAGGCGCCCGCCGGCCGCCCGGACGGTTAGGCGCCTAGGCGGTGTCCAAGCGAGTAGAGAATTAGAGGGCTACGGCGGAGGGAAGAGTGGAGGCAGAGGGAAGAGCGGAGGTGGGCACCGCCGGGAGGAGGGAAGAAGGACGAGGCGGCGCCCGTCAGCTAGATCGATGGCGGCGTGGTCGGGCAAAGGGAGGTGTCGAGCAAAGGGAGAAGGGCACCGCCGAGCCGTGGGCCAGGATCGTGACCTGTGAGGCCGTGACACGTGAGAGGAGGTGAACGGTTAGGGTTAAGTGTATATGGATCGGGCGGCCCATAACTAACCCTAAAAGTCCCTAAGCGATCACGTATAGTGCCTCTCCGCTGCAATTCTTTTCACATCGCGCCTCGGCCTCGCGCGTCGACGTCCCCTGCTCCGGCGCTGCCTCCTCCAGCAACGGCGTCGACTCCTCTAGATCTGGCGGCGCCTCCTCCAGCTCTGGCGACGCCTCGGCCGCGTCTCCCCCTGCCTCGACCACGGTTCCCCCGTCCTGCTGCGTCACCCCCTGCCACACGTGCACCTCTGCCCGGCGACCAGGCGAGTCGATCGGCCATCGCGTCCACGCCGGAGCGACTGGATGCCTAGGCATCGCCTAGGCGACGCCTTACGAAGCCTGACGGACTAGCTTCTCTTCAATCGGTGTCATCCCTACCTTTTAGAATCCCGCTGTTAACCGGTGCTTCTGGAGATCTCCGCTGGATATGCCCAGACCACCTTAGTCGATGACGGACTCTCTTCAATCGGTGTCACCCCTATCCTATCATGAATCACCTTGTTCCCAATTCAGCTTTCTCACATCCACTGTAGCATGCGCATCTCTACGACACTCATTTGTTGCACATGTTGCCTTTTAGTTGGCTAACATTTCGCCCCATCCCATATAGCATAGCATGTCTAATCACCATCCTATAGAACTTCCATTTTAGCTTTTATGGGACTTCTTATCACATAGGAATATATGATTTCAGAGGCTTGCCACCACTTCATCCACCCTACTTTGATCATGTGACAAACATCCTCATCATTATCATTATTGTTTTGTAACATTGACCCTAAATATCAATATGAGTATTGCCTAGGTTACTAGTTGTCCTCGTAGCGAACATTTCCCTCTTCGCATCCAACGCCACGAAATTACGAGTCCTAATTAAATTAGCAATTGAAGTGGTGTGCTAGCTGAACAAGCCATTAGTGGGCTTCATAGTCTCTAATTAAAAAGTGATAAAAAGGGACTGGACTTTCTAATAATGCCTAACAAGCATTTACAGGCTAAGCCCGTACCTTATTTCAACCCTGAACCAAAAGAAGCCTTAAGGTATACACCAACTTGCTTTGAAGATAGCATGGGCAACTATCAGAGGTAAGTTACAACACTAAATCTAAAGAAAAATGTTGGCAAAATTTGTTGGGATATATTTGAGACAATGAAAGAATTTTAACAGTAAAACTAACGTGATAGTCAATATCAATACATTTGCAATTGTTTGTAGTTGAAGCTTTGAAATTTCAGCGTTATGTTGAAAAAACGAATATTTGTGTAGAGGGAATTGAACATACAGTAAACATGTTTCCATGTTTGGTGGTGTCAGGCACGACTACTGACGGAGCTTCCATATGGCCAGGGTGGGCATGGCCTCCCCTGCGGCCCTGCGATCACTTAATCTCCAATCTCCATCATCGATTAGTTAGGCAATTATTGCTGGTTACCATTTTTAGAGCTAAATCACTAGCCCCCCCCCCCCCCCTCCATTTCCTCAGAAGCTCCGTCACTGGAGTACTGGACATAACAGCACCCATTGACGAATTAAATGATATTAATAGTATGGAAACAAATATTAGCATCACAAAATGTCCATAAATACTGTTACCATACATAGTCTACATGAAATACCAGTGCTACTACAAAAGACGGTAAAAGGCGCTCGGGCAGGCACACTTTGTGCTGGGCGAAGCCCGAATGCTGCGCCTAGGAGCATAGGCGGGGCCAACGAGCATAGGTGGGGCCAACACAGGCATAGCGCAGAGGCGTCGTGCGGCGTGCGCCTAGGCATGTGGAGTCAGAGCGGAGTTGCGTGGAAGCGTGCGGAGGCGGAAAAGATTTTCATTTCGGCGGGAGATTTTCGGCTGTGCGCGCATCACCCGCCTCACTAGTCTACCGTTCCCACCCGTGTATTCCCAGCCACGTGTTGCCTTCACACTCAAGTGCTCGACTTGTCCGTTGCTACCCTCTCCGACAGCAGGAGCCGCTGGACTCGTCCGCCGCCGCCCTCTCCAACAGAAGGTGTCGCTGGACTCGTCCGCCGCTGCCCTCTCCGACAGCAGACGCCGTTGGATCTCGTCTGCTGCCGCCCTCTCTAACAGCAGGTGTCGCGCCGGTCGTCCCTCTCTTCCCCGCTTGACTCATCAGCTATCGCCCTCAACTGCGCTGTCGCCGCCCTTCTCCCCCGCTGACCTCTCCTTCTCCATTGCTAGGTACCGGCGCCTCCCCCTCTCTGTTCTCGATTCCTCTGTTGTGAATTATATTTAGTCAATTCCTCCTCTGTTCTTGCTATACGTGAGTGAAGCTCCGTGGGGGCATATAGATAGTGTGCTCTTTCGTGCAGACATATACCATGGGAATGGGATATTAGCTTTTGAAACCTGATAGTTTAGCAAATCATGTTGATTCATAGTTGCTTTGCATTAGCATTTGAGAAAAAACTCAACTGATGTTTGCAAATCATGTTGATTGTATTGTTTCCTTGTCCCAATTTTTTTTGTGAATTTTGTGACTGCAGGATTAATTTGATGACCTGATAGAGAGCTATGAATGTTAAATTCCATACGTCAGCATTCATTTTTATTTGTCATAGAACTAAGCAACTCTGGCGCTAGAGAAACACAAAGTTCCAACAAAGTACATTAACCTTGTCAAGGATATGTACGATAATGTGGTGATAAGTGTGCACGTAAGAGATAGTGAGACCGATACTTTTCCTATCACAATAAGGCTACACTAAGGATCAGCCTTAAGTCCATACATCTTTTCCTTAGTGATGGATGAGGTGTCGAAGGATATACAAGGGGATATCCCTTGGTTATGCTCTTTGCTGATGATGTAGTGTTGGTAGATAAAACTAGAGATGGTGTTGATAGAAAATTGGAGCTATGGAGGCAGACCTTAGAGTCTAAGGGGTTTAGACTTAGTAGAACCAAGACCGGGTATATGAGATGCGATTTTAGTGATGTCGGGTGCGGGGATGGAAATGTTAGTTTACAAGGACAAATAGTACCTAAGGGGGACGCATTGCGATATTTAGGATCAATGTTACAAAGCAATGGTGATATTGACGAAGATGTTTGCCACACGATCAAGATCGGGTGGATGAAGTGGCGACAAGCATCTGGAATCTTATGTGATAAGAAAGTTCTACAAAAATAGAAAGGAAAATTCTATAGGATGGTGATCAGAACTGCGATGCTGTATCAAGCAGAATGTTGACCAACTAAAAGGCAACATGTCCAACAAATAAGTGTTGTTGAGATGCGCATACTACGGTGGATGTGCGGTCACACAAGAAGAGACAAAATTAGGAACGAGGTGATACGTGATAGGGTAGGGGTGGCACCAATTGAGGAGAAGCTAGTCCAACATCGCCTACGGCGGAGACCTCCAGAAGCACCGGTTAACAGTAGGATTATAAAGAGTAGAGAAAATTTTAGGAGGGATTGCGATCAAGGTTGACATGGCAGGAGGCAGTGAAACAAGACTTAAAGGAGTGGGAAATAACTAGAGATTTGACTCATGATACGACTGCATGGAAATTAGCAATTCATGTGCCAGAATCTTAGTTTATTCGTATTTTGTTACTCTTATCTTTTTTCTTATTAATCCATTTCTAAAATAAATAAAATATAGAATCTTACTTTATTTGTATTTTTTTACTCTCATCTTATTTTCTATTAATTTTCTTCAAAAATTGTTGGGATTCATTTCTAGCCGACCCCAACTTATTTGGGACAAAGGCTTGGTTGTTGTTGTTGTTGTTGATAGAACTAAGCAACTCTCATGTATGTTTTAATTCTGAACTAAGTAAAAACTTTATTTATGAGTTTTCATGCAATTTGGGATCAGTCATAGACACATACCTATTCATGTTTGTGAAGCCTACTGCCTACATTAGAATTCAGAAGATGCTATGGAAGACAACCACTAAGATGAGTATTAATTATGTTTATCTTTTACTGATTTGTACTTTCTTTAATGTTATGAGTTGTTCTAACAAGATTGTTATGGTAATTGTAGGGGCTGGGATGGAGATAAACTCATCACATCATTGTCGAGGCCGGTAACATGAAGAACTAAAGTATATTTCTTGCAATTTATTTACTGTACACACTTGTTTATTGTTATGTACATATATATATATATATTAAAAATAGTGAAAAAACTAGGCAACATCTAGAAACACTTAGGCGCGCCTAGGCTCTAGGCGGTAGGTCACCACCCGCCTAGTGCCAAGCGCCTTTTGGAACCCTGTGAAATACAGCTGGCAATAGTACAAAGAAGGAACTATACGCAAGTATAATTGATAAAGGGTCATTCAAATGAGGTATAATTAGGTTAAAAATATAAATGTGTCCAGTAAATTTAAATAATAAACAAAGATAACTCAAAGAGAAGAAAAGATAACAGGATCAGATCCTCCAAGGTACAAATCACAATGCTTTATATTCAACTTAAGAATAAAACAGTATGCTGTCGCAGAGAAACATACCCAGCTTGTTAGCTCTTTAACAACAAGTTTGCAAACATCACGCACTGCAACCAAGGTTGCCAGAAGCCATGTGATAATATTACTCTTAGATGCATTTTCATACAAACTTGTGAAAACCTGGAACCAGAACGCCCAAACACTCAAGAAGGAAAATAAAGAATAATGGAAACAAAGTTAAACTCGTAGCAGAAGTATGAACCTTCTGAGCTACCGCTAATGCAGCTTCATCCCGACTGACACATCTGAGCAAGATATCAGGAATTTCCGCGATGACAGACTAAACACAACAAATAGTCCAGTTCAAATGCACTTTCTCAGAGAGAGAGAGGAGAGAGTAATCTATTTAAAATATACCTAGCCTAACAAAAAAGAGAAAAATAAAGAGATAAAAAATCCTGATAAGATATATTCAGATATGAAGCCACATAGCTGACCTGAATCTCCACAGCTTTATCGTTATTAGCAATCAAAGCTTCCAGCTGAAAGGAAGAGAGAATACGATGTTGATCAATGGAATTATTGACCAAGAAGAATATGAAAATTGCTTATAATAGTAGAGCCAAAACAAGTACAAAGAAATAAAATAGAATAGTGATTTTACAGTATTAAACTATTTCCATATATCTGTGGATAAAAACAAATGAAAGTTACAAAAGTTATAAGCTCATTTCTAGGTTCACTTCAGATATTTGCACCCTAATAGAGATTATCCTACCCCCAACATGCTTGGGACAAAGGCTTTGTTGTTGTTGTTGCGCCTAATAGAGATGATGTCATCTCCCTATGATAAATCTGAGTTCAAATGAAATTATTTTATAATACAAAGAATGTTGTAACCTTCTGCGAAACTTGCTGATATCTATCCAATGCATCACCCGTATCAAGGGGTTCAGCAAAAGCAGATCCTGTGTGATTAATAGTAGCCGTGGGTGAAAGAGGTGCTGCA
This sequence comes from Tuctoria greenei, assembly GCA_036927565.1. Lineage (NCBI taxonomy): Eukaryota > Viridiplantae > Streptophyta > Magnoliopsida > Poales > Poaceae > Tuctoria > Tuctoria greenei. The sequence continues at coordinate 242,752,046 of JAYESD010000002.1, read as the reverse complement.
GCACCTATATCCTGGTAGCAGAGTTTCAAAAATTCGAGAAAATTAGATCTTCAGTATATTTCGTGTGAATATAAGAGTAGAAGTCTAGAAGATGTCACTAACTTTAGCTGTAGTCGCTAGTTCACCCTCTAGGTCACTAGAAGCCATAGGAGGAAATACAGCTGCCAGATTTGTGGTTCCATTAACTTGGCCAGGAGTGTCAGTTGTGCTAAATGGGGTTGAAAGACTGCAGAAGTTGGCATCCAATACTTCAGAACAAGATGCTCCCATTGAAAGGTATGATGTAATAGGAGCAATCACTACAGGAATACCGGTCACTTACGTCGGCCAAAGCCGACGTAAGTTAGGCTTAAACCGACGTAATTAACTTAATTACGTCGGTTTTTGCTTAATTACGTCGGCTTTCAGCCGACGTAGGGTTTTGGACGTAATTAAGGTAACTTACGTCGGCCACCGACGTAAGTCACCTTAATTACGTCGGTCTGCAGGAGCCGACGTAAGTTCACCCTCGAGATGGGCCTTGGGCTGGGCCGGATGACTTACGTCAGCTTGGGCAGGCCGACGTAAGTTAAGTGCTGTAACTTACGTCGGCCAGGGCAAACCGACGTAAGTTAAGTGGTTTAACTTACGTCGGTCTGGCCATACCGACGTAAGTTAACCTGGGCAAACTTACGTCGGCATGCTCATAGCCGACGTAAGTTAAGTTTTCGAATTTTTTTTAAAAACAGAAACTGTCTACCTCGCTCGATGGCGAGTCACAGAACAGTCAAAAAATATATACAGATATATACAGATATATACAGTCACAGAACAGTCAATATAAGTTCGCCCATGGTTCAAAACATCAACAAACACCACAATTTTCCAAATAAATTACACCGGGCTACACGCTAGCCCCTCCATTACCTCCAGGATCTTCCCGGCGCGTTCTGGATCCCTGCAAAACAAACATAATCACTAATAAGCATCAATGTCAACTAAGTGATAACATAAGAGGCCAAGAACATTAGTGACAAAAGAAGGAAGCATGATGTAGTTTCAAATGAAGTAATGTACTATATCACTAGTTAAATGGAAGCACTAGCCCTTTGTTAACTCAATGAACATCAGTTTCGACATAAGAAGGTAACATCAGTGATAATCACTAGCTCTTTTGTTAAATGGAAGCACTAACAACTTATTCACTATATACTAATCATTTCTATCATGGTCAAAAACTACTAAAGCTTGATTAGATACACTTAAAGAGAGTTTCTCACCTGCTCCAGTGTCTACACGCTACCCCCTCCACTGCCTCCGGGATCTCGACGCGTTCCGGAACCCTGCAAAAGAATCATAATTAGGATTAAATGTGATGCAAATAACTTTTTAACATAATGAAAAGGGAATCAAACTCCTAGGTATAGACAATATTACCTGCTCCGGTGTCTGCTGCGGCGGAAGCGTAGGAATCTGGATGTCCTGACCGCTTTGTCGAGCAAGAGCCTGCCATTGCAAGATATTAGCAGATATATGTTATTAAGTGTTGTGAAATTTAACTACGGTACTTTAAATTACTTACTGCCACCGTTGCTTGCATCTGGGCCATCATTAAGGCCGTCCTCTGCTGCTCCTCCCTTGCCTCCGCTCTCGTCCGCTTCAGCTCTGCCTGAGTTTGCGTCAGCGACTCCCTCATGGCCTGGAGCTCCAGCTGCGTCTGCGAGAGACGACCACTGGTCCCAGCGGTCGAAGCCTGCGACGATGAAGCGCCTCTCAAAGGTCGCGTCGACCTCGAGTCGACAACTCCATCGAAAATGGCAAACCTGCAAAAGAATGAAAACACTAAGTAGAAGAAGATTAATTGAAAAAGAAATGAAACACACGAAGAACTCACCGTCCGTGGGCCTTCCCGCCTCCGCTTGCGTACGCGGCTTGGGGGTCGATCGGGGCGCTTTCCCAATCGTAATCCGCACCGTGTATCTTCGCGACCTCCTGCGCGTACTTTGTCTACAAAACAAATAAATCTTGTAAGTATGTCAATAATAGTATTAGTTATAATGAAATTGATGAATTTCGAAAACTTACCAGTCGGTCGGCTGCGACCTGACTACACTGCCCTGGCTGAGAAGGGTCACTTCCCTTGTGACCTCTCTTCCAAACCTGGGTCGGGGTCGGCTCATGACCCAGCTCTCGCTCCTGTACATCCGTGTTAGTGAGATAAATAATATATTAAGAACACATAAATAAAATAAAAAGGTACTTACCATGCGTTTAGCCAAACGCAAGTAGCCGTCACCGCCATAGTTGTGCTTGCCCTCGGACCCCATGCGGCACTGTCTAGCCTTCGTGGACTTGTTGATAAAAGCGTCGCTAGCCCAGTACCGACAGAGAGCTAAGTACGCCTCGATGTTACCCTGTAACCAGGAAATACTAACCTGCACATATTTCATTTTCATCAACGCGGTTAACATACGTAGATATTGTAAATATTTAACAATATTAAAAACTTACCTCCGCGTACTGCTCCTCTGTCAAGTAGGAGTCCGAGTCCTTCCTTAAGACACCCCTTTGCTGCTCCTGCTCCTGCTCCCGGGGGTGCCGCTTGTAGTAAGCGTTGACGGCCTGAATCCGGGCGTATGACAACGCCGCCGTCGTGAGCTTCCGAGCGTTGTAATGGAACACGCGTCTCGCGTTGTCCTCCATGCCCGGCTCCTCTACTTGGTACCTCAACTTTAAGCAAACAAATATTTAAGTGATATGTAATTAAGAATTCAAAGGAGTTGAAAAAACGAAACAGTTAAACTTACCATAAAATCATGCCACACAGCTCCCTGAACCGTGCCGTGCACCGGGTGAGAGACCCGAGCGTAGTCATCCCACGACAGGGCAGGAAAACCGTCAATTACACCGGGGTAGTGCAACTTGACGATAGCACCGAGGACACTGTTAACCTGCCTGTGGTGCTTCTCGGCCCCCGTGAACGAGAAGTCGTACCAACATCTACAAAATATATTAAATCATTAAGTAAAGAAAAACAACATCTAATATTTAGTATACTATATACAGTTTTTATACCTGTCTCCAACGAGACGGATCGTGGTCCGCTGAGTAGTAACCGGAGGAGGAGCCGCAAAGTGGGTCCTCCTCGTCCGTCGCCTCTGCTGCGACGCTGCCGCGTCCTGTGACCCTGAAGGCTCTGCGGACCCCCCGGAGCCTCCAGGAAGGCTAGTGGTAGAGGGCTGCCCAGGGAGGCTAGCGCTAGCCGGCTCCGAAGGGAGGCTAGCGCTAGAGGGCCCCCTAGCCTCTGAGTCGAGCTCCTGTAGCGGCCCCCTAGCCTCAGACTCTGACTCAGACTCAGAAGTCTCTGAGTCAGACTGCACAAAAGGAATGACTTTATTAATAATTAATAACAATTGCAATTTCAAAAATAACTTTATAGTAACTAAAGTTTACCTCTGTCTGCTGAAAGCACACGACAGCTGAGGGTGGAGCATGTGCCAGAAAGAGCTTACGTCGACTAGAACGGAACGAGCTCCCTGAGCAAGGGTCTGCTGGCGGCTCAAACCCTCTCACTGGCTTCCCCTTCCCCTTCCCCTTTGACGACATCCTATTGCAAGGAATAAATGATTAATATACAAAGATAATATACAAAATTAATGTTAAATTAGTGAATAAAACGTTACTTCAAAATTCATCAACATCACGATCATGCACCCTACTCCTTAAACCAGCCCATCGATCTTCTTGTTGCGCATATCGTTTTCGTTTGCGCAAATCAGCAGGTTCGACTATGTCATCGATATCTTCAGATTCTGATTCTGATTCTGTTTCCGCTTCCGTGCCAGCCTCGATATCTTGAGCGTCTCCAACTAAGTTATCGAGTCCTACACCGGGCTCGACTGAGAAGGAGTCTGGCAACTCTTCCTCTTGGTAGACACAATCAACCTCAGCTTCGTCGTGATAATCATCATCTCCTGGAGCGTATAACCGCTCACGAGGATTCACCTTATGTACCACCCACCAAGCTTTGAATTTATTGCATGGATAAGGTAGATAGTACACTTGCTCTACTTGGTGTGCAAGAACTAATGAATCGAATCCTTTCAACCGTTCCTTGTGTTTTACTTCGACCATGCCAAATTCGTTTACTCGAATTCCACGAATGGAATCAAACCATTCGCAGTCAAAGAATACCGCTCGAATTGGCTTGTTTGCGACAAAAGTGAATTCAAGGATTTTTTTAATAATCCCGTAGTACTGCGTTTCATGATCTTGCGAATCGATTGCCCTCATCACAACTCCGGTATTACATGTTGCCGCGAGAGGACGAAGAGATTCAAATTGAGTTGTACGGAATCGATAGCCGTTGACGTCATATCGACCATAGCTTCTAACATTAACCACTCCACGGGATAGTTGTCGCAAATCTTCATGGACGTTGGCATCTTTTTGGCACTGTCCAAGATATGGAATTATTAGAAAACGTAAGCATTCTTAAGTTATAAGAAAACATTGTTAACATTGATTAGTTATCGAGAAAACGTTACATGATCTCGAAACCAGGAGAGAAAATTAGATCCCCCGTTTATTCCTTCCCGTCGAATATGTTCTATTTGCTTGCTCGTGGGTTGATGTCTATGTCTCCAATTTTGCTTGTCGAACATACTACACGACAAAGAGAACCTTTTAGAATACATGTGTCGGAAAAGATGGTGAAAAGCATAAGTGTAGGAGAAACACTTACTTGAAATATTCATTCATTTCTTCCATATTAGCGTACATGTAGAAGAATGCAGAACGCCTTTCTTTTTCGCTAACATCATACGAAGTGTAACTACCAACAGTAGTGCCTCTTGTTGCAAAAATGGAGAGATCGCTATAAGGAGGTTGCTCATCTATATTGTATCGCATTACCGAAGTATTAACATTGTTTTCCTCTGCAAAGTAAACACTTGAGAAGTATCCTACTTCCTTAAGAGTAAAAGCTTCGGCGATGCAACCTTCAACCCTTGCCCTGTTACCAACCATTGATTTCAGATATCTAAGTGATCTTTCAATATGATACATCCACCTATATTGCACGGGGCCGCCCACTTTCGCTTCAAATGGAAGTTGAATTAAGAGATGTTGCATTGGATTGAAAAATCCCGGAGGAAAAATTTTTTCCATCTTACACAAAAGTACCGGAACCTCCTTTTCCAATTTAGTCATCATCTCTGGCGTGATTTCTTTAGCACAGAGTTGCCTATAGAAGTGGCTAAGCTCGGCTAACACCTTCCACACTGCATCGTCAAAATAGCCTCGAAACATAACAGGCAGAAGTCTTTCCATGATTATGTGATAATCATGACTCTTCAACCCAATGAGCTTTCCCGTTTTCACATTCACGGCTCGTCTCAGACTAGCTGCGTAACCATCTGGGAATTTCAACCTTTGCAACCATTCGAGAACTTCTTTTTTCTCTTTAGGTCGAAGACAGAAAGGAGCGCGTGGTTTACCACCATTTTCGGAGAGCTCAAGAGTTTGACGGTTACAAAGCTCGGCAAGATCCTTTCGAGCCTTTAAATTGTCTTTTGTTTTGCCCGTCATGTCCATGCATGTGCTTATGATACATTCGGCCATGTTACGCTCTTGATGCATAACATCAATGTTGTGCCTTAGAATCAACGACTTCACATACGGTAACTCCCAAAGTCCACATATGTGAGTCCAATTGTGTTTGTCTCCGTAACCTTCGAAATATCCAGGACGACCTTCATCTGGCACCAATTTGTCCAACATATCAGATATTTCTGACCCGTCAAGACGTTTCGGTGGTCCTTTAGTGACAACGGTGTTCTTTCTAAAGACATTCCTCTGTTGTCTAAACAAGTGATTCGGAGGTAGCCAACGTCTATGACAATCGAAGTAAGATATCTTGCCTCCATGGGTAAGTCGAAAGCAATCGGTGTCCGAGGCACATATCGGACACGTCAACCGACCATGAGTGCTCCATCCAGAAAACATGCCGTATGCCGGAAAATCATGAACGGACCACAAATAAGCAACTCGGAGGTTGAATTTCTGTTTCTTGTAATAGTCGTACGCTTCGACTCCTGTCCACAACATTTTCAACTCTTCGATCAACGGTTTCAACATCACGTTGAGACGTGACCCAGGATGATCTGGCCCAGGTACAATGAGGCAAAGAAACATAAACTCATTCTTCATGCAAAAGGTCGGTGGAAGATTGTACGGAATGACAAAGACGGGCCAACAGGAGTATGGTGCGGCGTTTGTGCTGAACGGTGTGAACCCATCTGTCGCCAACCCGATGCGAACATTTCTCGCTTCACGAGCGAATTCTGGGTCGAACCGGTCCAGAGCCTTCCATGCCTCACCATCGGACGGGTACGTCATGACTCCATTGTTCTCACGCTCACCTTCTTTGTGCCATCTCATGTGTCTGGCCGTTTTTTTGAAAGGAACAGCCGCTTCAACCTCGGTGTCACAGGTAAGTAACGAAGCTGCTTACGTGCGACTTCCGTCGTCACTGTATTATCATCGTTATTAACAACTTCGACAAACCTCGGTTGACCACATTTCAAACATTTGTTCTCATTGGCATGCTCTCTCCAGAAAAGCATGCAGTTGTCCGGACACACATCAATCTTTTCGTGCTTCATCCCGAGACCAGAAAGAATTTTCTTCGAGTTGTACATATCCTTAGGCACTTTGTTGGGTTGTGGAAGAGCATCTTTGAACAAATCGATGAGCATGTTGTAACAATTGTTAGAAAATAAGAACTTAGACTTAATTGCCATAAGTCTAGTCACAAAATTGAGGATTGACATTTTAGTGTGTTCATGCAGAGCCTCTTCTGAATCTTTGAGACGTTTGAAGAACTCTTTAACCTCTGCTGTTTGAGTATCTTCTGTAAGCTCTGGTCGTATAGCTTCCAGCATCTCATCCATCATATCAACCTCTTGAGCATCATCATTGTCAGCTTCCACTTCTTGTACAGCTTGAGAAGCTGTCTCGCCGTGGAAGTTCCACAACTCATAATGTGACACGTAACCGTTTCGACACAAGTGCAACGTAAGTTCCACTTTGTCCAAAAACGTTCCGTTTCGGCATTTCGTACATGGGCACCGCGCCTTATCGCTATATGACAACGAAAAAGCTCGTTCCACAAAAGCTTCTGTCTTGGCGTACCACTCATCTGAGTGACCACCAGTTCTGCTCTTCCAACCAGTGTACATCCAACTACGGTCTTCGCCCATGTTTGACTCTGCAGTTTAACGCGAAAGATCTTGTCGTTAATGTATTGTTATGTTATGTGTCACGGCCCTACAACCTAGGCAGATAGATCCTAAACCCACCCAAGAGTGACCGAGCGGAGCGTGCTCATGACGAGACGCGTGATCCGGATTCGAACGAAATTTCGGCAGCATAACCCCGCTGTTCTCCACTGCACGCCCAAAAATGGTGCAGCAGAGAACAACAGGGTTACGCCACCGAAATCTCGTCCAAATCCGGACCCGCGTCTCGTCACAAGCCACGCCCCCTCGGTCACTCCGAGGCTGTCCAAAAAGGGACAATTCCGAACCTGCACGTCTCACATGCCAATGGCATGTGAGACGTGCCGATCCGAAACGGGTAACACATTGCTATAGGTTACGTTGCTCATTTTCATTTTGAGGTCATTTAAGAGAGAGGAAAGAACTAGAGAAAGACTGAGAGGAAAGTTGGTCTTAGATGACAATTCCATGACGGCTTTAGGGTTAGCTGCTGTAAATAGATTGGAGATGAAACCACTTCGTCGGGGTACGCCATCCACGCGCAGGTGCTTGCCATCCTCACCGTCGTCGTTCGCCTTCGTGCCCGTCTACACGCATACTTTATCTTACCACTAAATGGGCCTTGTCGGGCCTTGTCAAGCCGGTCCGAAGCCCATTTTTGTATATATAGTTCTTAAACACTCAAGCAATCAAAATTAAAATTGTAACCATAATTCAAAAAACTAAGCAATTCAAATAAACCTAAACATAACAATTATCCATTGTAATTAATCAATTTATCAACTCAATTCTAACATAAGCAATTGAATTCAATTAAATTAAACCTAAACATAAGCAATTCAATTCTAACCATAATTCTAAGCATAACAAATAAGCATAAAAAATCATCAATTGTAATTCATCAATTTATCGATTTAATTCTAACATAAGCATAGTAAACATTATTTGTGTATCTATATAATTTCTAATCAATTTCTAACATAAGCATAGCAATTCATCAATTTCTAACATAAGCATAGCAATTCACAATTTTCTATTAAGAGTAAACACTTGCAAATGCATGTGCAATCCACAATTCAGGCAAAATTTCAAGCAAATGCATGTGCAATAATTCAAAACAATGAGAGCAAGGGGAGAGGCGAGGAAATACTTGCAACGAGGATCGGCGGATGAGCCGGCGGTGGGGGCGCAGGGGCGGGGCCAGCGGCGGCGAGGTCTGGGGGCAGCGGTGAGGTCCGGGGGCGGTGGGCCGAAGGCAGGGCGGCGCGGCGGGGCCGGGGGAGGCCGAGGGCGGTGAGAGCCGGGGGCGGCGCAGGGGGCCGGGGGCGGCGCAGGGGGCCGGGGGAGACGGGGGCGCGGCGAGGCCGGCGGCGGTGTGGGCACCGCGGGTCAGCCGGAGCGGGAGCGGGGGCGGCGGGGCCGGGGCGCGGCGAGGCCGGCGGCGGTGTGGGTGCCTCAGGTCGGCGGGAGCGGGAGCGGGAGCGGGGGCGGTGGGGCCGGGGCGCGGTGAGGCCGGCGGCGGCGTGGGCGCCGCGGGTCGGCGGGAGCGGGAGCGGGAGCGGGGGCGGCGGCGGCGGGGCCGGGGCGCGGTGGGGGCGTCGTGCGCAGGCGGCGGGGAAGAGAAGAGAAAGTGGCCGGTAAGGAAGAAAAGAGAAGGGCACGCAGGCTAGGTTAAAATACATAACTTACGTCGGCTAAATACTCAACTTACGTCGGTGGACATAACTTACGACGGCCACCCTATTGGCCGACGTAAGTTAACACTAAGTTACGTCGGCTCTTTTATTTACGTCGGCCTGTTGCTCTAGCCGACGTAAGTTAGTGTTAAAAGTTGTCGGTCTCATTACTTACGTCGGCAGCCGACGTAGGTTAACTTACTTATGTCGGTTCCATGGTGCCGACGTAAGTTATTTAACTTACGTCGGCCAGCCGACGTAACTTAAACTGGCCGATGTAACTCTTCGATATTCCTGTAGTGAATGTCCAAGTACTTGTACCTTGAAACTTGTGTAGCACCAGGATCTGTCTTGACAGGGATTGGCTCTTTTGACTGACTAGCAGATGTGAACTGGGGAAATTGAAGAGTTGAAAAACTCGTGGAGGTTGATGGAGCCAAAATTGGACCGTAAACTGCAGCTATGTTGGAATCAGTTAAGGTAACAGCCATGGATGCACCAGAAGTTGCAGCGCCAGCATTTTGACTGCTCTGGCCATGCCATACGGTAATGAAGTCCTGAAATCGACACCAAAACAAGATGCAGATGCTTAGAACAGAAACAAGCTGAATAATGAAAAAGGTCATGATCTGCTTCTTCACCTTGTATACTCGACGTTGGGCAGCAGACAAGTTACCAGAAGGCTTGGGGCGAAGTGCGTCAGGGACACGCGTAAGACCTTGAGTGTAAGGAAAAACATCATAATATGCAGATCCATGTAGCTCTTTTTGTCTCCTTAGTTGCGAAAAATGCTGTTTGATGTCTCCATCAATCATCTCAACAGCCTGCAAGAACATTAATGGCTGTGTGAGGCACCACGCAAATATCTTAATCAATAGTTTTTGCCAACACATTAATTGGCATCATGCAAGTAGAACAGGTATCAAAAGTATAACGAGCCCTAAAAACGCATATGCTTCGGAAGAGCTACCTTGCGTGTCGCCACGGTCTCTATTAGAGCACAACCAAGATCCAGATTATCATTAGTTAGAAGATGAATAATTTGCTCAGTGGTTTCACTGTTACTAATCAGGTTCTGAACGAGGCTTCGAAGTTGAGATAACAAAGCAACACGAAGAGGATCCTGCAACAGAAGATGAAACAATAAATAGTTTTTTATGTATGTGAGGGAACCTAAATGAACTGTTCATGATGTAGAAAATGTAACTAAACCTGTGAAGTAAACCTAAGAAGCTTTCAGAAGAAATACTTTGGAAGTAACATGGGCTAAACTTCCAGCTAATGTACCAACCATCAAATGTGCACAGCGAGAGATGGCACCATCATCAGATTCCACCGCATAATCCTACAGTAAAACACATATACCAACATTTCATATACTGAACCACCACATTAAAAAATATCTAACACAGATCGACATCTCGTGAAAGAATAGGTGTCACCTTTAGAATAAGTTCCTTGGTAGTTCGGCTAGCTATTGTAACACTTCTTTGAATGACAGGACCTATAATTTCCTTAATAGTCTTATCCAAAGCCACGTCCATGATTCTATTAAGATTAAGAGTATTTCAGTCCAGTAAAAAAATATAGTGTAAGCTAAGCTTATTTCAGAATAACGTACTTGCTATACTGCAACTGTGGGCCAAGAGCATTAAGCTTTTCATTGATTCTGAAATATATATCAGCACGTGGAATTGCTGCCATAAGCTGCAAACAGTTCATTGAAGGAAATAAGTCTTAAGTACACACAAAAAAAGTATAAGTTAGAAGAGTAAAACCAGGAAAAGTAACAAGAGCAGACCTGACTCGCAGAAAACGGGGAGGGTGATGGTGCTTGAGGTGGTGCAACCTGGGTTAGGCTGTGAGAGGTAACCTGTTCAGGCATGATTATAGCAGCCTTATCATCTTCTACCATGCTGTCTGAGGGTAGACGAATAGGTGCTGCATACTGCAAAACAGATGTATTTTAAATGAAATAGTACAGAAGAATACCAAGATCCAGAAATCTTAATTGATTTTGAGTGCAGCGAACCAACCTGGCTAAGCATGTTAGGAAGGCTTGTAACTCGAGAAGTGCAATTGATGTCATGTTGCAGTTCCATGTGGTTCATGGAAGGAGCAATACTAGAGGAGACCTCTGCTACTGCTGGTGTTTGAGACGCACCAACATCTTTATTTGAAAAATCTGGATTTCCCACAACTTGGCGAGTTCGGTCTTTAAGAAGAGAAGATGGTTTTACATCATTCATGTCCACACTGAGATTTTTAAACAAGACCTGCAACGACAAAAATCTCAATTAGATATGATTTGGAAATACACACACAGATATATCACACACACACACACACACACACACACATATATATATATATATATATATATATATATATGTATGTATGTATGTATACGTATCACAAAATGGAATAGGGAAAGAACCTCAATGTCGAATTTCAGGTTCATCTTGAGATTTGGTAAATTGTATATCTCAACAAGTAGACTAAGAATACCCATTGTCCAGGGATTTGGTGGACGATATGCTATGCTTGAAAGGCAAGGTTCAAGAATCTGAAAAAAAAATCACAGTTACAAGCATAAAAAACATATGCTTATTTACAAAAAAATAGTCAATACAAGAAGCAGCACCTTTGAAGTAAATGGAATGACTGCAATCATTAATCCCCTTTCATAAGCCTGAAAAGTGGAGGTCGGGTCAAAGTTCAAAAATTTGAAGGTCGTAACAGCAGAAAGTACAGGTTGCGGCATGAGCTTGACACAAGGTTACAGAAATGACAAATTAAAGGAAACTAATTCGAATTGAAGTATTACCTCAACTATTAAAACCTTTGGGTCAATTTCCTTTGCTCTTAATGTTTGATTCCTACCTATAGTGAATTTTCCAAGCCAACTGCCAAGATTTTTCAACAAAGAACGCTCTTCGGAACTGGATTTGATAAGATCTGACTGTAATAAGACCTATTGAAACCAAATTTTCAACTTTATAAGATGATTTAGATTGAAACAGAAAGAATGAAAAGTATGAGTGAATATGACCTTGCAGTTCTCATATGTAGCTCTCATAATTTCCTTATTCAAGGATTTTGAGTTAACCTTGTCAAAGAATTTCAGGTACAAGTCATGAAAATTTGGCTCGATGCTTGCCCTGCAATGATGTACATACGTCTCTGTCATTTAACATTATGCTTCATTGCATGAGAGTAAAGCAAGTATAATTGTCACCATGGGTACCTTTTCATTACCATGTATTGCGCAAACCAAGGATAATACTGCTCCAGCAGAACTTCATGAAATTCTTTTGCCTTGGCCTCAACATTTGATGCGGAAATATTATTGATCATGAAGAAAATTTTGTCTTGAACTTCAGATGGAGGGGCCTAGGTGACAATAGAAAAGAAATTAGTCTCACATTTCCTTTATGAAAACCTCAACCATCGCACCCTGAATAATAATAACAAAATGCATTCAATGTCCACAAAACCTGATCCAAAGTTTCATTTAGAGCCTCCAAACTATAATCCTACTCCCTCCAGTAAAAAATATACAGTGTTTCTGCCAAGATCAGGTCAAATTTTTAAAACTTTGATTATGTAGCTTTTAAAATATTTGGTTTGGGCTTAATGATGTGGGTAGATTAGTCTAGCAAAATACCTTCATAATGTCAAGTTTTTGGAGTCTAACTGTCTAAGTAATACTTTGGAGAAGGAGCACTAGTATCGTTCGAAAATATCATGTGTTCGACCAAAAAGAGAAGTTTTCTATGTTTGTAAAGAAAAAACAAACCTCAATTGGTGCATCTCTTCTTTCTGCTGCAGCAACAAGAGTCTCGATATTTAAAGCAGATCCAAATCCTGTGGTGTAGGAAGATTGTCGAAGGATACATGTAAAATGAAGCATATCATAAAGACAATCATGCCACACATTGTATGGGGATGAACACCACAACTCAATGTTAATATTTACTCTATGTGAGCTAGAAAATAACCTGATGGAGCTGCACTTCTGGATCGTGGAAAACCAGAAGGGTGTGAGGGAGCTGACACAGTGCTAGAGTGAATGGGTGGAGATTGAGAGGACACTAAAGTCGGCACCTGACAATATTTTCCATCAAGTTAGGAAAAAACAATGTTCAAGGCACTCAACATAGGTAAAAGGACAGATTAGTATGTTTGTAAAAGCATAACATAAAAATTTACATATAATACCTTTGAAGTGACACCTAAATCGTTAGTTGTTGAAGTGAGAGGTGGTTGGCCAATAGGAACAACTGTTTTTGTAGGGACGCTTGTAGAGACCTTAGACCTATCTCCAATAAAACTTTGGTGCCCCTGTTGCATTGCAAATGGACAAATTATCCTGTCTGATTGTGCTGGAGTTGAATTTAGCCATGGCGATTCAGAAAAAGCCTACAAGGGCCAATCATTTATTTAAGAATTAACAGGACATCCAAATATTCAAGTTAACTTAGAGAAATAGAAGTGACAAACATGAAGAAAGGAGGCAGAAGTTTTTGCAACCAATTGAGTTCAGTATTCTTTCAGTAAAAAAGATCACTATTCTTGTTATGATGTGAATACCTCTGTGTTTTCAATAGATTGGGTACCAGAACCACGCTGATCCCCGGGAACCATTGCATTCAAGTTCTGATCATTTTGACTCAACGATATCTTGTTAAGTTCTTGCTCAATTTGCAGAACTAATTCAGAATGTGTTCCACGAAGATGTGAGATCTGCAGAACATGGTTGCAGTATTGTGGCCACTCAATTACACGATCCATAAACTGCTCCAGTGCTGTTGTACTGAATATAAACATCTGCAACCATCATGCCATTAGATGTACAATTTTTGCATATTCCAAATATGTTGTGTGTGTGATGGCCTGGTGGGTGGAGTTAACTGAGAAGAAAGAATAACCGTAGCCAACCTTTGAATCAATTGATTTACGCAGACCATCAAGAACACCACGTAGAGCAATTCCAAGTGTCAGGTGGGACACAAGTTGATGTTTAATGACAGATCCTATTTCCAAAAGAAATATCAGAATATTTCTCACGCAAGTAACGAATTGGCACCTCACCAGAACATTTTTCTTTTCAAGTGCTGCATGAAGTCTGCCTGAAAATCATGCTACTTCATCCAAAAAGATCACTTGACGAGCACAAATATGAACTCCCTCAGTCCCAAAATAAGTTTATCTCTGTAACTGGTTGACTGTTTTCTTACCTTTGACCAACGATTTATATAAATTTGATCAAATTTAATAATATAGAAATTATATATTATGAAAGTATTTTTCGTGGTGAATCTAAAAATATAAACCTCATGTTATTAAAGTTGATCGAATTTATAGAAATCATTGGTCAAAAGCATGAAGAAAACAGTCAACCAATCCAAGAAATAGACTTATTTTGGGACAGGGAGAGTAGTAAAATAGGAATGATGAAACATGATGGCACCAAGACCTAGTTGCAAATAAATTGCATCCAATAAATTCATTATCCCACATGCTAGAAGTACTGGATATACAAACTTCACCAGTCAAAAGGTTACAATCCAGTGCAAATATGAGCATTGGGATAAATGAAGTAACAAAAGGCAAACAAGAGATGGAAACTTACCAAAAAGAACAGCAGCTAATTTAAGTTGTGTTTCTGGATACTTGGGAAAGAACTTGTATTCTTCAAACAGATTTGAGATCATACAATTGAAAATTGACAATTCCCTGATTGAAAATCGACACAAAACATCAGTAAGAAATCAGTAAAAAAATAAATAGAATAGAGATAATTCAACTTTCAAACAAGTGGTCATGGGGAGAAAATGTGAAGGCAGAAAACGCTAGCAATTGTTTCGAGGAAGTAACTCAAGACAACTAATTTATATGTGCTTCTCTGCACAAAGAAAAACCAAGTCTTAACAATAATAAGGGAACTATTGCTGCAACCTGTTGCCTTATTGATAAATGGAATCCCAGGCGCATGTCAATGACTAAAAACAATGGATAAAACAAGTTGCAGAGGGATGAAAAACATACAATTTTCCTAAACATTGTGACAAATAATCTTGTTTTCTAGTTATTGTTAGAGAATCTCCTCTTCTGGTGCAGCAGGCCCGACCCAGCCTAGTCCGACTTGGACTCCTAGGGGCGCACGCCAACTAGAAGAGGGAGGAGTCGGTTCAGATCAAAACCAAATAGGTTGTTGGAGTCGATCTGTTGTTTATAGGAATAGATCAGTTTGAGTCAGATTATATCTCTAAAACAGATTAGGAATATTAAAGTAAATTCTATCTTTAAGCAGATTAAAGTAGGAAAGTCGTATCTTTAAAAGGCTATAAATAGCCAGGTATTTTTAAGGAATAAAATGGACCCTTCCAGTTTGATCTCTCGCCCGGATTACCAACAAACATGATCCATAAACATATCGACAACAACAATAACAACAACAACAAAGCCTTTGTCCCAAACAAGTTGGGGTCGGCTAGAAATGAAACCCAACAATTTTTGAAGAAAAGTAATAGAAAATAAGATGATAGTAAAAAAATATAAATAAAATAAGATTCTACATTTTATTTATTTTATAAATGGATTAATAAGAAAGAAGATAAGAGTAACAAAATACGAATAAACTAAGATTCTGGCACATGAATTGCTAATTTTCATGCAGTCCTATCATGAGCCAAATCTCTAGGTATGTCCCACTCTAAGTCTCATTTGACCGCCTCCTGCCATGTCAACCTTGGTCGACCTCTACCTCTCCTAAAATTTTCTATACTCTTTAGAATCCCACTGGCCACTGTTAACCGATGCTTCTGGAGGTCTCCGCTGGATATGCCCAAACCACTGTAGGCGATGTTGGACTAGCTTCTCCTCAATCGGTGCCACCCCTACCCTATCACGTATCACCTCGTTCCTAATTTTGTCTCTTCTTGTATGACCGCACATTCACCGTAGCATGCGCGTCTCAGCAACACTCATTTGTTGGACATGTTGCCTTTTAGTTGACCAACATTCTGATCCATAAACATATGACACCATGGAAAAAATAATATCGACACCCTTCCAGCTTCTTTTACTCTCAAGCAAGTTGGGGTAGGCTATAAAAGTACAGAAAACCTGAATATACACTACTACAATAAGCCTCATCACAGGCGGCTCCAAACCTATTATCACAGACGGCTTTTAAAACCGCCTGAAACGAAGAGTCTGTGATAATCCGCAATTTCACAGGCGGAGAAGTGAAACCGCCTGTGAAGACTAATTATCATAGGCGGTTCTTCACTAAGGATAGCCGCCTGTGAAGACCGATTATCATAGGCGGTTCTTTACTTAGGCTAGCCGTATGTGAAAATACTTTATCACAGACGGGTCGTGCAGCATATATAACCGTCTGTGATAAACGTCTTATCACAGACGGTTATTGAAGAATAACTAACCGTCTATGATAAGAAGTCTTCACAGACGGGTATTGAAGCATTACTAACCGTCTATGATAATTTGTATTCACAGGCGGATTTTGAAGCATAACTAACCGCCTATGATAATATGTCTTCACAGGCGGGTTTTGAAGCATAACTAACCGTCAATGATAATGTGTCTTTACAGACGGTTATTGAAGCATAACTAACCCGTCTATGATAATAGTGTTATCACAGACGGAGTTTACCTATATCAGCCGTCTGTGAAGACCCTTTAACGCAGCCGGTTTCTACCATAACAGACACCGCTTGTGAAAATTAGGTTATCACAGATGTTTATTTACTTGTATCTAGCCGCCTGTGATAATTGTTTTTCACAGTCATGCAGTACTACTGCTGTTATTTCTAATTTCCAGGTCAATTCAATATAATCACAGAACAAAAAACAACAATCATCACAGAACAAAAGACAACAATATTATCATCACAGAAGTCAATTTCACTAAAACAATATACATACACACAAGTTACAGATACAATTTCATCTCAAAGTTTACAAGTTTTCACTAAAAACTGTTTAGATTGGTATAGTCGCAAAGTTCTGGCACATCAGCTGCTGAACCTCTCTTATCAAAGAACTTCCCCGTTTTGTGCAAAATTTCGCGACGAATGAACTGACAGAGTTCAGAAGCAATCCTGTCGGCTCCTCCATCAGGAATACTTCTACAAACCGGCCATTCTTCGTTCAGATTCTTCTTGTGCTGCAATATAACACATAACAAGGTTTAGAATGTGTTGGTTTGAACAATCTCAAAGTATAGATTAAAGTGAGAGTATACAAGAATTTAGTAGGTATTTTTGGAGCAGTTGTACTATGAGCAATTGAATTTTGAAGTTGGAATCAAAATATGAAAATAATGTTTCTGGTAATATTGAACAGCAGAGAATATAAGCATTAAACTATGCTAGTTACAATGAAAATGAAACACAAAAGTAAGAAAATAAGGTATCGACATTAAGGATAACTTACATCCTCACGATTGACTCTATATACGGCGGCGGTCCGAAGATGCTCGCATACATAATACCCGCATAAGACACTCCCAGTAGGCTGCTTCGGACAAGCATAATACGTTTTAATGTCTAATGCATTCGTATTAGGAGGTCTCTGACCGCCAAGCTGTTCCGCGTAAAACCGCCAAGCGCTGTAATACAAGAAATGTCATATAAAACTTGTCAACACATTCTAAATGTGCGTAAATTAAAATTATTGAATAAACGTACTTTTTCAAAATGGAAAGGAAATCTTTGTAACGATCTGGTGGGTAATCGGCCGAGTCCAAGACTGTTGCCATTCCCTGCGTTGGCTTGATGAAGATCATTATGTAGTGATTACTGCAAACATACAAACACACGTGTTAACAATTACCAATAATTGCTATTTCAATGCCATGTGTCGAACTTACTCGAAGTGGTACGGAGCCTTTACGAGGTCCTGGCCGTCTCTGACAAAGTTAAACAGCGCATGTCCTATGTAAGCTGCAACTTCTGCCTTTCTATCCTTCTTAAGTTTTGCAATTGCTCTTTCAAAATCTTTTTTTTTCATGTGTTTGTACTAGCTTGATTCTCGATTTGCCTGGACGTCGAATAGCGACTTTGCAATCCTAGTAGGGTCAAGGATACCTGTCTTGTGCGCCAACTTTTCATTATCCATGTATTGCATCCTATTGAAGAAGTCCAGAATTGTTATAATCTCATGAAATGCGTATGCGTGTAGTAAGAAAAGCAAATACAAAATATTAGAGCACTTACAAGCACCAGACGAGCAGCAGGTTGATTTCGAGCATGCCCCGATGGAAAAGGGAAAGCAGCTCTTCAAATAAAATGACTCGTTTATCTACTCCAGTGCTCCAGAATGCTTCTTTTGGAATACGAAATGTGACGCACTCAAGACCATATTTTGTGCTGGCAGTGATGTACCACTCATGCATTCTTCTGAGCGCGACGGGTTGTTTGCTAAGTTGTACGGATGTCATTAACGGCTTCCCATTCTCAAATTTAGGAGGAACATCCTCAAGCTTGTATATTGGAACTCCTGGTTTAACTAAAGCCGTCCGCCGATTATACATGACACCGTCTTCTTCCCACTCCTCGATATCTTCTAATGCTGGCTCATGAGAAGAACGAGATGCACTCGATTTTCTAATATTTTCCTTCATAGCTTCCAAATACTTTGTCACTTCTAATGAAGGTTTCTTATTTTCGTATGAGCTAACTTTGACAGGCACTGATGATCGAGGAGTAGTCATCGGAAGTTGGACACTGGCTTGTTGTTGAACCTGTTGTTCAATTGATTGCTCTTTACTCCCAGCAGCTGGCTCTAGTACTACTTCAAGCTGTTGCTCAACTAGTTGCTCTTTACTAGCAACAGCTTGCTCTGGTACTGCTTGAAGTTGTTGTCCAACTTGTTGCTCTTGGATATCATCATCCTTGCTCAGACATAGGGGGAGTGGATCTTCCTGGACTGGGAGTGGATCTTCATGCACTTTCGCCTTAGAAGATGGGGTTGCAGTATTTGGAGATGCGACGGGGCTAGAAATTGGCTCATCGTCCAACACGATATCGCGTCGGTGCCAAAGGATTAATTGGTTGACAGCCTGCCCCAGAGTCGCGATCCCCTCAGGTGTGACGTGGTCTATTTCATAATCTTCATAATCATTATCAATGATCTGAAGAACTTGCACCACAGAATAATACAACGGAAGTGGACTCCCGTTGAAGTCACGATCAGGCTTTGCCATAGCAGTGGCAACCTGTTTGGTTTTGTTCCCTGCTCTGCCTATCGGGACAAGAAGACGACAAGATTTGTCATTAGCAATATCATCGACAGGGAACTTATGGGCTGACCCTGAGCCTGGCACGGAACAAACGCTGCTAGGGTAGGCAGTTGGAGATACTAATTGCTCCTTTTGCACCGGAACCATCATTGTACTCGGTGCCACTAATTGTCCTGATTGCTAAGGTGTTCCATTATTTCTTGCATATTTTCTTTGACCTTTTGAGCAATTGTTTCATCAAGTGTTTTCTTAAACTTCTCACGTCTTCTATATGTGTCTTTATCTTTAGGGAAACCATCTAGCCAAGACATTTGAGAAGAGACCGCTCGAACCCGTCCGCTGTGTTCAGGGTTTCCCAAGATAGCGGTAAGTTGGTCATTCTCCCTCTTCGGCTTGAAGAGACCCTTCTGTTGCTTTTCAATTACTTCTTTCATTTTATCCTCTACTTCATTCAGAGAGTCGGGCTTTTCAAGTTTGCCCTCGCTGGTCAAACCTGACCGAGCAAAGACCCAGCGTTGAGTTCGCTCATCGCACCCTTCTAATGGGTGAGGATTGCCCTTACTAAGAATTTCGTCTAATATCTTATTCCATTTCTGGACTTTGGGTCCATATCCGGCAGACCCCAAGCGATGATGGTATTTGTTCTTTTTTGCAAGTTCTGACCTAGTTGCACTTAGAGCTTTAGCATCAGGTGTGCTCTTTTGACGAACAAACTCTTGCCACTGAGCTTGTGTGATTTTTCCCATCTTCCTCGGACTAGGGACCTTATTGGCCTTAACATAAGCATTCATTTCACTCTTCCAGCATCGAAACTTCTTGCCGCAAGAGACCAATGTTGCTTTCTTTACAGCTTCTTCTGTGCCTTTCGGGAACTTGAATTGTTTCTTTATCTTTTCCCACAACTCATTCTTGGTCTGCTCGGGTAATTTCCTCCAATTCTCGGTTGTGATCGGCACAACCTCCCTAACAAGAAAACCGCATGCATTACGGTACTTGGTAACTGAATCCAGTGGTTCTTGGGGAAGCCCACTTGGACCGACCCTTGTTATGTACATGATGCGGTCCAATAGACCCTTATTGGGACCTCGTTGCCCTCGTTTCCGCTTGAGTGAAGCTGAGGATTCATCCATTGGTGAACCTTCTGCGGTTTTAGGAGCCGATGTCACCTCATTGTCTTCGAGATTAATCTAGGTAGAAAAAAATTATAAGACTTCGTATACTTGACAACCAACATTAACTTGAACTGCTGAAGTTAAGATTCGTGATCCATACCTCGTCGGCAGGATCATATTCCGGGTCTAGATCCACTGAAGTCTTTTTAATTTTTATATTCGGAAAAGGATCCGAAGGACTGTGATAGGAGCCTGAACTGCTGGAGTCAGTAAACTCCATATTGTCTTCTTTGTTGTTACAATCAGGACCAGTCTTCTTAGGGCTTTCCATGCTAGATCTAATAAGACAAAAAATCTAATAAATGGCATAACTAAATTTGGTCATATTTAAAACAAATTTTCTCAATTTTGGCTCAATTAAGTAAATTTAGCCAAAACACATTTTTGAAGTTATATAGGTCTAACTAAATTCTTGTATCATAGAGATCGGCATCATATGCTCAGACTCCATCGCCACACCTAGTGTTACCTAGATATGGGCGTGAGGATGCTCCTGGCATCACAAATGAGTTGGCCAGCAACTTTTGTTTGGCTTCAGAGCTAAATATAGCATAACTTTGGTAGCTCAGATTAGGTACAATTGCTCAAATGAAGCTGATGGAGCCACAAGTGCAGACATCTTTGGTAGCACAGATTAGCTACAATTGCTCAAATGAAACTTAGAGAAATAAAAGCAAACTTAGCCAAACTTAGTCTAGCATAGCTAACTCTAAGCTAAAGTAGCCAAATATAGCTAAATATAGCATAACTTAGTCAAAATTAGTCAAGTATAACTATATCTAATGTAACTTAGCCAAAATTAGCCAAATTTGGTCAACTTAACCAAATATAGCTAAATCTTGCCCCTAATAGAGAATTATGTGGCATATGCAAGGCCGATGACAGAAATAGGGAATATACTGCTGTTACTAGAGTCTAGAATCATGTTTACCACTAATGTGTCAGAACAGTTTCAGACACACAGAACCAACTACCAATTTATCGTGATATAACCATCCACATAAATCTTGCCCCACCGAACCCTAACCAAAGATGCCACCGAACTTGACAGTTTTTCGAATTCCACCGAACCCTAACCAAGGATGCCTACCATTATCTAATTCCCGAACCCTAACCAAGGATATGCAAGGCGGCAGCGAGGGCGGGGAGGGAGGCGGCACGGCGAAGGAGGATGGAAGGTCGAAGGGTTTAGGGTTTACCTTGAAGCTCGGCGGCGACGGAAATGGCTTCGCTCGGCGTACCTGGAAGTGAGGAGGGCGAAGCTCGGCGGCGACGGCGAAGCTCGGCGACGGCGAAGCTCGGCGGCGTACCTGGAAGTGACGAGGGGGAACACTTGGCGGCAAACGAAATTTTGGCAGCCTAACGGCGTCTAAGTGTTTCGCCCGGGTTAGGTTTTTCCAATGTTGCCGAGGGGTATATATAGACTCACATTTTCTCAGGCGGATTTTAAGTACCGACCGTCAGGGAAGACTGTTATCTCAGTCGGATTTTACTTACCAACCGCCTGAGAAGATACAATTATCTCAGGCGGTTGGTTAGTAACACCCGCCTGAGAAAATACAATTATCTCAGGCGGTTGGTTAGTAACACCCGCCTGAGTTAAACATGGGCCTGTGAAGATATTTACTTCTTCTTAATTTGATGAACGCCTACATAAAGACCCCTCACCAACCGGGATGAGGATCCCCTGACTTAATCAGCGGTCACTGACATGTGGACCCGGTCCCACACGTCAGTGACCATGTCACGCGTGCGCGATCTTTCTTTTCACCGAGGTGCGACCTTTCTTTTCCACTCCGCGCGGCCTTAAAGACGCGCTATCGCTCACAAGCGCATCGCTCACTTTGAATCCTCTTGTTTTCTTCGTCTTCCTCCGCTCCGACGACCCAACACCACTATGGCCGACCTTCCGCCGCCAAGCCCTCCGAGGGAGCCACCTTGCAAGAAACAATGTTGCAGCTCCCCCGAGAAGATCAACGCCGAGCAGCGCCTCCTCATGGCGCGAGAGGCGTACAACAATACGTCTCGCGCCATGAGTGCCTTGGGGCTGGGTACCCTTCCAGAGTATACCGGAATGGGTACCTTGGGCCACTACCTCTACGCCCTCGTGGAGGTGGCTGATCGTCTCGACATTCTGTTCACGACGATGGCCCAGGTTCTTGGCCCCGAGGGCCGTAGAACGCTGGTGGAGGCGACGGCTAGCAACCTCGGGGTTGCACCGCCGGTGCAGCCGGTGCAGCCGGCCCTGTCTCCTGTTGCACCGGTGCCGGAGTCGCCGCCGGAGGACGAGGAGGAGGAGATGGAAGAGGAGTAGGAGTAGGATTTAATTAGTTTTTCTTTTTGTTGTTTTTAGTTGCTTCTGTTTTGTAAATATTGTTAATGAATGAAATCTATCTTTTTTCATCTATGTGATTGAATATTACTTGTGTATCTTTTGTGTTCTTGTGTGTTCTTGTGTAAATATTGTGCATCTTGTGTGTTCTTTTGTGAGATGTGCATATTGTTAATGAATGAGTATCTTGTGTGTTCTTCAACTGTGTGAATGATTGAATATTGTTAATGAATGTAGTGTGTTCATCGTTAATTAAAATTTCACGTCTGAGAAGAAATTAATTTGATATTTAACAAAACATTACAATGTCAGCTATACAAGTTTTAAAAATATTTTGTTCAGGTGGTAGATGTTAATTTTATACAAATGTAGAAGAAAGAATCATCGAATTTGGACACAATTTGCAGAATCTAAACATGTTTGAGTATTTATATTGGAATCTAAATAAAAAAGAAGCAAGGGATAAGGAAACTGAAGAACAGTATCGGGCATTATCTCAGGCGGTTGTTAAGCAATAACCGCCTGTGAAGATATTTACTTCTTCTTGTTTAATATTCTTGATTAAATGTGGTCCTTTAAAAAGGCAAAAATCCACTTTCTTGTAATATTATTGATAAGTAAAGGTTACCATTAAATTTCACTTCATAAATCCTTTTAAATTTGTCAGAACATAAAAAACATACAACAAATGCTATTTTTCATTTTTCTATCTTGATGAATATAATGCTTTTTTCATTTATTTTTTCAGTGGACATTTTTAATCATCATACCAACATCTACGAATTTTTTCATATTTTTTTAAATTTTTTGGAATCAATGTGTGTTCATAATTTGATGAATGCCTCATATGAATATGAGCATTTAGTTAGAATGGTGGATAATTTGAAGTTTGACATGTTGGAATGCTTTTAAAAAAATTAAAAAAATTCATACATGTATAAATTATACAAATATGTTCATACCAACAATTTTGAGTGAAGGAACCTTTTTTTTATGAGATACACAAATGTGAATAATATGTGAGTAGAAATTAATTTGATATTTACCAAAACATTACAATGTCAGCTATACAAGTTTTAAAAATATTTTGTTCAGGTGGTAGATGTTAATTTTATACAAATGTAGAAGAAAGAATCATCGAATTTGGACACAATTTGCAGAATCTAAACATGTTTGAGTATTTATATTGGAATCTAAATAAAAAAGAAGCAAGGGATAAGGAAACTGAAGAACAGTATCGGGCATTATCTCAGGCGGTTGTTAAGCAATAACCGCCTGTGAAGATATTTACTTCTTCTTATTTAATATTCTTGATTAAATGTGGTCCTTTAAAAAGGCAAAAATCCACTTTCTTGTAATATTATTGATAAGTAAAGGTTACCATTAAATTTCACTTCATAAATCCTTTGAAATTGGTCAGAACATAAAAAACATATTACAAATGCTATTTTTCATTTTTCTATCTTGATGAATATAATGCTTTTTTCATTTATTTTTTCAGTGGACATTTTTAATCATCATACCAACATCTACAAATTTTTTCATATTTTTTTAAATTTTTTGGAATCAATGTGTGTTCATAATTTGATGAATGCCTCATATGAATATGAGCATTTAGTTAGAATGGTGGATAATTTGAAGTTTGACATGTTGGAATGCTTTTAAAAAAATTAAAAAAATTCATACATGTATAAATTATACAAATATGTTCATACCAACAATTTTGAGTGAAGGAACCTTTTTTTTATGAGATACACAAATGTGAATAATATGTGAGTAGAAATTAATTTGATATTTACCAAAACATTACAATGTCAGCTATACAAGTTTTAAAAATATTTTGTTCAGGTGGTAGATGTTAATTTTATACAAATGTAGAAGAAAGAATCATCGAATTTGGACACAATTTGCAGAATCTAAACATGTTTGAGTATTTATATTGGAATCTAAATAAAAAAGAAGCAAGGGATAAGGAAACTGAAGAACAGTATCGGGCATTATCTCAGGCGGTTGTTAAGCAATAACCGCCTGTGAAGATATTTACTTCTTCTTATTTAATATTCTTGATTAAATGTGGTCCTTTAAAAAGGCAAAAATCCACTTTCTTGTAATATTATTGATAAGTAAAGGTTACCATTAAATTTCACTTCATAAATCCTTTGAAATTGGTCAGAACATAAAAAACATATTACAAATGCTATTTTTCATTTTTCTATCTTGATGAATATAATGCTTTTTTCATTTATTTTTTCAGTGGACATTTTTAATCATCATACCAACATCTACAAATTTTTTCATATTTTTTTAAATTTTTTGGAATCAATGTGTGTTCATAATTTGATGAATGCCTCATATGAATATGAGCATTTAGTTAGAATGGTGGATAATTTGAAGTTTGACATGTTGGAATGCTTTTAAAAAAATTAAAAAAATTCATACATGTATAAATTATACAAATATGTTCATACCAACAATTTTGAGTGAAGGAACCTTTTTTTTATGAGATACACAAATGTGAATAATATGTGAGTAGAAATTAATTTGATATTTACCAAAACATTACAATGTCAGCTATACAAGTTTTAAAAATATTTTGTTCAGGTGGTAGATGTTAATTTTATACAAATGTAGAAGAAAGAATCATCGAATTTGGACACAATTTGCAGAATCTAAACATGTTTGAGTATTTATATTGGAATCTAAATAAAAAAGAAGCAAGGGATAAGGAAACTGAAGAACAGTATCGGGCATTATCTCAGGCGGTTGTTAAGCAATAACCGCCTGTGAAGATATTTACTTCTTTTTTCTCAGGCGGTTTATAAGTAATACCCGTCTGAGATAATCATTTTTAAACTACAATATGTTAATTAACGGCCTGAGAAGTGTTAATTAACTGACGCGCCGCACGAGGTCTGTGGAGAAGTTGAGAAGCTGTGGTGCAGGGACGCGTGCAAGGATCTCTCAAGATCGTCTTCCACAGTGGTTTAATTGTGCGCCGCACGAGGTCTGCAAAGAATTCAATGCGCAATGAACTAAATATTTTGTTCAGTTGGTAGATGTTAATTTAATACAAATGTAGAAGAAAGAATCATCGAATTTGAACACAATTTGCAGAATGTAAACATGTTTGAGTATTTATATTGGAATCTAAATAAAAAAGAAGCAAGGGATAAGGAAACTGCAGAAGAGTATCGGGCATTATCCCAGGCGGTTGTTAAGTTATACCCGCCTTAGATAAACATATTTGCAGACGGTTGTCAAGTACCAACCGTCTGTGAAGATTTTTACTTCTTTTTTCTCAGGCGGTTTATAAGTAATAACCGCCTGAGATAATCATTTTTGAAACTACAATATGTTATTTAACGGCCTGAGAAGTGTTAATTAACTGACGCGCCGCACGAGGTCTGCGGAGAAGTTGAGAAGCCGTGGTGCAGGGACGCGTGCAAGGATCTCTCAAGATCGTCTTCCACAGTGGTTTAATTGTGCGCCGCACGAGGTCTGCAAAGAGTTCAATGCGCGGGAAACGAACCGCTCCCTCGTCTACTCCGCACAGACCTATATAAGGCGCGTCGTCGGTTATGGACAAGCACAAAAGTTTTCTCCACTCCTTTCTTCTTCTCCTAGCCCGCCGCCGATTAACCACCACAGCCATGGCCAACCTTCCGCCACCTAGCCCGCCGAGGCAGCCACCCTGCAAGCGGATACGCTGCAGCTCCCCCGAGAGGGGGAATGACGACCAGCGCGTTCCACCGCCGGTGCAGCCGGAGCCACCGGTACAGCCGGAGCAATCGGCTCAGCCGGAGAAGCCGACCCTCTCTCCTGCTGCATCGTCGCCGGAGGAGGAGGAGGAGGAGGAGGACGACTTCGACGACGACGACGATGATGACGATGATGACGACGAGTCGTCCTCCGACGACGGCGACGACGAGTCGTCCTCCGACGACGGCGACGACGAGTCATCCACCGACGACGGCGACGACGAGTCGTCCACTGACGACGGCGACGACGACGACGGCGACCACCACCATGGTGACGACTACGACGACGACGACGACGAGTCGGAGGAGGACCGCTTGGCTTGGTTTGAGAAGCTGGCGGAGAGGATGGAGGAGGCGGGGCCGTAGTGTAGTTTTAGGATTTCAATCAAGTGTTCTTGTACATTTTTCTTGTGTTTTGTACATATTTCAATCAAGTGTCAATGAATACTGGTGGATAATTTGAAGTTTGACATGTTGGAGTGCTTTTAAAAAAATTAAAAAAATTCATACATGTATAAATTATGCAAATATGTTCGTACCAACAATTTTGAGTGAAAGATCTTTTTTTATGAGATACACAAATGTGAATAATATGTGAGTAGAAATTAATTTGATATTTACCAAAACATTTCAACGTCAGCTATACAAGTTTTAAAAATATTTTGTTCAGTTGGCATTATCTCAGGCGGTTGTTAAGTAATACCCGCCTGAGATAAAAATCTTCACTGGCGGTTATTAAGTACCAACAGCCTGTGAAGATATTTACTTCTTAATTAATAAATATCATCTCAGGCGGTTGGTAAGTAAAACCCGCCTGCGATAAAGTTAAAAACCGCCTGTGAAAAACCTACGTCTATATAAGGACCCCTCACCGCAGTCAAAACGCAACCCTGGAGAATTTATATCGACGCCACCAGGCTGTTGAAATTTCCCCTGCGCCGCGCCGCCGCTCCGCCGCCCAGCCCATACTGCCGCGCCGCCGCTCAACCCCGCACCGCCACTTCTCCACCCAGCCGGCCCACCGTGCTGACGCCTCCCCACCGTGCTGACGCCTCTGCAAGGTAAATGTAGTTTCCTTACTTTTTCTTTGTATATTTTCATTAGCTGATAAGCTGTTAGTTTTGTGTGTTCTGGTATATGGATTCTGTCCTTTTGCATGTGTAAGGACTGTATGGATTGTGTTCTGGTATATTGATGTATGGACTATATGGATTGTTTCCTTTTTGTACCTATTATGTGACATGAATATGATGTTTAATTAACAGATGCTATTGTAATATATATAAGATGCATCTGGGCCTTGTTTCCCGATATAACGGACTGGATCCCACCCAGACCTAGCCCATGCTGCTGGGCCTGTTTCCCCCTTTGACTCCGTCCGCCTCAAGACGTCGCCCGTCTCCTACATTAGTCGCCCTAATCATACTTGTTATGTCTCTGTAAATTCATTTTATAGAAGACCTTTAGAGAATATTTGTGGCCAAATTTTGTAAATCTGACAAAAAATTCTATTATTGAAGCATGGACCGTCAAGCGTGGATGTATAACATGCCAAGACCCGATCCTATGTACATTCGTAATGTTGCAAATTTTATTGAAGCATCCAAGAGACATGCGAAGTTGCAAAAGATAGATGACATATTATGTCCATGTATCGACTGCGAAAATAAGATTGCTTGGACGGATACTATAGTAATCCAATCTCATTTGGTGAAAAGAGGTTTCAAAAATAACTACACAATATGGACAGAGCATGGTGAGTTAGATACACATGATGTGGATAAAGATGATGAGAGAGGCTCAGATGATGATAATGTTCATATCGATGATGGTAGTGACAGTCAAGCTGGTGATGATGATGATGAGTTCGATTGTGAGGAGATGTTGCGTCACATTGAACCATATGTACTGACTTCTATGGGAGCAAGCAAAGGTTTAAGTAAAATGGAGACATTGCAGAATGCGGCCACAGAGCTTTTATATGATGAATCAAACGGTTGTGATAAAGAGTTTACTACATTGCGTGCAGTCTTAGAACTACTAAAGTTGAAAGCTACGCACGGATGGTCCGATTGTAGTTTCTCTGATCTTTTGAATCTTCTGGCAGAAATTCTTCCAAATCCAAATAAACTGCCTAGAAGCACTTATAAAGCGAAGAAACTTCTTTGCCCGATGGCACTAGGTGTGACAAAAATACACGTTTGTGTGAACCATTGTATTCTGTATCGCAAAGAGCATGAGCTCGCAACTAGATGCCCCATTTGTGGTGTCAGTAGATATAAGAAGGACTACAATCACCAGTATGTTACCAACATGAAAAAGACTCAGAAGAATAAGAAGTTTATTATTGGTCCTGAAGGTGACGATGACGATACTTCTGGCGATGCAGACGGAAAGAATAAGAGAAAAATTCCTGCATTGGTGATGTGGTACCTTCCGGTAATTGATCGCTTGAAGCGTTTGTTCTCAAACCCTAGGGAGGCTGAACTTATGCGTTGGCATTCCGAGGAACGCAAGAAGAATGAAAAACATATACGACACCCTGGTGATGCAACGCAGTGGAAAAATTTTGATATTCAGTATCCAGAATTTGCGAAGGAAATCAGAAATGTGAGGTTTGCCTTGGGTACAAATGGAATGAATCCGTTTGGTGAAAAAAGGAGCATACACAGCACATGGCCCGTGGTCTTAACTATGTACAACCTACCGACGTGGTTGTGTCACAAAAGGAAATATATCTTATTATCTGTTCTTATCCAAGGTCCGAAACAACCCGGCATCGAAATTGATGTGTTCTTGGAACCTTTAATGGAAGATATGGCGAAATTGTGGAATGAAGGGGTACGTACATGGGATGAGTACAAGCGGGAGTATTTCACGCTAAGAGCAATGATATTCGTTACCGTGCATGATTATCCCAGACTGTTTACATTATCGGGACAAATGAAAGGGAAGAAAGGTTGCGTTAGGTGCGTGGATAGAACTGGATATCTATACCTCACTTCATCCAGAAAGACGGTGTACATGAGACATCGACGGTTCTTGACAGATACACACAAGTATAGGAAGATGAAAGAACAATTTGATAACAAAATCGAAAAAGATACTGCACCGAAACCTTACAGTGGAAAACTTGTGTTTGAAATGGTCAAGAACATTCATATTGCTTTCGGTAAGGGAAAAAAGAGTAAAGGAATTAAGAGAAAGAAAAGTACATCTTCGGATGATACAACTGACATGGCTTTCAAGAAACAATCAATTTTTTTCAAGTATCTTCCGTATTGGAAGAATCTGGAATGTTGCCATAGTATTGATTTGATGCACGTTACAAAGAATGTATTTGACAGCATCATTGGGACCTTGCTGGACATGCCGAGGAAGACAAAGGATGGATTAAATTCACGTATGGACCTAGTAAATCTTGATTTGAGACCAGAGCTTCATCCAGTAGAAAAGGCGAACGGGAAGCATTACCTTCCCCCAGCCAGCTACAACTTGACGCTAGAAGAGAAAAAAGCAATTTGCGAATGCTTGCGTGGGATCAAAGTGCCCACAAGTTTCTCATCCAATATCCGCAAACTAGTCTCGATGAAAGACTTGTCTTTATTCGGTTATAATTCTCACGACTGTCACATGATGATGACAGTTTTCCTTGCCATTGCAATAAGAGTAATCAAACCTGAGCATATAAAAGTTGTCATCACACGTTTGTGTTACTTCTTCAATGCAGTATCGCAAAAGGTGATAGCACGTGAAGATTTAGACTATCTGAAAACATACATCGTCGAGACAATGTGCAAGCTTGAGATGTGTTTCCCACCATCCTTTTTTGATATGCAAGTACACCTAATCATACATCTTGTTGATCAGATAAAAGCATTGGGGCCACTATATTTACATCATATGTTTTCGTTGGAGAGATATTTAGGAGTATTAAAAGGTTATGTGCGGAACCGTGCTCACCCAGAGGGTTCAATTATGGAAGGATACACCACTGAAGAAGTGATTGAGGGTTGCGCTGATTACATCAAAGATGGAAAATCGATAGGTGTGCCTATACCGGTACATGAGGGTAGACTACGTGGGAGAGGCAAAGTGGGTAAGCAAACTTTTATTGTTCAAGATTACAAGAATGTACACCGTGCACATTTTGGTGTACTACAACAGCTCGCAATAGCTGAGCCGTACATCGAGGAACACCAAATTGAGCTTCGTGATAAAAACCAAGACCGCAAAGAGGATTGGATCATGAAAGAGCACAGAAGATGTTTCACTGAATGGTTAATGGACAAAAATATATCATACGGAAACACTATAGAAGAGGCAACAATGAAAAAGTTAGCTTGTGGCCCATCTGCTTTGGTAACATCATGGCAAGCATATGACATCAATGGTTACACATTTTACACTAAAGAAAAAGACGGTAAGAGTGTTGCACAAAATAGTGGTGTTCGTATTGAGGCTTATGATTCACAAGGGCAGAAGACCACATACTTCGGGTTCATAGAGGAAATATGGGAACTCGATTATGGCGAAAGAATGGTAATGCCCGTATTTAAGTGCCAATGGGTCAAACATCCTGATGGTTTGAAAGTGGACAATTACGGACTGACACTGGTAGACTTGAATAAAGTGGGTTACAAAGATGACCTGTGGGTTCTCGCCGATAATGTTGCACAAGTTTTTTATGTTCAAGATCCAGAAACTGAGAAGTTGCACGTAGTTGTTTCTGGAAAGCAAAATATTGTTGGGGTTGACAATGTGGGAGATAATGAAGAGGAATATAATCAGTATGAAGAGATGTACCTTTTCACCGAACCAGAAAACATCAAGCGCGTAGAGAGAAGCATTAAAAAGAATTTGAAACCCTATATGCGAGAAGATGTCAATGCTGGAAAAAATGTATATAGCAATGCGAGATGATATATATTGTATATATTTGTATCTTCTGAAATCAACTTAGAACAATGTTGGTATATGGATTGTGTCCTTTTGCATTTGTGTACATATGCGTTTGGACTCAATGATTTGGAAGTTTGGAAGTTTGGTCTTTCTTCAGATAATGATGTCTCGGGCGTGTGGCCGATTGAAGGAGGAGCGCTTGGCGTGGCGCAAGAACCATCCCCATGTATGTACATATGGCACACCGGTCACATGGTTGTATATACATATGTATCTGTAATGGACTGATGAACTTAACTGTAGTTTGTTTTTCCGTGTTGTTTGTTTTTGGTATTTTGAATTTCTCCGCGTAGGGTTTCTCTGCGAAGCCTGAATCGGGAGATTTATTGAAGTGGCAGTGCATCGTCCCCGGTAAAGAAGGGGTAAGTCATGAAGAACAAGCACAATATGAGTTTAACTATCGTCCTCCTATTAATAAATTTCTTTTGCAGACTGAATGAGAAGATGGTTACTACCCCCTGACAATCTCCTTCTCTGAGGACTATCCCTTGGTGCCTCCAAGATGCTCCTTTCCAATTGGGTTCTTCCACCCAAATGTCCATCGTTCGGGAGCACTCTGCATCGGGATTCTTGATCAAGAGACTGTAAGATAGACCTATTTTGTTCATGTAATTATTACTTATAATTTTTGTCGAACTTATTTGAACTGGTTTCTTATATTGCTTAAATTATATTTCGTAGGGGTGGTGCAGTGCTTTTACAATCAAAACTATACTACTTGAAGTTCAGCGTTTGCTGCATCAGCCAAATGTGCCTGATGTTGAAAATGATTGCTATAATCTACTTATCAAGGTTAGATGACACTTTGACTTAGTGACCAATGTAGGTTATTCATTCCTCCTTCGACATTTGTTAATATAAATAATGTCAATATTTTCAGGATCCAGCGGAATATAAGAGACGTGTTCGGGAGCAAGCAGGACGGTACAATTTAGATTGATCGATGGGAGCTTCATCGTCGATCTACAATGAATGTAGCATGATTTTTGTTCAGTGTGTAAAGAAATTATCTTTGAACAATTGTAAAACCTCTAATGGTGTATTATCACAATTAAGCCAGCCTCACTGGTGATCGAGCATTTCCTATAATGCATTACTGTACTAGTATCCGCTAGCTCATCTGTGTTTTTTTCCTGATACAATTTTGCCTGCACGACTACATGCGGCTGTGATATATAATTGCAACTACATCCCTGTAATTTCAATGAAAACCGCTTATGATAATTAAACAATGACCGCCACTGAAAATACATGATCTTCTTAGGCCGTTGTTAATCAAGAACCGGCTATGAAGTTCATTGCATTAGAGACGGTTATTAATTAAGAACCGCCAACGAAGATCATGTATTTACTCAGACGGTTGTTCCTTAAAATCCATCTGTGAAGTTCATTGCATTACAGACGGTTATTAATCAAGAACCGCCAACGAAGATCATGTATTTACCCAGACGGTTGTTTCTTAAAATCCGTCTGTGAAGTTCATGGCATTGCAGGCGGTTAATAATTAATAACCGTCTGTGAAGATCATGTATTTACCCAGACGGTTGTTTCTTAAAATCCGCCTGTGAAGTTCGTTGCATTACAGGCGGTTCTTAATTAAGAACCGATTCTGAAGATCATGTATTTACCCAGGCGGTTGTTCTTTAAAATCCGTCTGTGTTGTTCTTTCATCACAGACGGTTATTATATCATTCGTCATCACAGTCGCATATTTTTAAGGACCGCCTGTGTTTGAAAAATTGAGGCGCCTGTAAAAATGCTTTTTGTAGTAGTGATAAAAAATGGCACATTATAGCTTTCACAACTTCATCTTGTAATCTATCACCTCTCATGTCTTAACTTTGCAGGTTTGAAATTATGCGTATATTTAACTCAGAAGGTAGCATAGCAGGTCGAAAGTAGAAACAATCGTGTATGAAAAGCACCTCTTGTCGTTAGACACTTTGAAGTGTTCAAGCATTTGTATCATAGCATCAATGGTTATCTTCCCAGCGAACATCTGTTGAAAATAAATATTTGCCTGAGCTTCAATGTCTTCAGAACCTTCATCCAAAGATGACATATCCCTTCCAGCAGCAGTATGATTCCTTGACTCATGCACTGCTTCAACTCTCCTTAGTTCATCTACTAGTTCATTAGATAACTGTTGCCCCGAGTGAGAATGAATAACCTGTAAAAGTAACACCATTTGTGCATAAGTTTATACTCATGCAAACGGGGAGTCGAATAACGATTGAGAAAACATAAGCAAACAAGATAACTGAACCTTTATATATACAGGACAAGAATCCTGGAAGATATTCATAATAGTAGCATGAGGGTGCTGGGAGACACCTTCCGCAGCATCATAATTTGTGTTGGTCAGAATTTCTTTCAAGAATTTAACACATTCCTGTAAGTACAGGAGTTAGCACACAAATCATGTCGTCAAGCGGAATTGTAAGACGATACACAAAGTCAACATTCCACATCATCTAGTGTGGCGGGAAAGTCAAGTGGCATACCTCAAGAAAAGACTCTCTTTGTGCACCCAACTTTTCAGTCAGCCATTTCTCAAGATTGCTATGATCTTTCCTAAAGGCAAGAGTAGCAAGTCTAATGCTAAACGCGAATGGTGTAGAGTCAAGGACGGTAGACAAGATCTGTTGCACAAAGGAAGGAATAAGGGACATTGAAACATGCAGTGACTAAAAGCACAATATCATAGCATGTTTTTTTCACAAACAGGAGTGACATAGTGCCATACAGCTCTACTCAAATAATATAAAATGAATGTTGACGTTCAAATACAGATCTTTAAATTGAGCATCATGTAGTTTGGCAACCAAACATGGACCAAACGCCACAGTTCCAATGGGGAAACGAGTTTGCTTTTCTAGGCACCAAACCTTTAGAGCTTGACAATACCTCATTTTCCTTATGCTAATAAATCAGTTTAGAATATATCTAACCATCAATCTAACAAGTTACAAAAGAATATTATCACCATCGTGATATCACTATGTATGCAATAAGAATAAGCTTACCTACTACGAACAAAAAGAATGAAAGCAACCACAAAGTAAATATTTTAACTTCCAAAGAAGAGAAAATTGTAAAAAAAAAAAAGGCTATTGTAACTAAATTTCTGCATCAGATCCTGTTTTATTGTTTACCTTTAGATCTTCACATATCTCAACGGTCCTCAGAAGACAGATGATATCAGAATGAGCATCAACAAATCCTCGAACGGTAAGGTAAGGGTTAACATGCCAGAGATAATTCATAAGTCTGCTGCGCTGAGTGTCCTTCAGCACAGCAGGAAAAACACAAGAAAACACCTCATGTTGAAGGAGATCATATGTAGTCTAAGAGAAGGTTATCAAAGTTCATGTCAGTCAACAACTACACAATATCAAAGGTGGTGTACTAAGCAAAACTAGGGACAGAAAGCTTACATTGACATGGCTAATACCAAGAAGCAATACTTCAGGACAATGACTCAGAGGGTAGTCAAGCATTAACCGCACTGGCTTTGCATAGCCAAGTTCAGCAAGCTGGCACAACACCTCAAGAAGGTCCAGGCAGTACCATGCATGATTGCCTTGGGTAACATTCCCAACATCTGGAAAAGCCTAAAGAATACAGACAAGGTTGTGTGTGCATTTAGGAACGTTTTTATTGAAAAGACGAGACATATATACCAGGATGATATACCATCTTTCTGGTACAATGTGCAAATGAAAATGTATCAGACGGCGAAGCCACCGCATGTTTCAAGAACGAGAATTGTCCTTCTGTATTCTTCCACAAGGACCCACAAACAGCATGAAGTGGAAACGGATCCTACATGATTCAATGGACAACTCAGTCGCGTACATTGGGAATTCATTGCCTATAAACAGAAATACCTGTCTATACCTTGCAAGCTCGAGAATATATCGACATCAATAAACAAAAAGCTGCTCCATCAGGGATATTGAATCCGTCATGGTTAAGATTTTCTATTACATGAGTCCAATCAGTTCCAGGAGCCTGCAGTTTGAATGTGAGAATAAAGAGAACAAAACAATAAGCAGTGAAATCAAAGACGATAAATGCTTACAGTTTCCTTGATTGAATCCACAAGAACGTATATATTCCATGCAGTCAACTGAGAAGAGCCGATTGTCTGATTGCTCCCAAAAGCCGAAAGGAACGTCGAGTATGTATTGTGAGCCTCACCAAGACCAGTACGAGTGCAAACAACTGCCCCAAGTAACTTTGAGATTTTCATATCATCCAGAGGCTCAAAAAGGGACAGTATTTCTTTGCAATGAGAAATGTCAGAAGTACATCCATATCCCAATTCAGTGACGATGTCAGACATGCTTATTTGTTTCCCGATTTCAGACAAAAGGGAATCAAAATCATCATCTAAGCTACCAGTGCACAGCTCCATATGTCTGTAGGACCAAAAAAGTAAAGGAAAGGCAAATGAATACAGCAATATAAAACTGAAACAAACATTTGTAAAGTACTCGACTCTAGAAACCTCAAGGAATATTTTGGATAAGCATTGACTTACTGAAGTGGAGCAGGAACAAATAATGGGCTGTCTTTTACAATGTTAGTATAAGAATCCATATGCATTGATAGGACATCAGTCTGGTGAAGAAACATAACAATCTCCTGAATTCGGTCATTTGACACAGAATGAGTGTGATTTGAGCATAAGTCCTCGATTTGAGCCATTGTAAATTTCTTCCCTGAAAAGTGAAGAGTTAGATAAGCATCTACAATGGGAAAACTAACAGCACACAAAATAAATAAATAAAAAAGGTTTTCCAGCCCATATACCTTTCAGACTCAAGTCCATACTCTCAGAATCTGACAAAGCAAGTCCCATTCCAACCCTCTCCGCTGTTGATAGTTCAAGTTCATTGGACAGTGTTTCAGGGAATCCATCATCTACAGATACTGGCCTCAGAGCTTCACAGAAACTGGTGCCGAAGTACGGCTTATTCACACAATATCTGAAGATGGCTGACAGGAGATCTTTCTGTGGGGAGCTATTCACCCCTCGGGCAATCAGCAGCACTTCATCCACACAAACTTGAAGCAACAAAGCACATCCATCAGGGCCGCAATCCGCTAGCTGAAACAATAGTAGTTAGTTGGATAAGCTTGTCAGAAAGATTCCATGAAGCTAGAGAAAGCATGAATCATGAAGGGTGGGCCTAACACAGTTGTTCTCTCTCCACCTGTGTCAAGGTCTTTGATTCGAATCAGCCTCCGTGCAAAATAAGGCTGCCTAGAAATTCCCTTCCCCAGACTCCACAAGTGCAAGATTTCAGCACTGGTAAGGCTATCCGCACTCATGTACTCTAAAGAACCTACTCTAAACAAATATTCCCACCCCTTTTCAGTACACTCCAAAAGATTATCTGTTTTCAAGTCCCTCCGCACTGGTTATACTCCACAAACGTACTCGATATCAACTACCACCCACTTTTTAATATGTCTTCCCATTTTTCTTTCTTTTTTCCCTTTTATTTTCTCCCCCTTTCCCTCTCTTCTTTTCCTTTTATTTTCTTTCCTGTTTTAACTTTCTTTTTCCTTTTTATTTCCTTTTATTTCCTATTTTCCCCTTTCCCTTTTTTTATTTTCCTTTTATTTCCTATATTTGTTTCCTCTTTCTCTCCACTTTTCCAAAACTTCCCCCACTCCCGTCTCTATTTACTTCCATTTTTCTCGATCCTTCTCGTCTGCCCGAGTCATCTCATCGCGCCACACATCCTCGTGCCGGCACCACTGCCATCTACAGCTTCATCGCTGCGCCGCCTCGCCTCCCCTCTGTGTGCTTGCTGCCTCTCCTCCCCTCCACGACGGTGCCGCCTCGCCTTCTCCCTCCTCCAGACGCTGACCTCGCCCGCACTCCTCGTCGGCGCCGTTGTCTTTGCACTCGCTGTTGTCGTCTCCAGCAACATCTTCCTTGCTGCCTCTCCCCTCCTCCTCAGCACCCTCCTCCGCTCCCCATCTCGTACCGGCGCTGACTCCCCTTCCTCCTCCGAGTCCACATCGCCGCCGCCGCCCAGATCAGCACCACCTCCTCCCCTTCTCGCGCCAACAGCGTCCAGTTGCATCCCCGCCCGCCTCGCAGCATCCAGCGCTAGCACACCGCTGTCCAATCCCGCCGAGCGTAGCGACCGCCTTATACAGTACACCGCTGTGGAGCAAAAAAATGACTGCATACTCCATATACCCAGGTGTGTATGCTTTCCAGGTTACCGGTCCAGTCCCGCCGAGCGTAGCTGAAAGTTGCCTAGAGGGGGGGGGGGGTGAATAGGCTAATTGACCTGCAAATGACTTAATAAAACGAGGTTAAATCACAGGGGGCGGACTAGTCCGATCTAGGGGCGGACTAGTCCGGTCAGCCTGCGTGAAGAACCCTAAAAAGTGTTTCTAGTAAGTTTTAAGGGGATTTTCTCGAGGCTACAAGTGAGGATATGTTTATGACAAGTTTAGAAACTACCAACACAAGAGTAAGTCAAGTTTCAACTAGGTTATAGAAAAGTGAAGCACACGACAAGACTAGCAACCCTAGAACAAAGTATGCAATAAATAAGATGCGAAGAACACGGAGACACAAGGATTTTATCCCGAGGTTCGATTCCACACAAGAATCTACTCCCCGTTGAGGAGTCCACAAAGGACCGGGTTCACCAACCCTTCCCTCACCAAGTTTACCGCACGGGCCTAACTTGGTTCTCCACTATCTCAAAGTGTGAATACAAGATTCGTTGGGGCTTCTCACAATCTGAGGCTCCCACACCACATAGATGATCAACAACACAAAACACACTCAACACACTCACAAAGACTCAATGAGTGCAAGAGATCAAACCGGGAGCACAAGCGCGATGTTCTTCCTCTTCTCCACCTCACTAAACCCTAATCCACACAAGAATTAGTTTTAGAGGGAAAGTTGGCAAGAAAGAGGCTTAAGAGTGCTCCAAGTTGGCTGTGGCGGCGCTAGGGTTTTTGAGAGTTTGAAATGAGGTCGGGGGTCCCCTTTTTATAGGAGTCCCGAGCCCAAACTGCTGATCTCAGCAAAAGGGCGGACTAGTCCGGCCTTAGGCCCGAACTAGTCCGGCCTAGGGGACCACTGACCCCTCTGACACTGTCGCACTACGCGGCAATCGTCACGCTACCCACCAAAGTTCAAATTCAAACGGTAACTTCCACAAAGGACTAGTTCGGCCCTTACCGGACTAGTCCGATCTCACACAGAACCTTTTGTTCCATGTGAAAACGGACTAGTCTGGAGACCACGGACTAGTCCGGCCCCAAGGGCGGACTAGTCCGGCCTTCCCAGACTTAGTCACAAAACCTCTCTGCACTCAGCACCACGGACTAGTCCGGCCCAAGGACGGACTAGTCCGATCTCACACAGGACCTTTTGGTCCGCCCCAAAACGGACAAGTCCGCCACTACTACAATAAGCCTCATCACAGGCGGCTCCAAACCTATTATCACAGACGGCTTTTAAAACCGCCTGAAACGAAGAGTCTGTGATAATCCGCAATTTCACAGGCGGAGAAGTGAAACCGCCTGTGAAGACTAATTATCATAGGCGGTTCTTCACTAAGGATAGCCGCCTGTGAAGATCGATTATCATAGGCGGTTCTTTACTTAGGCTAGCCGTCTGTGAAAATACTTTATCACAGACGGGTCGTGCAGCATATATAACCGTCTGTGATAAACGTCTTATCACAGACGGTTATTGAAGAATAACTAACCGTCTATGATAAGATGTCTTCACAGACGGGTATTGAAGCATTACTAACCGTCTATGATAATTTGTATTCATAGGCGGATTTTGAAGCATAACTAACCGCCTATGATAATATGTCTTCACAGGCGGGTTTTGAAGCATAACTAACCGTCAATGATAATGTGTCTTTACAGACGGTTATTGAAGCATAACTAACCCGTCTATGATAATGAAGTTATCACAGACGGAGTTTACCTATACCAGCCGTCTGTGAAGACCCTTTAACGCAGCCGGTTTCTACCTATATCTTGATTTGAGACCAGAGCTTCATCCAGTAGAAAAGGCGAACGGGAAGCATTACCTTCCCCCAGCCAGCTACAACTTGACGCTAGAAGAGAAAAAAGCAATTTGCGAATGCTTGCGTGGGATCAAAGTTCCCACAAGTTTCTCATCCAATATCCGCAAACTAGTCTCGATGAAAGACTTGTCTTTATTCGGTTATAATTCTCACGACTGTCACATGATGATGACAGTTTTCCTTGCCATTGCAATAAGAGTAATCAAACCTGAGCATATAAAAGTTGTCATCACACGTTTGTGTTACTTCTTCAATGCAGTATCGCAAAAGGTGATAGCACGTGAAGATTTAGACTATCTGAAAACATACATCGTCGAGACAATGTGCAAGCTTGAGATGTGTTTCCCACCATCCTTTTTTGATATGCAAGTACACCTAATCATACATCTTGTTGATCAGATAAAAGCATTGGGGCCACTATATTTACATCATATGTTTTCGTTGGAGAGATATTTAGGAGTATTAAAAGGTTATGTGCGGAACCGTGCTCACCCAGAGGGTTCAATTATGGAAGGATACACCACTGAAGAAGTGATTGAGGGTTGCGCTGATTACATCAAAGATGGAAAATCGATAGGTGTGCCTATACCGGTACATGAGGGTAGACTACGTGGGAGAGGCAAAGTGGGTAAGAAAACTTTTATTGTTCAAGATTACAAGAATGTACACCGTGCACATTTTGGTGTACTACAACAGCTCGCAATAGCTGAGCCGTACATCGAGGAACACCAAATTGAGCTTCGTGATAAAAACCAAGACCGCAAAGAGGACTGGATCATGAAAGAGCACAGAAGATGTTTCACTGAATGGTTAATGGACAAAAATATATCATACGGAAACACTATAGAAGAGGCAACAATGAAAAAGTTAGCTTGTGGCCCATCTGCTTTGGTAACATCATGGCAAGCATATGACATCAATGGTTACACATTTTACACTAAAGAAAAAGACGGTAAGAGTGTTGCACAAAATAGTGGTGTTCGTATTGAGGCTTATGATTCACAAGGGCAGAAGACCACATACTTCGGGTTCATAGAGGAAATATGGGAACTCGATTATGGCGAAAGAATGGTAATGCCCGTATTTAAGTGCCAATGGGTCAAACATCCTGATGGTTTGAAAGTGGACAATTACGGACTGACACTGGTAGACTTGAATAAAGTGGGTTACAAAGATGACCTGTGGGTTCTCGCCGATAATGTTGCACAAGTTTTTTATGTTCAAGATCCAGAAACTGAGAAGTTGCACGTAGTTGTTTCTGGAAAGCAAAATATTGTTGGGGTTGACAATGTGGGAGATAATGAAGAGAAATATAATCAGTATGAAGAGATGTACCTTTTCACCGAACCAGAAAACATCAAGCGCGTAGAGAGAAGCATTAAAAAGAATTTGAAACCCTATATGCGAGAAGATATCAATGCTGGAAAAAATGTATATAGCAATGCGAGATGATATATATTGTATATATTTGTATCTTCTGAAATCAACTTAGAACAATGTTGGTATATGGATTGTGTCCTTTTGCATTTGTGTACATATGCGTTTGGACTCAATGATTTGGAAGTTTGGAAGTTTGGTCTTTCTTCAGATAATGATGTCTCGGGCGTGTAGCCGATTGAAGGAGGAGCGCTTGGCGTGGCGCAAGAACCATCCCCATGTATGTACATATGGCACACCGGTCACATGGTTGTATATACATATGTATCTGTAATGGACTGATGAACTTAACTGTAGTTTGTTTTTCCGTGTTGTTTGTTTTTGGTATTTTCAATTTCTCCGCGTAGGGTTTCTCTGCGAAGCCTGAATCGGGAGATTTATTGAAGTGGCAGTGCATCGTCCCCGGTAAAGAAGGGGTAAGTCATGAAGAACAAGCACAATATGAGTTTAACTATCGTCCTCCTATTAATAAATTTCTTTTGCAGACTGAATGGGAAGATGGTTACTACCCCCTGACAATCTCCTTCTCTGAGGACTATCCCTTGGTGCCTCCAAGATGCTCCTTTCCATTTGGGTTCTTCCACCCAAATGTCCATCGTTCGGGAGCACTCTGCATCGGGATTCTTGATCAAGAGACTGTAAGATAGACCTATTTTGTTCATGTAATTATTACTTATAATTTTTGTCGAACTTATTTGAACTGGTTTCTTATATTGCTTAAATTATATTTCGTAGGGGTGGTGCAGTGCTTTTACAATCAAAACTATACTACTTGAAGTTCAGCGTTTGCTGCATCAGCCAAATGTGCCTGATGTTGAAAATGATTGCTATAATCTACTTATCAAGGTTAGATGACACTTTGACTTAGTGACCAATGTAGGTTATTCATTCCTCCTTCGACATTTGTTAATTTAAATAATGTCAATATTTTCAGGATCCAGCGGAATATAAGAGACGTGTTCGGGAGCAAGCAGGACGGTACAATTTAGATTGATCGATGGGAGCTTCATCGTCGATCTACAATGAATGTAGCATGATTTTTGTTCAGTGTGTAAAGAAATTATCTTTGAACAATTGTAAAGCCTCTAATGGTGTATTATCACAATTAAGCCAGCCTCACTGGTGATCGAGCATTTCCTATAATGCATTACTGTACTAGTATCCGCTAGCTCATCTGTGTTTTTTTCCTGATACAATTTTGCCTGCACGACTACATGCGGCTGTGATATATAATTGCAACTACATCCCTGTAATTTCAATGAAAACCGCTTATGATAATTAAACAATGACCGCCACTGA
The DNA here is from genome assembly GCA_036927565.1 of Tuctoria greenei. Classification (NCBI taxonomy): domain Eukaryota; kingdom Viridiplantae; phylum Streptophyta; class Magnoliopsida; order Poales; family Poaceae; genus Tuctoria; species Tuctoria greenei. Next base: position 242,709,788 of record JAYESD010000002.1, on the reverse strand, counting down.
AAATACATGATCTTCTTAGGCCGTTGTTAATCAAGAACCGGCTATGAAGTTCATTGCATTACAGACGGTTATTAATTAAGAACCGCCAACGAAGATCATGTATTTACTCAGACGGTTGTTCCTTAAAATCCATCTGTGAAGTTCATTGCATTACAGACGGTTATTAATCAAGAACCGCCAACGAAGATCATGTATTTACCCAGACGGTTGTTTCTTAAAATCCGTCTGTGAAGTTCATGGCATTGCAGGCGGTTAATAATTAATAAACGTCTGTGAAGATCATGTATTTACCCAGACGGTTGTTTCTTAAAATCCGTCTGTGAAGTTCGTTGCATTACAGGCGGTTCTTAATTAAGAACCGATTCTGAAGATCATGTATTTACCCAGACGGTTGTTCTTTAAAATCCGCCTGTGTTGTTCTTTCATCACAGACGGTTATTATATCATTCGTCATCACAGTCGCATATTTTTAAGGACCGCCTGTGTTTGAAAAATTGAGGCGCCTGTAAAAATGCTTTTTGTAGTAGTGCGCTCTCTAGGACTTAGTCCCGAAACTCCACTTCAAGGGGTACCCCGGACTAGTCCGGTCCACTACGGACTAGTCCGAAGTCACACAGGACCTTCTGGTCCGTGTGAAAACGGACTAGTCTGGCCAGGAGCGGACTAGTCCGGCCCTAAGGCGGACTAGTCCGGCCACTCCTGCCAGACTACTCTAACTTCAACTTCAAATAGGATTTCTACCTCAACCACCACTCTTGAGCTCCTACTTTGATCTCTTTGCACTTTACGCACACACCCTCCTATTTCTACGGCTAGTCTAACTCAACACGCTAGAAACCCTAGTTTCTACGCTTCGAGTCGACTCCGTTTCCTTCATTTTCCTTTTTTTTCTCTGAGGCGCAAGCGGAGCTCCCGAATCAACGATGGACCAAGATGACACAGGCAGCCAAAAGAAAGCGTCCAAAAGACGTCAATCACATCTTAAATTCGAAGAGGAGCCATCCGCCGCCGCCATCCGTTTTTTTTTTACTTCTGGTACACATTTGTGTACATGCAGCAAAGAGCAAGCCAACAATGAAGACTTCTTCACATGACGTGAGGCAAGGTATAGCCTTGGTCAGAGCTGCCTTGATGTACGAGCCGCACAAGCAAAACAACAGAAGTCTCCACGGAAGTAGCAGAACCAAACAAGCAGAAAAGAGCAGCAGCATGGCCGGATCTGATGTGAAGCAGAAGCGTAATAGTAGATGAGGTGGCTGACGTCACTATGACGTCATGTTGACGTCATCCACACCACGTCCTCAACGAAACGCTTCCAGTACCAGTGCAGACGTCATGCGAACAGTGAACGGCGCGGCCACCATGCTGATTGGATCTGCATCAGAGAATAGATCACGTGGGCCTATGATGCTTCGTGGCTGCACCAGGGAAGAAAACACGACGGAGGTCCAGACCGGCACCCACGGCAACGGAACCGAGTCACGGCCAGAGGCTAATCACGTGCGGCAGATGCAGACGGACACGGGGACCAGGCCGCCAGAGGCAATCGCGATTGGACGGCCAAGACGCCGTCCCGCGCAGCGAGGTGCTCCGCCTGCTCGGGCGTGAGGCGCACCGCGAGGCCCGTGGCCGCGCCGCGACGGAGACGAGCTTGAGGTGGAGGCAGGCCACGCGAAGGTCCAGGTCGGCAGGCTAGAGGAGGAACCCAGCAAGCTAGGATGGCGAGGAGCGGGGCAGGCAGCAAGAGCAGTAGTTCGGCGCAGGCAAACGACGGAATCCACCGGCGGCTACGGGATCGATCAGTAAAGCACGGTCGCCGCCGGAAAACAAAATTAGAGTAGATCTAAAACCTAAGCTCTAATACCATGTTATGAATATTGGATCTTCAGATCTTGTATTATTGAGGAGGCTGGAAACCTCTATAAATAGATGTACAAGAGTTTACAAATATGCAAATAAGTTCATAATACATCATCTAATATAATATTACTATTATATTCCTAACAATTACATGACCCTATGCGGCCTCATCATCCCACAATTGTTGCCAGGTGGCCTCGTTTCTCATCTCTTATTTGACATTCTGAGCAAATCAATGGCATTCTGACCGACTCTTATACCAAACTCAAATTGTTACATTTGGAACTAAGATTTCATGGTACAAGGACATGCTAACCCCTCATTCTCTCAAACTAGAAATCTCAACAAGTCCTGCTCTCCTGCATCTATTTTTGTTCCGACTGTATTAGGTCCATTTGCGTCTATGTTTATTGAGCCTAACCCGTGTATATGCCCTAGAGACTACATATACCATTGACATTCCATTAATCAACTATTTCAGTCATTTTTTTCACTCTAATCTGGTATCAGATTTGAAACCCTAACCCTAGCCTCCTCTCCCTCTTCCAGCCACCACCTCAAGGACAGTGCACCGCCGTCGGCAATCCCCTCCTCAACCAAGCCACTACCCTCCTCTACTCCCAGGCCGCACCGGCAGTACCGGCTGTCGTGCCGCCTTGATACTCTTACCGCCTCCGCGTGGCGTGCCGCACCCGCTGCTCCACCCCTCCCCGCTTCCTATCAGCGCCGTCGCTGCCCTCACTGCCCCGCGCCGACTGGATCGAACTCAATCCGTGCGCCGCAAGACAGATTGAGTCCCGCGCAGCCGCTTCCGCCGGCTGGATCGAGCCCAATCCCCGTGTCTCCTACCTGGCCACGTGTGGGTGCCACTGGATCCGGCCCTTCGCCACCTGGATCCTCCGCTAATGGCTTGCAGCCTACTGACCACGTGCTTTCCTAGTCGTCTGCCGCCGTCGGCTTGACGATAGGAATTTGCGCACCCTCCAGCCCACCCGCAGCCGCTCATTGGCCACCAGCCACCATCAACCGCGATCCCTGGATCGCCCCTGTTGGACCATAGTTGAGCACCAGCAGCCCCATGCACGCGGGCCCGAAGTCTGCCTGCCTGATCCGGCCCAGCCTAGCGCAATCCGGCCCAAGCGTCGCCTCCCCTACTGTTGGATCAAGCCCTGCCCCTAGCTGCAGGGCACCGCCATCGCCTCCCACCTTGGGCGCAACGCCTTAGGCCGCCGGCGGGCCACCGCTGCAGACCGCAACTGCCTCACTAGTAGCGAGTGTCGCCTCTGCCGGTGGTCTCCTTATCCGACGCGGCCAACCCTGTTTTCAGTCCCAGCCAGCTCATGGCACCACCTTGGGCTATCAGCGAGCAGCCACCACTGTCATCATTGGCAAGTGCCCCCGCCGGACAGACGCCTCAGGCTGCCGTCTTCGCTGACGTCAACCCACAACGACCTTGCCTGTTGGTATGGCCTTACCTACGTTGGCCATACGACCGGTCGACTGCCTAAATCACCTAAGTCGCCACCACCCAGTCGGCGCTCCTTTCCAGCACCTTCCACACCCCTCCAGATGTCGATATATTCTCCTCCCACACTCACCCTTCCCATCCCTATGGTCGTCGGAAATGATTTTGTTCTTTCGATCACCTCGGCACGTAATCTGGTTCTTCCCGAACCTTTTCGCCTTCAGAGCGTGTTGGTTGCTCCAAACATCATCCAAAACCTTTTTAACAGGTGCTTAGGGAGTTTCACCCCTTTTGGCATGTACGTGAGGGATCTTGCCCACCCGACGTCCTCTCCGCTAACTCAGGGCCCCTGTACACTCTGCAACTACTTGTCTCCTCTCCATCCACTCTGCATGCTCTGACTACTACAACTTTCTCTAACACTTGGGACCGCCAACTCGGCCATCCTGACCCTGATGCCTTGTCCAAGCTGTTCAGTAGCTCAGTCATCTCCTGTACTCGGGGCACCCACGAGTCCCACTACCATGTCTTTCAGTTAGGTCGTCACGTTCAGCTTCCTTTTGCTCGCTCCAACTCTCAGGTTGTGCATGCCTTTGATCTCATACGCTATGGTCTTTGGACTTATCCTATCACTAGTGTTTCCGTCCATAAATACTATTTGGTTGTCCTTGATGACTTCTCCCACAACTCATGGACCACTCCATTGCACCTGAAGTATGAGACATTCACCACGTTGTCTCACTTCTTCGTGTGGGTGTCCACTCAATTCGGCCACACCATCAGGGCCGTTCAGTGCGATGCGACAATGGGAGCAAGCTTGATAACTCGTGTTTTGTGATAACTCGTGTTCTGTGACTTCTTCCTCTCTCGCAGTGTCCACCTGCCCATTCTTGCTCGTACACCTCTCCCCCAGCACAACAAGGTTTAGCACATGATTCGCACCACCAACATCATGCACTCACGGCTATTTCATACCTCAGTCCTAGCCCGGTTCTGGGATGCGGCTCTACTTACCACCCCCACTTTGCATTGTTCGGCACCACTCCCTCCTATGACCACCTTCAGGTTTCGAGTGCGCTTGTTACCCTAGCCTCGTAAACTTGCGACGCGCTCATTGTGTCTTTCTAAGATACCCCTGACCACAAGGGTACCAGTGTTATGATCCTACCTCCCACCGCGTCTTGATCTCTAGGCACGTCTTCGGGGACTCCTTCCCCTTCTCCACTCTCCTTCGACTCTACCACATAGTTGGACTCCTTTGACACTGGCCCCGAGGTTGCTCCTATATAGTCGCCTCTTTCTTCGTCCTTCGTCGTGCCACGTGCAGCCCATCGTCTACTGTTGCACCACACAACGCCATCGCCCTCTGCAGCGCCGCGCGTGGTCCTGACATCAGGGTTGTGAATCGTCGCATGGACGCCTAGGCTCAGGCGAGGACCGCAGATACCAACAGGGGAGGGAGAGACAGCAGGGGAGGACTGGGAAGGGGGAGACAGCATGGAAGGAGGACTTGAAGGTCGCCGGCGCATGGAGGAAGCTGGAACGGAGGCCAAACCAGGGTTGAAGGCCGCCATTGTCGCCCGCGGCGCACGAAGCTGAGATGAGCGGCGGCGGTCTGCGGAAGGATGAGTGGAAGTAGGGAACGCAGGGAAAAAAATTGGCCGCTGGGATGCTATTGGCCTTACCGCCGCCTTCGTCTTCAACCGGCGCGGCTCCCCCTCCTCCCTCCGGCGGTGTGGCGTAGCTCCACCTGCTCCTCCCTCCGGCGGCGCGGCACAACTTCCCCTCCTCCTCCATCGCAGCGCAGCTCTCGCTCCCCCTCGCTGGCCGTTCACCGAACAAGACGCCTAGGCCGCCAGGCGATGCCTAGCCGTCCTGGGCGGGCGCCTTGCTCCGTCTAGGCGAGGCGAGCCACCATGGCATCAGCCGCCGGCTGACTGGACGCCTAGGCGGCGACGCCTGGACAACACTGCCCGACATCCCTTGCCACGTCGTGTGGTGCCCAGTTGCCTCCTGCGCCAACACATGTGGCCCCGAAGTTCCCGGTCGAGCGACCGGCAACCCCATCACTCCTGTGCGCCACGTGCAACCCTGACGTTTTGGTTCACCGATCTTGTGCATGTCTATCAGCGACGTGGTGACTCAACGGGCCGTCAAGGTCCTGCGATCTGTTGATCGCTTCTCCGGCCTTGCCCTCTCATTGATAGCTCCTCTTGCCTCCTTGCTTGTCTCGCACGTACCATCCTCCGTCCGTAGCGCCCTCGTCGATAGTCACCGGCACCACACTATGGAGGAGTACATGATCGTGTTTGCCAACAAGACATGGGACTTCATGTCATGTCCCACTTGTGGCAACATTGTAACTAGTAAGTGGGTTTTCACGCACAAGGAGCCAGATGATTCTCCGGAGAGGTACAAGGCTCAGTGGGTCCTTGGTTTCACTTGGCGCTAGGAGTTGACTCGGTGGGTCCCTGGTTTCACTTGGCGCACAGGAGTTGACTATGACGAAACATTCAGTCTGCTACTGACCGCAATGTTCTATTATCAAGGTTGTAAATCCACGCTTAGGCGCCTAGGCATCCGGTGGAAGCCTAGGCGAGCACCAGGCGGGGAGGGGATAGCCGTGCACCACATCGGTGGATACCTAGGCCAAGGTCTCGTCTGCTGATGGTGCTCATGTTAGCAACCCCACTACTTATAGGAGCCTTACAAGTGTTACCTTCACCGGCCAGACACCTCCTACGTTGTTCAACAGGTATCCCTCCACATGCATGCTCCATGGGAGCCGCAACTCACCGTTGTAAAGTGTATCCTTCGGTACCTCCTGGGAACTCTCGACAACGGCCTTCTCTTGACTGTTCCTCAACATCTGAGCTAGACGACGCTTACTGTGCAGGTTGCTCGGACATGCGTGGGTTCACATCTGGCTACGTCGTGTTCTTGGGCGGCAAACTCGCCCCTGGTCGTCGAAACGGCAGAACGACATCTCTCGCTTGAGCGTTGAGTACGGCGTTGTGGCCAACTGTGTGGCTGAGACATGTTGGCTCCGACAGCTGCTCCTAGAGCTCCACAGTCCTCGCTCATACCACACTTGTCTACTGTGACAACATCAGTGTCGTCTACCTCTCGACCAACCCCGTCTAACACCAGCGTGCGAAGCATGTGGAGATCGACCTCCACTTTGTTTATGTGCTCGTCGCCGTCGATGTTATTCGATTTCTTCATGTTCCAACGACGTCGCAGTTCGCCGACATCTTCACCAAGGGCCCCCAACATGAGTGTTCTTCGAGTTTCGATTGAATCTCAACATCTAGCTGCCCTTCGTCGGTGTTCACCGAGTTAACATCTGTCGCGACTAGATGTTGAGACTAAGGGCGGGTCTTAGACTGTATTTGGCTCATGTGTGTTCTTATTGGACCTAGCCCGTGTATCTGCCCCAGAGGCTATATGTACCCCTTGACATTCCATCAATCAACTAATCCAGTCATTTTTTCATTCTAATAATTTTAAATATTGAGATATAAGAATATTATATAGTATTCTTAGAATAGAGTGCAACAGGAAAAATGATGCAGTCATATTGTGTTTGAAAACTACAAAATACCAATACCAACAATAGCGAAATTTTCCCACAAGATATGCAATGAACACTATCAGTCTCGCTCATGAAAACAGAAGGCAAACCACATCAAAGCAAGCGAATTTGCCAAGTGGAGTCAGAAGAGAAATTACGAACCTCCAAGCTGGTACCTTCAAGGGTTGCAGAATATGAAATGCATTTGCAAATGCTGTCAAAACCTGGTAAATACAACCATTGTCATGTAAATGGCCCTTAAGTTTTATCTGAAGCTTCTTTAACATATAAAATTGATACTATGGGCAACAGAAACATGTGTACCTGAAAATTAGCACTATCATGGTGAAGGTCAGAAGTAGTAAGCTCACTTAGCCAATTAATAAACAAACGAAAATATGGTCGGGGATTAAAAGAGACTTTCTTTTCTTCAGCATCTTTCTGAACAATTGTGGTTGTCACATAGAGAATCTGCACAAAACAATAAACGAAGCACTATAGAATATTCCAGAGACCAATTCCAGAAAAAGCATCCTCAATTCAGGTACCACTGACCTTAGAAAGAAGACTTCCTTTATTTGGTCCTAAATCCGCTAAGTGCTGAAAACACAAATCATTAACAGCAAGTACAGCTTATTGTGAAGAGCCCTATATGCCAGTAATATTATGATTTCCGAATTAAACATAGTTCAATGACTAATAAATGTGTTTCAAATTAAAGTCAATGTAAAAGGTACTTAGACAGCGAAAGCTTAGAACATTATTAGGAAAAAAGCACTTAGAATGAATGTCTAGTGTTGGAAGAAGCAATACATTGAAAGAAGCAAGTTCAGCTACAATATCAATCTCATGCCTAGTGTTAGCACATAGGTTTGGTAATCCTTCAATGCACGAACACATAAAACGATGTTTTGCAAAACATTCACGAAATATTCATGATTATAGGAAGGATGTTCCATAACCCCACTTAATTGTCCTTTTTTCAGTTATTCCAATTCAGTCAAGTTTGACCATGAAATTTTGCAGAGCCCTTTCACTCTTCTTCTGAAACATAGAGCAAAGCAACAATTCCCCAATATTCACACGACTATTTGGGAAGCTTGTGTTCCACGAAAGTAGGGTTCACCTAGATTGGATGCAGCTTTCAGGTTCATTTAGTTGCTTTATACAGTTCCCACGAATGATTTAAAACTCTATTAAGTTTAGCACGCTGCATGAAAATCTGTGCGGCTATACTCATGGACTAGCAGATATTGTATCTGTTTAACACATTTGAAAAGTTGGTTTTAGCCTCAAGAAACGATGAACATGAATCGTACTGTACACATGGACTATCAATGCATAAAAAGCTACATTCTGAAATACAGATGAAAAAGGATTGAATATACCTTGACCAATAAAGCCACAAGTTTTGAATATGAATCAATTGAAAAATATGAAATTTGGTGTTGCTGGGACAACTGCTGGGAAATCACAACAGGAGCAGTACCTTGCTCAGGCACCAAAGAGCGTGCAACAGCAAGTTCCTGGGTAGTGTTACAACATCAGAACTCTATCATACGGATCAGTAGGAATATGGAACAAGAGTAGAAAAATTACTGTGAGACTAAAGAAAAACCGGTCCATTAGATCATCGCCCCTCAGTAATCCGTTCTGCTGCAACTGCAGAATGTAATGATTGTACATTGAATCACCCATAGCTGGATGATCACATATTTGACACCACTCAGAAAACAAGACAGCAACATGTGCAACAAAGAAAAGGTGCATAAGATTTCAGTTTCAGGAAGTTCAAAGCACATACATTGAATGATAAAAGAATTGGAAGGTATGCCAATCAATTAACTATAAGATTATTTCTGTATATATATATATATATCAAACATATCATGGATGAACACTGAATCACATTAAGAATTTAATGTGACAACAGTGTTAAGCTAAATTTAAAGCAATCATGCTGTCAGGACCTCTACAAAAGAAAATATGGAGAAAGTACATGAGAAAAAAAAACAAAGATCACTAAAATGATAGTCTCAATATATCATAATAAAATCCTTAGCAGAAAATGGGTGCTTGATATTAAAAGAAAAACAAATGATTTGATGTGTTGCATAAACCTTGTCATGAAACTCAACAGCATTAGCCAAAGCAATGCCATCAGCATTATTGTCTTCCTTATTAATCAAAGGACAACCAGATAGAACCTACCACCATTCAGGAGCAGCTTAGCAAGCTGTCAGAAAAGAAATTTATTACAAAGAAATAAGCAACCGTTTCTCAATGTACAGACCTTATTATCCCTTGATTGTATAACCTTTTCATCCTTTGAAGTAGCATAGCCAGCATTGTTAGTGAAACTACTCCTTGCAATATCAATCAAATGCTGCAATGAATCAGGTGACCTGGGCCTGATTGCAAGCTACAAAGAAAGCATAGATTAGCCACTTATAAGTAAGCCAGCTGGTGACAAGACCCAGAACATATAACTTCCAACCACGGATGGAATACCTTTGATAAGGCATCAACGACATTAAATAGCTCCGAGACACTATTGGATTCTTGGGTAACCAACGTCTGGATAAGTGATATAGCAAACTCCATTGCAGGTTCTGAGATGAAGAAATGTGACTCATCAATACTCGTGTCATTGGATAAAAGATTTTTGACGCACAGGAGACAGCTATATGCTTCCAATGAATGGTAACCTGAACGAGCATGACACTTAACATCTCAAGGCAATCTTTTAAGCAGTGCTATATGCAGATATATTCTGCTCCGTTATACGACTACCTATACAAGCATAATGCTTAACTGCCTATAGCATCCTAGGGCTTTTGTTAACAACGGTCTAATATAGAAAGATTAATAGACAGGCTTTAATTAGAACTACAAAAAATATTCAATATATGTAGAAATTTTTTGCACAAACAAAGTAATACAGGTTTGCAGCATTTGTATTTCACTAACATGTGTCCTGCAGTTTAGCAGATAGTATCAGAAAACAATCATTTGCAGAACTTTTGTTGAATGACAAGATGTTTCCTTTCTATCTGTAATGTTTTAAATACACGTCTGGACGCCTAGGCCGGGGTGGGGGGGGGGGGGGGGGGGAGCTCTGCAGACGGCGAAGGCAGGGGCGGGCGGCGAAGGCCGGGATTGAGCGGCAGCAGAGATGTCGGGGAAGGTCGGAGAAAGAAGGCTGAGACATAGTGGGCTGGTCTAAAACTTGGCCCGGTTGATGTGAACCACTGGATCGGATCCAAAGTTCATTTTTCAGATAGGAATAATATAAAAATACCCTCATCCGGTCATCCCTAACCCTACCCGTTTCTTCCATCACCCTCTCCTCTCCACCGGCGGTGGCCGAACGAGTGTGGCGACGGCCAAAGCGAGCGGTGGTGGCTCTAGACACAGCAAGCGGAGGCCACACGAGAGAGCAGGCGACGGTGGCGACCTATGCAGCGGTGGAGGGAGGCGGCGGCGACAGCCGGCCAGGCGAGGCAAGCCTCACTGCCGTCCTCCCGCCACCGACTGGCCGCCTAGACGACACCTCAAAAACATTGTTCATGTGTGAAACGGCACCATGCTGTTCCATTTTCGACACTGGAGATTATAAAAAATAAACATAATGCACAATTTACCTCTATCCAAACTTATCTGTTAGATTGTTATATGTTTGTGTATTTAGGGCCGTGAGCCTTATTGGGCCAATGGCCCATATATCAAGCCCCTAGGGCTATATGTATTCAGGCACCCTCATCAATTAATCTAATCCATTTTATTTCCACCAATATGGTATCAGCTCAATATTTCGCTTGTATGATCCCAATGACGCACTACAGCAACCTAATCCGTCTAGAATTACTCGATCACTTAAGCTAGTTGCTTTTTTAGTTACTCTCGGAACGCCAAAACGCCCCATCTATGCACCTTAGTATCATGCAATGTGAAACACAAGATCATGCATACCAGTGTTTCACTTATAAATAAATTCAACCATATAGAGGAATCAAGATTTCAAAAGGTGCTAGGCGGTGACCCTCTGCCTAGAGCTAGGGCGTGCCTAGGCATTATGAAATGTAACAATGATAGATTTTAAAAAATAAAAATACAGCAGCATATGCATATTTCTGATGTCCAGGGCTGATTTTCCCCGGATTCCCCCCCCCCCCCCCCCCCCCCCGCCCCCACACCCCCGCTTCCACTCCTCCGCGTGGGAAAGTTTAAGATTGGGTGTTCATAACATACCAGTTCTGGCTTGTGCACCTCACTGATCGTCTTAATTATGATTTTACGATTGTCCCTTTGTATGTCTCATATTGATAGAAAAAACTGGAAGTTGAATGTCAAGCGGAGCTTATCGGAAGAACCGGCTTCTACTACAAAAGAGATGACCCACTTGAGATAACCACGTCTCTTCTAGTCAGCGTGTATCACCAGCACAGCCAAAAAGATCCAAAAGCTTGCAGAGGACAGAGGAAAGGAAAAGAAAAAATTTACCGCCCTCCCCTGCGAGTGCTCCCACACGCCTCCCCCGACCGGATTTGGCGCCGTCCGCCCAGGATCTGCTCCTGGCAGGGATCCCAACCCCCGCCCCCTCTTCCACGAGGCGCTTGCCTGTAGGATTTGACCTGACCAGCAGGATTGCCACCCACCCCACCCCCCTGGCCGCCTACTTCTCGAGGCGAGGTGGAAAACCCAAGTAGAGTGCTGTGTCGCAACGAGACGAGCGCCTCCGAACACCTTTCAGAAAGCTGACATAAGATTATGCTCACTTTCAAGGTGAAATAAATAAGGTAAATGTTTAGTTGCCAATTTTGAAATAAAACATTGTTAGAACTACCTACAGTCCACATAACACTTACTATTTTAAACGAGTCATTTTTGTTATACAAAGTGTGTTTGTTTCTTTTTCAAAATATATATAGAACAGAAACATAATGTGTTTCAACATACTATTTCTTCCACCATCAATAAGCTTTGCCAAATGAACGTTGTACTCCCCAAGATTAATAAGATCACAACGAATAAGACCAACAGTTATGTCAATGTTAAACTTTTTCTCTTCATCAGAATATATTACCTGTACAAAATGAACAAACTAAGTTATAGAAATAAAGTGCAATAAAATCAATGCAACAAGTCCCAGTAAAAAAAAAGCCAAGTGAATAGCAGAACAAGATAAAATTGCTCTAAAGGTCCTTAAACTTATATGAACACTTGGTGTGCAACCCTTGAATGTTCTAGTGTAGCATGGTGTAACATTCATAGCCAACAACTTTTATTTCAGGAATATCAGACAGTCCCAAAATTTCAGGTATGGCTTTGCTAGATAAGGAGTCCTAATTACAAGAACAACAATAACAACAATAACAAAGCCTTTTTTCCCAAGCACATTGGGGTAGGCTATGTATGAAATCCAGCCAGTGTTCTAAAATCCTGCCTGGACACCTAGGCGCCCGCCGGCCGCCCGGACGGTTAGGCGCCTAGGCGGTGTCCAAGCGAGTAGAGAATTAGAGGGCTACGGCGGAGGGAAGAGTGGAGGCAGAGGGAAGAGCGGAGGTGGGCACCGCCGGGAGGAGGGAAGAAGGACGAGGCGACGCCCGTCAGCTAGATCGATGGCGGCGTGGTCGGGCAAAGGGAGGTGTCGAGCAAAGGGAGAAGGGCACCGCCGAGCCGTGGGTCAGGATCGTGACCTGTGAGGCCGTGACACGTGAGAGGAGGTGAACGGTTAGGGTTAAGTGTATATGGATCGGGCGGCCCATAACTAACCCTAAAAGTCCCTAAGCGATCATGTATAGTGCCTCTCCGCTGCAATTCTTTTCACATCGCGCCTCGGCCTCGCGCGTCGACGTCCCCTGCTCCGGCGCTGCCTCCTCCAGCAACGGCGTCGACTCCTCTAGATCTGGCGGCGCCTCCTCCAGCTCTGGCGACGCCTCGGCCGCGTCTCCCCCTGCCTCGACCACGGTTCCCCCGTCCTGCTGCGTCACCCCCTGCCACACGTGCACCTCTGCCCGGCGACCAGGCGAGTCGATCGGCCATCGCGTCCACGCCGGAGCGACTGGACGCCTAGGCATCGCCTAGGCGACGCCTTACGAAGCCTGACGGACTAGCTTCTCTTCAATCGGTGTCATCCCTACCTTTTAGAATCCCGCTGTTAACCGGTGCTTCTGGAGATCTCCGCTGGATATGCCCAGACCACCTTAGTCGATGACGGACTCTCTTCAATCGGTGTCACCCCTATCCTATCATGAATCACCTTGTTCCCAATTCAGCCTTCTCACATCCACTGTAGCATGCGCATCTCTACGACACTCATTTGTTGCACATGTTGCCTTTTAGTTGGCTAACATTTCGCCCCATCCCATATAGCATAGCATGTCTAATCACCATCCTATAGAACTTCCATTTTAGCTTTTATGGGACTTCTTATCACATAGGAATATATGATTTCAGAGGCTTCCCACCACTTCATCCACCCTACTTTGATCATGTGACAAACATCCTCATCATTATCATTATTGTTTTGTAACATTGACCCTAAATATCAATATGAGTATTGCCTAGGTTACTAGTTGTCCTCGTAGCGAACATTTCCCTCTTCGCATCCAACGCCACGAAATTACGAGTCCTAATTAAATTAGCAATTGAAGTGGTGTGCTAGCTGAACAAGCCATTAGTGGGCTTCATAGTCTCTAATTAAAAAGTGATAAAAAGGGACTGGACTTTCTAATAATGCCTAACAAGCATTTACAGGCTAAGCCCGTACCTTATTTCAACCCTGAACCAAAAGAAGCCTTAAGGTATACACCAACTTGCTTTGAAGATAGCATGGGCAACTATCAGAGGTAAGTTACAACACTAAATCTAAAGAAAAATGTTGGCAAAATTTGTTGGGATATATTTGAGACAATGAAAGAATTTTAACAGTAAAACTAACGTGATAGTCAATATCAATACATTTGCAATTGTTTGTAGTTGAAGCTTTGAAATTTCAGCGTTATGTTGAAAAAACGAATATTTGTGTAGAGGGAATTGAACATACAGTAAACATGTTTCCATGTTTGGTGGTGTCAGGCACGACTACTGACGGAGCTTCCATATGGCCAGGGTGGGCATGGCCTCCCCTGCGGCCCTGCGATCACTTAATCTCCAATCTCCATCATCGATTAGTTAAGCAATTATTGCTGGTTACCATTTTTAGAGCTAAATCACTAGCCCCCCCCCCCCCCCCTCCATTTCCTCAGAAGCTCCGTCACTGGAGTACTGGACATAACAGCACCCATTGACGAATTAAATGATATTAATAGTATGGAAACAAATATTAGCATCACAAAATGTCCATAAATACTGTTACCATACATAGTCTACATGAAATACCAGTGCTACTACAAAAGACGGTAAAAGGCGCTCGGGCAGGCACACTTTGTGCTGGGCGAAGCCCGAATGCTGCGCCTAGGAGCATAGGCGGGCCAACGAGCATAGGCGGGGCCAACACAGGCATAGCGCAGAGGCGTCGTGCGGCGTGCGCCTAGGCATGTGGAGTCAGAGCGGAGTTGCGTGGAAGCGTGCGGAGGCGGAAAAGATTTTCATTTCGGCGGGAGATTTTCGGCTGTGCGCGCATCACCCGCCTCACTAGTCTACCGTTCCCACCCGTGTATTCCCAGCCACGTGTTGCCTTCACACTCAAGTGCTCGACTTGTCCGTTGCTACCCTCTCCGACAGCAGGAGCCGCTGGACTCGTCCGCCGCCGCCCTCTCCAACAGAAGGTGTCGCTGGACTCGTCCGCCGCTGCCCTCTCCGACAGCAGACGCCGTTGGATCTCGTCTGCTGCCGCCCTCTCTAACAGCAGGTGTCGCGCCGGTCGTCCCTCTCTTCCCCGCTTGACTCATCAGCTATCGCCCTCAACTGCGCTGTCGCCGCCCTTCTCCCCCGCTGACCTCTCCTTCTCCATTGCTAGGTACCGGCGCCTCCCCCTCTCTGTTCTCGATTCCTCTGTTGTGAATTACATTTAGTCAATTCCTCCTCTGTTCTTGCTATACGTGAGTGAAGCTCCGTGCGGGCATATAGATAGTGTGCTCTTTCGTGCAGACATATACCATGGGAATGGGATATTAGCTTTTGAAACCTGATAGTTTAGCAAATCATGTTGATTCATAGTTGCTTTGCATTAGCATTTGAGAAAAAACTCAACTGATGTTTGCAAATCATGTTGATTGTATTGTTTCCTTGTCCCAATTTTTTTTGTGAATTTTGTGACTGCAGGATTAATTTGATGACCTGATAGAGAGCTATGAATGTTAAATTCCATACGTCAGCATTCATTTTTATTTGTCATAGAACTAAGCAACTCTGGCGCTAGAGAAACACAAAGTTCCAACAAAGTACATTAACCTTATCAAGGATATGTACGATAATGTGGTGATAAGTGTGCACGTAAGAGATAGTGAGACCGATACTTTTCCTATCACAATAAGGCTACACTAAGGATCAGCCTTAAGTCCATACATCTTTTCCTTAGTGATGGATGAGGTGTCGAAGGATATACAAGGGGATATCCCTTGGTTATGCTCTTTGCTGATGATGTAGTGTTGGTAGATAAAACTAGAGATGGTGTTGATAGAAAATTGGAGCTATGGAGGCAGACCTTAGAGTCTAAGGGGTTTAGACTTAGTAGAACCAAGACCGAGTATATGAGATGCGATTTTAGTGATGTCGGGTGCGGGGATGGAAATGTTAGTTTACAAGGACAAATAGTACCTAAGGGGGACGCATTGCGATATTTAGGATCAATGTTACAAAGCAATGGTGATATTGACGAAGATGTTTGCCACACGATCAAGATCGGGTGGATGAAGTGGTGACAAGCATCTGGAATCTTATGTGATAAGAAAGTTCTACAAAATAGAAAGGAAAATTCTATAGGATGGTGATCAGAACTGCGATGCTGTATCAAGCAGAATGTTGACCAACTAAAAGGCAACATGTCCAACAAATAAGTGTTGTTGAGATGCGCATACTACGGTGGATGTGCGGTCACACAAGAAGAGACAAAATTAGGAACGAGGTGATACGTGATAGGGTAGGGGTGGCACCGATTGAGGAGAAGCTAGTCCAACATCGCCTACGGCGGAGACCTCCAGAAGCACCGGTTAACAGTAGGATTATAAAGAGTAGAGAAAATTTTAGGAGGGATTGCGATCAAGGTTGACATGGCAGGAGGCAGTGAAACAAGACTTAAAGGAGTGGGAAATAACTAGAGATTTGACTCATGATAGGACTGCATGGAAATTAGCAATTCATGTGCCAGAATCTTAGTTTATTCGTATTTTGTTACTCTTATCTTTTTTCTTATTAATCCATTTCTAAAATAAATAAAATATAGAATCTTACTTTATTTGTATTTTTTTACTCTCATCTTATTTTCTATTAATTTTCTTCAAAAATTGTTGGGATTCATTTCTAGCCGACCCCAACTTGTTTGGGACAAAGGCTTGGTTGTTGTTGTTGTTGTTGATAGAACTAAGCAACTCTCATGTATGTTTTAATTCTGAACTAAGTAAAAACTTTATTTATGAGTTTTCATACAATTTGGGATCAGTCATAGACACATACCTATTCATGTTTGTGAAGCCTACTGCCTACATTAGAATTCAGAAGATGCTATGGATGACAACCACTAAGATGAGTATTAATTATGTTTATCTTTTACTGATTTGTACTTTCTTTAATGTTATGAGTTGTTCTAACAAGATTGTTATGGTAATTGTAGGGGCTGGGATGGAGATAAACTCATCACATCATTGTCGAGGCCGGTAACATGAAGAACTAAAGTATATTTCTTGCAATTTATTTACTGTACACACTTGTTTATTGTTATGTACATATATATATATATATATTAAAAATAGTGAAAAAACTAGGCAACATCTAGAAACACTTAGGCGCGCCTAGGCTCTAGGCGGTAGGTCACCACCCGCCTAGTGCCAAGCGCCTTTTGGAACCCTGTGAAATACAGCTGGCAATAGTACAAAGAAGGAACTATACGCAAGTATAATTGATAAAGGGTCATTCAAATGAGGTATAATTAGGTTAAAAATATAAATGTGTCCAGTAAATTTAAATAATAAACAAAGATAACTCAAAGAGAAGAAAAGATAACAGGATCAGATCCTCCAAGGTACAAATCACAATGCTTTATATTCAACTTAAGAATAAAACAGTATGCTGTCGCAGAGAAACATACCCAGCTTGTTAGCTCTTTAACAACAAGTTTGCAAACATCACGCACTGCAACCAAGGTTGCCAGAAGCCATGTGATAATATTACTCTTAGATGCATTTTCATACAAACTTGTGAAAACCTGGAACCAGAACGCCCAAACACTCAAGAAGGAAAATAAAGAATAATGGAAACAAAGTTAAACTCGTAGCAGAAGTATGAACCTTCTGAGCTACCGCTAATGCAGCTTCATCCCGACTGACACATCTGAGCAAGATATCAGGAATTTCCGCGATGACAGACTAAACACAACAAATAGTCCAGTTCAAATGCACTTTCTCAGAGAGAGAGAGAGAGGAGAGAGTAATCTATTTAAAATATACCTAGCCTAACAAAAAAGAGAAAAATAAAGAGATAAAAAAATCCTGATAAGATATATTCAGATATGAAGCCACATAGCTGACCTGAATCTCCACAGCTTTATCGTTATTAGCAATCAAAGCTTCCAGCTGAAAGGAAGAGAGAATACGATATTGATCAATGGAATTATTGACCAAGAAGAATATGAAAATTGCTTATAATAGTAGAGCCAAAACAAGTACAAAGAAATAAAATAGAATAGTGATTTTACAGTATTAAACTATTTCCATATATCTGTGGATAAAAACAAATGAAAGTTACAAAAGTTATAAGCTCATTTCTAGGTTCACTTCAGATATTTGCACCCTAATAGAGATTATCCTACCCCCAACATGCTTGGGACAAAGGCTTTGTTGTTGTTGTTGCGCCTAATAGAGATGATGTCATCTCCCTATGATAAATCTGAGTTCAAATGAAATTATTTTATAATACAAAGAATGTTGTAACCTTCTGCGAAACTTGCTGATATCTATCCAATGCATCACCCGTATCAAGGGGTTCAGCAAAAGCAGATCCTGTGTGATTAATAGTAGCCGTGGGTGAAAGAGGTGCTGCAGCACCTATATCCTGGTAGCAGAGTTTCAAAAATTCGAGAAAATTAGATCTTCAGTATATTTCGTGTGAATATAAGAGTAGAAGTCTAGAAGATGTCACTAACTTTAGCTGTAGTCGCTAGTTCACCCTCTAGGTCACTAGAAGCCATAGGAGGAAATACAGCTGCCAGATTTGTGGTTCCATTAACTTGGCCAGGAGTGTCAGTTGTGCTAAATGGGGTTGAAAGACTGCAGAAGTTGGCATCCAATACTTCAGAACAAGATGCTCCCATTGAAAGGTATGATGTAATAGGAGCAATCACTACAGGAATACCGGTCACTTACGTCGGCCAAAGCCGACGTAAGTTAGGCTTAAACCGACGTAATTAACTTAATTACGTCGGTTTTTGCTTAATTACGTCGGCTTTCAGCCGACGTAGGGTTTTGGACGTAATTAAGGTAACTTACGTCGGCCACCGACGTAAGTCATCTTAATTACGTCAGTCTGCAGGAGCCGACGTAAGTTCACCCTCGAGATGGGCCTTGGGCTGGGCCGGATGACTTACGTCGGCTTGGGCAGGCCGACGTAAGTTAAGTGCTGTAACTTACGTCGGCCAGGGCAAACCGACGTAAGTTAAGTGGTTTAACTTACGTCGGTCTGGCCATACCGACGTAAGTTAACCTGGGCAAACTTACGTCGGCATGCTCATAGCCGACGTAAGTTAAGTTTTCGAAATTTTTTTAAAAACAGAAACTGTCTACCTCGCTCGATGGCGAGTCACAGAACAGTCAAAAAATATATACAGATATATACAGATATATACAGTCACAGGACAGTCAATATAAGTTCGCCCATGGTTCAAAACATCAACAAACACCACAATTTTC